>OY757015.1:31901540-32501540 GCA_963580285.1 Lucinisca nassula | reverse complement strand
ACCCCACTTTTATATAGCAAAACTGGGGTTAACAGGAGTTAACCTTATTTTTCTTATTTCTTCTCCAAAATATAGATTGTGGGTACTCTTTAGAACCGCCTCGATCAGGCGGTTCTAACGGGTACCCACAATCTATATTTTGAGCAGAAATGATAAAAATATCACAATTTTTCGTATTTTCGGCTCAAAAATTAACAATGTATTTGTATAGGCGTGATTTCGTAATGATGTATCGGCCTTTCAGCCATTGCCGTATATGAAACAAAAGTTGTATGCATCGTGTAGCCTGGGCTTTACAGTATAGCTATGGTTATAAATGTTTTCACATTATGCTCCTCACTGATGTGTATTTTTATAAATATTTGTTGAAGGAGATAGTACATGTGCATCATAAACTCTGCAGTAATCATGTTTAATTTTTAGCTCACCTGAGCCAAAAGGTTTATATTGTTCACAGATACTGAGAAGGGCCAAATGATCGCCTGTAACTATCAAACTGATAGATAATGTAGCATGATCTAGGATTTTTCTGCAGCTTCTTTGGCTTCAGCAGTCAAATAATACGACCTATCATAATCTGTGCCATCAAAAAACAGTATACAGTAGGTGTTGCAAACAGGGGTCCACCTTTTATTGTCCCTATTTTTTTGGGGGCATTTTTAGCTCACCTGTCACAGTGACAGGTTGAGCTTTTGTGATCACACTTTGTCCGTCGTCTGTGCGTGCGTCCGTAAACAATTTCTTCAAACGACATCTCCTAAACCACTGATGCGCTTTTGACCAAACTTCACAGGATTGACCTTTAGGTTGTCCCCTTTCAAAGTTGTTCAAATCTTTACGGTCCATTACACCTCTAGGTCACAGGAGCTAAAAATAGATTTATTTTATGAAAACTTAAAAAAATCTTCTGAAACTGCAAGTACCAGGTCTTTGATATTTGGTATGAAGCTTTATCTAGTGGACCTCTACCAAATTATTGCCCTAGGTCCAAAAATTGCCCCAGTGCTAGGATCCACCGGTTATACGTAGACTTATATAGGGAAAACCTTAAAAAGTTCGTCTGATACCAAAAGGCCCAGGTCCTTGATATTTGGCAGGAAGCTTCATCTAGTGGACCTGTACCACGATTGTCCAAATTAGAGCCCTGGGGCCAAAAATGCCCCCACGCCAGGGCCCACCAGTTTTCCATTGACTTACATGGGGACAACCTTAAAAAATCTTCGTCTGAAACCAGATGGCCAAGGTCTTTGATATTTGGTATGAAGCTTCATCAAGTGGACCTATACCAAGATTGTTAAAATTGTAGCCCTGGGGCAAAAAATACCCCTGGGCCAGAGCACACTGGTTTTACATAGACTTACATAGACAAAACCTTAATAAGGCCCAGGTCATTGATATTTGGTATGAAGTTTGTCTAGTGGACCTGTTCAAAAGTTGTTTACATTATAGTCCTGGGGCCAATAATGGCCCTCGGCCCCACCAGTTTTACTTCGACCTAAATCTTCGTCTGAAACTAGTAGGCCCAGGTCTTTTATATTTGGTATGAAGTTGTATCTAGTAGACCTCTACCAAGATTGTACATATTATAGGCCTGGGGCCAAAAAAATAGCCCCGTCCCCGGAGCCCACTGGTTTGACCTGGACCCTTAGAAAAAAAAAATTATGTGAAACCAGAAGTGTTTATGAAACTTCATCTAGCTGACCTCTGCCAAGATTGTCCAAATTATAGCCCTGGTGCGAAAAATCCCCACATGTCGGGGCCCACCAGTGTTACATTGACTTACTTTTTTTTTTCCCTTTGGTGTCTCTGATGGGAGCTGTGGGTTAATTGTATTGATTCTGATCATTGCCTCCACTTCTATATTACATAGTAAAAACCTTTAAAAATCTTCTCGTCTGAAACCAGAAGACCCGCATATTATTATTAACACTGAGCCGATTCATCTCCGACTGGTGCTCTAGGACCCCACTATCAGTGTCCTCAAGGTGTCCAAATAGTGACATACAAGTCAGCTTTGTATTGTCACAGGGAACCACTGACTCGTATGTTTAGCATTTAATACCAACTCTAAACATTGCTTGTGATCATCTGGAGACAGGTGAGCGATACAGGGCCACCTTGGCCCTCTTTTTTTTTTTTTTTTTTTTTTCTCCTGTATGTGAAATAATCTTGAACCTGTTGAAAGGGCCATGCTTGTATAACCGCTTCAAAAGTAATAAACAAAGGACATATTGGCCAAGAGGAATGGGATGGCTTTTTGGGTTGTTTGTTTATCAATCAACCCAAAGGTATAAAGGACTAAACCGCTATCAGTGCTGGAGTCTACATGACTATCACTGATTTGTACGAATCCACGCAGATTATTTATAGAATTTTATCGCAGTGATGTCAGCATGTTTACGTGAAAAGGTTAACTGTAAAATCTGGGCTGGAATCATGGGTTGGGCTAGGCAAATAGTGTAGACCCAGATCAGATGCCACAGAACACGGCGTCTGATCAGGGTCTTCACTGCTTGCTTAGAGTATAGGAATTTAAGAGTCAGGCGTCGAAAAATGCAGCGTCTGATCAGGGTCTACACAGTTTGCTTTTAGCAAAGTAGTTTAAGGGTTCAGCGAAACAGTCCACACGCAGGCCCATTTTTCCTAACTACACCCGGAGACAATCGACCCACCAGTACTCTAAATGCTTTGATTTAACCTGGTTTATTAAAAGAAATGATGTACTTTGGCAGGTGGTGGGTCAACACTTTGTTTCCGGAGCATAACTCGCAATTTAGTTTGAAATTTTAAATATTTTAAAGATAATTGGCAAGCTTGGTAGGATTATAAAACAGATCACTTGAGAGTGTCACATGCAAGAATGACAACTTTTCATAGACTTAATTTTCAAATTGTCCCCTGATCCATATTTTACTTATTTGTTTACACATATACTAATGGTCCAGCTTATTAGTGTTTGGTGTGTAGGTCACTGTATTAATGTTTTAGGCCATTCTATTAATGTATCTTCCTATCTCCAGTGCAAGTTGTTCTGCAAACATCATTTCTTCTCAGTGGACAACTTTAATATGAAATAATGAATCATTTCATCAATAGTTTTAGATGTCGGACTCACGATCATTGTAGTGGTCTTGGCGCTAGTTGCTCTATAGACACTTTATTGGAGTTGTTTTTCTACTCCTTGTTTTATCATCTGGAATTGAATGATACAACAAACTCACTTGTTGATATTTTATATACAGCTTGTGAGCAAAGGCTTAATGGTGCCGACTTGTGCCAGATCAGAATCCCGGTTTGGCACTGGTGTGTTGAAAACTTGCCACAGGCGTTTTCACCCATGGGTAGGAATGATGCCGAAATACTCCCAGCATTTCAGTATCTAGGTCGTCATTCAAATTTTTCAAGTAAGAATGAGAAACTGCAGTGTATCAATTGTTATAGCACAATGCAGGTACCTTTGCCCCTGACTTTTACAGTGCTGTCTGCTGTTAATGGCTTTCTACCTGCAGCTGTTGCTCAGGAATATCTAAACGCACAGTGTGATACTTGCTGTTTAAAAAATTCCTCAGACACTGGTGGTGAAGCATTACCCAAAGTTTTGGCTTTGGAGCTTGGACTGGTTAACTTCAGAAATAGCAATCAGCTAGCAGTAGCCATACCAGAAATGTTTGAGCTTCATAACATTTCTTACACCTTGACAGGAGCAGTTCTTGTCAGACCAGATCATTTCTATGGTATTGCCAGGATAGGCAATAGCTTTTGTATCCTGGATGATTTGAGAGACTCTGTTTCTCACTTCACATCTTTTACAGCAGCTGTGCATCAAAATAAAAAGTTGACTGGTGCAATACATCATACAACCGGAGAAGTTCCTGGTATCCATATTTTATTGTATGTAAAAACACAGTCATTGAAAAGCTCCAAAAAGATAGACTACACTCTTTTTGATGCAAACTTCGGTTACATTGGGCAAAACATCTATCATTCAGCCAGCTTTACGGTTTCAAAACCGAAGCAGATAAAGCAAGCCTCTGAATCAGTGAAGGCACAACACTGTCAGTCAGCTACTCCAGACCTAGCAGCTTCTGGTTTATCCCCTAAGAATGCTGAAATTGAAGCCCCAAAGATGAGTCCAGCAGAACATAAGTGCCCAAGAGCAGCTTTGGCTGTGGCTGACTTTCTGTGTACCTTTACTGGGTTTCAGGGAAAGGTTACAATACATCGATCCTGCATGACCATTATAAAGACAGACAAATTTTTTGTGCCATGCCATGATGTGTTTGCAATTTCTGGTGTTGACAAGCTGGTTAAAAAAAAAGGGTATGGAAGTTTGGAAGCTTTTTGTAATTCTTTGGGCTTCAAAGAAGATGATCATTTTGTCTGCAGTGATACAAACACCACAAAGCCTCGGAAAGTGAGACTGTTTATTTCGCTTCGTCTTATTTCCAAGTTCCTTCTTGCACGAGATGATGATTTGTCCCAAGTTGTAGGATTCAAACTCAAACTGCTTGAAGATTTTGGAAGTAAGAACGAACATCTTTTGAATTTTCGAGATGGGGATATAAAAGTTACATGTGGCACGATGCACCTGGCCAATAGGTCTGTAACATTTAAATCTGTGTGTGATAACATTTTCTTGTCAGTTAAAGATGTTTTTCAGATCCTTGATCTTGAAAAGACTATCAGCAAAAGAGGTTTTGCTTTTTTGGATAAACCTCTTGAATCGGCTGACCTAGCTGTTTCTTCACTGTTCCTCCACAGTGGCAACCGCAGGACTTTTATTCATGCATCTGCCCTAGTGGCCCTGATGGACTGTGGAGTCTTAAAAAATTGTGAAGGCTTTAGGGGTGAGCTGCTGACACTACTTTTGAAAGAGGCAAGTGTGTCTGCCTCTATTAAAAAGCAAATTAAGACACCAAAGCGTAGGCCTTTCCAAAAACATATGGAAGTAATGTCTTCTCCCAAGATGCCTCCAAAGGAAAAAAATACAGTTAAAAGGCCCCTTTTTAAAACTGTTGGCAAAAAGAGAAAAAAGAAAGGCAGTGCTTTAATCAAAGGTCTACTGCAAGAAACATTGCAGAATGATTTCAAAGGAGACAGTGAACTCTTTTTCCAGTCATTTTCGGAAATTTTCGTCCCCTCTGGGAAAAAAGAGTTCAATGGCAATATACCAATACCATTATTGGTAAATATGCTGTCTTCCAGAACGGACAAAAAGGTTAAAACTGGTAGGACTCTGTTAAGCAGTCTGGTACAACAGTCAGCTGCAGAAGTATACAACTTTTCGCCCCTTGAATTAGTCCATTACGCTGACAACTTCAGTGGGGTACGTCTCACCGAGAAGTTCAGGCAGCGTTTACCTGGTGTCTTCCCTGCTGCGCGAGCTGAAAGATCATCAAAGAAAAAATTAAAAGAGTTGTTTTCAGCCGTTTTACTTCCAAAAAGAACAGCAAGTGGCTGGAAAATAGATGTTTACCGATTGCTGGAAGTACTATCAATGAAGTATTTTTTAGTGCCCCAACCGCTGCACTGGAAGATCCATGGCGATGCAAGGGAAATAGGCAAGCGGAATAGCACCGTAATCAGCCTCAGTATTTTGAATAATGATGCCATTTTGCATGGTGTCAATTTTCAGAGTCCGGAAGACATATACCCAATTCACATGTTCTATGACAGTGACAGCAGGGATAATCTTGAGGTGAATCTCGGCTATCCATCTCCTACAAATGATGTTTTAAGGTCTGTAGCGCCAAATCATCAGTTTTTCTTGTGTGGGGATGAAATGTTTTTGGAGTCTGTTCTGGATGGTTCGGGTATACTTTCACCAACTTCTGAGGATGGTTGGAATATTTACTCAAAATGTTCCAAAAAATCTAAAGGTGACATGTCACCTGAAGGGCTTAGGTCTGGTCTTGGCAGAAGCATAACCAGAGAACATCCAGAGAGTCTGTTCAATGTTGTTGCAAAAGAGAAAGTTGTTATGTGCATTTTACATGCAATTACCCGCTGCACTGAGAAACTTCTTTCTCTTGAAGTAATGAACATACTCTCAGATGCAAATAAAGTTAATGAGAGATGTCCAGGCCAAGGTGATTTTTTCCGTCAATCAGCAGTTGGCAACTTAGAAGCCAATATAAGTAGTAGGGGTGTGAGACAGGGGAACTTCAGAATTTTGTTCAACAAAACGGGTGCTCCAGAACCAATTTCTTTGAACAAAGACTGTGCACTCCTGATACTTCATCCTGAAACTGAAAGATTTCCCCATCCACTTCAAAATGTTTTTCGCCATGACAGTTTTGTCAAGGTGTCTCTCTCGGAGAATGTGAGGAATCGCCTAAATCTCGAGTCACGATACATGGAGAGAGATTTTGTGAAAAAGTTGTGGGGAAGTTTTTGGAATATGATAACCATTCTCAGAAAGGATGACATGCCTGAGCTTGCTGGCAAGGATGCAACTCTGCAAGAGGTCCGAGATCATGAATGGGGTTACTCTGCATCCGACAGAACTGCATACGTGTACCATGCAGAAGTGTTTTATCAACTGTTTTGTGTGAGGCATGGTGCAGCTGCTTTGACTCCATACATGATAAAGTTAATTGATCATGCACCTCAGCTTATGTCAGACCTGCCATTCCCAATTGCACGTTTTCAGTCCGAAGGGGCTGAACATTTGAATTATTTTGATAATAAATTTTATTATCGAAAAACAACAAGGCATGGTGGTAGAGAACGTGCAGATCCGATTTTGGCAACTCTTCACCATAGATGGACAAAACTGTATTATGCTGTTCATGAGTACACCCAATCTGGGGCTGAAGATAGAATTGAAATCGGTAGGAATTTTGTTGACTACTGCGAGAGACATTGGGCAGCAACAATATTCCAGAAATATTTTCAGGGATACCGAGTTCGAAAAAAGTTTTCGGATTTAGGTTGGAACTCATATATGGGTGCAGGGGACGACATTCGAAGAAAACTACATCAGCTGTTTTCTGAAAAAGTCCACACTAAAGCCACAGATAAACCATTTAGCGGCATGAATTTTGTCATTGCTGGTACTTTCCCTTCATTCAAAGGAAAGTCTGTCACCCATTCCTCTTTAAAAAAAACAATATTGGAAAATGGTGGTGCAGTCAAAGATTCAGTCCCTTATAGGACAAAGTCTGTATCTGAAAAGAGATATGTCATAATTTCTTCTGAGAGAGCTTTACAGAAGAAAATTCCAGGGGCACTGCATCATGCAGTAAGAAGAGGGTTTGCAGTGGTCAAACCGGCATTTATTTTTGATTCTGTTGTGCAGAAAAGGCGAGCAGCACTTAAAGATTACTTGCTAGATCTTGCACAATTGCAGTCAAAAATTACCAGAGACTTGCCTTCGGCAAAGCGGAATTTCTCAAGAGCTGGTTCACTGAAAACAATGCTTAAAGCCAAGAAAAGGAAACGTACGTCTAGATGTCTTCCAAAGAAACGCCCGAGGTACTTAAATCCATCTGCCTTCTATGTGGCTCAGAAGTTTCAAGCATGCCCTAAGAAGAAATCACTTAAGGAAAGGAGATATTTGTTTGCTAAGCATAATAATGAGTGGAAACAGCTGAGTATCACTGAAAAGCAAGGTGTACCTGTTGCATGGAGACAGTATTCGCAGAACTGCTCAACCATCTAAACTTGAATTTGAAATATGAATCTTTTGACTTGATAAACATGTTCCCCAGCATTAGGACAAGTTATCCTGAAACATGGGCCATTTCCTGCAAGACTGCAAAATTTGTTTTTAATGAACATTGGAGACTTTTTTTTAAGTGTTTCTAAGTGTGGGGCATGAAGAATTAATGTGTATCCACAAATTAGGTCCTTAAGCAGTAACAGAAAAAAATTGTGCAGTATTTCAAAGGGCCCTAGTCCAAATTGCTAGGGGAATCAGTTCTTCCACATGGTTGGTTCCACTTTTGTGGACCTTTTACTTCACATTCAGATGAATGGCCCCCGCCCAACGGGGCTTGAAGAAATACATGGGCTGAATTGTGGTCCCATGCAGAGCTGAAATCCAACCACACACGAGTACTGGTAAACCGCTTAGAGAATCTAAAACCTGCCCAGGCAGAGCGGTGCGAGTCGGACCATCCATGTTTAAAAACCCTATTGGCGAGAGGGCTTGAGATGTCATTTCATCTCAAATATTGGGTGAAAGTCCCACAAAACAGGAAGCAATGTCTCCAGAATGACCTATACATTGTTGTTGGGGACGTTAAACCTCACATCAAACAAACAAAACATTCAGTAGAAATGACATCTCAACTCTGCTTGTCTACCTTTTCGAAATATCTCCCTAAACACTATTTTTACATCATTTTTGTTTCCGGAGCATAACTAAGCAACCGTTTGAAATGTATTCTTGGAGTAGGTCTGTGGTGTTTGCTTAAATGGCAATAATTGATGGGTTAAGCAAACATTCTTTCGTCTGCATTCAGCCCCCACTTGATGCAACTCTGTGCTTACTCTGCCTTTTCTGTTTATATGTAGCTGCACTTGATTTTCATCAGACAATTTCTGCTCAATATTTTGTAAATGAATGGATGGATTTTGGTCGCGAGAAGTGATATTTACAATAAGTTAATTTTTGGAGGTTTAAAAGGAAAAATTCTGCCCTTTAGAATAGCGATGTGCGGGCGTCCGCATCCCGGTTTACCTTTTGGTTAACCTTTTTTCAAAAACCAATCCATAATGCCATTTGGCGTTTTTCTTGTTATTGTATGACTTGTGGAGGGCGGTCAGTTTGATGTACTGTTAAATGGTAGGTAGCCTCCATATGATCTTTCATCTTAATGTATCTACAGGGTTGATGTGCATGTACTGTGCAGAAATATAGTTGCATTCATATAATCTCTGATAGAGTTAAGATGTTTTTTTACCATTAATGGTAATTTTAAATGTACTTGCATTATAGTGCTTTACTAGTGCTATTAAAGTGTTCCAATATGATTAAAGGCGTATGAGAAATGTGCTATGCATCATAATTGTGCCTGCATAAAAATGCAGAAAACCTAAATATCTTGGTTCTAGACATTATATGTAAAGCAGGTTAATGTATACCTGAAAGGTGCAAGTTGGCATATGTGACCGGCAGTTAATTAGTTTAGCCCGTTCCATCTATTCAGTATTTGAATGGCAAGTCATCTGTGAAGTGAATGCTACCCAGTAGCAAAAGTAAAGGGTTTATTAAAGATTGCAAACCGGTGGTGGTAAATCTTCAATGAACCATATGTCAACTTGCCAAGTTTTACTGTCATACATGTGCATATTTTATTAATACTTGTTAGGCTGCTTTAGAATATTTGTAGCTTTAAACTGTTTCAGTTGTACTATTTAGCTGACCTGGGGAGCTTATAGGATGGTAGTCCTTCCGTCCGTCTGTCGTCCGTCGACACATTTTACCAGTCGTATCTCTGGAGCCTGTTTTCAATCATTTCTTACCTGTAGCATGCTTCTGGTTGGGCATTGATGGCTTAAGCTTTTGATGGAAATCAAATGAAATATTGGTTGCTATGGCAACCACAAGGTCCCATAGACCTAAAATAGGAAAATGCTTGTCATCACCTTAGCACCTTCAGTTTGATCGGATCTTTCTGAAACTTGTTTATAGTAGACTGGGGATAAAGCTCAGATGAGTTTGAAAACTGTCAAGGTTGGCTCATTATTTGTAGTTACGTACTCTTAATGCTGAAACCTTGTCATCACCATATCCCCTTCAATTTTGCTGGTATCCTGAAACTTGCATACAAGTAAGTCAGGGATAAAAGCTTGGGTGTGTTCGAAATCAGGTGATGTCGGCCTGCCTGTCCTAGAGTTAAATCCACAGGTCATGTTTGTATTGGAGTTTAACGGCCCAGTCAGCACTATTTCAGGTCATTTTTGAGCCGGTCAGTTCACCTATCCACACTTTCCCTGGGCAAACTTATCCGTAAGCAGTTAACCAATACAGTGCACAATCTTTCGCCAGAAACTGACAACTGCCCTTCTTGAATCGGCGAAAGGGAGACAATGACCATAGAAGATTTCACAATCAATCTCCCAGGCAGCTATCGAGCCCTCATTCTCCTGATCACCAGTCCGATGCGCATCTGACTGAGCTACAGAGGCCGGCCCTCCTGGTATTACAGTAGAACTTCGATGGCTCGAACGCCGATGGCTCGTTCACCATGCATGTGTCGAACCCATTCTTGAGCCCCAAGCGAAATCCTCTACATAAGAAATAGTGGAGAATAATTAAGATTTTAGTCATTTATCTTGCAAATATATACTGTATGTACTCATTAGAATCGCCTCGATGAGGCGATTCTAATGAGTACACACATCATACATTTTCATTATAGAACACCGAAAATGTGTCTCAAGTATCCCTTTATTCCTCCTGACAATAACCATCAGTGGCTCGAACTACCCCTGTCTCGAACAGATTTGCGAGGTCCCAAAGGTGTTCGAGCCATTGAAGTTTGACTGTATATAGACTTATATGGAGAAACTTTAGCAATCTGACCTGTACCAAAAGTGTTCAAATTATTGAACTGGGGCCAAAATTACCCTGCTCCTGGTCCCGCGTGTAAATCTCTTAGCTCAAGTGAGCGATATAGGACCAGCCATTGTCAGCAGTTGCTTCTGGATGCCAAAATTTCTTAGTATGTGTGTACATGTATACTTAACTGTGATCTTGTAGTTATACTGTTTTCTTGAACACATGTAAAGCAACTGCCTGTCTAGATTGGGGGAATGCTATTTCCTTCTTTCCAGTCATTGTGATTTCTTTCATATGCCAGGATAACTCTGTGTATATGAATATTTAAACTGTGACCTTGTAGTTGTACTGTTTTCTTGGATACATGTAAAGCAACTGCCTGTCTAGATTCGGGGAATGCTATTTCCTCCTTTCCAGTCATGGTGATTTCTTTCATATGCCAAGATAACTGTGCATTTGTATATTTAAACTGTTATCTTGTAGCTGCACTGTTTTCATGGATATATGAAAAGCAACTGCCTGTCTAGAAGGGGGGAGGGGGGTGCTATTTCCTCCTTTCCAGTCATGGTGATTTCTTTCATATGCCAAGATAACTCTGTGCATATGTATATTTAAACTGTGATATTGTAGCTGTACTGTTTTCTTGGATATATGAAAAGCAACTGCCTGTCTAGATTCGGGGAATGCTATTTCCTCCTTTCCAGTCATTGTGGTTTCTTTCATATGCCAAGATAACTCTGTGCATATGTATATTTAAACTGTGATATTGTAGCTGAACTGTTTTCTTGGATATATATGAAAAGCAACTGCCTGTCTAGATTCGGGGAATGCTATTTCCTCCTTTCCAGTCATTGTGGTTTCTTTCATATGCCAAGATAACTCTGTGCATATGTATATTTAAACTGTGATATTGTAGTTGTACTGTTTTCTTGGATACATTTGAAGCAAGCACCTGTTTAGATTCGGGGAATGCTGTTTCCTCCTTTCCAGTCATGGTGATTTCTTTCAGATGTCAAGATTACTGTGTATATCCATCCATCCATAACCTGTGACCTTGTAGTTGTACTGTTTTCTTGGATACATGTAAAGCAACTGCCTGTCTGGAATCGAGGAATGCGATTTCCTCCTTTCCAGTCATGGTGATTTCTTTCATATGCAAAGATAACTCTGTGCATATGTATATTTAAACTGTGATATTGTAGTTGTACTGTTTTCTTGGATACATTTGAAGCAAGCACCTGTTTAGATTCGGGGAATGCTGTTTCCTCCTTTCCAGTCATGGTGATTTCTTTCAGATGTCAAGATTACTGTGTATATCCATCCATCCATAACCTGTGACCTTGTAGTTGTACTGTTTTCTTGGATACATGTAAAGCAACTGCATGTCTGGAATCGAGGAATGCGATTTCCTCCTTTCCAGTCATGGTGATTTCTTTCATATGCCAAGATAACTCAATCTATACTCGTATATATTTAAACTGTGATTGAGTAGTTGTACTGTTTTCTTGGATACATTTGAAGCAAGCACCTGTTTAGATTCGGGGAATGCCGTTTCCTCCTTTCCAGTCATGGTGATTTCTTTCAGATGTCAAGATTACTATGTATATGTATATTTAAACTGTGATCTTGTAGTTGTATTGTTTTCTTGGACACATTTGAAGCAACTACCTGTCTAGATTTGGGTAACACTATTTTCCCCTGTCCAGTCATTGTCAGCAGTTGGTTCTGGATGGCAAGATTTCTTACTTCTATATTTTAACTGATCTTTTTAGTTATACCGATTTCTTTGATATACCAGAAGCAACTGCCTGTCTAGATTTGTGGAATGCTATTTCTTCCTCTCCAGTCATTGTCAGTTGTTGCTTCTGGATGTCAAGATTACTCGGTGTATACATAGTTTAAAACTGATCTTTCACATGTATTGTTTATTTTTGGATACAGCAGAAGTAACTGCATTTCTAGATTTGTGGAATGCGATTTCCTCTGAAACCCTAACTTCTTAATATAGAATATTTTTTTTTTAGCATTAAACTGTGATCTTGTAGTTGTACAGGTGTTTTGGATAAACAAGAAGCAAATGTCATGCCGCCATGGCCTAGTGGTTAAGAGCGCTGACTCTTAAACACAGAGCACTCATATTTGGAACTTAAGTACCTGGGAGGGTCTTCTGATGTTCAAAGAGACGGACCCCTGGGGTCATGATCGGGGTTGGACGAGGGGTAAAATGTACTCGTCACAAAGCATTCACTTTTACAACTTTGATATCTAGGAGTGTCTTCTGAGATTCCAAGACAACACACCCATGGGTTTAAGCCTGGGAGGGGGATGGGGTGGGGCTAGGGGCCAAAATCTAGGACAAATTTGTAATTTGTTGTATACTCTCCTTCCTGCTGTCAAGTTATAGACACAATTGGTTATACATCAGCCAACCAAGTGACATTGGTTCAAGTGTAAGAGTGAAGGTCATAGTGACCTACATTTCACGGTCCAGTGATTTTGCCTCAAGAAGACTATTCGTTGGAGTGATGTCATACCTGGGATATTAGTTCCATGTGACACCATGATTGACCACAAAATATATCTAGTTCACTGAGACCTATATTTCATGGTTCAGTGAATTCGCCTTTTATTTTGAATACCATTTGATGCAGAAATTTCATACCTGGGATATTAGTTCCATGTGACCCCATGATTGACCTCAGATATATCTAGCTCGGTGTAATGTATATTTCATGGTTGTGATTTTGCCTATTAAGTATTATTTGATGGAGAAATGCCATAACTGGGTTATTCCACATCATTGTGACCTATATTTCATGGTTCAGTGATTTTGCCTATTACCTTGATTAATATGATTGAGAAATGCCTCATCTGGATTATGAGTTCCATGGGACCCGATGATTTACCTCATAGTATATCTAGGTCAGTGTGACATATATTTAGTATTTCAGTGATTTTGCTAATCTTGAATACTATTTTGATGGAGAAATGTTATACCGGAGATATTCAATGTAACCAGATGGTTGACCTCAAAATATATGTAGGTCATTGTGACCTATATTTTATGATTCAGCAACTCTGCCAAATATTTTGGATACTATTTTTTTTTTTTTTTTATAGATATTTCAATCCTGAATTATAAGTTCCAGGTGACCAGATGATTGACATAGAAATATACGTAGGTCAGTGTGACCTATAATTCACGTTTTCAGTAGGACAGGTCGACGCAGTGTCAGGATAATGTGACTGGGTGTGGTATCATGTAATGTGTCTGGGACATGATACTTCATTGAGGCAGCACTATAAAAGTGAGCATTGAGCTCCCTGTCGCAACCAGACACTGTCGTGATATGACTGAAAAATTGTTGGAAGCGACGTTAAACCCTAATTCACACACACAATCTATTGCTAAAAGTACTACTTCGCTGTAACTAAATAGAGCATTCACACACACACCTTACATCTTGAAGGCGCGAAACAGGTGAGCTATGCTGTCATGCGACAGCTATTGTTTATTGTGAAATGCCTTTAACTAAAGTCTAGTCTGTTTTTTGTGAGTAATTTCTAGTCTGTCTGTTTGAGATTGTCAGTATTCTTTTCAGAATTTTATCTGTGATGAACCCAGATAACAGCACTGGAAATTTGTGCTCGAGCGTTGATCCACGACTTACTATACTAGTCCCTGTTAGCATTGTAAATATATATACTCCTCTCTATAAATATTATGTTAGAAAACAATATATTGGCATAATGATTGAAGTAAATGTGTTTCGACTAGGGCTGGCTAATCGGAGCTGAAAAGATAATGATTATCAGTCCTGTCATTGCGATCGACAATCGATTAGTAATCGCTAAGGTTTTTGTCATGATTTTACCTGTCTGACTTTCTGTCTGAGCATGACTCTTACCATATGTTGCACTTTACCATATGTGTATTTGAACAGACAGGCTTGAGCAAACAGTGTAGACCCAGATGAAACCTCGCATAATGCGGCGTCTCATCAGGGTCTTCACTGTTTGCCACACATCCAGCTATTTTAGGCATGACTTTGGGTAGTAAATTGTACCTGTCAAGTAATCGATTAAAAGCAAATCAGAAATGATAATCATTTTTGTGGAATTTATCGATCGATCAATCGATTATACGATTAATCGTGTCAGCCTTAGTTTCGACACACTTGCTTAACCCATTTCAAGAATTAACCCTTTCTGTACCAAATGTAATCTTCCTCCTTATACCAGGCATCGGGGGTGTCAGGTGGTGTTTTCTACAAAATTTATATGGCAAATGGCTTTTGCCAACATTGTTGGCCCTGATCAGACGCTGCATTCTGCGGTTTCGGATCAGGGTATGCACTATTTGCCAATACCTGTTTGGGGTTTTTCGGTACAAAATGGGTTAAGTAACTTGCCGAACCATGGGTGCCAGCCCAGTTCAGGCATTATTGGATGTGGCGTCTGATAAAAAAATATGATGTAAATATTTATTTTAATATATAAAAACAAATATATATATATATCACTTTCAGGTCACAGACTTCAAAAAATATTTATTTTTTTCAAACAAGGCAGAACAGATGAGCTTTCCAGTCTGTGAAGTAGTCAAGTCTGCTTTATATCTATTACTAACCAGCCCCAATAACTCAGTTGGTAGAGTGTCCACTCTGGAGAACGGGAGGTCACGGGTTCGATCCCGAGCCGCGGCATACCAAAGTCGTTAAAAATGGTGCTAGCTGCTCCTCGCTTGGCACTCAGATTTACGGGGTAGAGCTAGGACTGGTCGACCCAGTGTCAGGATAATGTGACTGGGTGTGGTATCATGTTATGTGTCTGGGACATGATACTTCAGTGAGGCAGCACTATAAAAGTGAGCAATGAGCTCCCTGTCACAACCAGACACCGTCGTGATATGACTGAAAAATTGTTGGTAGCGACGTTAAACCCGATATCACACACAATCTTTTGCTAAAAGTACTACTTTGCTGTAACTAAATAGAGCAGTTTGAAAGCAGATATGCAGCAATTGCTATTCACGTTGTCATGTTTGTAATTTGTATGCCCACTTCTCTTTGGACAAGAAATAAAAGATGCGGCACAATTCATGTAGACAGTTTTCAGCAGTAGTTTAACCGCATGGGTTTCTTCAAGGGAAGCCATAGTCCATGGAGAATCCTGTTAAAACAGTTCAATAAAATTGTTGTTGCCCTTGCAAAACCCATATATCAAAGGCTGTGAACTTAATATACATTCAGTATTATTGTTAGATGTTAAAAAGTAGTCTAGATATTGTTGGAACTATCAAATTTTATTTTTAAATAATGACATTAAAAAAATTAATATACATAGTATGTTTCCTGTTTTCTTTTAGTGCGTCAGTAACCTACTGACTGATGTCATGGACAGATAGACAGCTTTAACACTTTTCCTGCTGAATAAATCAATCTGCCACAGTTCTATCAGCCAACCAAATTGTTTAAAAAAAAGTATTCAATCAAATTGGCAAGCTGAATTATAGTATAGATCCTGATCAGTTGGCTTTTAAGCAGCCATCTGATCTGGATCAAAATTGTTTGCAAAGGTAGGGGTTGTTGTGTACAGCAGGATAAGGGTTAATATAGAAGTCAACAGGTCAAATTATCATGCACCATCTGTCGAGCATTTTCAGTCATTGATTGTATGCATGGGGGAGTTAATCACGAAGGAGCCAAAATAGCCCAAAAGCGCTATGAGCATTTTTAGACTTGAGGACAGGGAGGTTGAGGTTATACCTGTCAGTCCTGGATATGTCGGTCCTGATGACCCCCATTTTGGTGCATCTGCAACTTAGCAGGTGGCTGGTTTCATTTCCTGTCTGGTTTGGTGGATTCTGTTCCATGGTGGTTCAAATAGACACATGACCGGTTTTGCCAAGAATATTGACCACTGGGCATGCCTTGGTGTCATGACACTAGTCCGTTTGTGAGCATAGTCATGAAATATTTTCTTCAGTTATTCATCCAAGAAAGGTCCCACCCATTTGAGACCTGGTAACTACAAAACGTGCCACTTGCAAACTGTGCAGACCCAGATCAGATGCTCCAGAATGGGATATCTAATAAGGGCCTACTTTGGTATGCTCATAAACAAGGGGTTGGGGAATCAATTCCTGGCTCCTCCAGAATTCAGAGTTTAAACAGAGGTCCAATCCATAATGGGACTTACCCAAGCCTCCCGAGTCGAGCCGAACCACCCAGTTGTTTGGTACCGCAATAGTTTACCTGTATTATACGTCACTGGGGTGTCCAAAAGTTTGGCAGTCTGCTATCCGAAGGTTTAATGTCCCCATCAACAGATTTAGGTAATTTTGGGGACGCTTCCAATTTGGTGTGAATTTTCACCCGGCACTGAGATGAAATGACATCACAATCCCTGCTGCCCAATGAAACCAACTGAGGGTTTATATGCATGGACGGTCCGACACCACTTTGCCTGGGCAAGCTTGGACCTTTACCTGGGCAGGCTTAGACCTAAGCAGTTTACCAGTATCATGTGCAGTCAGTTTCAGCTGTGTGGAAACATGCAGCGAAATCTATTTTTCTCCAAGCCCTTATGGGCGGGCAGATGGGGAGTTATTTTTTGTTTCTACTCATTCATTTTCCTTACCTCTATACCTTACTTTCTTCTCCTGTATTATATGAGTGTGTGAGTGTTTGGAGTTTTACGTCCCACCAACAGCTAAGGTCATATGGAGTCAGGGCCTTGGTTTAGACTTATCCGAAAGTCCGGATCGATCCTGCTACCTCTTGTTTACAAGGCGAGTAGCGTTACCACTACGCCACGAGGGCTTCTCTCCTCAACTATATACTTTTCTTTTTTATGGAAGACTGCATAATATGACGTGTCATAAATCATTTTAGCAATCGATGAGTCCAACCCGTAGATTTTGTTTGTATTGGAGTTTTATGGCCCATTCAACACTCTTTAGGTCATTTTTGAGCCGGTCAGTTTACCTATCAACACTTTCCTGGGCAGGCTTATACGTAAGCGGTTAACCAGTACAGTGCACATTATTTCGCCAGAAACTGACAACTGCCCTTCTTGAACCATTGGAAGGGAGAGAATGACTAGAAAAGATTTCATGATCAATCTCCACGAAAGAATGTTGCCGACCCCGGCGGGAGTCGAACCTGCGTCCTCCTGATCACCAGTCAGACGCGCATCAGACTGAGCCACTGAGGCCGGCCCAACCCGTAGAATAAAGTAAATTATTAGTTTTTTTCACCTTTGTTTGAATTGACATTTAACGCCCCGGTCAACACTATTTAGGTCAGTTTGGAGCCATGCATACAAATTTGAGGGACTTTAACCCGACATTGCGATGAAACGACATCTCAAGCCCTAATATGCATTGGACCGTTTGTATGATTTGAAGTTTAACGTCCCCATCAACACTGTAAAGAACAGTGCAAGTACTTTGCCAGGACAGGCTTAGCCCTTCTAAGCAGTTTACCAGTACTTGGGTGGTCAGTTTCAGCTCAGCATGGAAGCATTGTGCAGCCCAATCTATTTCTACCAAACCCCGATGGGAGGGCCGATTTTCACCTTCGGGACAACACAAAAAAGAAATGGTCATGTACATAAAACGTATGTGAGAATAAAGAAAAAGGATAATGCAAAAATCATTGTAATGAATAAATAGTGAATGAGAAAAAAAAAAAAAAGTCCGAGTAGGGATTCGATCTCGGGTCCATTGGTTTACGGGTCAGGCTTCTTAACCCCTCGACCACATACTCTTATTCTATTTTAACCATTTTATTGCTCTATAAGGCATTCTCTTTGCTTTTGTAGAACAATCTTTTTACAATAATTATGCATAAAAACTAATTTATTTTCATCGCACTATTATGGCGAGTCCAAAAAAAAGACAAGTACTAAGGTCAGGAATAATTTCCAGGACGATTTTAGAGAAGTATAGTCGCGTTTTTGCTTTGAACAATGCTTGTGAAAGTAGTTCCGATCGCCGGGCCTTTCCGTTATTTTCCGGAAATTTCCGTACATCATTTACGAAGTTGAAAAGTAGATCCGATATTGGACACTTATTTTCACGGACGTGTTCTCGTAATGGATTCACAATTAAGCTTCAACAGTTTAGATAGTAAAATATCTGTTAATATGACATGCCTTTACGACCCACCAACACTATAGATCATACAAGGCTAGTTTCTTACAGCCCTTCAACATTATATGTCATACATGTTATACATGTTATATGCTCAGAGAACGACTATGTTATAAAGATAATAGTTATTGCGCAATACTATGGGTTGACGTTTTACTATGTAATCCATATTAATAGATATCCATAATTCCAAAAATGGATATCATTAAATTAAAATATGGATATCTATTATGGATATCCATCAATCGAAATATGGATATCTATTAATCGGACTGAATTATGGATATTCATATTTCGAATTATGGATAGCCATAATTCACCGTTCAGTCATTATTTCTTGTATTTATTTGCCAAGACAAATAATGGATATCAATAAATCGAATTATGGATATACTTAAATGGACCGAATTATGGATATCTATAATTCGAATAAATGATATCCATAATTCGAATTATTGATATCCATAAATCGATCTGAAATATGGATATTCATACATCGATTTATGGATGTCCATAATTCGAATTATGGATATTCATTGTTCGACTGATTTATGGATATCCATTTTTCGAATTATAGATATCCATTATTCAGATTGACATGGATATCCATAATTCGAATTATGGATATCATTAATTCGAATTATGAATATTATAAATAATTATTGATATCCATAAATAGTTTTGGATATCTTTAATTCGAATTATTGATATTCATAAATAATTATGGATATCTATAAATAGGGAATAAATAGTAAAAGGGCGCCCCATACAATACTAATCGATCATACAAAGTGCAGCTTTTTCATCACGAAAACACGCCACTTTTATATAGTAAAACTGGGGTTTACAGGGATATACATGATTTCTCTTGTTTCTGCTGTAATATAGATTGTGGGTACTCCTTAGAACCGCCCCAATGAGGCGGTCTAAAGAGTCCCCGCAATCTATATTTTGAGCAGAAATAAGAAAAATATCACAATTTGTCATCTTAAAATACCTTTGTTTTCTTGTTTCTGCTCTAAAATATAGCTTGTTGGTAGGCGTTAGAACCTCCTCGCGGAGACGGTTCTAACGAGTATCCACAATCTATGTTTTGAGCAGAAATAAGAAAAATGTCATAATTTTTTATCTGAAAATTTTCATTTCTCGGTGGTAAAATTTACAATGCATTTGTATAGGCATGTTTTCGTAAGGTTAGCCGGCCTCGGTAGTTCAGTCGGATGCGCGTCTGACTGGTATTCAGGAGGATGGTTACTTGTTGATGTAACAAGGAAGCTGTACTGAAGAAGCGGAATGTAGCCAAAGCGAAGATTGTAATTGTAAAATGTATTAAAGATAACAGTTATTGTCTAATATGCAAATTGCAGCTATTTACAGGCGGTAATCAGAGACTGAGAAAATGTTTATACAAGGAAGAACCATTACTGACTGAAAATTGTATGGCTATTGTACACCATGCTTAGCTGGCCTCGGTAGTTCAGTCGGATGCCCGTCTGACTGGTATTCAGGAGGACGCGGGTTCGATACATGCCGGGGTGGGCCAACATTCTTACGTGGAGATTGATCATGAAATCTTTTCTACGGTCATTCTCTCCCCTCCGCTGATTCAAGAAGACAGACTAGTTTCTTACGAAATAATGTGCACTGTATTGGTTAACCGCGTACGTATAAGCTTTCCTGGCTTAAAAATGACCAAACTTCAATACAAACAAATCGTTAAACATCATGCTTAAATCGATAGGAAAACATATCCTACTTTTGGCAGTTGAAAATGCTACAAATACATCGCGTCATCACGAAAACACGCCTTTATACTTTGACCTCCACCAACCTCCTTGGAGCCCACTACTGTATAGTAAAACTAGAGTTTAGAGGTATATATTATTTTTCATATGTCTGTTCAAAAATCAAACACAATTGTGGGAACTCGTTAGAACCGGCTCAGAACACCGGTTTTAACGACTTCCCACAACCTTCTTCTGAGCTGAAAAAAGCATAATTTTTATCATATTTTTTCAATTTTTGGGGGGTAAAATTTCCAATAAATTTCAATATGCGTGGTTTCATAATGATACATAACATTTGACTGCCATAAATTATGTTTAACACTGGAATGTTTGAATTGTCAATGAAAATATTTTTTTGAAAACTTCTTTAAAATTGTGAAAAATCATGCAGTCCATCCTTAATTTTGTTTTTTCTTCTAGCTACGCCACTTACAAATGGTAGATATCTGGTATTTTATTTACGATGACAAATGCCCGGGAAAGACACTTGGAGATACACATGGAACTCAGAAGATATAACGTGTGGAGGTGTACAATACATTTTACAAACCTGACAGTCTGAGGAGACATTTACTCTTTCACACTGGAAAGAAAGCTCACCCATGTCGGATATGCGGTGCATCATTGCCAGTGACGAACACACTCGGCCGACATAGGTTACTTCATACTAGGGAAAAACTGTGACGTTTGCAGTGTCCCATACACAGTCGGACAGCCTAATGAAACATATAAGGTTTCACAGCGGCGAGTTAAACTCTGAAATATGCAGTATGTGGTATATTTTTTCACAGCATCAGACAAGTAGAGCAAGCACGTTGTGATTCATAGTAACGTAACTCACAAATGTGCCGTGTGTGGCAATTCCTTTACACAGTCAGGCACCCTAAGTAAGCATCTGATGATTCATACAGGTGAAAAACCTCACACGTGTGCATTATGTGACAGATCATTTTCAAAGTCAGACAAACTTAGTAAGTATATGATGATTCACAGCGATGAAAAACCTCACAAGTGTTCATTATGTGGTGAATCATTTACACAGTCAGGCAGCCTTAAGCAGAATGTTCTGATTCACAGCGGCGTGAAACCTCACGTGTGTGCATGTGGTAAATCATTTACACAGTCATGCCATCTTAGTAAGCATATGGTGATGCACAGCGGCGAAAAACCTTTCAAGTGTACAGTATGTGGTAAATCATTTAAGAATCCAGCAGCCTTAATAAGCATATGATGATTCACAGCGGTGAAAAGCCTCATACATGTGCTGTATGTTGCTAATCATTTAGACTGTCAGGCAGCCTAAGTAAGCATATGATGATTCACAACGGTGAAAAACCTCACAAGTGTGAAGAATGTGGTAAATCATTTACACAGTCAGGTAACCTTAAGCAGCATATTCTGATTCACAGCGGCGTTAAACCTCACGTGTGTGCTGTATGCGGTAAGTCATTTACACTGTCGGGCAACCTCAGTAAGCATATGGTGATTCACAGCGGCAAAAAACCTTTCAAGTGTACAGTATGTGGTAAATCATTTACAGTGTCAAGCAGCCTTAGTAGGCATATGATGATTCACAGCGGCGAAGAGCCTCACAAGTGTGAAGAATGTGGTAAATCATTTAGACTCTCATGCAGCCTCAATAGGCATATGATGATTCACAATGGCGAAAAACCTTACACTTGTGCATTATGTGGTAAATTATTTAGACATTCAAGCAGCCTAGGTAAGCATATGGTGATTCACAGCGGCGTAAAACCTCACAAGTGTTCATTCTGTGGAAAATCTTTTACACAGTCAGATAGCCTTAAGCAGCATATTATGATTCACAGCGGTGAAAAGCCACATACATGTGCTGTATGTTTTAAATCATTTAGACTGTCAGGCAGCCTAAGTAAGCATATGATGATTCATACCGGTGAAAAACCTCACAAGTGCGCAGTATGTGGTAAATCATTTACAGAGTCCAGCAGCCTTAGTAAGCATATGATGATTCACAGCGGCGTTAAACCTCACGTGTGTGCTGTATGCGGTAAGTCATTTACATTGTCGGGCAACCTTAGTAAGCATATGGTGATTCACAGCGGCGAAAAACCTTTCAAGTGTACAGTATGTGGTATCTCATTTACACATTCAAGCAGCCTTAGTAGGCATATGATGATTCACAGCGGCGTTAAACCTTACAAGTGTGAATTATGTGATAAATCATTTACGCTGTCAGGTGTCCTTAAGACCCATATGATGATTCACAGCGGCGATAAACCTTACACATGTGGAATATGTGGTAAATCATTTGTACAGTCAGGCAAACTTAGCATGCATATGAGGATTCACAGCGGCGTAAACCCCACAAGTGAGTAGTATGTGGTAAATCATTTACACAGTCAGGCACCCTGAGTACCCATATGTTGATTCACAGCGGCGAAAAACCTCACAAGTGTGCAGTCTGTGGTAAACTATTTACACGATCAGCTAGTCTTGGTAGGCATATGATGATTCACAGCGGCAACATTCCTCATGAGTGTACAGTATCTGGTAAATCATTTAGACAGTCCGCAGGCTCTTACCACCAAGTGTGGAATATACGAAAAATAATTACGCCAGACAGCCTTAGAATAATATGATGATTATCAGCGGCGAAAGACCTACCAAGTGTGCATTATGAGGTAAATTATTTACAAAGTCAGGCACCCTGAGTAGCCGTTTGATGATTCAGATCTGCGAAAACCCTCACAAGTTCGCAAAATTATGTTTTGTTTGACTTTAGGTTTAACGTCCCCGTCAACAATGAATAGGTCATTTTGAAGACGTTGCTTCCAATTTTGTGTACGTTTTCGTCGACATTGAGATGAAATGACATCTCAAGACCTGTCGCCAAATGAAACCAATAGGGTTTATAGGCATGAACGGTCCGACTCTCACTGGCTTAGATCCTCTGAGTGGTTTACCATTGGCTCAAAAATGACCTGAAATACTGTTGACTGGGCCGTTAATCTCCAATACAAAAACAAAACCAGAACTCGTGTGGGTCGGTTTCATCTCTGCGTGGAAGCATCATGCAGCCCATCTATTTCTTCAAGCCCCGATGGGCGGGGCCGAACAAGTTTGCAGTATGTGGTAAACTATTTGCACAGTCAGCTAGCCGTGCTGCAGTTTAATTTGGTATGGTATGTCTTAGAGTGTTTGTATCGCTTGTATTATTTTGTTTGGGATAGCCAATTGGCCTTTTTGGTGGGAAAGTAACTGTCCTTTTGGCTTTCCGCTATTGATTCCATTAGGGTCTGTTGTTTCATGCTTGTGTTTCTTTCCCTTTGGTGTCTCAGCAGTATATACTATGTAGGTTCCATTCAGCAAATAATGCCTCCCAACACCCAAACATTAGGTTCTGAGACACGCTCCATTCAGCAAATAAAGCCTCCCAACACCCAAACATTAGATTCTGAGACACGCTCCATTCAGCAAATAAAGCCTCCCAGCACCCAAACATTTGCCGCAAGCGCCCCCACCCCACCAACACCAGCCCCCCCCCCCCCCCCGAAAAAAAATCGTAGACAATAGGGGGTTCAATGACAACTTTTTGGGGCAAAAAGAACTTGGGCCCGCCCGGCCTCCCTGGCGGGCCACAGTTCTATGACAAATTCGAGGCTTTATAAGGAAGTAACCTATTTAGACCGATACTTGTAACAGATAAACTGGTTTTAGCCTCGTTTATTTCAAACCATATCTAAGGGACACAACACTTGCAAATGGCTGACAGTTAGCTGGATAGGATTCTTTGATAAGAGTTGTTTGGGAGAGTACTGTAAAATTCTCCTCATGCGTCTCATGCAAGGGTTCATGCACGCGGCCATGCAAGGTCTGTGGGGTGGGGATTACAAACAAACAACAACTTTGTTGGCCGTGTGGGTATGCAAGTGCGTGGGGTCGTGCAACCAGAGCGGTGCAGAAGGAATTTAGGCTTCTGGCTGCCATCGATATTTCTATTTAGAGAATGCAATTATATAGTGTATCCCCATTCAGTAACATGGCTACGATGGAAGAATACATAGAGCATTTACTGGCATAAATACATGAGACGAGTTCGACTCTCCATCATGTGGTTCAAAACATCTTGGATGAGCCTATCCCAGATTCTGTCAAAGGGCGCTTGTTAAAGCCTTTACAGCCTGAAAAATATCGACATACCCCCGCACCACGCAAAAAGAAGGCCGCAAAGAAAAAGGCCATTGAGGAGGAATTTGACCCTATCTCCCGCAAGAAAGTCCTGAGATCTGTGAAGGAGTATCAGGATGAGATCCTGGACTTGTTTACATCTGCTGAGCAGACAAAAGAAACTCTGGTCTTCAGTCAGACCCCATGGGTCATTGGTGACTTCTTGAGGGGCTTGCAGATGCCCATTCCTGCCAATAAACCCCACAGCGCAGACCCCAGGGCTTTCCTCGAGGCTGTGGTGCCCCAAATCAGTAGCAAGCTCGAGGAAGAGATCGAGGCTCTGGTTGGCGTGAAGTTCGAGTCGGCTCTCAGGGTTCAGCTTTGGATGGACAACCCAGACGGTAGTGAGGAATACACAATCCCCGTGCTGCTGCCGAGCCTTTCCCGCAAGCATCGTATTCTCCGTCATCATCGTATGATGAATTGATGGGGCAGCAATGTTCAAATCTGATATGCTTGAGAGTGATTTACGTTGCGGTGAGCAGAGCTAACCACTTGCCATAGCGGTGGTAGAGTTCGCTGGCAGCGCATTGAAGTGCGCTACCTAGAAACGGATCGCTTTCAAGATCGCGAATGAGCCCTTGTTGGACAGGGATCGGGACGAACATCCCGGCCAGTCCCGCATACAGCCCGAGAGCCGCGTTCGAAATAGTCTTTGACATGTCTGCGCCTAATCGGGCGGAGTAACGGGCGTAGAGCCTCTCGACCTTAGAGTCACTCAGCTTCTCGACCTGGTCGACGGTCAAGGCCTTTCCGTGAGCCACAATTCCGTATTTCCTGGCCGACCCTCTTGCTACTGTTGCAGCGAGCCTTTCGCGGTATTTTCACACCCTGTCCTCTTCCCGTGGCCCTTGTTGCTGCTCTGCAACATGCGTCGCAGCCGTGTCTGGCGCCGCCGGGTCGTCAAGCATCTAGTATATCAGCTCGTCACAGTCCATTCCTATCGTGGTTTTCAACAAGGGCGGACCCGTCTAAAATGGGGACGCAGGTGTGCGCATGTTCGCAAGCGAACATCTTTATGTGCCTTATCGCCCGAGAAAGGACTAAAAAGACAGCGAAAAGCAGCGCCACATGCAGGCCAAGTACAGCGATCAGCAGCCATACAGCCGCCACTGAGCACATCGTTGTTGTTGCTACGCAACGGCTAAGCAACAATAATCACGTAATGATGATATAATCAGCGGGTTTATCAGTCTTCAGCAGAAGTTTAGCGTGTTTTGTCTCGGCTAGCTGCTGCCGCACCAACTCCCGTCCTCGTGCGGGGATCACGTCATTTTCACGCAGACAATCTTCGAACGAGTCACGATCCTTGCAGTGGACAAACAGACCCAGCGCGTCTGCTCGCGCAAATCTGTCTAGACGGAGTTGTACTTCTGCGTGAGGACCCAGACAGACTATTCCGCGATGCGGCCCTAGAACGCCAGCTCTGACAACATGTCTTTCTTCTTCGTCAAAGCCCTCTTAGCGCTGCAGTCGTCTATGATGTATAGGGTCGGCTCGCCCATAAACACTCGGTAAAGCGCTCGCAAGTAATCGTGAAGACGCTCACCGGGGTCTAGAACGTAAATCTCAGGGTCCGTCCAGATCATGGGGCGCTACTGATACTTCCTGTTGTGCCGTATGGTGGGGCACAGAACCACTACATGCTGACATAACCCCCGGTAGGGGCCTTCGAGCAGATCGAGGATAAAATCGGGGTTTCCGCATCCCGTCTGCCCGCTGATTGTCCCCGAATGGGCCGTAACCGGTAGGAGCTCTTTTAATCGTTCCTCCGGAACATCTTTTAATCGTTCCTCCGGAATATTAATAAACCGCTACGACGAACCGGCCATCTTAGATGTTAATCTGTGCATCTATGATGACGTATGAGGTAGATGTTCTATGCGCCAGCCGCCTCGGCTCTTTTCGTTATCTGGACGGCCACACCTTTGCTGGCATTCTCTATCAGTCCGCCGGAGCCGTGGAGCCGGTCGTCGTCGCTTGTCCTGAGGTCAAGTCACAGCGCGTACGTGCTGGTGAAGTATTCTGCAAGGCTGACGTCGGTTAGGGCCAGGTCTCTTTCGACCGTTGCCACTTCAGGATGTCGCTTGCTGCCGGCCCCGTAGAGCTTCCTTGCGTCATCAAACATCTGATAAGAGCGCATCCCTTGGCTGAAGTGTTGGTTGGGGACCCCTCGATGGTGACCTCGGCCTTGCTGATTATCGGGTTATAGAAGGCCTCAGTATTGCGAGCGAAGGGCTGTTGCCCGGCTACATCCTCAAAGAGCATCAGGATGCCCTTCATGCTGCGGACAGGCACGTTGAGATTGATATTCAAGAGGGTATCGCTCTTGCCTTTGCCGATTTTGCGGTGCCGCATTACCCGGTAATACAGGATCGCAACGCGGCCTCTGTACTTGTTGTTGATCATTTGGGCCAACTCTGGCAGGGTAACCATGTCATACTCAAGACAGATGTGTCCAATGTCGAAAGAGGCACCTCTGCCTGTGGCCTGGATTTTGATCACACGGTTGTAGTCGTTGAACGTGAGCTCATTCTCGAGCCGGACGCCCAGCGCGCTCTGGTAGAATGGCATGTGGCTCTCGAGCAGCTCGAAGTCCAGTGGGATATAGAAGCGATCGCCGAAAGATTCGGCGAAGGCTTTGTCCTCTGAAACAGACTCGTCTTTGTTCCTAGCATTGATTCGGATTCTCGTCGTATTTCGGTTATTCGACGTATCAATACCTTGGTACTGGTCGTTTTTCCTCTCTGAAGCCGTCCTCCAGAGATCGCGGTAGCAGTGGTAAACGTCACTGTCGTCGATGATGAAGACCGCATTCCCTGAAATCTTAATGACGGTCTTTTGCACGAGGGTGTAGCCTAGGTTCTGAACCAAGGTTCGATTGGCATCTCCTTTTTCTTCGCTGTGCAGCGTGATCGTGCAGGCCAACCTCGCGGTCCCGGGGGCGATGGCATCATATTGACAGAGGTTGGGAAATCGAACCAGAAGCTGCAGGTTCGGACCGATCGTGCTGTGGTTGTTAGTTATCGTCACCGATTGCATCGCCCCTTTCACCCCAAGGGGTTCGCGGAGGCACCGGTAGGGGTCAAGGTTTCGTCCGTACTTGCTTGATGACATGGTGTTAATTTCGTTGACACTCGACAAAGTCTGTTTTTAAACATGCACGACGATCTTCAGATGCATATCCATTATGGCTGACTTTGAAAACCCCACGTTTGAAGACCGGTCCGACCCTTATGACTGGGACGCCGCTTATAACGCCGACGATGACGCGCTCTCGTTCATTATGCCCGAGGCTGGTATGGACCCACCAATGGACGTTCGAGCAAAGGGCTACGCGCGGCCGGGGGCAATATTCAGAACCTGCGAGGCGAGTAAAGACGGACAGCACTTGATGACCAGAAGAGGCGCCTGGTCGATACTTTCTACAAAGAAGTGAGCCGTCTCTATTCTAAAAGGGGTTGCGCCTCGAAGTCTGTATCGACAATGACCAGTTTGGGATTGATGAGAACGGTTAAACACTCTACTGGACCCCCGGCGACAAAAAGATTCCTATCACTGCGACAAGGGGAGGATTCTGAGTTCTGGCTCTGTCCACACTGGCCTTGAAATATTGAACGGACGGCATAAATGCTATTCGGCAATCACTGGGGCTCACTGACTATAAATCAAATATGCCGCGTCTCAACAAAGAGACTGTGGAAACACTCCAAAAAGCAGAGGAAACCCTCCCAAAAATTATTGAATCCATCGAGATGACAGAGCTCCCCGGCGTAGCCCACAACGTTTTTCAAACAACAGGAGATGTCGAAACCGTATTGAAGACAATTGATGGTCAGCCTATCGACACCGCGTGGGTCACCTAGGCCAAAAAAAGAGCTTGCTGGGCTTGAAAAGGCAATTACTCGAACCCGAGACGAGCTCGTGAACAACATGGCGAAGCTCTCGGAGGCCGAAATCCAGACATCCGAGGCTAAAAACGCTTGGCCCGGGAGCAACAAAAACTGACAGAGACGAACGACCCCAAGATGCAGCAGGAAATTCAAGACCGAATCAGAAAGGTTAAGGGCGATCTCTCTGACATCGAACTTGAAAGACAGGCAAGGCTCGAAGTCGCCTCTACGAACAGAGCATCTCACCGGTCCCAGATCTCCCGAATCCGTGAGACGTTCAGGCAGGAGACAAGACGCTGGCTGAGCGAATACGGACACTCTTCCGCGAACAGGGGATAACGATCGTGAGCATCCTTACAGCGATTGGGATGGTAATCTCGACCCTAGTGCTTGTGCTCACCATTGGCGGGGGGGGGGGATGTACCGGCGCCGGCTCCGAGTCCACCCGACAAGGGCGGGGTCAAGGAGTGGGTAAAATAGCACCTAAAGTCCCTCGAGCGTGCCCCGGCCAATTTGGCCGGCAAGGCCGTGGCTGCCCTGCCCGGCATCATCGGGTCCATCGTCTCTTCGCTCTTGAGCACGCTAGGGAAGGCCGCTGCATTGCTCGCAGATAATGTGTGGGCCTTGGTCAGCGGCGTGGGGACCCTTCTTCTCATGGCTGCAAGGGACTGGCTAGCGAGACCGCGCGAACAACCAAAGGTCCTCATAGCCAATCCCGATCCCTGCGACTATGAGAGCTGTTTTTTCTTCTTCATGGTCGAGACCGGATTTCCAGTCTGCTGGCGCCACTACCGGAGCAACCGCGGCAGACGTAGGTGACACTTTCGGGTCTGCCGCTCGGTGGCCCAAGTGATTAGTCCCGGCTGGTGAGGCAGTTTTCCCCTGGAATTTCCTATCGACTTTAGAGGCAGGATTGATCGGTACTGCCTCTTTTGTTCCTGGCTTGTGGCCGATGACCGCGTCTGGCCCTGCTATTCGGATTTGGTTATTATAACCTTGGACTTTGCCGGGTGGAGTGTCATGTCGCTC
This sequence comes from Lucinisca nassula, assembly GCA_963580285.1. Lineage (NCBI taxonomy): Eukaryota > Metazoa > Mollusca > Bivalvia > Lucinida > Lucinidae > Lucinisca > Lucinisca nassula. Next base: position 32,471,954 of record OY757015.1, on the reverse strand, counting down.
GGCATCAAGTAGAGCCCTTTCCCGCAGACATAACCCAGTGATGTGGATGCATAGTGCAGCACCTTTTGATAGTGATCGATGCTGCTGGGGATGGTGACGGATGAGGCGATGGCGTTTTCGAGATTCGCCTTAAATTTCGTTTGAGCGTCGAACCCCGTCCCGACTTTGAGAATGTTGGAGCTTGCGATCCCAAGATTGACCAAACGTAAGTCCGAATCGAGTCGTTGAGGCGCTCGACACCCGATTTTGTGAAGCCTTCTGATTTATCGAGAATGAACATCGTCATCGCCTTTGAAATATCCCGCTTATGGCGTATGACGTCCTTCGGGTGAAAGACGGGGCCATCGGAGTTGTGATGACTGCGGTATTTCCCCGAAGGGGTCATGAAGGTACTAAAAGCTCCGAGGCCTTGACTCCCGTGGTCAAGCTTTTGCCTCCAATCCGTATCAGGCGAAACGGCGAACTCATCGCAAAGCCGCTTGTAGGCCCTGGAGTCATAATGGTTATCGAACCAGGAATTGGACTTGTCCCCAGGGAGGGAGACTTTTAGCTCCCCATGCAGACGCTTCGTCGTATAATAGACATGAAAGCAATAAAGGCTTGCAAGAAGGGGCTTCTCCGCTTGGAGATGGTCCTGGACTGAAACACCACATCCAGCGCTTGCGCACCAAACCGCAAAGTTCAACTGACACTGCCACCAGCTGAACGGGGCGTGCTGCCAGCTGTCCCACGCCTTGTTTGCCATAGTGACGTCCCGGTAAGCGGAGGGTTTTGATAGTCAGCGAAGACGTCCGCGTACTTGAAAAGGAAGAGACTTCCCTTATCGTCGACCATTATGCCTAGAATAGGCGCCCCTGCTGCTGACTCCTTATATTTGAAATGGCCGCCTGCCTGATAATTCGCCGAGCTATTAACCGTAAATTCCTTTGTATTCATGCCCATTTTGGTGTTACACAAGACAACTGTTCAAGTCAATATGTACGTCACGCTCACTGGCGTTCAAATGGTGTGCTAATCAATCTTGCAAGGACCCTGTCTGCGGGTGAGCTAGAGATTGCTCTCTGGGAGTTGACGTATTATTACTGGTGGCACAACATATGCATGGCGAAAAAGAACAGTAAGGTCTCAAATAACGAGACTGAAAAAAATAATACCTGACGGGTATTATAACGTCTGTGAGTTGAACGAAATGGTGTTTCAATGTTTGAGCGCCGAACTCACTGTAGATGAACCCTCTGGTCTACTAAAATTAAGGGTACTGCCCGGAAATACCATAAAATGAATCGCGAATTAGCTCATCTCTTAGGCTTTTCCAACAACGCTTTCAGAGCTCCTTCCACCAACGCTTTCAGAGCTCCTTCCACCAACGCAAGAGGGTAGCCTTTGCAACACATAGAAAGAAACCGCTAAAGGACGTTCACTGCAGTTGAGCCACACACTCTGGCCGTCCATCGTGAGGTTTACTTTCACCTTGCTGAGTTAAGTACATGTACTTCCGACAATCTGCATAACGGTCGCCCCTCTACACTGCTTAGATCTATCCCTGCCGAGAACGAAAAGTGTGGAGCTGGAAAAACTGAATCATTTCCTTTCTTACAGTACAAGAGGCTGTCATCAGAGCCTATTTCACAGCTTACTATTTCACTTAGAGATACCAACGGGGAGATGTTACCATTCAAGTATATGAGTGCAACCGTACATATAAGGATATGTTGACGCAAGCGGCCCCGGTGGGTCAGAAAAGGCCCTGGGGTGGCTTTGGCTGATCTTGGTGACACCGAGGGGTTCGATAAAGGCGGGAAGGAAGACCAATTGTATGCCTTCTAGCTCTCTGATTGGGTGTACAAAAGAAAAGAGGTCAACAAAGCGGGGTCACTGAAATTCGAAGAGCTAAGGGATGTAGATGTTTCATATGCCGTTCCAAAACGGGTTCATACGCTCGCGTTTACTGGGAGCAAGTGGGTTGCCTTTTCGGACCCCGTCCAAAAAACAGGGTGGCTAAATGACATACAAATCTCGTCTCCGTACGTTGTGACTGGAAAACAGCACAAAGTTAGTAAGGTAGTGAATAGTGGCACTCGACTGTGCTCGTTTATCCCCGGGACGAAGAACACTGTCGTTTTCGAAAAAAAACATGCTAAGGACAAGCAACAACCGGCAGGGAATCCTGAAAATAGGCTAAGAATTCCCCCCAGCGGGACTCATTGGTATGGACTTGCCAACATCAACGATCATCCTTGATCTAATTCTCAGAGATAGACCCGACGACTGTGTTGATGTTTTATCCGGCTTCAAGTTCAAGTGGAGTCAAGCAAATGCTAATAAAAACGTTGGGATTTATATACTAGTACAAGAAACGCCTCAAGTGCAGTTTACTCTTGAATCAATCCAACACCAAGTTGAAATCCGTCATTTAGACCTACATAATATTTTTATAGGCCAAGTGGCTCTCAAAAGGATGCGATTTACGCCCGGTGCGCTCACAGCATACTAAACCACAGTCATTATCGGCCAGTAGGACATTTTAGACCCACCCAGCGGTGTAATATAACACGATGGGCCTCTACCCAGGACTTGAAACCGGAGATAATCCCGGATTTCAGCATGTGGCCGAGGTCAGATTACGTCCCGAGAAAGAGCGGGACTACAGGGCTTCGCTCTACAAGAAGTACCGCCGCAGAGTTAATGTTGTAGCCGGGGTTGAGACCGCATTTTCTGTGACCGGCGTTGGACTAGCTGCTTCTGAGGTCGGATTGCTCGCAACGATCATCGCGACGCCTGTCGCCCTTGTCCTCCAAGCTTGGACGATTGTGTTTGGGTTGCTGGGTTTCGGCGGGACATTTATAGGCCGGAGGCTCCAGTCGAAAGCTAAAAACACGACGAGATTCGTGTCCTGGCTGCGTCAAAGCTGAACTCAATCGCAGACCACATTTCTATCGCGCTGAGTGAGTGAGTGAGTGTTTCAGTTTTACGTCCCACCAACAGCTTAGGTCATACGGAGACGGGACCTCGGTTTAAAGACTCATCCGAAAGTCTGGAGAAGCCCGGGATCGAACCTGCGACCCCTGGTTTACATCTATCGCGCTGAACGACGATTATATATCTGAAACAGAGTTTCGCCTGATTCTGTGTGGAATCGACACGTTCAACCAGGTGAAAGAAGAAAATCGTGAGCGCCAGAAACAGGGCGGCGGCTTGTCAGAGGTGGAGAAAAGAAGCTATTCAACGTGCGGGAGACAAGGCGTTAATGACGACCCGTAACAAGCTGTTGGAAGAGCTCCGCCAATCTGGTGGCACCTCTCAATAAATATTTCTTGCTTGCGGGTGTATAAGAGCGCAGGCTGGGTCAGGACCGGCTCCCAATGAGCTGGTCCAATCGCAAAACCCTTAATTGTGTTCCTGGATCTGCTCGGTACGTACTAATCACCCCTTTTTGGACAGCGGCCATATGTCGCGGGGTGCGAGTACATATACCACACGCCTTCCTTTTCATACTCGCAAATTTGCACATCACACCCAGTTTTTAAGAACCTTTTGGTTTTGCCCAAGCTCTTTTCACCAAAGAGCATTTTACCTCCATCCCGCGCATGCGTTTTTCTGTTACCGGAAAATGTCTAAAACACATGCGTTTGATCAGTGTCTTTAGGACGAAATGGGTACAACTGACTGGTTAGGACCGAATGGGCACAACTGGCTGGTTACATCTAATCAGTGTCTTTAGGACGAAATGGGTACAACTGACTGGTTAGGACCAAATGGGCACAACTGGCTGGTTACATCTGATCAGTGCCTTTAGGACGAAATGGGTACAACTGACTGGTTAGGACCGAATGGGCACAACTGGCTGGTTATATCTGATCAGTGTCTTTAGGACGAAATGGGTACAACTGACTGGTTAGGACCTAATGGGCACAACTGGCTGGTTACATCTAATCAGTGTCTTTAGAACGAAATGGGTACAACTGGCTGGTTACGACCGAATGGGCACAACTGGCTGGTTACAACTGGCTAGTTAGGTTGCACATTACTTCCTGGCGCATACTAAGAAATCCTACTCTTCTTTCTCAGTTTTAAATTTGGTATAGTTACGCCTAAATTGACCTAATAGTCCGGCAGTTACCTCCCTCACTCGCTTGTTAGCGGCCTGTCAGCTTCGAGAAAGTGAAAAGTTTTATTGTCGCACAAATATTAATTGTTGCTCGATCATTTCATAGGATTATTTTTGTCAGCTTCGATTTTTCTTGTCAGCTTCGATTTTTCTTGTCAGCTTCGATTTTCCCGTCAGAAATGATCGAACTTACGATTAAATCACAAAGCGCAGAAAAAGAAATGTATCACAAACTGTCTGTTTACCTCATAAAAAATCAGTATTGACACTCTTTTATGGGCGGGCGATACGTTCTTTTTCCTATGCATTAATAGGCAATATCACGCGGTCCTATTGATTTTGCATTACATCTCTAAACGTGTCGAGCACAAGATTCGGAGACGAGGAGTCCATACACTCAATGCCGTTGGGGTGGACCGTCCTAAGGTGGGCCAGGGAGGATGATCTAGAATGGGAATGTATCCTAGAACTGGGGCCCACCAGGGGGATGGCGCGGGTCCCACTTCGTTTTGCCCCCAAAAGTTGTCCTTGAACCCCCATTGTCTACAATTTTTTTTTTTTTTTTTTTTTTTGGGGGGGGGGGGGGGGTCGATTGCGGCAAAATGTTTGGGTGCTGGGAGGCTTTATTTGCTGAATGGAGCGTGTCCCATAACCTAATGTTTGGGTGTTGGGAGGCTTTATTTGCTGAATGTAGCGTGTCTCAGAATTTTGTCCTAGAACCTACATAGTATATACTACTGTCTCTGATGGGAGCTGTGGGTTAATTGTTTCGATTCCTGATCGCTGCCTTCACTTCTATTTGGTATGCATATGGTGATTCACGGCGGCGAAAACTCGCATGTGTGTGGAGTATGTGGTAAATCAATTACACAGTCTTGCGACCTTAGTAAGCATATGATGATTCACAGAGACGAAAACTTCTCAAGCGTGCATTATGTTATTAAGACTCTGATTAAGCGTATGTTGATTCATAGTTGCGAAAAATCGCAGATGTTCAGGATGTGATAATTTTGTTTATCATATGACTGAGATATATGTCTGAGAGTGTAATAACGCCATGTAATATTTTCGATAATCCACTAATGGATTAAATATGCAAATTAGCTAGATACGCCCCGTAACGTTACATGTACGACGTCCTTAACGACGTCGCGTTACTAATGGTGGAATATTGACAATTTTTATATACAATCGTGAATAAAATGCGCTTTAAATGTCATATGATAAATAGAGCCTTGCATTCGTGCTCATGTATTATTGAATTTATTAAGCTCGTTGAGGAAAAGGATAAAATGCTCGGCAGAGCCTCGTATTTTATCCTTTTCCTCAACTCGTTAAATCAATCCAATTGTACATGAACACTCATGTAAGATCCTCTATTTCGCTGTCAGGCAACCCGAGTAAGCATACGTGTATGATAATTCATGTCAACGAAAAAGCTCAACCTCACAAGTGTGCAGTATGCGGTATATTCACACTGTCAGGAGGTTTTAGACACTATATGTTTATTCATACTCAGTCTGGCGAAAGTCCGCACATGTGTACATATATAAGGTAAATCGTTTAGACAGTTCGGAGGCTCTTACCGCCACAAGATGATAAACCCTGATGTTTGTTTGTTTGTTTGTTTGTTTTGGAGTTTAAGGGCCCAGTCAACATTACTTTAGGTCATTTTTGAGCCGGTCAGTTTACCTATCCACACTTTTCCAAAGCAAGCGTATACGTACATGTAAGCGGTTAACCAGTACAGCGCACATTCTTTCGCAAGAAACTGACAACTGCCCTTCTTGGATCAGCGGATTGGAATGAATAACCGTAGAAAGATTTCATGATCAATCTCCGCGAAAGAATGTTGCCGACCCCGGCAGGTATCGAACCTGCATCCTCCTGATCACCAGCCAGACGCGCATCCGATTATCTGACCGGCCATAAATAGTGATGTGAAACCCCACAAGTGTGGAATATGCGATGAATCATTTACAACGTCAGACAGGATGGGAAAACCTATGATGATTCACTCACAAGTGTGCATTTTGAGGTAAATTATTTTCGGGCAACCAATGTAGCCAAACATGTATGATCGTTTACTGCGGCAAATAACCTCACAAGTTAGACTGGAATGCAGATGTGAAGGCAATGGGCAGATGTGGCGAAGACAAATAATATAATAACGAGTATAATATAATATAATTTCTTCACCACAGAAAGATGTTCATGAAATATAATAATAAAAAATAACGACAATATCTAATGTTCAACTTATCTGCTAGTTTTGCTGTTTTGTGTGTTAAATGTCTAAGGCAGATTTTTCAAGATATCTTGATATCATATTCTTTTATCCCTTGTTATTGTAAATATGTGACTGTTTATCTCTGATATCTATCCTTCATTGCATTATAGTAGTGTCCTAGTTTTCCTGTTTGTATTTCCTGTTTCTTCACTTTATTTCATTCCCAAATGTCCACTGTTTCTTTGTTCTGTCTTTTTTTCCATCTGTGCCTGTTGGCTGTTCTAGTGGACTCTTCCTCCTCGCCCTATAAGCTTGGCAACGACGTCAGCGACGTCACTGACACCAACGTCAATTAAATGATCAGGTAACTGATAATGGCAGTAATGAACAACGCAAACAATATGATAGACATCGGTTGAAAGTTATATTCGTGGTAAATCCACGACAGCCTGATCTTACATGTAACACTCAGTTATTTACAGTTGCAACAGGTACATTTAATGAAAAATAAATGTTTATAATAAAACACAACAATAAGCACTTACAATATGGAGAGCCCATCGAAAATCTGACAAAGCTACATTAACAAAGGGCCCAGAGAGCCCTGATTCGCTCACCTGAATGTCATTGTCTCTAGTACATTCTATTTGCAGCTCCGGTGGCCATCTTGTTCATCATAGTGGAACGATCTTACCTATTTTGTTAAGGTGTCACCTGGGCAACATTCCTTTGAAGTATGAATCAAATTGATCCAATGGTTAAGGAAGAGTTCGCATTTGAAGCAAATTTACAATGTTTTTTTCTATTTTTAGCTCTGACGGCCACATTGTTCATTGGAGCGAGACCATTTTAGCTATTTCGGTAGAGAGTCATCTAAGCAACATTCCTATGAAGTGTGGATGTAATTGGCCCCAGGGAACAGGAGGAGTTGTCGTTTGAAGAATTTTTTAAGCCCCGCTGACCGTCTTGTTTATCAGAGTTGAATGATTTTCATTATTTTGGTATGGAGTCACCTGGGCAACATTCCTGTGAAGTTTAAATCAAATTGGCCTAACAGTTTAGGAGAAGTTTGCGTTTGAAGCAAACCAAACTCTATTTTAGCTCTGCTGGCCAGTTTGTTCATTGGAGCGGGATCATTTTAGCTAATATGGTAGAGGGTCATCTAAGCAACATTGCTATGAAGCTTGAATATAATAGGCCCAAGGGTACATGAGGAGTTGTTGTTCAAAGGTTTTTTTTTCTATTTTTAGCTCTGACGGCCATCTTTTTTGTCATTGTGGAAAGATTTTAGCTATTTTGGTAGGGAGTCACCTAAGTAACATTTCAGTAAAGTTTGAATCAAATTGGCCCACGTGTTTTGGAGGAGTTCATGTTTAACGCAAATTTACAATGTTTTTATTTTTGTCGCACCTGCTTGTAGCAGGGTGCGACATAGGCGTCCGATATTCCGTCCGTGCGTCCGTCCGTTCGTCCGTCCGTCCGTCTGTTAACATTTACGTCGAAGTTCAACATTTACGTCAAAGTTTTTATTTTACAAACCTCAGCTACCATCAAACCTTATATGAAATATCTCATTGACCTCACTTTGTAAGCACCTTGGCCTGGTGATTTTGACCTTATTTTGCGCTCCAGTGACTTTGACCATTACGTCGAAGTTCGACCTTTTACGTCAAAGTTTTTATTTACAGACCTCAGCTACCCTCAAACCTTACATTAACCATCTCATAGACCTTCTCACTTTGTAAGCACCTTGACCTGGTGACTTTGACCTATATTTTGCGCTTCAGTGACTTTGACCATTACGTCGAAGTTCGACATTTACGTCAAAGTTCGACATTTACGTCAAAGTGTTTTATTTTACAAACCTCAGCTACCATCAAACCTTACATGAAACATTTCATAGACCTTCTCACTTTTAAGCACTTTCACCTGGTGAATTTGACCTATATTTTGCGCTCCAGTGATTTTTACCATTACGTCGAAGTTCGACATTTACGTAATCAACTAGAAGACTAAACAACCATCAAACCTTTCATTAAACATCACCCTGAGCTCCTGACTAGGCAAGCAACTTGACCCAGTGACATTGACCTATATTTTACGCTTCAGTGAGTTTGCCACAAATTATGTCAATGTTCCAGATCTTCTCAAATAAAGGCCTACACCAATCTTGAATAGTGTTTCTCCAAGATGTATTGACTCTGAAGGTACCTTGAAATGGTGACTTTGACCTATATTTTACGCTCCACTGAATTTGACACATTTTACGTCGAAGTTCCAGATCTCCTCAAATAAAAGGCCCACAACCATCTAATCTTGCATAGTGCTTCTCCTAGATGTACTGCAGGTACCTTGACCCGGTGACCTTGACCTATATTTTACGCTCCAGCGACTTTGACAAATTTTTATGTCGAAGTTCCAGATCTCTGAAAATTAAAGGCCTACAACCATCAAAGCTTGCATAATGCTTCTGTACTGATTCTGCAGGTACCTTGACCTGGTGACCTTGAGCTATATTTTACGCTCCATTGACTTTGACACAATTTGCGTCAATGTTCCAGATCTTCTCAAATAAAAGGCCTGCAACCACCAAAACTTGCATAGTGGTTCTCCTAGATGTACTGACTATGCAGGTACCTGGACTTGGTGAGCTTGACCTATTTTTTGCTCTCCATTGACTTTAACACATTTTAGGTCGACATTCCATATCTTCTTAACTATAATGCCTACAACCACCAAACCTTGCATACTTCTTCTCCTACATTTACTTACTCTGTGGGTACCTTGACCTGGTGACCTTAACCTATATTATGCACTCCAGCGGCTTTTACGTCAATGTTCAATATGTCCTAAAATAAATGGCCTACAGCCACCAAACTTTGCATAGTACTTCTCCTTGTTGTACTGATTTGGCACGTACCTTCACGTGGTGATCATGGCCTATATTTTTGGTCCAGTGACTTTGACACATTTTACATCAACTATCAACAGCTATGAAATTTACTTAATTAATAAAAACATTCTGATTGTGGCTTCTATGACTTTTGCCCCCAGCAGGTGCGACGCCGCCTTCGGTGGAATTCTTGTTTAGCTATGGTGGGCATTTTGCTCACCAGAGCGCAATCGATTAAGCTATGTTGGTAGAGGGCCATATAAGCAACATTCCTATGAAGTTTGAATGAAATTGACTCAGGGTACAGGAGGAGTTGTCGTTTGAAGAATTTTTTAACTCTGGCGGCCATCTTGTTAATCAGAGCGGAACGATTTTAGCTTTTTGGTAGGGAGTCACCTGGGCAACATTCCTGTGAAGTTTGAATCAAATTGGCCCAACAGTTGAGGAGGAGTTTGCGTTTGATGCAAATTTACGATGTTTTTTTTTTCTATTTTTTGCTATGGTGGCCATTTTGCTCATCAGAGCAATACCATTTTAGCTATTTTAGTAGAGGGTCACCTAAGCAACATTCCTATGAAGTTTGAATTAATTTGGCCCAAAGGTTCAGGAAGAGTGTCATTTAAAGAATGTTCTATTTTTAGCTGTGGTGGCCATTTTGTTCATCGGAGCGGAACCGTTTTAGCTATTTTGGTAGAGGGTCATAGAAGCAACATTCCTATGAAGTTTGAATTAATTTGGCCCAAGGGTACAGGAGGAGTGTCATTTCAAGAATTTTCTATTTTTAGCTCTGGCGGCCATCTTGTTCAGCGGAGCGGAACGATTTTAGCTATTTTTTGTAGAGGTTCATGTAAGCAATATTCTTATAAAGTTTTATTGAAATTGGCTCAAGGGTTAAGGAGGAGTTAGCATTTAAAGCAAAATGTTGACGCCGAACGACACACGATAGACGACGGACAGGTGAGCTTAAAATAAACAATTTTAAAAGCACCGGCTTAGGACGGTCAGTAGCGACAACCACTGGGGAGTTTAAATCGATTCTATGGGTCCAACCTTCACTCTAAGTTCTTGTATTATTTACATCACACAAACTAGTTGGTCCACCTGAAGGTAACTCAATCAATAGACCACCACAGAAAGCCATACAAAGCAGAACAAACTGAAATACAAACCAAATTCTGATGCACTTGCGTATGTAACGCGACGTCTGATTGGATAACGTCAAAAATTTGCGACTGTATATTCTGCGATATACTGTCGGAAACCCGACGATATCACGTAACGTCGCTTTTTATTGACTGGGATTTGGTTTTACGCAGCTCCAAGCGTTTGCCGTTTTGTGCAAAATAGCAAAGGTATTTAGCAAAATAACCGAATAAATGCATCCGAATGGGGATAAATATATTGCAAAATTGTCATTTGGGGAGGTAACTCGTCGGTTTTACGGTCGGAAATTGCGTTTTACGGCTCCGCTGTAAAACGAAATTTTCGACCGTAAAACCGCCGATTTACCTCCCCAAATGACAATTTTGAATACAGTTATCCCCTAAGTGAAAACCTGTATTGAAATACAAACGAGAGCTCGTAGCTTGTTCGACACAATGTAAGCTGGAACTAAAGAAAACCCACAGGTAGACCACGAAGAGTCAGGCCACAGACAAATCATCAGGCACCGCCCCTAGAAACTAAGATAATAATTATACACCACAACTTCTTTATAACACTATTGTTGGGGTCCAAAGCAGAAATCGTGTTACTTAAACAACCGTATTATATCCAAACAAAAGTGTATTGATTATATACAGAAAATGACCATTGATCAGATTCTATGACGGTTCCAGCGTGAAGGCTTACTTATGTAATATTGGTATGTTGGGCCAATCGGAGTATATTTGTTGGTTTTCTTTTGTTTGCTCCAGCATTTCAGTGGTTTGTTGCTGTCGAGTTCTCACCATTGTTTCATACTTTGGTTGTTTGATTTTGTGTTCTCGGGAGATATTGCTCTGATGAGTTAGGAAGCCTTCATGCGGACTCAACAAATTATTTATCTAAATCGGAACGGAATCAAGCCGTGTGGGGTCGATTTAAGCATCCCCACCCCTAGTGAAATTATTTTCACTGACAGTTCCAAAACGTTTTTCTGTCGTGGTTTATTGAACGACCCATAGGATCTGCACTATTTTGTAACCTCCATTAAACAGCCATCCTGGGAGAACTCCAAAACTGGCTGTTTAAGGTAGGTGGCTGGTCAGCAGAGGGAAATGTCTGGGATGATGTATGGATTGTTATCGAAAGACATAGAATGGTGATTACTGAAGACAGCTCAACATGGATGCAGTAAAAGAATAATAAATGATGAAGGGGTGTCATCTGATACCTCTCTATCATTTATGTTTCTTTTCACTTGCTTATTAGCTCACCTGACCGAAGGTCATGGTGAGCTTTTGTGACTGTGAGATGTCCGGCGTCGTCGTGCGTCGTTCGTCGTGCGTGCGTAAACTTTTTCTTGTTAACACTCTAGAGGCCACAGTTTTGATCCAATCATCATCAAACTTGGTCAGAATGATCATCGTGACAATATGTCGGTCAAGTTTGAATATGGGTCATGTCGGGTCAAAATGTAGGTCATCAGGTCAAATCAAAGGAAAACCTTGTTAACACACTAGAGGCCACAATTTTGGTCCAATCATCCTCAAACTTGCTCAGGATGATCATCTTGATAATATCTTGGTCAAGTTCGAATATGGGTCATGTCGGGTCATAAAGTGGGTCAGTAGGTCAAACCACAGAAAACCCTTGTTAGCACTCTAGAGGCCACTGTTTGGTCCAAACATCCTCAAACTTGCTCAGAATGATCATCCTGACAATATCTCGGTCAAGTTTGAATATGGGTCATGTCGGGACAAAAAGTAGGTCAGTAGGTCAAATCATAGAAAAACCTTGTTGACACTCTAGAGGCCACAGTTTTGGTCCAGTCTTCCTCAAACTTGGTCAGAATGTTCATCATGACAATATCTCGGCCAAGTTTGAATATGGGTCATTTCAGATCAAAAAGTACGGTCAGTAGGTCAGATCATAGAAAAACCTTGTTAACACTCTAGAGGCCACAGTTTTGGTCCAGTCATCCTCAAACTTGCTCAGAATGATCATCGTGACAATATGTCGGTCAAGTTTGAATATGGGTCATGTCGGGTCAAAAAGTAGGTCACCAGGTCAAATCAAAGGAAAACCTTGTTAACACACTAGAGGCCACAATTTTGGTCCAATCATCCTCAAACTTGCTCAGGATGATCATCTTGATAATATCTTGGTCAAGTTCGAATATGGGTCATGTCGGGTCATAAAGTGGGTCAGTAGGTCAAACCACAGAAAACCCTTGTTAGCACTCTAGAGGCCACTGTTTGGTCCAAACATCCCCAAACTTGCTCAGAATGATCATCCTGACAATATCTCGGTCAAGTTTGAATATGGGTCATGTCGGGACAAAAAGTAGGTCAGTAGGTCAAATCATAGAAAAACCTTGTTGACACTCTAGAGGCCACAGTTTTGGTCCAGTCTTCCTCAAACTTGGTCAGAATGTTCATCATGACAATATCTCGGCCAAGTTTGAATATGGGTCATTTCAGATCAAAAAGTACGGTCAGTAGGTCAGATCATAGAAAAACCTTGTTAACACTCTAGAGGCCACAGTTTTGGTCCAGTCATCCTCAAACTTGCTCAGAATGATCATCGTGACAATATGTCGGTCAAGTTTGAATATGGGTCATGTCAGGTCAAAAAGTAGGTCTCCAGGTCAAATCAAAGGAAAACCTTGTTAACACACTAGAGGCCACAATTTTGGTCCAATCATCCTCAAACTTGCTCAGGATGATCATCTTGATAATATCTTGGTCAAGTTTGAATATGGGTCATATCGGGTCATAAAGTGGGTCAGTAGGTCAAACCACAGAAAACCCTTGTTAGCACTCTAGAGGCCACTGTTTGGTCCACAAATCCTCAAACTTGCTCAGAATGATCATCCTGACAATATCTCGGTCAAGTTTGAATATGGGTCATGTCGGGACAAAAAGTAGGTCAGTAGGTCAAATCATAGAAAAACCTTGTTGACACTCTAGAGGCCACAGTTTTGGTCCAGTCTTCCTCAAACTTGGTCAGAATGTTCATCATGACAATATCTCGGCCAAGTTTGAATATGGGTCATTTCAGATCAAAAAGTACGTCAGTAGGTCAGATCATAGAAAAACCTTGTTAACACTCTAGAGGCCACAGTTTTGGTCCAGTCATCCTCAAACTTGCTCAGAATGATCATCCTGACAATACTCCGTCAAGTTCGAATATGGGTCATTTCGGGTCAAAAAGTAGGTCAGTAGGTCAAACCACAGAACAACCTTGTTAGCACTCTAAAGGCCACAGGTTTGGTTCAGTCATCCCCAAACTTGCTCAGAAAGATCATCCTGGCAATATCTTGGTCAAGTTCGATTATGGGTAATGTCGGCCAAAAAAAAAAAAAAGGTCAGAAGGTCAAATCGTAGAAAAACCTTGTTAACACTCTAGCGGCCACAGTTTTGGTCCAATCATCCTCAAACTTGGTCAGAATGTTTATCATGACAATATCTCGGTCAAGTGTGAATATGGGTCATATCAGGTCAAAAAGTAGGTCAGTAGGTCAGATCATAGAACAACCTTGTTAACACTCTAAATGCCAGTCCAGTCATCCTAAAACTTGCTCAGAATGATCATCGTGACAATATGTCGGTCAAGTTTGAATATGGGTCATGTCGGGTCAAAAAGTAGGTCTCCAGGTCAAATCAAAGGAAAACCTTGTTAACACACTAGAGGCCACAATTTTGGTCCAATCATCCTCAAACTTGCTCAGGATGATCATCTTGATAATATCTTGGTCAAGTTCGAATATGGGTCATGTCGGGTCATAAAGTGGGTCAGTAGGTCAAACCACAGAAAACCCTTGTTAGCACTCTAGAGGCCACTGTTTGGTCCACAAATCCTCAAACTTGCTCAGAATGATCATCCTGACAATATCTCGGTCAAGTTTGAATATGGGTCATGTCGGGACAAAAAGTAGGTCAGTAGGTCAAATCATAGAAAAACCTTGTTGACACTCTAGAGGCCACAGTTTTGATCCAGTCTTCCTCAAACTTGGTCAGAATGTTCATCATGACAATATCTCGGCCAAGTTTGAATATGGGTCATTTCAGATCAAAAAGTACGTCAGTAGGTCAGATCATAGAAAAACCTTGTTAACACTCTAGAGGCCACAGTTTTGGTCCAGTCATCCTCAAACTTGCTCAGAATGATCATCCTGACAATACTCCGTCAAGTTCGAATATGGGTCATTTCGGGTCAAAAAGTAGGTCAGTAGGTCAAACCACAGAACAACCTTGTTAGCACTCTAAAGGCCACAGGTTTGGTTCAGTCATCCCCAAACTTGCTCAGAAAGATCATCCTGGCAATATCTTGGTCAAGTTCGATTATGGGTAATGTCGGCCAAAAAAAAAAAAGGTCAGAAGGTCAAATCGTAGAAAAACCTTGTTAACACTCTAGCGGCCACAGTTTTGGTCCAATCATCCTCAAACTTGGTCAGAATGTTTATCATGACAATATCTCGGTCAAGTGTGAATATGGGTCATATCAGGTCAAAAAGTAGGTCAGTAGGTCAGATCATAGAACAACCTTGTTAACACTCTAAATGCCAGTCCAGTCATCCTAAAACTTGCTCAGAATGATCATCCTGGCAATATCTCGGTCAAGTTCGAATATAGGTCATTTCGGGTCAAAAAGTAGGTCAGTAGGTCAAACCACAGAACAACTTTGTTAGCACTCTAAGCGGCCACAGTTTTGGTCCAATCATCCACAAACTTGTTCAGAATGATCATCATGACAATATCTCGGTCAAGTTCGATAATGGGTAATGTCGGCCAAAAACATAGGTCAGTAGGTCAAATCATAGAAAACCTTGTTACCACTCTAGAGGCCACAGTTTTGGTCCAATCATCCTCAAACTTGCTCAAAATGATCATCCTGACAATATCTTGGTCAAGTTCGAATATGTGTCATGTCGGGTCAAAAAGTAGGTCAAATCATAGAAAAACCTTGTAAACACTCTAGAGGCCACAGTTTTGGTCAAATCATCATCAAACTTGCTCAGAATGATCATCTCTACAATATCTAGGTCAAATTCGAATATCGATCATGTGGGGTCAAAAATAGGTTAAATCATAGAAAAACCTTGTTTACACTCTAGAGACTGCAATTTTAGTCTAATTATAATCAAACTTGCTCAGAATCAATATCTAGGACGAATTCGAATATGGGTCATGTGGGGTCAAAAAGTAGGTCAGTAGGTTAAATCATAGAAAAACCTTGTTTACACTCTAGAGGCCACAGTTTTCATCATCAAACTTGCTCAGAATTGTCCTCTTTTTGTAATACCTTGGTCAGGTGGGGTATTTTATTTGACAGAAAATGCTGTTAGCAAACAGTGCAGACCCTGATCAGATGCCACGTTCTGCGACGTCTGATCTGGGCCTATGCTGTTTGCCAGGCTACACCTTCAGGGTTTTCCCGCCTTTTAGGGGTTATTATAACTTTAAACAATTATTCTGTATAATACGACAGTATCTCAAGCAATTCAGACTTTCAGGGTGTTTGGATCATGGTCAAAGTTCTTTTGGCTATTTCTTAGAAAAAACATTGTTTTCACTCGAACCTACTTTTATTTCATAATTTCCCCACCAAAAACATGCTACAAATTAGAAATGATTGAAATCAACTTTCAGGCTGCCGAAATATAAATGCTGTGAGACATGAAGGGGCGGACCTTTCATCTCAGTGTCGGGTAAAAGCCCCACAAAATTGCTATCAACGTCTCCAAAATTACCTAAATAGTATAAACCTCAAATCAGACAAATAGAATTGGTCAAATCATTCTTGAAACTGCATTTTTGGTTCGAGCTTCATAAAACTTGCCAAGAATGTTTGCCTTTATAAAATCTTGAATATGGGTCATGTGGGATCAAACACAAGGTGATGAATAGACTCAGGTGAGCGATACAGGACCATCATTGTAATACAGGTATCACAATGGTGATTATGGGTAAAACAAATTTGAAATGAATAAAACAATTAATACACCAGAAGTTTTTGTTTGTTTGATTTGAGGTTTAACGTCCCCGTCAAAATTGTATGGGTCATTTTGGAGACGTTGCTTCTCATTTTGTGGGACTTTTACCCGACATTGAGATGAAATGACATCTTAAGCCCTGTCGCCCAATGAAACGAGCAGGGTTTATAAGCAGGGACGTCCGACTCGCACCTCTTTTAATACACCAGAAGATAAATTCCAATTTTACATCTTATTCTTTGCCATTGAGTTAACTCTGGCTGTTTAATAGGGACAATTTAGATTTGGAAAGGTAGCTGCTGGCTGGAGGAGAGAGGTGGCTGCTGAACAGAAGTAAAATACATAGAAAAATGCTATGTGAGGAATTATTTTGGCTGCTGAAGAGAGATGGCTGCTTCAAAGAGGTGACCATTAGTGGAGGTTTTACTGCATGTTTCTTTGTTTGTATTGGAGTTTTACGGCCCAGCCAACACTATTTAGGTAATTTTAACCGGTCAGTTTACCTATCCACACTTTTTCTGGGCAGGCTTATACGTAAGCGGTTAACCAGTACAGTTAGAAACTAACAACTGCCCTTCTTGAGAGAATGGCCGTAGAAAAGATTTCATGATCAATCTCCACGAAAGAATATTGCCGACCCAGACAGGTATCGGACCCGCTCCTCCTGATCACCAGTCAGACGCGCATCCAACTAAGCTAACGAAGCCGGCGGGTCTGCACTATAATCACCATGTGAGCCCTTCCGTTCGTTTGTCCGTCCGTGGTCAGTTTGTGACAATCGCTAGGGCCGCTTGGAATAGTTTGATCTATTGTGGCATACGGATTAATATTGGCAATACCTAGCCCATGATATTGCCTATGCCAGATTGCTTTATAAATGGCTTGCCGAGGCAAAATATATAGAAAATCAAAGCACTGAGAGTACTGGTGGGTCGCTCTCTGAGTGTAGGTTGGGAAAATAGTCCTGAACTGAGAATCGAACTGTTCATTTAACCCTAAAATTCCACTTTTTTAAGCATGCACAGTAGTCCTGATCAGACAGTTATGTGGCGTCTGATTAGGTATGCACTGTTTGCCAATGCCCAAGTGCACGAGCACAGTCCAGAATTTACTTTATACGCAGTGTTCTGGCGTCTTAGTGAGGCGACTATCGACGCTATAATCTAGATTTTGTTCACAAGGGTCGGCGGCAGTCAGTGATAGTCACGCGGACAATAGCAATCTTTATAACGTAGACTGTGGGTACTTGTTAAAACGCGTCATTATAAGAAAAGTATCCAGTACAATTTTTGTTTGAAAAAAGTATGGTAGCATTTTCCGTCAAAGTTTTTCAAATTATTTACTGGTCATTTGTTAATATGTTTAATTTTCCTTTCTGTATACACGTGTATCCAACCAGCACAACCATCGGGGCTTGAAGAAATAGATGAGCTGCATGATGCCTCCATGCAGAGCTGAAAAAGACCAAATACGAGTACTGGTAAACCGCTTAGAGGATCTAAGTAGAAGTAAAACAAAGATCAGGAATCGATACAATTAACTTACTCCACCCACCAAAGACACCAAAGGGAAAGAAATACAAACATTAAGCGACCAGACCATAATGGAAACCTAAACAAAGGAAGGCCATAAGGACAGTTACTTTCCCACAAAATGGCCATATGGCCATCCAAAATTAAAAGACACAAGTGATACACACAGTAAGTAACAAACAACAACATAAATAAATCGCCACAGAAGAACCGCCTTGGAACGGTCAGTGGAAAGATTTCCACTGGGGGGGGGGGGGGGGGGGGGGGCTTAAATCGATTTTACGTGGCCACAATCCTCGCACTTACTTCCGTCGCGATTTAGACAAATAATTTGTTCAGTCCGCATGAAGGCCTCTTAACTCATCAGTGCAACATCTCCGTGAACACAAAAAATCAAAGAACCACAGAGGTGAGACAACGGTGAGGACTCGACAGCAAGAAACCACTGAAATGCTAAGCCTACCCAGGCAAAGCGATGCGAGTCGAACCGTCCATGCTTATAAACCCTGTTAGTTTCATTGGGCGACAGGGCTTGAGATGTCATTTCATCTCAATGTCGGGTGAAAGTTACACAAAATTGGATTTTTTTTTTGGAAAATTCTCAAACTCAGGCAGTTTTTCAAAAAAAAAATTTAAAAATGATTAAGGTCTATTATATATAAACTGCTTGGAATATGTTGATAATTTTCGGCATACAGGTTGGTATTGACTATACCTAATCCTAAAATTGCCTTATTATTGCCTTTACAAATGACCTCGCCCAGGATGAAATATTTGAAAAGTTATTTCGGAGTGTAACTTCTAATCTGCTTTAAATATTTTGACAACTTTTTGGCATGTAGATAGATAATGAAACGAACTAACCAATTAGATTCTTTAATGCCCAACTTTTTTTATTTTAGCCTCGGCAAGGCAAAATTTTCCCAAACTGACACGGGCGTTTAACTTTCAAACCGGCAGGAATAGTTTTATAATTTTTGGCATGCAGATGTATATTGACCAGATCTAGCTAATGAGATTGTCTAATGCCAGATAGCTTTATAAATAACCTCGCCGAGGCATTTTTGGAAAACTGATCACGGAGGTATTACTTGTCGCTGAAACCGCTGGTCAACTTTTGATAAATTTTCGCATGAAGATAAATACTACCAAGACGAAACCAAGGAGAATGTTTAATGCAAGATAAATAACCTCCCCGAGGCAAATGCCTCACAAATTGGTTACAGAGAATAACTTTAAAGTCACCAAAAATTGCGAAACCTACAGCTTTTGCATGACCACTAGCTCAACAGAATTTCTTCATTTAAGCTATTGAGTGACTGGGTGATTTGTGGTTTGATGGAGGACAATGTCTGTGACATTAGTTTTGTTCAGACACATTTGCTGGGCGGGGTGCTAGCAAAGAAAAATATTCCGAACAAAAATGATTTTCTTATTATTAAATTTGTATTTTCTTATCTTACCTGATTATAAAAAAGACACATAAAATATGAATTGCTACTGCAATCTTCCACAACGGATAAAATATGTTTAATTACGAAGACATTGTCACGGTAAAGACATATTCTTGGATGGGTGTTTCATACCCATTAAAGGTGGTAAATCGCTGAAAATTCACCAATCACACCATCAACTTAATGTTATTCGATATAGTCCAGCCTATCCACTACAGTATAAAACAAGGTTAATACCTCTGGATCAGGGTTTTTCGGATCTGAATCGAGCTGGGTTTTTCATATTTGTGTGCTTGTAAATGTAATTGCAGAACTGCTGTTGTCTTGTTTTGTTATGACTACCCATTTCTTTTAGCCTGTATGGCTAATGAAATGCACAGCTAGTATCTGTCCAAAAGTGCTGGAGCCTGGCTTCAGCAGTGTTCGTCTACGCCCACGAGCGTAGACTTTATTAAGGATGACTTTTGCTACGAAAGCATTTCACAAAATGTCATGACATGGTTTTCATCCTCTGATTACCCCATGACACCCCAACTCTGGTTATGCCACAACATCGCCTTGCGAAGAGTACATGCAGTGAAACAGCGTGCAGTGACAGTAGGACGTCATCCAAGACCATTGCTAAAATTCTATTTGTATCATTCTGTCTCCGCCATTTGGGACTATATTTTGTCAAATGAAAAATGGAAGAAAAATATTCCAACTTCCGGTGTATTTGAGACTTTTTGGTATTATGGTGTTTGCTTATTTCCGTTAGAATATATTTTGAATTCTAATGCACTTTCGTATGATTGGAAAACGCCAAAGGTTTGCGGCAGTGTATTCTGCGATATACTGTCGGAAACTCGACGTCATCCCGTAACGTCGCTTTTCATTGGCTGCCATTTCGTTTTACGCAGCTCACAGCGGTTGCCGCTATGTGCAAAATAGTTCAAGTTATAACATCACAAGTCTAAAAGTGCGTTAGAATGGGGTTAACTGTATTGAAAATTGTCATTTGGGGAGGTAAATCGTCGGTTTTACGGTCGCAAATTACGTGTTACGGCTCCTCTGACGCGTCGCCATAAAACGAAATTTCCATCCGTAAAACCTCCGTTTTGCCACCCCAAATGACAGTTCTGAATACAGTTATCCCCTAAGTGTGAAAATGAATGATTAGTGACTAGGAGATGTCCCATCAACAGCACCACTGCGATTTTGAATGTCTCCCTTTCGACCACACAAAGCTCAGAATAAAATGGCACAGAATGCTTCCTCGCAGATTAAGCTATGTTTGGAACAATTATTTGGGAAATAATAGTCAAATTAATGGCTGAGCAGGAGATTGCATGAGAAGTGACTGCAATGGTCAGGAATCGATAAATTAACCCACAGCTCCAAAGGGAAAGAAACACAAACATGAAACTACTAGAACCTAATGGGAACATCAATAGCGGGGAAGCCAAAATAACAGTTACTTCCTCACAGAATAGCCAATTGGCTATCGAAAAGAAAAACTACAATCGATAAACACACTCAAATACAAACCATAACAAAAATAAACCGCGACAGAAGAACCGCCTTGGAACGGTCAGTAAAACGAATTCCACTGTGGGGCTGAAATCGATTTTACGCGACCGCAATCCACGCGCGATTAAAACAAATAATTTGGTCAGTCCGCATGAAGGCCTCCCTCATCAGTGCAACATCTCCGGGCACACAAAAATTAACAACCACAGAGATGAAACAACGGCGAGGACTCGTCAGCAAGAAACCACTGAGATGCTTGAGTTAAAGACTAGTTAAATACTGATGTAAAACCTCACACGTGTGGAATATGCGATAAATCATTTACAACGGCGGACAGCCTGAGTAAACATATGATGATTCACATCGGCGAAACACCTCACAAGTGTGCATTATGAGGTAAATTATTTACATAATCGGGCACCCTGAGTAGCCATATGTTGATTCAGATCGGCGAAAATCCTCCCCAAATTTGCAGTATTATAGTTTGTTTGATTTGAGGTTTAACGTCCCCGTCAATACTGAATAGGTCATTTTGGAGACGTTGCTTCCAATTTTGTGAGACGCTTTACCCGACATTGAGATAAAATAACATCTCAAGCCCTGCCGCCCAATGAAACCAATAGGGTTTATAAGCATGGACGGTCCGACCTACACCGCTTTGCCTGGACAGGCTTAGATCCCCCAAGCTGTTAACCAGTACTCGTGTGTGGTCGGTTTCAGTTCTGCGTGGAAGCATTATGCAGCACATCCATTTCTTCAAGCCCAAGGGGATGGGGCGTGATTTTTGTTGAAACGCCATATTACCAGCAAAAGAGTCATTTGACTGCTGTATTATAGTAGAGTCTGACACCACACGTATTGGATTGGAGGCACGAAAACACGCCTATATAATTTTGTTTTGTTTTTTCTTGTTTCTGCTCTAAAATAAAGACTGTTGGTACTCGTACTAATCGCCTCGATGAGGCGGTTCTAACGAGTACCAACAATATATATATTGAGCAGAAATAAGAATAATATTACACGTTTTCATCATAAAAATTTCGCTTTTGCGGCGGTAGTGTTTACAATGCATTTGTATAGGCGTGTTTTCGTAACGAGCCAACATATCTGTTTGTATTCCACTGACTGGTGACGGTACAACATGTACTGTCTGTCGGTTTCATTTCAAAGAATTGCCTTTTAGAGAACATAATTAACGCCTCCACAGCCGGCGTTAAGGGATGTGTGGCGGCCGTTAAAAGTCTCCCAGTCCTTGTTCTAAGTGTGGTTTAAATTTTCTAGTAGTTTGGGACCATTGGTTCCAATGCAGAATTTTGAACATATCTGAGGGTCACTGATGAGGCCTAATTGACCGAAACTAGCCGGTCTGGCCCAGAAAGAACTTGTATACCTTGCATATCTACAGTTTTCAGTCGTGTTATGTAGTCTTTGTCCTTTTATAGAACATATTTACTTTGTCAGATAAGATATCTGGTGACATTTCTGTCTTTCCTCGCCTATTGTCCTTCTTTTAAACGTGTCTTTTAAGCTTTACTTGGTTTAAACATTACTTATTTGTTTGTTAAACATTTACATGTTCATACATAGACAGAATAAAATAGTTCATGCATAAAGGATTTGAAAACAAGCATTCATGCTTTTTTAAATCTTCTCCTGAAAGCTTTATTTTAATAACCGATTAACTGAAACTGTTTTGTGGTACAATTTATATGTTATACAAAGCTTAATTGAAATGATGAAAACTAATAAAAATAAGCTATATTGCGCGTTTATTGATTTTAAACAAGCATTTGACAACGTTTGGCGCAATGGGTTATGGATAAAACTAGCAAACAGCGAAATAAATGGTAAATGCCTCAATCTGATTCCGAATATGTACAACAACATAAAATCTAGAGTGGCAACAAATGAGGGTGCTACGGCCTTTTTCCCGTGTTGTAAAGGAGTTCGCCAAGGCGAAAATCTTTCACCATTTTTATTCTCCGGATATATTTGAACGATCTTGAGCATTATTTTATGTCGCGTGGAGCCAATGGGGTAATCTGCGAAGTTGATGAAGATAATTTAAATCCCTTTGCAAAGATATTTATCCTTCTTTTCGCAGACGACACTGTACTATTCAGCAACTCAAAAGAAGATCTTCAATACATGTTAAATATTTTTGAAAATTACTGCGATCTATGGAAGTTAACAGTAAATATAACTAAAACAAAAGTATTAATATTCAATACCAGGCGGTACCCTAGTAACCTGCATTATTACTTTAAAGGGGAAAACATAGAATTAGTAAACGAGTATAAGTATCTGGGAATTTTTCTATCTAAATCCGGAACATACTTGAAGGCGAAGAAACATATTGCTGAACAAGCAAATAACGCTATGTTTTCGCTCCTTAGAAAATCACGTTCCTTAAATCTACCTTTAAATATGCAAATAGACCTCTTCAATAAAATGATAAAACCGATACTTCTCTATGGTTGTGAGATCTGGGCCATAGGCAACCTAGAAATAATTGAACGTGTTCAGTTAAAATTTTTAAACTTAATTCTTAACCTAAAAAAATCCACACCATCTTACATGGTTTATGGTGAACTTGGTATCTATCCACTAGAAGTTGATATAAAAGCACGAATTATATCATTTTGGACAAAGTTGCTTGATTTTAATAGCGCAAAACTGTCAACTATGGTGTATCAAATACATAAATGTTTATTTGACAACAGAAAATGCAAATCCCCCTGGTTGGAAAATATTAAACAACTGATTGAAAACAGCGGCTTTGGCAATATTTGGGAAGCGCCCAACCAACTCAATAGAAGGTGGTTCTGCCTGTCATTTAAGCAAAAAATGCAAGATTTGTATTTACAAAAATGGGATTCACTTTGTAACGTATCATCCAGTGGTCTAAATTACCGAATATTCAAACCCAAATTTGAAATGAACATTTTTTTCAGTAATCTATCCAACAGAGAATGTAAATTTTTAATCGCTTTAAGAACCAGAAACCACAGGATGCCGATAGAAACTGGGCGGTGGCATTCCATACCATTAAACGAACGCATTTGCACACTATGCAATTCGGACGTCGGCGATGAGTACCACTATTTGTTACAATGCAAATTTTTTTAGAACGATAGAAAAAAAAATATATAAATACATATTATACGAAAAGACCTAATACCCATAAACTTCATGAATTAATGAATGTCGCAAACGTACAGACTCAAAAAAGGCTTGCAAGGTTCGTAGAGATTATTCTAAAGACAAATCTACAGCAATCAATTGACATATTGGACATTTCCTAAATAGCGTCCTTCTTATACAAGTCAAACGTGCTTCTCAATACCAATTATTCTGTAAAACAAAATATTTAACCCAGTGTATACTGCTAGGCTCTTCCGGTGCTGTATGTTGGACAAGTCCATTTGACATTAAGCTGGTTAGGTCTGTTTTCGGCGGAGGATTCTGTTGGTAAATAGAGTAGACCCTGGTCGGACGCCGCGTACTGTGGCGTCTGATCTGGGCCTGCACTGTTTTGTTAAGGTACCCATTTGGTGGTTTCCGGAATGCAGTGGGTTAATAGACCAGGCGAAACCCACTATTTCCACGTGCGTGGCCTTATTATGCGTACGTCATTTAAGCTCGACCTTGAAATTTTGTGACTAGCTACCATGTTGCTAAAAACTGGGATCTCCCCTAAAAGCTTGATTGTAGGCACTCGTTCGAGCCGCCTTTGAAAAAAAAAAAAAAAAAAAAAAATTGACATGCTGTTGAAAGACGCGACGTGTTATGGTAGTTATTGTAATGATTAGCTAAGCAACGGAAAGCTAAAGAAAACAATACCGAACAATACAGAAACGAAAATGCAAACATATAAACAAACAAATAAATAAATAAATAAAATGAATAAACCTTATCAAGTATGCAACAGATTATAACTATCCTTTACATTGTTGACGGGGACGTAAACCTCAAATCAAACAAATAAAACCATTATTATTCGCACGGACATTATCAATATTTTTATCATCGAAATACTAAAAGTTGCTTAGGAAATTGAGCAGCCCTCTAGACACCTAACAAGCTCCTTCTCTATCCAGCCCAGTATATGTTAACGTTATTGTAACGTTATAAGTCTCGGACAATGATAATAAATAAAAACATAATTAAATATCAAATGGCTGAACACTAATATTATTATTATTATTGCTGTCGTTGTCCTTACGAGATCAGTAGTTATACTAAGCACCGTAGGTATGACGATACCTGCTCACTATTCCTGAATTCTAGCCTTGTATTTCGTTTCGACAAGGCAGAGCTATAGGATAGAGCTGCAGGTCCAACAGCTTAAAATGACTGGTGTTGCCAGCGGCCTTGTTTGATAAATAAGGCCAGGCCGCACCAGCATAGAATAAACAATACAAGTTACTCAAGTTACTGACTGGCTTAAACACCGTAATTAACACGGTGTCTCGGATTTAAATATCTGTTACTATAAGCAGCCGCTTTACATCACGCATGTAAAATGTTGACCCCACCTGATCCCCGCTTTTACATAGTAAAACTGGGGTTTCCAGGGGTAAACTTTATTTTTCTCAGGAGTATGGATTGTGGGTACTCGTTGGGACCGCCTCGAAGAGGCGGTTCTAACAGGTATCCACGATCTGTGTCGGATATCATTTTTTCATCTGAAAATTTTCGTTGTTCTCGGCGGTAAAGCTTACAATGTATTTGTTTAGGCATCTGTCTACATGTTTGTATTGACTGTTAGAGAGAGAGAGAGAGAGAGAGAGAGAGAGAGAGAGAGAGAGAGAGAGAGAGAGAGAGAGAGAGAGAGAGAGAGACGCATTTATAATATTTTTATTACACTTACCACTCTGTTGTAAACATATCCCATTCATTTTTTTCTTTAACGTGCTGGCGACACGACTGAAAATTTACCAAACTACATATGCTCGTGCAGAACATGCTTTGTACGGCCTATTTATTTTTCACACGTTTCACGTTCTATGATTTTGTGAATGAAAAATAGTTTACTACATACGGACCAGTCTGCCACAACTTGCCATTCCTTATAACACCTATCTTTGCACATAGTGCAGATTCAGATCAGATGGCTTCTGAGTCTGACCAGGATCTACACTGTTTGAAATTACATAAGTTACATGTATCTGATTGGTTCAAAGTCAGGAACGGGTGTGGTCGGATAAATAAAATAAATAAATAATAATAATAATAAATGATGAAATAATAAGTTTACTACACGTAATGACTACAGATCTACCCACTGTTGTCCTCAAGTTTTTTTGTTGTTTTTTTTTTTGTTTTTTTTTTTTCGACCTTTGTCGATTCTCTTTATGTCACTGTGCCGCCATGAAACAGTATGTTTGTATAATGTTCTGCTTCTCGTTATCATATTATATAACCCATCACGAGAACGCGCCTGTATGGTTTTGACCCCCTTGAACCCCACTTTTATATAGTACAACTGGGGTTTACAGGGGGTAGACCTTATTTTTCTTGTTTCTGCGCTGGGAGCTGGTTTGGGGGTGCTCGCAAGAACCGCATCGATGAGGCGGTTCGGACGGGCGCCCGCGGTCCGTGTTTTTTTTTTTTTTTTTTTTTTTTTTGGCGGAGATTGGAAAATTGACAACAATTTTCTTTTTTCGGCGATGGGGTTTGCAATGTATTTGTATAGGCGTGTTTTCGTGATGCTGAGAAAAATAAATTTGATTTGTTTTTTGTTGACTGACTAAATCAAAGCACACAATGCCGTGGATTCGGTGCTGTTTCAGAGTTGCGTGCTTAAAACACACACACACACACACACACACACACACACACACACACACACACACACACACACACACACACACACACACACACACACACACACACACACACAGAGAGAGAGAGAGAGAGAGAGAGAGAGAGAGAGAGAGAGAGGAGAGAGAGAGAGAGAGAGAGAGAGAGAGAGAGTACTGATTTCATCTCGTAAAATTTAATGTTGCCCTCTGGTTGTTTTGTTTTGTATGTGTTTAATGTTTTGCCGCCAAATGTTGCTTATTTGTATCGCTCCTCTTGTTATTACATTTATTTGCAATCAGAGTGAATAAAAGATTTGTTTTGACAAATGATTCCCCCCTCTTATTAGTAGTTTGAAAAGCTTTACCCCACCCACTGATTCAAGAAAGAATTTCGTTTGTTTGTTGTGAATGGATGTACAGTGTGCTGGTTAACCTCTGTCAGGAAACAATGTGGTTAGGTAGACTACCAAGCGGGCACATGACGTAAAAGTGACGTCACATCAACGTTGGTGCAACGTTATGACGTTTATACGTCATGACGTTGCAGCGACGTTGATTTGACGTTGTCCTAGCGACGTGTGCCTGCTGGGTAACTGCCCCAGCAGTGATAATACCGTTGTGCTTATGACTGGGCTGTTAAACAACAACAACAACATCATCATCATCAACAACAACAAAATGAACCCTCTTCAGACAGAAAAGAGTGTATTGAATAGCATATGGAATATACTGGATGAAAATCTTACAAATATATATATACTAAACCAACAAACAAACAAACAAACAAACAATAATAATGAATAAATAAATTTACTGGGATATACCACCTGACAGGCTGCTGATGTAATACACTGCTTCACGGATTTCTGCTAGAAAAACGAGTTTGGGTTTCCATCCTCGATATTCACCGGGACTTATATGCACGTGCATGATGCTTCCACCTAGAGCTGAAACCGACTGCACATGAGTACTGGTAAATCGCTTAGAGGTCTATCCCTGCCCAGGCAAAGTGGTGCGAGTAGGACCGTCCCTACATACTTTTCGGGTTGTTTATGCGCAGGGCTCGAGGAGTCATTTCAATTCAGTGTCAGGTAAAAGTCCAACGGAGTTGGAAGCAACTTCTCCACAATGACTTTAATAGTGTTGACGGGGATATAAAACGTCATTTCAAACACGCAAACAAACATCTGACAGGACCTCAGATGGTCGCGGGTTCAATACCTTCCGGGTCGGCAGCCCACCTGATATACATTGCTCATACTAAGCTGTACCGACGTCGACGAAAATTCATGTCCGCTTGGACTATTCTTGTGGTCGATTATTAAATCATTTCCTCATTCCCTTCCACTGAATTAACATGTTCAGAAAGGTCAGTTGTCCGTTTCTGTCGAAATAAATGTGCTCTGTTCTGGTTAACCAGTTTGCATAAACCTGGCTGCGAGCTTTTAAAACATTTTCATGCTCAATTCAGCTAACATGAAAGTTGTTATGCTTATAACAATTAAAGTACAAACAAATGCGTCAATTTCCTGCTCTAATCAGCACAAAATGTCATTTATCCTACTCAGCTGAGTATGGCACGAATTTCTATGATAAGATGCAGTTGCAGCTGTATATAATTTGTATTAATCGTAAAAGAGTTACTTTACATTGCAAAGTGCTACACGTTCTAGGTAGCGACAGTCGCGTATGCAGGTATGTACTTGATATCTCTTGAATCTGGCGATAAATCATAAACTTGCAGTGATACATCATTATAGGGGCCTGGTTATACTGCTGGTAGCTCAGTCGATAGAGTATTCGTCTCTGATGCTAGAAGCCCCCTGTTCGATTAAAAAATCTTGGACAAAGTGGGACAGGTGGACACATTCTGGATTTCGAGAAGGCTTTTGACACCCCTCCTCATGAACTACTTAAATCCAAATTATTTGGTTATGGAATTGGAGGGAAGACTCTCAAATGGATAGATTATATCTATCTATCTATATCTCATTAAACAATAAAGAGTTGCTAAATAGACTAAACAAAGATCAGGAATCGATACAATTAACTTACTCGACCCACCAAAGACACCAAAGGGAAAGAAACACAAACATGAAGCTACCAGTCCATAATGGAAACCTAAACAAAGGATGGCCATAAGGACAGTTACTTTCCCACAAAATGGTCATCCAAAATAAAAAGACAAGTGATACACACAGTTAGTAGTAACAAACAACAGCATAACTAAACCACCACAGAAGAACCGCCTTGGAACGGTTAGTGGAAAGAATTCCACTGGGGGTCTTAAATCGATTTTACGTGGCCACAATCCTCGCCCTTACTTCCGTCGCGATTTAGACAAATAATTGTTCAGTCCGCATGAAGGCCTCCTAACTCATTAGTGCAACATCTCCGTGAACACAAATAATCAAAGAACCACAGAGGTGAGACAACGGTGAGGACTCGGCAGAGAAAACCAAAAGTTAGACTCCGGTGGGCCCGACCAGAGACAGAGCTATATATCGTTTTAATGATAGAAAATAATTAAGAAATGAAACAGCACAGTTCCTTCCCTTAGACCACAAATGCGGCGAAACACGACAGAAAGGGAGGACATTTCTGTCAAAAGGTCGAAAATAAGATGAGTTTCTTACTGACGTCGTGTCGTTTTTTGACATTTTACTGTTTGGAACTTTCATGAATTTTTAGTTGTCAGAAAAAAAAACTGTCAGTCGATGGGTGTGATCATTATGTTGGCAAAATGATAAAAGCGTTATACACCTTCATTTCTTAGCTCATTTATTATATGAATCTCTTTTCAAACCTGATTTTCTGAGAACTCTTCAATTATGGTTGAAGGGATTTAATTAAATAAAGACAATTATATAATTTGCAGTAACACATAATAAAATATTCCACAGATAACGTTCAAATTACTATGAAAAGCAAAGTACGATTTTTCCGTTTCACACGGTGACACCATTTCATGATTTTATTTGTGTCAGTCAGTCTTTAAATTTACAGACTAAAAGTCTTTAAATTTACAGACAGTCTTTAAATAAAACAACTTTCCTCTACCTGATTACCGCAGGTGTATATTACATACACTCCAGGTTTTGCAGGATGAAAGCCTGCACAGTAATCATTTAATTACGGTAGGGATCTTTAACCTGCTCAGGGGATGGTTCTCCCTGCACAGGGGTCCTCCAGATAACGTCCCGATCCGATGGTCGGTGCACTTTATGACATTCATCCCTGCAAATGATGCCAATGGAGCGTGTTCGGTCACCGAAATTTTATCGCCGCTGCCGGGATCGAACCCGGGACCTCTAGCATCAGAGGCAAGCGCACTAACAACTGAGCTATCACGCTTTACGCTTTCTTTCCTTTGCTACAGAAAAGAGCGTGTTGTTATTAATGGTTAATCGAGTATGGGCGCCAGTTTTATCCGGGGTCCCCCAGGGTACTGTTCTTGGTCCGCTGCTATTCTCCCTGTACATCAATGATATTTTCATTGACATTGACTCGGAAATAAGGCTGTTCGCAGACGACTGTGTTTGCTATCGGGAAATCAGAGATACTGAGGACTCAATGGAACTTCAGAAGGATATAGGATGTTGGGCACGAAAATGGGGCATGAGATTTCAACCCGTTAAATGCAATATTAATAATCACTGCCTCCGGGGATCGAGGCGGGACCTCTAGCATCAGAGGCAAGTGCACTAACCACTGAGCTATTCCGTTCCTTGAGCTATCACGCACCTCGGGGGTTTGTCGCACTTTCGTATTAACCAATGTCTTTATTGTTTATGGAGTTACCTTGATTAGGCATATTTGAGTGAAAGAAATTAATTATCAGAACACCTGGAACATTCGGACAACTTTCGCCATCATTTCTGGATTATCTCTGGTTGTATTACGTCTTTAATCATTATGCAAAATATTGTAAGAATCCAAAAGTTTCAGATGCCATTTTATGTACTAGGATTTAATGCATGATCTGAACATACTTTTTCTGTTGGAGCAGCCTGATCAGAGCCTGTACAACTGTTAACTCCTCACACTGAACTTAAACCCTTATCCTGATGAATTAATTTTGCCGCTGTCCACTCTTGACTTTCAAAACCTAATGTAATTTATCCATTCAAATTCACAATCTGAGTGACAATGACGCCATCTGATCGGCATCTCCACTGTAAGAAAAGGGTTTGTCATGTAAAGCAGGATAAGGGTTCAAGCCCCAAAGTCTTCTGGAGTCTTACATACATATTCTACAGCCGTACCCATTTAGCCATAATTGACACGTTTTTTAGGTCAAACTCCAACTTTTCAAAATTTGACTCCAACTTTTCAGATTTGAATCCAACGTTTTCCATGGATGGATTCTCAAACTCCTGTTTTCAAAATCCTAGTACTGGTAAACCGCTTAGAGGATCTAAGCTTGTCCAAGAACCGCGGTGCGAGGCGGACCGTCCATGCAAATAAACCCTATTGATTTCATTGGGCGACAGGGCTTGAGATGTCATTTCATCTCACTGTCGGGTAAAAGTCCCACAAAATTGGAAGCAACGCCTCCAAAATGACCTTTACAGTGTTGACGGGGACGTTAAACCTCAAATCAAAAAAACAAACAAAAAACTTGGTTTCCTGTGGAGAAATCTTCATCAGTGTCCCCAGGATGTGAAAGAGACAGCATATAGGGGACTTGTTCGCCCAAACTTGGAATATGGTAGTTGCATCTGGGACCCAAGTGGAGTGGTTCTTAATGACGAAATCGAAAAAGTTCGGAATACTGCTGCTATATTTGTAATCCGTCTATACAACGTGTGATCAAAAGAAATAGATGGATTGGCTAACAGTGCACAGCGTGATCTTGATTTTATAAGCTATGTTAGTACAAAAACTCAGAGTAATTATAGAAACCTCCGTGGTGTAGTGGTTATGCTACTCGCCGTGTAAACCAGGGGTCGCAGGATCGATACCAGGCTTCTCCATTCTTTCGGATGGTCTTTAAACCGATGTCCCGTCTCCGTATGACCTTAGCTGTTGGTGAGACGTAAAACTCAAACACTCACTCATAATAATTCTTGTAAGTGACAATACCCAGGTGCACAGGGGAATTCGCGCTACGCACTCGTGATTTGATCTACCATACAACCGACCTCCAAACAGTGATATATTACTAAACAAGTCACTGCTAAACTCCGTTCAGAAAATCTGAATCATCGATGTTTTCGTTTCTTGCTGTTAATACTCATTTTAGCCCATACATCACTGTGGGAAAGTTTTAGACCTGACCCTCCGCCGATTTCTCCAGCAAGTCGTATGCCTCTGTGGCAACCAGGAAAGGCTGTGATTATATGGAGAAAATTGCAAAATCGAAATTTCCCTTCACAGACTAAGACATTTTGACAGCTTCGGCACACCCATTTAAACCATATATAGAAGTGGTTACTACTCTTGTAAAGTACAAGGGCGTAAATGGTTTATTTGCACGATCACTTCATGGAAAATCATTAGCTGTGACACCACGTCTGATATCGGTATAATTCTTTTTGACCACTGTTGACAGTACATCGCATTTATATCCCCCACCGCGAACAGGGATTATAGGAATGTCCTTCGTCTGTCCGTCCGTCCGTCCATCTGTCCGTCTGTCTGTCCGTAACACTTTCTTGTCCGCTCGATATCTCCTGAACCCTTTGATAGATTTGCATTAAACGTTGGTCAATTATTCGTCTCATTGAGCTGATGTGCAGAACTCATAAATGAACCATGCCGACTCAAGGTCAAGGTCACAGTTCACAACTTAGAAACTTTTTTGGATTGTGTGTCCTTTCCATATCTTCTTTACCCTTGGAAGGATTTTCATTAAACTTTGGTCAAATATTCTTTTGAAGGCTCATAAATGAACCATGCTGACTCAAGGTCAAGGTCACATCTGAAGATCAAGAGTTTGAAACTGTGCATTTTGTGTCCGTTCCATATAAAAATCAAAAATGAGTTCCTTTAAGAGCAATGAAAACATTCATAAGAAAGAAGATGGGTCATACTACGTAGTTTCAGCTAATAAAGCCTCATCAGTGACCCTGTAATGATCCGACAACGAAAGCCAGAGGAAATATACTGTAATTTTGCGAATTTCGTATAGGCAGTCGATTCAAGGACTGATATAAATCAAAATGGGGTCCAAATAATTAAAAACCTGTCTAGAATAAGAGTCTAAACCAATAATTTATTTCTGATTTCTCAGATTTCTCATATCTCCTTTACCCCTGCAAGGATTCTCATCAAACTGGCAAATTATCCCCCTCAGTGAGCTGATGTGCAGAACCCATAAATAAACCATGCCGACTCAAGATCAAGGTCACATTGGAAGGTCACGAGTTTAAAACTTTGAATTTTGTGTCCGTTTCATATCCCCTTTACCCTTGAAAGGATTTTCATTACATTTTGTTCAAATATCCCCCTTAATGAGCTGATGTGCAGAACACATAAATAAATCATCCCGACTCAAGGTCAAGGTCACAGTTGAAGGTCAAGTGTTTGACACTTCGAATTTTGTGTGCGTTCCATATCTCCTTTTCCCATGGAAGGATTTTCATTAAATTTTCATCAAATATCACTCTTAGTGAGCTGATGTGCAGAACCCATAAATAAACCATGCCAACTCAAGGTCAAGTTCACAGGTGAATATCACGAGTTTGAAACTTGGAATTTTGTGTCCGTTCCATATCTCATTTACCCATAGAAGGATTTTCATTAAGTCTTGTGAAATATACCCCCTCAGTGAGCTGATGAGCAGTACCCAAAAATAAACCATGCCAACTCAAGGCCAAGGTCACAAGGTTGAGCCCTGATACAAAGTGAGGCCGGTGATTTGGCTATTCCTCAGACTGCTTTCTTGTATAGTTTAAACTTAAAGGACTGCCACAGACTGGCGTATGATTTGTTTGTTTGTTTGTTTGTTTGATTGTTTTGAGATTTAACGTCCCCGTCAACACTTTAAAGGTCATTTTGGAGACGTTGCTTCCAATTTTTGGAGACTTTTACCCGACCTTGAGATGAAATGACATCTCAAGCCCTGGCGCCCAATGAAACCGATAATGTTTATAAGCAAGGACGTGCCGACTCGCACCGCTTTGCCTGGGCAGGGTTAGATCCTCTAAGCGGTTCACCAGTACTCATGTGCAGGTCGGTGTCAGCTCTGCGTGGAAACATCATGCAGCCCATCTATTTCTTCAGGCCCCGATGGGCGGGGGCGGAACTGGCGTATGAGCTGCAGAAATTCTTTCAAGAGACATATATATACACCAGTGCAACTTTATTCTCAGATTCAAAGTACAATGTCTTTTTTCGGCCTTGGAATATATTGCACACGAAATGCATTTTTGCGAACCCTTTATATTTCTCTCTCTCTCTCTCTCTCTCTCTCTCTCTCTCTCTCTCTCTCTCTCTCTCTCTCTCTCTCTCTCTCCTCTCTCTCTCTCTCTCTCTCTCTCTCTCTCTCTCTCTCTCTCTCTCTCTCTCTCTAATACGCAGGTGAACGATGCTATGCCTTGTGGTCAACAGTTAAGGCCTCGTCGGGCCGGCCAGTTACAAGTACTGGTGTGAGATCGCACCCCCACCCCCGCCCTGATAACAACCGGTGGTCAACGGCCGAGCCTAGTAGAGCTGTTCATTTTAAGCCTTTTCCGACAAAGGTACCATCGAAAGATGGGATAGAGAAACAGAAGAAAGAAACTAGACTTGCGTCAATAGGACACGGATGCCCCGCCATATGACATTGGACACAGAAATGAGTGTTATGTATAGTCTGTGTGAGGAAAACATTTATGACCTCACCTTTGAGCTAAGGACCTGAGTTTAACGTATTGCCACATCATCTGATAATGATTAACATTTTGGTCAGGTGATTTTAAAATCCACGCAGGAATACGAAAGTTATTGATAGGACTCAAAAAGACCCTTTTTGATATTTGACGTCTAAAGATGACATTGACCTTGGTGGCATCCACCTGGGTCTAGCAAGCCACAAAAACTTCTGAGGATGGTTAACAAAAACGATTGTTACTGACTGGACACGGAAAATGCAGTTTATTTGACATTTGACCTCTAAGTATGACTTTGACCTAGGGGTACCGACATATGTCTTGCGCGCGACCCATCGTCTTGCAATGCTTTTACATTTATGCCATGTAATTTAAAAAATAATAATAAAAGTTATTGATCGGACATGATAAAACACCTTTTTGACCTTTGACTTCTAAGTAAGACCATGACTTTGGAGGTACCGACTTGGGCCATTCGCGTGACACATCGTCTTATAATGATTATCATTAACGTTATTTGGAAATCCATCCAGGCATAAGGAAGTTTTTGTCCGGACACGAAAACAATCGCTTTTCAACCTTTGACCTCTAAGAATGACCCCTACCTTGAAGGAACAGTTCTGGGCATTACGCGCGACAGATTGTCTTGTAACGGTTAATATTTTTGCCAAGTAATTTCTAAATCCATCAAAAAAAAAAAAAAATAAAAAAATTAAAAGTTTAACGCTTTTGCTCGAACGACATACATACATACATGCATGCATGCATGCATGCATACATACATACATACATACATACATACATACATACATACATACATACATACATATATACATACATACATACATACATACATACATACATACATACATACATACATACAGCATCCATCCATCCTCATCCTTATCCATCTATCCAGCCATGCCACAACGACCAAGTCTCCGAAGAGACCTCTGTTAACAATATGATCTTCATTTTGAATCGAAACCATGCTGAGTCACAGACTTTAATGCTGTATACCAATTTCTAATACCGCTGACAGTTTGATACCAGACAAGATGAGTTTAAAAATGTTTGACCATACATGGGCGAAGCGGCCATCGTGGTAATTTCACCCGAATGACGGGAACAAACATCCGTTCCCCAATCCAATAGAGGTCCCGTCTGAACTTGTCTTCCAATCGAATTTTCAAATGACTGACCTATAGAAGAGGGCCGAAAGGACTAAGAAAACGTATCAAGAAGAATGACTTTGCTAGAGGCTCCATGTTCATAGTGAGCCTCTATCTGGCCATACGAATGCACAGTGTGTCGTAATTGCATGTCTATTTATATAGTGTGTCACATGTATTTGAATATTTATCATTTCACCTGCCAATCATCGTCAAATGGACTTAGTCTGTGGTCTCATTTCTTTGTTTTGCAATTTTCTCCAAATAATCACAGCCTTTCCTGACTGTCGCAGAGGCATGCGGCTTGCTGGAGAAGTCGGCGGAGGGTCAGGTCTAAAACTTTCGCATAGTGATGTATGGGCTGAAATGAGTATTAAAAGGAAGAAACGAAAAAATCGATGATTCGGATTTTCTGAACGGAGTTTAGTGCTGATATATTACTTAATTAAATCCGTTGGCTTTAAGTTCAGTGTTAAAAAGTTAACTGGCGTTTACAGATTGATGAAGAACCGGTTGACGCAGTGTATAAATGCATACAACACCTTCACTTCTTAACATTACACTTAGAAATACTTGATCAGTTCTCCCCATCATTCATTGCATGGTAACATCTTGGTCTGATAAAGATATGCTAGCTCGGACAAGTGAGCGTTATCAGCTAAACGTGACATTGCACTTGTATGAACTGATATACTGGAACATTGGCAAAAGTGTAAGAGTTTTCAAGGGCTCGCGATTCTACAAGCTTTTTCGAAACCTTGCCTGATAAACTCGATATCAAATGACATGAACCTGGTATTCTCTGTTGAAACAATGCACCTCTTTTGAACGGCATGGTATTTTCGATTTAAGAGGAATTAATACACCTTCAGGGGAGGCAACTCCTGCAAAAGTATTTATGCCTCCCATGTCAATAGGGCTCAACTCTTAAAGGAAAGAATTTGCTCCTGAGGAGTAAATTCTTTCCTTTGAGGGTAGACCCCTTTTTCAGTGGGACAGGGCATACAGAAAAGGGAACATGAAGTCTCAAAAGTTGTCTCCCTTTATAAAATGGTGGAAATCTGCCAGGTGTTCCCATTCCCCTTGAGAGGGGATAGTCAAATTCTAAGACTATTGCGAAACATTCGTATTACCTGCTACACCGAAAGTTTATGGAAGTAGCAGAAATCAAATTTAAAGTTCTAACCAATACCGATGGTTTCGTGGGTACTTAATAATTATTGATGTAATGAGGAAGCTGTACAGAAGAAGCGAAATGTAGCCAAAGAGAAGATATTGTAATTTTAAATGACTTATTTTTTTATATTAAAGGTAATAGTTATTGCGCAATACTATGGGGTGACGTTTAACTATGTTATCCATATTTATAGATATCCATAATTCCAATAATGGATATCATTAAATTAAAATATGGATATCCATTATTCCGCTGATTTATGGATATCCATAACTGGAATTATCGATATCCATAAATCGAATTATGGATACCTATTAATCGGACTGACTTATGGATATTCATATTTCGAATTATGCATATCCATAATTCACCGTTCAGTCATTATGTCTTGTATTTATTTGCCAAGACGAATTATGGATATCCATAAATCGAATAAATGATATCCATAATTCGAATTATTGATATCCATAAATCGATCTGAATTATGGATAACCATACATCGATTTATGGATGTCCTTAATTCGAATTATGGATATTTATAGTTCGACTGATTTATGGATATATATCCGTTATTCGAATTATAGATATCCATAATTCAGATCGACTTATGGATACATCCATAATTCGAATTATGGATATCAATTAATTCGAATTATGGATATCATATATAATTATTGATATCCACAAATAATAATGGCTATCTCTAATTCAAATTATTGATATTCATAAATACTTATGGATATCTATAAATAGGGAATAATTAGTAAAAGGGCGCCCCATATAATACTAATCGATCATACAAAGTGCAGCTATTTCATCACGAAAACACGCCTATATATGTTTGACTCTCCGTCTCATGAACCCCACTTTTATATAGTAAAACTGGGGTTTACAGGGGTATACATGATTTTTCTTGTTTCTGCTGTAATATAGATTGTGGGTACTCCTTAGAACCGCCTTAATGAGGCGGTTCTAAAGAGTCCCCGCAATCTATATTTTGAGCAGAAATAAGAAAAATATCACAATTTGTCATCATAAAATACCTTTGTTTTTCTTGTTTCTGCTCTAACATATATAGCTTGTTGGTAGTCATTAGAACCTCCTCGCGGAGACGCTTCTAACGAGTATCCACAATCTATGTTTTGAGCAGAAATAAGAAAAATGGCATAATTTTTTATCTGAAAATTTTCATTTCTCGGCGGTAAAATTTACAATGCATTTGTATAGGCATGTTTTCGTAAGGTTAGCCGGCCTCGGTAGTTCAGTCGGATGCGCGTCTGACTGGTTGATGTAACGAGGAAGCTGTACTGAAGAAGCGGAATGTAGCTAAAGAGAAGATTGTAATTGTAAATGTATTAAAGATAACAGTTATTGCGCAATACTTGTCTAATATGCAAATTGCAGCTATTTACAGGCGGTAATCAGAGACTGAGAAAATGTTTATACAAGGAAGAACCATTACTGACTGAAAATTGTATGGCTATTGTACACCCTGCTTAGCTGGCCTCGGTAGTTAAGTCGGATGCCCGTCTGACTGGTATTCAAGAGGACGCGGGTTCGATACATGCTGGGGTGGGCCAACATCCTTACGTGGAGATTGAATATGAAATCTTTTCTACGGTCATTCTCTCCCCTCCGCTGATTCAAGAAGACAGACTAGTTTCTTACGAAATAATGTGCACTGTATTGGTTAACCGCGTACGTTTAAGCTTTCCTGGCTCAAAAATGACCAAAATAGTGTCGAATGGGCCGTTAAACTTCAATACAAACAAACCGTAAACATCATGCTTAAATCGATAGGAAACATATCCTACCACTGGCAGTTGAAAAAGTTACAAATATATCGCGTCATCACGAAAACACGCCTTTATACTTTGACCTCCACCAACCCCCTTGAAGCCCACTACTGTATTGTAAAACTAGTGTTTAGAGGTGTATATTATTTTTCTTATGTCTGTTCAAAAATCAAAAAAGATTGTGGGAACTCGTTAGAACTGGCTCAGAACCGCGGTTTTAACGACTTCCCACAACCTTCTTCTGAGCTGAAAAAATCATAAATTTTATCCTAATTTTTCAATTTTTGGTGGTAAAACTTCCAATAAATTTCAATATGCGTGGTTTCATAATGATACATAACATTTGACTGCCATAAATTCTGTTTAACACTGGAATGTTTAAATTGTCAATGAAAATATGTTTTTGAAAACTTCCTTAAACTTGTGAAAAATCATGTCACAAGTGTGCCTTTTGTGGCAAATCCTTTACACAGTCAGGCACCCTAAGTAAGCATCTGATGATTCATACAGGTGAAAAACCTCACTCGTGTGCATTATGTGGCAGATCATTTTCAAAGTCAGACAACCTTAGTAAGCATATGATGATTCACAGCGATGAAAAACCTCACAAGTGTTCATTATGTGGTAAATCATTTACACATTCAGGCAGCCTTAAGCGGCATATTCTGATTCATAGCGGCGTGAAACCCCACGTGTGTGCATTATGTGGTAAATCATTTACACAGTCAAGCCATCTTAGAACGCATATGGTGATACACAG
Source organism: Lucinisca nassula (assembly GCA_963580285.1). Taxonomy (NCBI): domain Eukaryota; kingdom Metazoa; phylum Mollusca; class Bivalvia; order Lucinida; family Lucinidae; genus Lucinisca; species Lucinisca nassula. The sequence continues at coordinate 32,432,564 of OY757015.1, read as the reverse complement.
CGGCGAAAAACCTTTCAAGTGTACAGTATGTGGTAAATCATTTACAGAATCCGGCAGCCTTAATAAGCATACGATGATTCACAGCGGTGAAAAGCCTCATAAATGTGCTGTATGTTTTAAATCATTTAGACTGTCAGGTAGCCTAATTAAGCATATGATGATTCACAGCGGTGAAAAACCTCACAAGTGTGCAGTATGTGGTAAATCATTCACAGTGTCCAGCAGCCTTAGTAAGCATATGATGATTCACAATGGCGAAAAACCTTACACTTGTGCATTATGTGGTAAATTATTTAGACATTCAAGCAGCCTAGGTAAGCATATGGTGATTCACAGCGGCGTAAAACCTCACAAGTGTTCATTCTGTGGTAAATCATTTACACAGTCAAGTAACCTTAAGCAGCATATTCTGATTCACAGCGGCGTTAAACCTCACAAGTGTGAAGTATGTGACAAATCATTTACACAGTCAGGCATGCTTAAGATCCATATGATGATTCACAGCGGCGAAAAACCTTACACATGTGGAATATGTGGTAAATCATTTGCACAGTCAGGCAAACTTAGTATGCATATGAGGATTCACAGCGGCGTAAAACCTCACAAGTGAGTAGTATGTGGTAAATCATTTACACAGTCAGGCACCCTGAGTACCCATATGTTGATTCACAGCGGCAACAAACCTCAAAATTGTGCAGTCTGTGGTAAACTATTTGCACGATCAGCTAGCCTTGGTAGGCATTTGATGAGTCACAGCGGCAACAATCCTCATGATTGTACAGTATGTGGTAAATCATTTAGACAGTCTGCAGGCTCTTACCGCATTAAGTTGACAAATACTGATGTAAAACCTCACAAGTGTGGAATATGCGATAAATAATTACGCTAGACAGCCTGAGAAAACATATGATGATTATCAGCGGCGAAAGACCTACCAAGTGTGCATTATGATGTAAATTATTTACAATGTCAGGCACCCTGAGTAACCGTTTGTTGATTCAGATCGGCGAAAATCCTCAGAAGTTTGCAAAATTATGTTTTGTTTGATTTGAGGTTTAACGTCCCCGTCAACAATGAATAGGTCATTTTGAAGACGTTGCTTCCAATTGTGTGGACGTTTTACCCGACATTGAGATGAAATGGCATCTCGAGACCTGTCACCCAATGAAACCAATAGGGTTTATAGGCATGGACGGTCCGACTCTCACCGACTTAGATCCTCTAAGTGGTTTACCATTGGCTCAAAAATGACCTGAAATACTGTTGACTGGGCCGTTAATCTCCAATACAAAAACAAAGCCAGAACTCGTGTGGGGTCGGTTTCAGCTCTTCGTGAAAGCATCATGCAGCCCGTCTATTCTTCAAGCCCCGATGGGCCGGGCCGAACAAGTATGTGGTTAACTATTTGCACAGTCAGCTAGCCGTGCTGCAGTTTATTTTTGTTATGGTTTGTCTTAGTGTTTGTATCGCTTATATTATTTTGTTTTGGATAGCCAATTGGCCATTTTGTGGGGAAGTTACTGTCCTTATGGCTTTCCGCTATTGATAATTCCATTAGGGTCTGTTGTTTCATGTTTGTGTTTCTCTCAGTAGTATATACTATGTACGTTCTGGGACAAAATTCTGAGACAACATTTGCATGCTTGCAAGATCATTATTCAATTGCAATAAGCAGTGATTGTATGCGATGAAATGTCCGCTACATTTGGTATCGAATATGACGGGTTTGGTTTGTTGACTATCCATGGATAATGACTGCAAATAAATGAAATATTTTGAATTATGCAACCTTAATTGTGTAAGTTGAACAAGTTTAGTGATATACACCTTTGCTACACCTCTACTAATAGTTGCAAACGGTAACAATGTTGATTTAATATTACTTATTTTCGAATTTGGATATGAGTCCCATAGCTTATAATCTTTTCCCAAATATTATTTGCCAGAATGAATATATTTCAGTATAAAATGTGCCATGTTAAGAAGGCACTTCACCTCTTCACATTGTATTTCCAAATGCATATTTTGAATGTTAAAAACATTGCAAGTGCAGTTTATGCTACTGAAATTATGGTATCGAACATTACAAATTGTATCGAACATCCCCAGCAAAATAGATATGTATATTTTATGATATGTTGGTTTACTCTTGATTATGTAAACTAGATACAACAAATATAATATCAGATTGCTTTTCAATTGTACAGGTAGAAATGGTAATATGGCATAGCATGTCCCTTTACCGTGTATGGTAATGTCCGAGACCATCGAAGCTGCCATTTACAGAAGTGCATTTGTTTACATTTCTTAGAACTTGTTTACAAACTTCTCAAGTCGTGTTACTTTCTTCCAGCTGGTAGACAAAATTGGTTTCATTTTGCAGACTTATGTACAGAAAAGTATTACTCTGAATGCAGTGTAATGTTCGATACTATATTGTCGCAGTTGCATCATAAAATTTAGATACTGGATTGTTGAGTACATAAGGCCATGCGGTTGTTGGGTTTTATATGTGATAAATATGTCTTAATGTTTCACCTGTCTTAATAAAGCAGTTTATCTGCCAGGAGAGTATTTTTTATGCATACAAGTATATACCGAGTCGTTTTGCTTAATAGCAACACCCAGTTTTAAAAGCACATGACTGAACATGTTCCGTTACGTTAGTTAGATCAAAAGCTGAAAGAAAATGACCCTGACAGCTATATTGTCAGTTGATCATGTTTTACATAGAAGCAAAATCACTGTAACGTCCGCGACTTTTTACATATAATTCAAATAAACTTATTGCAAATGTTGATCGTGTATCCAAAGTGATATTACTTGTGTTCCTTATTAACCACTCTATACCTGTTCAAATGCAATAGTCGTAAGTGATCTAGCTATTATGTGCTTCTGTTAAAACAAAACGAAAGTTTGTATATTTTTCAGAAAACTAGTTCTTTTTCTGTCGTCTCTAACCAACCCTGAATTTTATTCAAAATGGATATTCACTTCTTTATAATATATATGACCATATGCTCATTTTTGTCCCCGCTTAATAACCCGTTGTAAGTTTCTGTCATTGCGAACTGCGGTCTCTTGATTTTTGTGATGATATAGAAGGGTAAATCGAACAAGTAAATTGTAGCGTACATTTCTCACTATCAAAATTTATCAAAATACCGGCATATTTCTAGCTGTTGTTGTGAAATTACTTCTCATTTCTTGATATATTTTGTTTGTATTGGAGTTTAACGGCCCAGTCAACACTTTTGAGGTCATTTTTGAGCCGGTCAGTTTACCGATCCACACTTTCCTGGGCAGGCTTATACGTTGGCGGTTAACCAGTACAGTGCACATTCTTTCGCCAGAAACTGACAACTGCCCTTCTTGAATCAGCGGAAGGGAGAGAATGACCGTAGAAAAGATTTCATGATCAATCTCCACGAAAGAATGTTGCCGACCCCGGCGGGAGTCGAACCCGCGTCCTCCTGATCACCAGTCAGACGCGCATCCGACTGAGCCAACGAGGCCGGCTTCTTGATCAAGGAATTTTAACTGAGTATAGGTACATGTTGATACTTTATTATGAACATATTAGTGACTGAATCTAAGTAACTTTATAATTTGACTTTTTAAACAGCTAAAATCCCAATTCATTTGGGAATGAGTGTTCAACGGCCCAGTCAACACTATTTAGGTCATTTTTGCTGAACAGTTTACCTATCCACACTTTTCCTGGGCAGGCTTATACGTAAGCGGTTGCGTAAGGGGTTAATTATCAGAGCTCCTTTTAACCAATTTTCATGTACATTGTCTCAACATGATAGGGATAATAGTCAAGAGGTTATTGGTCCTTGTCCTGCCGATCAAATGAGGTTTGCCACACCTACTGTAATACTAAATGTTGACCAATTGGAAACTTGATCTGATGTGATCTCGACTGGGTAAGCTATCGGCAAACAGTGTGGATCCTGATCATACGGATCCCCTTGAACCCTTCTGATCCGGACCTACTGTTTCGCAAATATGGGGTTTACAGTGCTCAGTGGTATAGGTGGCTAATTACCAGAGTTTCTTTAAACCAAATATATGTGTATGATCTCTAGAAACCCAAGATCCAGTGGCAACATGTCATCTTATTTCTATATCTGCTATTTTTCTACAGTGAGAGTTCTGCAACAACTCTAAGGTGTAGTGGTTATGCTACTCGCCTTGTAAACCAGGGGTCGCAGGATCGATCAAGGTCTTCTCCAGAATTGGTGAAGGCTGCCACTCGATTGTACTTGATGTCAATTATTTCCAGTGCAATGAAATAACTATGAATAGTCTCTGACCATACTTTCCTGTTGTCCGTTTAGATTTTCCGTCCACAAAAATTATCCTCTAAAAGATTTAACATTGTATATCTGTATTCTTCTCGCTAATCAAAATGCTTACGAAAAATTATTCCTTTTACTTAACATGTAAAACCGACACGAAACATAACATGTAAATTCTCCATCGTACATTCTCACTCAACACTGATTGTAACACTGAACTAATCCACTCACTGAGGAAGCTGTTTGCAACACTGTATGTTCTACACACTGATAACCTTAGCAGGGTATCCGGTAACATTTGTCAAATAGTGATCAAGAAATGGTGTCTCCTAGGTACTTATTGCTGTTGAATGCCACCAAAGCCATCACTCCTGACAAATCTGAAAAGTATAAAATTCTGTATAAGAGTCAGTAAGGCTGACACGATTAATCGTATAAACAATTAATCGATCGATAAATTCCACAAAAATAATTATCACTTCTGATTTGCTTTTAATCGATTACTTGATAGGTATAATTAATTACCCAAAGTAATGCCGAAAATATCTGGCTGGTTAGCAAACAGTGCACCCTGATGAGCCGCCACATTCTGCAGCGTCTCATCTGGGTCTGCACTGTTTGTTCAAATATACATATAGTAAAGTGCAACATATGGTAAGAGTTATGCTCAGACAGAAAGCCAGACAGGTAGAATTATGACAAAAACCATAGCGATTGCTAATCGATTATCGATTGCAATGACATGACTGATAATCGATTATCTTTTCAGCTCCGATTAGCTAGCCCTAAGAGTCAGTGTTGTTGTGGTCGTAAGCTATAGAAGTCTGATTAACCTGACAAAAATATGCTCCATGTATAGTTATTTGCAATGTATAGCTCCAGATATGACACCTTATTTATCTGGAAAGTACTGATGTATTTATTTTTATTTTTTCTTGTTTTGTTTCTCCAAGTGAACATGATGTGTGTACTCATTAGAAGAGCCTCAGTACTTGAGGTGCTTCTGGTGGAGGCCTGCTTGATGTTCTCTTTGAGGAAATAAGAATAATCTTAGGTGGATACCCATCCTTATCTGTGGCTGTGGAAATGCAAAGTCACCCATTACACTCCTTTACTCGTATATGTCTGTATTAGACTATATTTAATTAAAAATCAAAAATGAGTTAAGCTTGGCATGTTCTCTAGTTCCTGCCTAACCAAGTATGTACTACCTCATTGTGTAAGAATGTGTATGTTTATTTTGTAAGTACATGACATTATGAAAGCATATCTGTACGAACACATTGTCGAATAATTGGGTGGGTATACGAGAAATAGTGTTTACCCCTGTGAACCCCGGTCCTACTGTATAAAGGTGGGGTTTGTGGGGGATAAACATTATATAAGCATGTTTTACATGATGAGTAAAGAACTTCTTACTTTTCAATAACACTACATGTGCATTTGACATAATGGGACATAATGAAGACGGATAATATTCAGATGAAAATTTTGGATTTTTTTTTTTGTGAAATACGTGTTGTGGGCACCCATAAGTGTCACCTTATAAAGGTGAATCTGATGGGTGTCTGTATTTTACACCATGTCCTGCTGAATATTCGGGTGTGCCACACCCACAACTGATTATCAAACAATCAAATTACTTGATGCAAATTATTGCTACAAATTCATAAATTGAATGACAAACAATGATTATACTGATTAGATGGCTTCTTCAGAATCCATCTGATCTGGATCTACATTGTTTGAAAGATATGACATACCACGCAGAGCTGAATCCGCCCCCCGCACTAGTACTGGTAAACCGCTTAGAGGATCTAAGCCTGTCCAGGAACCGCGGTGCGAGGCGGACCGTCCATGCTCATAAACACTATTGGTTTCATTGGGCGACAGGGTTTGAGATGTCATTTCATCTCAATGTCAGGTAAAAGTCCCACAAAATTGGAAGCAACGTCTCCAAAATGACCTTTACAGTGTTGACGGGGACGTTAAACCTCAAATCAAACAAACAAACATACCTGGGCTCAGCGGGGCAAGGGTTAAGATGTAGATTAATTTTGAAGTAATATACAGATGTATACTCATATAAACCATTTCTTCTCTATATAAACTGGAGTTTGGGGTGTTAATTAGGGCCCCGCACTGAAAGTGTGGGTGCCCTATAGTAATCACTCTGTCCGTCCGTCTGTCTGTCTGTCCGTCTGTCCGTCCACAAATTTTCCTACTCCTCTGATAGCGCTGCCGGGGCCCTAGTCAGTTTCACTGACAGCTCTAGTTAAACAACAGTGCTAATATATCATATCTCAAAATTCTCAGTTTCCTGCCAGAAAAAAAAAATGTTAATTTGTTTGGGCTGTATATTTGAACATAAGCTGGGATCCACATTGGAACTGCCTCTTTAGAGCAGCCCAAACCATCTCATGCAGGTTTTGTTTTAAAGAAAGAAAAAAAAGAAAGAGAAAACAGGAAACAGGAAAAATAATGGATAACCCTATAAGCCCCAGTTCTCACTATGAAATGGATCTTGGAGGGTGTTCATTATTTCTGAACTGATTGCATGATGGATAATTCACTTTACTAATAGAATATCATTCTTTCTGTTCGTTTAGTCCGTCTTGATAAGAGATTCGGACTTTGTTACGCTTCTTCCTCTTTAAATGGATCTTCTCTTTAACTAATTCATAATTGTATGTCAAAGACATAGCGCCATTACTGGAAGATATGGCTAAACAAACTTGTTTTGTTAAAATGCCTATTCTTTTTGTTAATCGACTTTTCCTTTTGTTCTGTTTTTCTTTCTTTTTTCTCCCCTCTACGTGTTATTCTGTATTCTATCTATGTTTACCCCCTTTAACTATTCCTGGGTGCACTAAGTCAGAATTATCCGCAGTTACAAACTATATCTGTCCTTACATGTACATAAGCATTCAAGTAACTGGTAATAATGTCTAGTGTCCAAAATCCTGATGGGAGTAAAGTATATTTAAAAAGGAAGACAAAACCCAAAACAACTGCTGACAGAACTGAGTGTGATTCTAGACCAAATACCAATACTGAGAGTGCTAGTCTATCTTCTATAAAAATTGCACATACAAATATTAACAGCTTTAGGAACACAATTGAACATATCTATGCAGAACTATCAGATTATGACGTTATATGTGTTTCAGAAACTAAACTTAATGCGTCAATCCCAACAAACCAAATACTAATCGATGGTTATATGGAACCAATACGTAAAGACCGGGTCACAAACAGTGGAGGTGGTTTGGCAATTTATGTAAAAAATAATATCTTTTTCTCAAGAATATCAGACTTAGAAAATAATAATATTGAATCTATATGGATAGAGATTCACTCCCTCAAAAATAAGTCCTTATTAGGACTTTTTTACAGACCCCCAAACAGTGCTAGTGAATTTTGGGATTATTTTGAAGAAACCCTAGAAGACGCTTCTGATCATAACCTTGACCTCCTGGTTCTTGGAGATTTCAATTATGATATTTTGAAATATGACAGCATTGGAAAACTGAGTAGAATAATGTCCCAATTTTACCTTCGGCACATTATTAACAGTGCAACAAGAATTACAGAAAACACACACACGTGTATTGATTTGATCATGTCTAATCATGTTTCGACAATAATTAACTCTGAAATTTTAGCTCCATTCGATAGTGACCATTGTACAGTTACAGCTGAAATATCATCTAAAGTTTATAAAGCCCAGTCTTATAAGAAAACTGTTTGGAGATTTGAAGAAGCTGATGTCACCTCTATTGAATATCGCCTAAGCTCTACCGACTGGTCCTTCATACAAAGTAACAATAATATTAATATAATAACTGAACAATTCGAAGAAATCCTACATAAAACTGCAGAAAATCATATTCCGAAAAAAAACATTTACTGTACGACCTAACGACAAGCCTTGGATGACAACCACTATCAGAAAACACATGAGACAAAGGAACAGATTGTATCATAAGGCAAAGTTAGCTAATTCATCCTTTCACTGGAAAAAATTTAAAAACAAAAGAAATGAAGTGGTAGGCTTAGTCAGACAAGCTAAACAGGTTTATAAAAAGAAGCTTCAAACATCTCTTTCTGATCCCAACCTGCCTCAGAAGTCATGGTATCGCATAGTAAATGACATAACTAAGCTTAAAAATAAACAAAACCCACCTCCTCCTCTGATCAAAGACAACATTATTAATTTACATCCATTTGACAAGGCAGAAACTTTAAATAAGCACTTTGCAGATATTTCCAGGACTGAAAACGAGCCTCCTCTACCTGATGAATCAATATCTCCAAATTTCAACCTGGGAGCTATACGTGTATCAGTTCAAGATGTAAAAGATCAACTTCACAAACTAAACACTTCCAAACCAGCCGGTCCGGACGATATAATGCCCAAATTTATAAAGCTTATTTCTAACTACATTTATGAACCCCTTACCTCTCTTTTCAATAGATCCCTTGAACTTGGCCAGTTACACAATCAGTGGAAAATGGCAAACATTTCAGCTATATTCAAAGGGAAAGGAAATGACCAAGACCCATCTAACTATCGGCCCATCTCCATTACGAGCTGCCTAGGGAAAATATTAGAAAAAATCATATTCAAATATTTATATAATTATCTTCAAGAAAATAATATCCTAAGTAAATTTCAGTCCGGTTTTTAAGCCAAATGATTCTACCGTTAACCAATTACTGGAAATTTATCACATTATTTTAGGAATATGGATAAAGGAAAAGAACTTAAATTCATTTTTTGCGATGTTAGCAAAGCATTCGATAAAGTCTGGCACAGGGGTCTTTTATACAAACTGAAGAAATACGGAATATGTGATACAATTCTTAAGTGGTACACAAGCTATCTTCTTGAAAGAAAGCAACGAGTATCAAATGAAGGTTTTTATTCTACATGGTTGGACACATCTGCTGGTGTCCCACAAGGCTCTGTACTAGGACCATATCTGTTTTTACTATATATTAATGACATAGTTGACAACATCAGCAGCAACATTAGGTTATTTGCTGATGATACATCTCTCTTTACAGCTATTGAGAATGATGACTCAATGAAATTTCTGAATGAAGATGTTTACAAAATTGCAAAATGGTCCGAGGACTGGTGTATAATCTTAAATCCAACAAAAACCTCAACCATGACTTTCACACGGAAAAGAAACACTAATCTTCCAAACATTAAAATGGATGATACGGTTCTACAAGATGAAAAATATCATACTCATTTAGGCCTCACTTTTTCCTCGGATGCCTCTTGGGATGAACATGTACAATTGATATATGGTAAAGCAGCTTCTCGCTTAAACATACTAAGAATGCTGAAACATGATTCAGATAGAAAGTCTCTTTTTAGATTTTATATTTCTTACATAAGACCCACCTTAGAGTATGGAGATATCATCTGGAACAACATCAGTCAACAAAATTCACAACTACTGGAAAGCATTCAACTAGATGCATGTAGAATAATAACCGGTCTTCGAAAGGGCACCTCACACAACATTCTTTATAATGAATTAGGTCTTTGTCCACAGTCTGAAAGAAGGAAAGATCATAAACTAATATACTTCTACAAAGTCCTAAATAATGAGGTCCCTACATACATAGATAATATCCTAGTCAATTATAACCTACATCAGTCTGTGTATAACATGCGGTCAAATAAACTTAAACATCCCACGCCAAGAACTAAAGCTTTCAAAGATAGTTATTTTATACCACCAAAACACTATGCATATGGGCAAAGAAAATACAATATAATCTTATGTCAATTAAGAAACTCCAAAAGTCAGCTAAATAATGATTTATATTGTGATCACCTTGCAGTATCTCCTTGTTGCACAATTTGTAACTCTGGGTCCAATGAAACAAGCCAACATTATTTTTTGAATGTACAAGTTTTCACTTAGAGAGAATTGAATTGATAAATTCTTTTGTTTCTTCTCCTACAATTTACAGCAAAATCCCCAAAATTGATGCAAACAACTTGCTTAGTGGAGTAATAGACATATCATGTGAGGAAAATGAGAGACTTACTGAAATTATCATAGCATTTATCCATCAGTCTGGGCGATTTGGGTAGTCCCAAGTGAGTACTCAGCAATTGACTAACCCAATGCTGAAACAATGTTGCCAGTCTTATATTGTAGCCCCACTCAAAGATGTCAAACCTAAGGTACGTCAGTCTTCTGCTTTTAAATCTTAATGTTGATCTATTAACTTATTTAATAAATCTTAATAATTATTAAGATAAGAGTGCTAACTCTAATTGTAAAGTCTCTTCTTCACCGCAGCAGATTCAGTCAGGCCTGGCTCCAATCGACAGTTTCTCAAGAGAGGGTCACTCAATTTTTGCTTGGGTGCTCAAATGTTTGTCCTCCCAAAATGATCAGCTCATTTTAACATAAGCCGATAAACCAATCCCTGAGGCCTCCCTACACACACCCCCCACTAAAAAAAAAAAGACAACAAAAAGACAACAACAACAACAAAAAAAATTTCCTGCTGAATAGCTTAAATTGCCACACTCATTTCTGATACTCAGCTGGGTGGATTGCTGGATGCTCTTACAGGTTCACACAGAGCCAAACAGTGTAGATCCTGATCAGATAATGTGCTGTTTAATCTTAATTGACACTGTTTGGCGTGTTTGCATAGGTAGGGCTGCATGGCCCCCGCTCATCAAGGCTTGAAGAAATAGATTGGCTGCATGTTGCTTCCATGCAGAGCTGAAACCACCCGCAGACGAGTGCTGGTAAACCACTTAGATGATCTAAGCCTACTCAGGCAAAGCGGTGTGAGTTCATGATTAATAATATTTATAAACCCTATTGGTTTCATTGGACGACAGGGCTTGAGATGTAATTTCATCTCAATGTCTGGTAAAGGCCCCGTAGAATTGGAAACGTCTCCAGGGTGGCCTATACAGTGTTGATGGAGGTCGTTAAACCTCAATTCAAACAAACAAATAAGTAGAGCTGTTATGAACCATTAAAATTATTAATATTTGCATGAGATTTACACCGATTTATCTCCCTTATCTCTATTATCAAGTAACCATATAAACACGCCTAAATTTCACTCACGCTCCTTGGCCCATTATTTAAAACTGTAAATGACAGGCGTAACTGTCACACATAGCTGCAACTTCTATAACTTACCGATATTTTAAGAAGATAACTGTTTTTCTTCTTGAAAATGTGACAAGTATTCGCCGGCATGAAGTTCGTGAAGACTTTGGTCTGTCAAAAAGGACGTAACGAACCTACTTTCGCGAAAGGTTTCAATAAATCAATACAGGTCTAATAAACCTGTAGCATTCGTTATTACTTACATTAAAAAAAAAACTTTTATTAATCGATATTTACTTGTGTGGGCCTACGCCTAAACTACTACCAAGGTGTTCCAGCAGTTTTAATTCTGACCTAGTGCAAGTGACCTCTCTCTCTCTCTCTCTCTCTCTCTCTCTCTCTCTCTCTCTCTCTCTCTCTCTCTCTCTCTCTCTCTCTTCCTTCGCTCTTTATCTCTCACTACTAACTGTATTTGTCTGCTCATAAAAGTCTGATCATGTTTAGTCATGACAACGTACGTGTAAAAATGGCATTCATATTTGTCTTAATAGCTTCAAGCTATTCCCTATATTTATGAAGTAATGCTTTTATTTGTGAATGTATATCATATATGTACCGGTCATCAAGGAGAGGATACGTATAGGCTGAGCCTACATCCAATCCTTTGATGCATATGTATGTACTTTGTATGTATATATGTTGTCAAGAAATTCTTAATAAATAAATAAACGTAAGCGGTTACTCTTCTTTAATCAGCGGAAGGGAGAAAATGAGGGAGAGAAGATCGTAGAAAAGATTTCATGATCAATCTCCACGACAGAGTGTTGCCGACCCCGGCACGCATCGAACCCACGTCCTCCTGATCACAAGTCAGACGCACATCCGACTGAGCTCCCGAGGCCAGGCAATCGCAATAGATAGATAGATAGATAGATAGATAGATAGATAGATAGATAGATAGATAGATAGATAGATAGATAGATAGATAGATAGATAGATAGATAGATAGATAGAAAGATCAAGAATGATATAAAAAAATCAGCATAATTTATTTGTGAATAACTTAGTAGGTGATGTAAAGGCAAGTCCAAGAGAATGAGTGAGTGTTTGAGTTGTACGTCCCACCAACAGCTAAGGTCATACGGAGACGGGACCTCGGTTTAAAGACTCATCCGAAAGTCTGGAGAAGCCCGGGATCGATCCTGCGATCCCCGGTTTATATGGCGAATAGCGTAACCACTACACCACGGAGGCTTCTAACAAATCCAAGAGACGTCAACAGATATATCAATAGTCAGAAGAAAGACAGGAAAGGTATCCCGCCCCTTAATAAAAGAGGAGGGAGCGGGGTTGCTGATTCCGACTCTAAAAGGACTGATGAACTAGTTGATCAATTCAATGATGCGTTTAATAAAACTGAGCATACCGGCCCCACTCATGGATAATATTGTTGTGTCATCGGCAGGAGTGATCAAGTTACTTAAAGGCTTAAGCCCCACTAAAGCTTTAGGACCTGATGAGCTGCATCCTAGATTCCTGAAGTTACTATCAACAGAGTTAGGTACAGTTTTCGCCCAGCTGTTTCAACAGTACTCTTGATACGGGTGAAATCCCCAAAGAATGACACCTAGCGAACATTTGCCCACTATTCAAAAATGGAGATAGGGCTCTAAATCTTAATAATCGCCCTATGTCTCCGTCCTGTTTTCTGCTTGAACCTATAGTCTGCAAAAACATCTTGACCCACTTGGATGAACATAAACTTTTGTCAGACAGACAACATGCATTTAGGAAAAGGCATAGTTGTGAAACTCAGTTGAGAACAACTATTAATGATTGGGCAAAAATCTTTGACAAAGGGAGACAGGTAGACACATTTATTCTGACTTCGAGAAAGCTTTGGCACCCCACCACATGAACAACATGTACTTAAATCTAAATTATTTGGTTATGGCATACGGGGGAAATACTCTCAAATAGATAGATTCCTTTCTTTGCTACAGAAAACAGCGCGTTGCTTATGGTAAATCTTCAGAGTGGGAACCACTTTTGTCTGGAGCCCCACAAGGGACTGTTCTTGGTTCACTGTTATTCTCCATGTACAGCAATGATATTTGCACTGACATTAACTCTGAAATAAGACTGTTCGCAGACGACTGTGTTTGCTACCGGGAGATTAGAGATACAGAGGAAACACTGAAGCTTCAGACTGGTATAGATAGATTAGGATGTTGGACACGAAAATGGGGCATGGGATTTCAGTCAGTTAAAATGCAATATTATGCAGATAACTAAAAAGAGAATAAATCAAATTGAGGCTTCTTACACCTCAGAGGGAACGGTCCTCGAATTGGTGTGACACTCGCACACAATTTAGATCAAATACACATATCAATAACATGTGTACTAAGGCAAATACAACGCTTGGTTTCCCGAGGCGAAATCTTCATCAGTGTCCTTATGATGTAAAAGAGGTAGCATATAAAGGCCTTATTCGCGCAATCTTGGAATATGGCCGTTGTATCAAGGACCCTAGCGGAATGGTCCTGAATGAAGAAATTGAAAACATTCAGCATAGAGCTGCTAGATTTGTAACAAGCAATTACTGCTTTGAAACCGGGAGCCTGACTGGAATACTAGGAAAATTAAGATGGGAGTCTGTCAAGAGAAAGACTATAAGAATCTGATATGGGGTTCTGTTGTAGATGAGCGTTTCCAACCCGAGGGATGACCGTGCTGAGCGGAACCGAGGCTACGCCGAGGTTCCGCTCAGCACGGCCATCCCGAGGGTTGGAAACGCCCATCTACAACAGAATCCCATATTGAATTCTTTTTCTTGCACAACACCTCCGGTTAGTTTTGATAGCTCGCACATGTATATTGTTTACAAAATAAAAGTAGTGTGGAAGTAGTTCCGACAGTTGAATAGAATTGAAGCGCATTTATGTTAGTTGCCTGGGTTGGAACATCAGGGTCAGAACATATATTTCTATCCCAGGGTAAAACCACGGATTTCCTTGTCTGGTGTGCAAGAAAGTAGGCTCATACTTCTATGCAAAGGTTTAAGGGGTGCTGCCAGCATTCCAACAGGTTAACTTGTTCCCGAAGCTAGGTATTGTAGAAATCATCATTCATTGAAGTTTCAGACCCTTACTGCAAGAACTGACACTTATAAAGAATCATACTGTCCACGAACCATTAGAGATTGGAATGCCCTTCCCGATTCGATTATTTCAGCAGCTGAAGATGCTGAGGATTGTGTAGCTAAGTATACCTTTTTAATGAGAGCTAGGGACTAACTTCCCATCACAGGTTCTGGTGTATGAATGTCATTTGACGTGTCATCAGTAACATTTCTGATTCTGAATAAAGGAGTAGCCACTCCATCGTCGTCCACTTTTTTGTCTACATTCCATACAGCTATCTGGTTGTAAACAACTAAACGCCGTACACAATGATTTTTGGTTATTAATAAATACGCTTAGTGTATGATAAAATCATGACCAGAGAAAGTTTTCATATACTACCCATTATAAACAGAAAAAGGTAAAAGTAAGTTTAAGGGAAAATAAATCAAGAAATTATCAAATCTGGAACTCATTTTCGAAAATCCTGGTCTTCACCCAGTACCAAACATCGATAAACTTGTGTTCCTGGCTTTAAATCGAAACATACAGCATAGAAAAATGCAAAAAAATGTTGCAGAAATCCCTCTGTTATTTCAAGGAAATAAATGTACCCTTCACTTGCATAAAAAAGATCAGAAATGGAGGCTACACTCACCGTGCTCCATGCCTACTTTCGCTTTGTATCGATTCACCGGGATTCTATTTCCGGTGGTGATGATAGACGGTGTGTTCGAAACAGTGAAAATATCGATTTGGATTTCACTGAAAAAACTATCATAAATTGAAAAGCATGTATGAAACTATGTCGTATATGTATTTGCAATGAAATGTCAGGTGGCCTTTCTCTCGGTACTGCTGTTTTCGCCCACCTCTGATTAGTAATGGGCTTCCATAGCCGAGTGGATAAGAGTGCTGGCTCTTAATCAATAGGTCTCTCACCGCTTTGGGTTCGAGCCTTGCCTGGGTCAGATGTGAGACGCCAAGTTCTGCAACGGAAGGTAAGTTGGTACGCTTGACGGTACGCGGCATATCTAACTAATATGCATGTTTTGTCCGTTTGTGAATTGCCGGGTTTGATGCATGACCCCATCGCGCTCTCGGGCGCGACGCCATATGCTGCACATATAATTTGTAAGTGTGCTGTTTTTGTAAATGTCTAATTAATTCCTCATACATATATCTGTTTACTACGTCACATCTCTGTACCTCTCATTTACGTATATATTCACTGGTTTACTTGTGTATTTCAGCACAGGATTCGATTGTCAAATATGATAAGGAAAAGTGAATTTTGACAATATATCCATGAAAAGACTTTTGGAAATATAAAGGTCATATACCTTCGTGTATGTTCAATATGCACCAAAGTGGAAGCACGAGTTATCTTATTCGTTATATTATTCCTTTCTTATTAGCTCACCTGTCACGTAGTGACGAGGTGAGCTTTTGGGATCACTTTTTGTCCGTCGTGCGTGCGTCCGTGCGTCCGTGCGTCCGTCCGTCCGTAAACAATTTCAAATAAGTATATCTCCAATACTCCATGGCCAATCTTGATCAAATTTCATGTGAATCATCATCAGGTAGGGGGAAAGGCTGCATAAGGTTTTTGGGCTGATCAGATTGGAATTCTGGTTGCCATGGCAACATATAGCTCCCATAGACTTATAATGGGAAAACATTTTAACTGTAGCAAGGGCAAGTGGTCAACTATATAATTCCTGCCAATCATGCCCCTCGGTGCCAAATGGGCCACGCCCTAGGGCCCCTTCGCTCCCATAGACTAATAATGGAAAAAAGCTTCAAAAATCTTCTTCTCTGAAACCACAGGACCCAGAGCTTAGATATTTAGCATACAGCAACAGCAAGTGGTCACCTACATAATTCCTGCCAATCATGCCCCTGGGTTCAAAAAGGGCCACGCCCCGGGGCCCCTTCGCTCCCATAAACTCATAATGGAAAAAAGCTTCAAAATTCTTCTTCTCTGAAACCACAGGACCCATAGCTTTTATATTTAGCATGTAGCAATGGCAGGTGGTCACCTACATAATTCCTGCCAATCATGCCCCTGGGTTCCAAATGGGCCATGCCCCGGGGCCCCTTCGCTCCCATAGACTCATAATGGAAAAAAAGCTTCAAAAATCTTCTTCTCTGAAACCACAGGGCCCAGAGCTTATATATTTAGCATGTAGCAATGGCAGGTGGTCACGTACATAATTCCTGCCAATCATGCCCCTGGGTTCCAAATGGGCCACGCCCCGGGGCCCCTTCGCTCCCATAGACTCATAATGGAATAAAAAGCTTCAAAAATCTTCTTCTCTGAAACCACAGGGCCCAGAGCTTATATATTTAGCATGTAGTAACGGCAAGTGGTCACCTACATAATTCCTGCCAATCGTGCCCCTGGTGTCCAAACAGACCACGCCCCGGGGCCCATTAGCTCCTATAGACTCATAATGGAAAAAAGCTTCAAAAATCTTCTTCTCTGAAACCATAGGGCCCAGAGCTTAGATATTTAGCATGTAGGAAGGGCAAGTGGTCAACTACATAATTCCTGCCAATCATGCCCCTGGGTTCCAAATGGTCCAAGCCCCAGGGCCCCTTCGCTCCCATAGACTCATAATGGAAAAAAGATTCAAAAATCTTCTTCTCTGAAACCACAGGGCCCAGAGCTTAGATATTTAGCATGTAGCAATGGCAAGTGGTAACCTATATAATTCCTGCCAATCATGCCCCTGGGGTCGAAATTGGCCACACCCCTGGGCCCCTTAGCTCCTATATACTCATAATGAAAAAAAAGGTTCAAAAATCTTCTTCTCTGAAACCACAGGGCCCAGAGCTTAGATATTTAGCATGTAGCAACGGCAAGTGGTCACCAACATAATTCCTGCCAATCATGCCCCTGGGTTCCAAATTGGCCACGCCCCGGGGCCCCTTAGCTCCTATAGACTCATAATGAAAAAAAAACTTCAAAAATCTTCTACTCTGAAACCACAGAGCCAAAAGCTTAGAAATTTAGCATGTAGCAACGGCAAGTGGTCACCTACATAATTCCTGCCAATCATGCTCCTGGGGTCCAAACAGGCCACGCCCTGGGGCCCCTTAGCTCCTATAGACTCATAATTGAAAAAAGCTTCAAAAATCTTCTTCTCTGAAATCACAGGGCCCAGAGCTTAGATATTTAGCACGTAGCAATGGCAAGTGGTCACCTACATAATTCCTGCCAATCATGCCCCTGGGTTCCAAATGGGCCACGCCCCGGGCCCCTTCGCTCCCATAGACTCAAAATGGAAAAAAGCTTCAAAAATCTTCTCCTCTGAAACCGCAGGGCCCAGAGCTTAGGTAATTAGCATGTAGCAACGGCAAGTGGTCATCTACATAATTCCTGCCAATCATGCTCCTGGGGTCCAAATTGGCCATGCCCGCGGGCCCCTTAGCTCCCATTGACTCATAATAGAAAAAAGCTTCAAAAATCTTCTTCTCTGAAACCACAGGACCTAGAGCTTAGATATTTAGCATGTAGCAACAGCAAGTGGTCACCTACATAATTCCTGCAAATCATGCCCCTGTGGTCAAAACGAGCCACGCCCCGGGCCCCTTAGCTTCTATAATGCTTTAAAATTCACGTAAAATTGACATGACAGTATAAATCATATTTGGTAAAATTTTTGTTTCCAAATTTAGCAAAATTATCAAAATAAAACGATAAATATTTTTTATAATTAACTTTTTTTTTCAAATATGTGAGACAGTTGGAATTTGGATAAAACCATATTGTTTGCTTTCTTAAGCCAGATTACAGTTTCTGTTTTTCTTAGGCACCTGGTCATCAAGGATCATAAAAGAACTGCTAAAACATATTTAATCATAATCTCCTTATGAGCAGGAAATATCGAAACCATATTGTGACAACAAAATGTCTAGAATCAAACAATGAGGCAGATTATAATTGATAAGGATATTTTGTTGTTAAATACAACTATGTTCTTATTGTTATCCTTGATGACCATGGCTTGGGAGGGGATAAATGCCAAAAAGGGTAATTTCCTCTTGAGCAATGTTTTCATAAGTACACGACAGTATGTTAATAAAAAGGGGTTTTTGGTTATTGAACACAATTTTTACAATTATATTATAGTGACTTTATGCATGATAGACTGGATTTTGCCGTCTCAATTTCTGGAATTACCAGTGTAAAAATTGTATATTTTATGTTACTCTGGACTTTGCCGTGTTATTAGTTAATGAACATTTACAAGAAAGGATCTACCTTCTTTACATTGGACTGGAAAACCAGTTTGAACTGTTTTATGTTACCATTTATTTTATGTTGGTGAACTTGCTTAAATACAGATAAAAATATAAATTAAACAACTGTTTTGGTAACCGGCGTTCCTCATTATTCACATAAGGACTTTTGCGCTCTCAGTAGTGCGTAATATCTGGCGGAGAACACAGGGGTACGTGAACTTAAAGTACCTTTCATAAATAGCTAAGCGAGAATTCCCTAAATTAAAGTAAAGTATGGAACGCCAAATCAACCAAAATTCCTGGAACAGACAGAATTCACAAGTGCTTCCATTGGTGCTCTACTTGACTCTACCTGCTGTTCAGTGTCACCAGACTGCACAACAGTATTCCAACAGAACAAGGAGAAGTGATAAACAGAAACAACGGGATAGAAACAGACGACAAAACTTCATTGAACGTAAGTCTTTTTGCAATCTGTTTCCTTTCTATTCAATGGAAAATGACAAACTTTTGACTCTGATGCCGAAACATCTTCCTCATCAAAATTCTGATTCAAGACCAGTAAAGAAACTTCAACAAGATATTGTTGACTTGAATTCAGCAAATTCTGTATTGGAAAAGGATGTAGCTAGCGCTTACTCCAAACTTAAATCATCAGAATGTGAAACTGCTACACTAAGGGATTGTATTTCTCAACAACAAAACGCATTGAGGTCTTTGCAAGTTGAAATTTCCAGTCTGCAAAAGGAATTGTGCCAGAAAACAAGACAACAACAGGACTCAGACAGCGTGATTTTTAACTTAACAGAAGAAAACAGAGAACTGCGTGAAAAATTTAACAGGGAAATAGAAAATAATGAAAGAATTCGGAAAGAACATTCTGTGGAGGTGAAACAACTTAAATCAGAAATAACCAGCATGCCATTTCAAACAACAAGTAGTGTCCAAAAAGACGGAAGAAGTAAACAATGCAAAGCTAGTTCAGTCTGCAGTGAACCACTCCATAAGACCAATAAGATTAAGGGTGCTGAAAACAGTCTCAAAAAGCCTATAGAAAATGTTCGGCAAAAGATGCCTTCTGATCTTACTGTACATAACCAAAGTTGCCACAGATGTTCAAGCCTATATTCATTCCACCAGCCTAACCACTGTCCTGCAAGGAACTTTGTGTGTGAAAACTGTTCGAAACGGGGACATCACTCACTAAGTTGCTTGCATATTTGCAAAGGTTATGGCGTAAAAGGCCGTTTGTATCACAAGCCTGAGGACTGTGTTGCAAGAGAAATGAACTGTGCATACTGTAATGTCAGGGGGCATCTTGAACATGTGTGTTTAAAAAGGCGGTTTGACAAAGAAGGCTTTTAAAATTAGTGAAACATGAAAAGCTGACTGCTACATGTATGTACATTCATAATTATGAAATGATCTCTTCTTCTCTAAATCTATATTTTTAAAATAACGTACTTTATGTACGACAAAATTTGCAAATATTTGATGCATCTTCAGCAGATTTTTTCTAAGAACTGCCATATCCATATTACTGTCAATGCATCATTGACTTAGGTACAAAATGTACACATTTTCTTTTAATTGTTATCCTTAATTTTGGGGACCAAAATCTTCAAAGTAGGGTAGAGCTATTATGCTTTAAAATTCACGTAAAATTGACATGACAGTATAAATCATATTTGGTAAAATTTTTGTTTCCAAATTTAGCAAAATTATCAAAATAAAACGATAAATATTTTTTATAATTAACTTTTTTTTTCAAATATGTGAGACAGTTGGAATTTGGATAAAACCATATTGTTTGCTTTCTTAAGCCAGATTACAGTTTCTGTTTTTCTTAGGCACCTGGTCATCAAGGATCATAAAAGAACTGCTAAAACATATTTAATCATAATCTCCTTATGAGCAGGAAATATCGAAACCATATTGTGACAACAAAATGTCTAGAATCAAACAATGAGGCAGATTATAATTGATAAGGATATTTTGTTGTTAAATACAACTATGTTCTTATTGTTATCCTTGATGACCATGGCTTGGGAGGGGATAAATGCCAAAAAGGGTAATTTCCTCTTGAGCAATGTTTTCATAAGTACACGACAGTATGTTAATAAAAAGGGGTTTTTTGGTTATTGAACACAATTTTTACAATTATATTATAGTGACTCTATGCATGATAGACTGGATTTTGCCGTCTCAATTTCTGGAATTACCAGTGTAAAAATTGTATATTTTATGTTACTCTGGACTTTGCCGTGTTATTAGTTAATGAACATTTACAAGAAAGGATCTACCTTCTTTACATTGGACTGGAAAACCAGTTTGAACTGTTTTATGTTACCATTTATTTTATGTTGGTGAACTCGGTGCACGTCATTTCGTCGAAAACCACTTGGTAGAATGCACTATTTGGTCGAATATAACGTTTGGTCGAAAAAAATATTGAAATGGGACAATTGGTCGAATAATTTTTTAAGAAATGCGACACTTCGTCGAATTTATTTTTACCTTGATCTGGCTTATATTATTGTTATTGGCTCGCTCGATTATTTTTATAACAGTGCGTCGGTCAGTATATAATGAGATTTGGTCCGTCTATGAAAGAACCCTAATGTCTCTCATGCGCAGTATAATGTTTTGGTGTAAGTTAATTTCGTTTTAGCTTCTTTCAGTTTTTCGACGAAAATTCGACCAAATGTCAATTCGACGATTTTTTTCGACGAAAATTCGACCAAATATTGGTTCGACGAAATGTACTTTTCGACGGACAAGTACATTCGACCAAGTGGTTTTCTACGAAATGTCATGGAAGCTGGTGAACTTGCTTAAATACAGATAAAAATATAAATTAAACAACTGTTTTGGTAACCGGCGTTCCTCATTATTCACATAAGGACTTTTGCGCTCTCAGTAGTGCGTAATACTTCTATAGACTCATAATGGAAAAAATGCTTCAAAAATCTTTTTCTCTGAAACCACAGGGCCCAGAGCTTAGTTAATTAGCATGTGGCAATGGCAAGTGGTCACCTACATAAATCCTGCCAATCATGCCCCTGGGGTCCAAATGGGCCACGCCCCGGGCCCCTTACCTTCCCTAGACTCATAATGGAAAAAAGCTTCAAAAATCTTCCTCTCTGAAACCACAGGGCCCAGAGCTTAGATATTTAGCATGTGGCAATGACAAGTGGTCACCTGCATAAATCCTGCCAATCATGCCCCTCTGGTCCAAATGGGCCACACCCTGGGACCCCCTTAGCTCCCATAGACTCAAAATGGAGAAAAGCTTCAAAAATCTTCTTCTCTGAAACCATAGGGCCCAGAGCTTAGATATTTAGCATGTAGCAACGGCAAGTGATCACCTACATATTTCCTGCTAATCATGCCCCTGGGGTCCAAATGGGCCACGCCCCGGTGCCCCTTAGCTCCCATAGACTCTAAATGGAAGAAAGCTTAAAAAATCTTCTTCTCAGAAACTGTGAAGCACAGAACTTAGCTATTTAGTCCAAATTGGCCAAATCCTGTGGCCCCTTAACTCCAACAAACTTATAATGGAAAAAAGCTTCAAACATCTTCTTTGAAACCATGAAATACAGACCTTAGATATTTAGTATATAGCAACACAAAATGGTCACCTACATAAATCCTGCCAACCATGCCCTTTGGGTCAAAATTGGCCAAGCCCCAGGGCTCATTAGCTTCTATAGACTTATACTGGAAAAAAAAAACTAAAAAAAAATCTTCTTTTCAAAAACCATAAGGCACAGATTTTGTTTGATTTGAGGTTTTACATCCCTGTCAACACTGTATAGGTCATTTTCTCTTCCAATTTTGTGGGACTTTTTACCCGACATTGAGATGAAATTACATCTCAAGCCCTGTCGCCCAATGAAACCAATAGGGTTTATACGCATGGACACCGCTTTGCCTGAGCTTAGATATTTAGTATGTAGCAATGTCAAGTGGTCTCCTACACTAATGATTTTCTGGTACACAGGTGAGCGATATAGGGCCATTGGGCCCTCTTGTTATTTTTTTTTCTTTTCTATATATCATAAAAACCGCTAGCAGACTGGAAACAAAACTTCTTGCATTGTCGCACTTTTTGTTTTGTGCTGTTTATTTGCTGGTTGTTATATATCGTTTAATAGAGTATGGCGTTGCATAAACAGATTAGAATATCATCCTCGAATGTAAGAGGATTGCATGATCCACAAAAGCGCAAAGATTTATTTCATTACTTACGGAAGAAACAATTTCACATTTGCTGTCGACGTACGTGTGGAGTCATGGAATTACGATAGCGTCGCGTCGGCGTCGGTGAGGCGTACAAAGGAAAAAAAACATACCTTGCTGGTTGAAGCTAGCTATTTTGACCAAGAAATACTTGTACACTCCATACTTTCAGTTCTGTGGTATTCGTTTGATTTGATTTGAGGTTTAGCGTCCTTGTCGGCACTGTACGTTGCTTCAAATTTTTAGGGACCTTTGCCCGAAATTGAGATGATGTGACATGTCAAACCCTGTCACCCACTGGGACCAGTTGGGTTTATAATCTTGGGCGGTCCGACTCGAGCCGCTTTGCCTGGGCGGGCTTGGGTTCTCTGGGCGGTTTTCCGGTGCTCGTGTGCGGTCGGTTTCGGCTCTGTGTGGGGCGCCGTGCAGCCCATCTGTTTCTTCAAGCCCCGATGGGCGGGGGCCGATGGTTCTGTGGTATATTCGTTGCCTCCAAAGGATAACTCTTTAACAACTGAATAAATACGCTGTACGAGTCTGTTCATTGATTAAATTGCTTTAACAAGAAGAGCTTATTTTTTCAAGATGTGCCTTGCGGGCACGTGGCGTTGGTGCGACGGCGGGCAGATGTGTGTGTGTCGCGTCATGGCATTACTGCAGCGTCGCATCGGCGCCAGTGGGGCGGCGTAAATTTTATACAGCGTTCCATCTGCATCGGTGCGACATCATGGCGTTTCGCCGGCGGTGATTCGACGTTGCCCTGGTGACGTGTGCCTGCTGGGTGGTATCACTATAAAATCTTAGGTAGACAACACGCAACAAAACGATAACAATAATAATAAAACTTACCTGTAATAGACCAGCATCGTGTTTTTACACGTGAAAACTACACTAAATCCTATCCATGTACATATATTTTCTAACGGTGTTTACTCAAGCGCATAGTGAACCCGTCATACAGTAACTGAACAAAACAACACTCCAGAGCTTTAATGACTTTTATTGTGCTTTTGTGGCTGTAATGCACACTTTGTATGCCTCATCACGAACACACGCCTATACAGTTTCGACCCCCATGAACCCCACTTTTATATAGCAAAACTGGGATTCACAGGGGTATTTTTTTTCTCTTCTCATTTCTGCTATGGAATGTGGATTGTGGGCGCTCGTTGGGGCCGCCTCGATGAGGCGGTTCCTGCGTGCGCCCGCGGTCTATGTTTCGGACGGAGATTCGAAAAATATCACAATTTTTCATATTGAAATTTTTGCCTTTTCGGCAGTAAAGTTTACAGTGTGTTTGAATAGGCGTTTTTGTGTGTGTGTGTGTGTTTTTTTTTTTTTTTTTTTTTTTTTTCGTGATGACGCCGCCATTGTATATCGTATGAAAGCATCCAGAAATGGATATTAGTTAAGAGCACACTCTATAGATATTATCATTTGAATGCTGTATGCTATTTAACATTCTAGTGGAAAAAAATAAATAAATAATAAAAACTAAAGTTTGGTTTTTCTTCGGGTACTCCGGTTTTCGCCCACCCTTGATTAATATTCGATTCGATATGAATGAAATAAAAAAAAATCTGAATAGGGATCGGCTCAAAATAAATACAGTAATCTTGAAAAGGCCGTAAAAACAAAAAGAAACACCGCTCATATTTTAAAATGAATAAAACTGTACGGTGTAAATATGTACACTACTCTCCAATGTAAGTATAAAGACGGTAAGGGACATATTCCTTTTCGTGTGGATAACGTAAGCATCGGCTTTTGCACAGACTTGAGCATTTGTATTTGAACGAATCCGATCTGTTGACACAGTTAGTAAAATACCATAAAATGTGCAGGGGAAGTACGACGCTTAAGCGTTCCGTCATAAAAAGCAACCCGTCTCACATATGCCGAGTTACCGATTAGCTGCAGTTACAGTTGTTAAAAAATGCCAATTAAAAAAGAGTTACCTTTTGTTGCCCAAATTGAAAACAAAGAATTGGTCAGAATTGAAGAGTTTCTACATGTACACTGTTATGGTGAGCATAAACCCTGACTCAGTTTCTTTTTGTGCGAGATACCACTTAAGTGGAATTGTTTGTTTGTTTGATTTGAGGTTTAACGTCCCTGTCAACACAATTTAGGTCATTTTGGAGACGTTGCTTCCAATTTTGTGGGACTTGTACCGAACATTGAGATGAAATGACATCTATATCCCTGCCGCCCAATGAAACCAATAGGGTTTATAAGCATGGATGGGCCGACTCGCAGCAATGCTCCTGGGTAGGTTTAGACCTAAGCGGATTACCAGTACACATGTGTAGTCGGTATCAGCTCTGCGTGGAAGCATCATGCAGCGCAATCTATTTCTCCAAGCCCTGATGGGCGGGGGCAGACCACGTAAGTGTAGTGTGATCTATCTATCTATCTTCATATACTGCCATACGCCCGTGAGGCCAGTCGCCAGCGAAATCTACCACCAAATTTATTAAAATCCATGTTTTAAACATTTATCATAAAATTAGTTTGTGTTTTCAGTTTGTTGCAGAAGATTTACCATCTTTGAAGATAAATAATAATAGAAATAATCTGATTTATGTACATTTATCACTTCAGTATGCTTTTCATCATTTCTTCGGTCCAGCTGAACTTAGTTCAGGTCCAGTGTATCCCAAGAGTTGCAGGAGCACCTTGTCAACTTATTGAAAAAAATTATCATATTTATGTTGAACCCTGCCGCCTGTGAGTCGTTTCTCCCATGGGGTCGTTTTGCCACATTAGTAAATTCGCGATTTTCGTTTTCCGGGTACTTTGCTCATTCGTATTAGCTTGGTTTTTCATTTGGACTATCTCGCCCATAGCAACCGATCAGACCGGTGTGAACAATAGGCAGTCCAGTGACCTTGGTTCGCTTTGTTGCACACAAGTAACACTGTTTTAACATACTTGTTTCTCGTTGGTTGCAGTTTATAGAAGAGCATATGATCAGGGTCTGTCCTATTCTGACCATTAAGAAAACAAGACTGTTCAAATAAATAGAAAATTTTACCCGAAAATCTGATAATTTTCTGACAGAAAAATTCTGTATTTTTCATATTTCTGCTGAAAACTTATATTGTGGGTACTCATAAGATTATCCTCGGCGAAGCGGTTCTCTTACGAGTACCAACAATGTATGTGATGGGCAGATGTTCGAAAAAATTAAACCCCTTTTGAACATGATAAACAACAGTTTTACATCTACAAAATTTTGTTTAAGGGGTCAAAATTGTAGGAGCCTTTTTTCGTGACGTACTTCGGTTTCTAAAACTAGAACGGGAAAAGCTCTAGTCGTCAACTGTCGTATTGCTTCAAGGCAGTGGAATTCTTTTAACCTTTTGGCGAATAATTTGGGAAATTTCCTGGATGCACCGTCTTGGTACAATGACTCCTTTTGGGTAAAACTCTAAAATAATGTATAAGTCTTCACGAAGTTTTTACTGACTTTACCTGTGTTCGCACTAAAACCGGTGCGTTTACTAACCGGAATGGACCCAATAACCGGAATGGACATGGAATGACCGGAATGGACCTTTAAAACTATTTAAAATTATTTTATCCAATTAGACCTAAAACATTTATATTAGCTCACAAAGACATTTAGAATCAGAATCAGAATCAGAATTGTAACTGGTGACACGTCAAATGACATTCATTCTTAGGGTAATTACCAATTACAAAAGATTGCTGAAATATATGTCAGCCCCTCCCATTTCCGACTTTGAACCAATCAGGTTACTTGATGTAATTTATTCCCACAAATTGACAATTTTGTTTGTTTGATTTGATGTTTAACGTCACCGTCAACACTATGTAGGTCATTTTGGAGACGTTGCTTCCAATTTTGTGGGACTTTTACCAAACATTGAGATTAAATGACATCTCAAGCCCTGTCGCCCAATGAAACCAATAGGGTTTATAAGCATGGACGGTCCGACTCGCACCGCATTTCCAGGGCAGGCTTAGATCCTCTAAGCGGTTGACCAGTACTCGTGTGCGGGCCGGATTCAGCTCTGCGTGGAAGCATCATGCAGTCCATTTATTTCTTCAAGCCCCACAAACTGAATGTCAAAAAGTTTAGATCCTGATCAGATGGCTTCTGATCTGGATCTACACTGTTTGCAAATATTGGGGTTGTCGTGAACAGCAGGATAAGGGTTAAATCAAAAGTCAATTATGCTGAAAGTTGACTATTTGTATCAATGCAAGACGGAGATTCAGATTTGCTAAAATCCTTATGTTCTGATGTCCAATATGGCAGCCCGGGTGGCCATTTTGAAATACATACACTTCAAACGTAATCTCCCAAATGGAAATATGGATCAAGCTGAAAATTGCTAGAGATTCAGAACTGCTTGAACGGTTCCACCTTCTTGACAATATTGAGAGGGCATTCTGCACTCTTTACGCTGCATCAGTATCGTCTCCTCCAGAATCCTTAGTCGGATTAGTCAGTTGTTCAGAAATCTTATCAGAAACATCAAGCAACATGCACATTCAAAATTTCAATTGGCATTTCGGTATAAGATGGTCACCATGGCACAATGTTACATGCATGCATCTATCATTTTAGCTTCAGCAAGGTTAGCGGTTTCTGGGCCACGTGCGTCTCTTGTAGCTGTTTGCAAGAGGTGATCCAGTTAACTGAAAAAGTAATCGTTCTGAAAATTAATAAATCCAAACTGTGAGAAAAAAAGTTTGACATCTCATATAATCTCCTGTAAATGTTTCATATTAATGGATGTTTATTTTTTTTATTTCAGGGACACCTGTCAAATCCAGCGTCTGTTACTGTGATGAATGGACCAATTAACTTACATTGTCAATAGACATAAGAAACCATAACACGTTTTCTAAGGAGTCGTACGTTGGTACATATACAAGCAAGTTAAAAAACCACGGTTGAGAGACATTTATGCAATAATGATGACTTTTGGCATATATATATATATATATATATATATGTGACTGACAGAGATTCAAACATGCCTGTTGAACATGTGTACATCGTGTTTATGATAACTATTTTAGTGATCAAAGAAGCCTTAATGCACGTTTGAATATTAATCCTGGAAAAAAATCACTTATGTGCGGAATATGTGGTAAATCACGGTCATTTAAACTAAGAAGATATATCAACAGTCAAACTGTTATAAAATAACACATTCGGAACATGCGGTGTTTCATTTACATTAAAATGTCTGTATTAAGACCACCTTAATGACCTTTAAGACCACTTTTGTGGTCCCTGGCCACAGGGCATTGTGTGCAGAAAACACGAAGACAGAGTAACTACACCGTTTACAGCAGAATGAGTCTTAATTTTAAGTGGTTTTAATAGCGGGATTTTACAGTATATGGTTAGCAAAGGAAAGTGCATACTAGTTATACTTGTGCAAAGCAGAGAGTGTTCTATTGAACTAAGCAGACGTATGAGAGAATGTTCTACTGAACTAAGCAGACTTAAAATTATTGAAGTTAATATTTGTGAGAATCTCGTACTCAGCAGAAATATGGAAGTTAATATTTGTGACAATCCCGTACTCAGCGGACATATGGAAGTTAATATTTGTGAGACTTCCGATACCAGTGAGGCAGCCAGTAAATCATTTAGTGGGTTGTACCATTTCAAACACCTTACACAGATCCAAAGCGAAGATATACCTGACCAGAGTGCAATATGTAGTAAATCATTTCGACGTTCAGAGGGTTTTCGTATAGATATGAACGTTCATTCTGGTGAGAAACAATACATGTGCGGACTATGTGGTAAATCATTTGAGCGTGCATCTATCACCAGACATATGAAAATCCATACCGGTGAGAAACCGTACGTTTGCGGGGCTTGTGGAAAATCATTTATTTTGTCATCTGAACTGCATGGTCACTTGAAAGTTCATACTGGTGAGAGACCACACGTTTGCGGAACATGTGGTAAATCATTTGCAACGTCAAGTAGCCTAAAAGTGCATTTACGAATTCATACTGGTGAGAAACCTTACGTTTGCAGAACGTGCGGTCAGTCATTTGCACAGTCCGGTATTCTGAGTACGCATTTGAAAGTTCATACTGGTGAGAAAACCAACGTTTGTAGCATATGCGGTAGTTCATTGACTTTATCGAGTAACCCGACGAATGTCCATAGTGACGAGGAAACTATCGTTTGCGGAACGTGTGGTTCATTACCTACACACTCGGGTCAACAGAGAAGCCATGCAGAAGTTCATACTTGTGAGAAACCACACGTCTGCGGAATTTGTGATAAATCATTTGCTCAGTCAAGGTTGCTGTGGAGGCATATGAATATTCATACTGGTCAGAAACAGTACATTTGTAAGATTTGTGGTAAATCATTTGCTCAAACTGGTAACCTGAGTACCCATATGAAACTTCATACTGGTGAAAAACCTTACCTTTGTGGAAAATGTGGTAAAACATTTTCACAGTCATCTAATCTGAGTTCTCATATGAAAGTTCATTTTGGTGAGAAAATCCACATTTGCAGTGAGTGTGGTCGATCATTTGCTCGATCAAGCAGCCTGAGCATGCACATGAATGTTCATACTGGTGAGAAACCTTACATTTGTAAGATTTGTGGTAAATCATTTGCTCAGACTGGAAACCTTAGTACCCATATGAAAGTTCATACTGGTGAAAAACCACACCATTGTGGAACGTGTGGCAAATCATTTGCTCAGTCAAGGGACCTTGGCAGGCATTTGAGAGTCCATACTGGTGAGAAACCTCACGTTTGCGAAACTTGTGGTAGATCATTTGCTCGTTCAGGTGACCTGAGAACGCATATGAAAGTTCATACAGGCGAGAAACCTTACATTTGTTCGACATGTGGCAGAGCATTTGCTCAATCAAGTCACTTGATTTGCCATATGAAAGTCCATACTGGCGAGAAAGCACACTTTTGTGGAAAGTGTGGTAAATCCTTTTTAAGGTCAAATCAGCTGAGTACGCATATGAAAGGCCATACTAGTGAGGAGCTTCAAGTAAGAAGCCATATGGAAGTTCGAACTGTAGAGAAACCACACACTTGCGAAACTTGTGGTAAATCATTTGCTCGGTCCAGTGACCTGAGGACTCATATGAATGTCCATACTGGCGAGAAACCTTATGCTTGTAGTACGTGTGGCAAATCATTTGCTCAGTCCAGTCACCGGAGTACCCATCTGAAAGTTCATACTGGCGAGAAACCATATGCTTGTGGAACGTGTGGCCAAAGGTTTTCACAGTCAACTAATCTGAGTACCCACATGAAAATTCATTCCCGTCTGGTTGATAAAGAACAAAACTGCTTGAATAAAACCGAACATAAAAATATACATAATAAAGATACCTGAGTACTCGTATGGAGGTTCAAACTTTTGAGAAACATCTGGTTTTCGGATTGTGTTGTGTCTCAGTTACACATGTGTGTAACCTTGATAGACACGTGAATGATCGTTCTGATGGGGTAACATCTGTGTAATGCTTTTTATAAATCCTCAACGCTGTTAGTTACAGCGCAACCTTGATTAGCAGTAGGAAAGCCAGAACTGCTAACAATAATAAATGAAATAATAAAATAAAAACGTGAAATAATTACCCGAAATAATTTGTTTGTTTCTTTAATTTGAGGTCTGACGTCCCCGTCAAAGCTGTATTTTGGAGACGATGCTTCCAATTTTGTGGGACTTTTACCCGACATTCAGATGAAATAACATCTCAATGCCTGTCGCCCAATGAAACCAATACGATTAATAAGCATGGGCGGCCCGATTCGCACCGCTTTGCCCTGGTCAGGCTTAGATCATCTAAGCAGTTTACCAGTACTCCTATGCGGTCAATTTCAGCTCTATGTGGAAACATCATGCAGCCCATGTATTTCTTCAAGCCCCGATGGGCGGGGTCCGACCCGAAATAATGAAATTTAATAATGAAACGAAACATGATATGAAATATAATGAAATGAAATATCAAGAAATATGAAAACAAATAATGCGATTGAATAATGAAATGAATTGGAATAAGTAAATGGAATAATGAAAAGAAAAGATGGAATCATGAAATGAAATAAAATGAAAAAATCTATTTTTTGTTTATACTACTGTTTTACAATTTTTTGTGAAATGAAATGATGAAGTAAAATGAATTAATAAAATAAGATAATGAAATAAAAAAAATGAAATATAATAAGGAAAAGTAAAAATGAAATGATGGAAAAAATATTAATGAAATGAAAAAATGAACCGAAATAAATTGAAATGGTGATGATGGCGATGAAGATGATGATGATGATGATGGTGGTGGTTGTAGATTGTAATTATGGTTCTGGTCATGATGGTAGTTTACAATTATCACTGAGAATTGTTATTTATTTCAAAATTCGTTGCTAATATCATTATCAATGCCATCACTGTCACTGCCGTCTTCATCGTTCAATACTAACATTATTGCAATTATTATAACTCCTCACTACCTGCCTGGAATAAAGTGACTAATCCATAATCTTGCAATCCATAAATCCTTAAATCACATGCATATAGTCAGTTTAAGCGGAACTCAGTGGACCAGTCAATAGTAGTAAATAGATGACAGTAAGAGGACAACCCCCACCCCAAATCAAAATTATCTACTGTGGATACGCATTTGAATCGTCTCAGCATGACGGTTCAAATGAGTACCGACAACAAACGCCCCCGCCGTGAAATAAGGAAACTCATTGCGACACCCTCACCAATTTACACCTACCATCCGGTCAATTGAGAACCTATACTCAATTTCCAGAAGATAATTGTTAGTTTCCGTGTCTCTGTCACTAAATGATTCAATGCCCCAGATCCCCCACCAAATCCCATAGATCAGTCAAAAGACACAAACCAGCCTACACAGACGCAGTCTGACAAGTAATATCATTGATCACATTATTTCAGATCTGATCTGCGATATTGAGCAAACAACAGAAAGCAGTCTACCTGCTCGAACGAGCAGGCTACGCTAAATCTAAGTTTGTATTCTGATCCCAGACAGAGCAGCGGGAAACCTAGCAACCTGGCCCATTATCCACTTTAACTTTCATTTCACATTGACCCCAAAGGGGCTAATCGTATTCAGTTTATTCATCCCTGATCTTTCTATAGTATAGACGCTTGTCTTTCACACTCTCTATCACTTGCACTTGAACATCATCTGCATTGTGCCCACACCGGTTTCTCCTTTATACCACGTATGTCCCATAAATGTTCCTTTACCCGTTGCTTTACCGCTCTCTCCTTTTCTCCAACATATACCTAAGTCACACAAACTCTACAGGACAACAGATATACCACATCCCTAGTGCTGCAGTCTCCACCCGTAAGTATCTCGTACCTATCTCCATTGTTAGCGTAGAACCATTTTGATGCATTCACGTGCGGACACACTGTACATCTCTCCTCCCAACACGGTCGTGTCTTGTCTTTGTCTCCTCTGTTTAACATCTTGTGTAGTTTACATGTATAAGAACATCCGCAAGATTGGCTCCCCTGTGGTATGCTACTGATGATGTTTTTTAATACCTTCTTCATCCTATCAAACTTGTACAGCAGGTGTATGTTTGATTTCACTATATTGTGAATATCTGGTAAATGGCTTGGATACGTGAGAACCAATGGGACCCTATCAGCCTGCTTCTTTCTCCTCTTCCTCCTTAGAGCCTCTCCCCTCTCTACCTTGTCTATCTTTCTAAACTCTCGGTTTATCATTACAATCTTGTAACCTCTTCTTACCAACTGGGAGCGCAAAACATCTTTCTGTTTTTCATAGCTGTTATCTTCACTACAAATCCTCTTGAGTCTCAACACTCAACCGTAAGGAATAGCTGCCTCTATATGTTTTGTGTGACATATACAGTGTTGACGGGGACGTTAAACCTCAAATCAAACAAACAATTTATTTCGGGTAATTATTATACTTTTTTATTTCATTATTTCTTTTATTATTATTCTTGTTGTTTTATTATTATTGTTGTTGTTGGTAACATTGTTATCGTTGTATGATCATTTAAAGGGGTAGATCTAAGTTTGTGCCTGGGCTGTGGGTTTGTTCCATTCTAAATGTGGGCGAACAGCGAGGGCTATGGCGAGGCTGCGCAGATAAGCAGCCGCGACAGAGCCTTTGCGTTTCATTTTTGGCGTAAGGCATCGCTGATAGGGTTAGGTAGTTGTAGTAGCATTGATTTTCACTATTGCTCGTGTTTTTGGCGCCAAATAGTGTTGCGGCATTATGATGTCGGGAATTCGACGTCATGACGCCGTGACAACGTTTTGGCATAACAAGTTAATTCAAAATGGTGGAACGAAGACATTGAGTAATATGTAATAGTTGAAAGAACAATTCCTTGATAAAGGCTGTCAAAAGCCGAAACGTCCGAGATGGTGGAGAAGTAATGAGAAAAATAAAAGTGAACAATCATAGTATTTTTATCACCTAAGCTATTGGACAGACAGGCCTGGTCAAACAGTGCAAAGTCGTGTAAGACTATGTCTAGAAGCGCAGTCTGAACAGGATACACACTGTTAGCCATTCCATTTGAATTTATTGGATGAATTTTTCCTTAGGAAAGGTAACTTTTTAGCTCCCCTGAGCCAAAGGCTTCTGTGGAGCTTATAGGATGGTTGGCCTCCGTCGTCCGTCCGTCATCCGTCGTACGTCAACCATTTTCGAAGGTCTTCTTCTCTGAAACCATAGAACCAATTTCAATTTAATTTCATATGTACCCCACAGGCATCGGGGGAACGAAAGTTGGCAAGTATGGTCAAGGTCACATGACCAAGATGTCCGTCATGCCCAAATATGGTAAAAACCTAAAAAAAATCTTTTCCAGAACTACTGGGCCGATTGTCTTGAAACTCGGTGTATAGTATCGGGTGACTGAGTACTACGAAGTTTGTAAATATGATGACCGTAGGATGACTTTTACCTTTTTAACGCCAAGGTCAAATTTGGCATCTTAGGCTTTTCTTTGGGAAATAGGTAAATCAATGCATTTGTTTTGTTTTTTTTTTTTTTCAAAAAAATATTGTGGTCTGTGATATGAGAATAGGTAAAAAATGGATGTCTATGACTGCTTAGTGTCAAGGTCATTCGGTGAACTTGACCCAAGGTCACTTGTATTGCCGGTCCATTGACATAATTATTAGAACACATTTTCTCTAACACCACTGGGTCAATTTCATTTAAATTTTATATGCAGCCTTAGGACACTATGGAAACAAAAATTTATTCGGATTATATTCTGAATATTCTGAGAAATCGGAAATATATTATTGGTTTAGACACATATTCTAGACAGGTTTTTAATTATTTGGACCCCATTTTGATTAATATCAGTCTTTGAATCGACTGCCTATTCGAAATTCGCAAATTTGCAGTATGTTTCCTCTGGCTTTCTTTGCCGGATCATTACAGGTCACTGATGAGGCTTTATTAGCCGAAACTACGTAGTATGACCCATCTTCTTTCTTATGAATGTTTTCACTGCTCTTAAAGGAACTCATTTTTGATTTTTATTTACCCCACAGGCATTTATTCGGATTATACCCCACATGCATTGGGGGAACGAAAGTTTGCAAGTATGGTCAAGGTCACATAACCAAGATGTCCGACATGTCCAAATATGGTAAAATCCTTTAAAAAACTTCTTCTCTAGAACCACTGGGCCGATTGTCTTGACACTTGGTATGTAGCATCGGGTGACTGAGTACTAGACCTAGACCTTTTTTACGCCAAGGTCAAATTTGGCTCCTTAGGCTTTTCATTGGGAAATAGGTAAATCAATGCATTTTTTTGTTGAATATTCTGGTCCGTGATATGAGAATGGGTAAATAATGATTGTCTATGAATGCTTACGGTCAAGGTCATTCGGTGAACTTGGCCTAAAGTCACTTGTATTGCAGGTACATTGACATATTAGAATACATTTTCTCTAAAACCACTGGGTCAATTTCATTTGAATTTTACAAGCAGCCTAAGGACAGTAAGGGAACAAAAATTTATTCAAATGATTCAAGTCACATGACCAAGATGGCCGCCATGCCCGAATATGCTAAAAAGCTTAAAAAATCTTCATGTTCAGAACCACTCTGCCAATTGTCTTAAAGCTTGGTATGTAGCATCGTGTGACTGAATACTACAAAATGTGCAAAAATGATGACCCTAGGTTTACCATGTCAAATTTGACTGCTTAGGTTTTTCAAAAGGAAATAAGAAAATCAATGCCTTTATCAAATAAATTGTGGTCTGTTATACGAGAATAAGTATAAGATCAATGTCTATGAATTCTCAGGGTCAAGGTAATTCTGTGACCTTGGCCCAAGGTCATTTGTATTGCAGGGCCATTGACATATAAGTATACATTTTCTCTTACACCACGGGACTATTTCATTTAAATTTTATATGCAGCCTTAGCACACTTAGGGTACAAAAAATTATTCGGATGGTCCAAATCACATAATCAAAATGGCCACCACGCCCAAATATGGTAAAACCCTTGTAAAATCTTCTTCTTCAAAATCACTGGGCCATTTGTCTTGAAACTTGGTATGTAGCATCGGGTGACTGAGTACTACCAAATTTGCAAAAATGATGACCGTCGGTTGACTTTGACTTATTTTCGCCAAGATGTAATTTGGCTCCATAGGCTTTTCAAAGGGAAATAGGTAAATCAATGCATTTTTCGAAAATTTTGTGGTCTATGATATGAGAACAGGTAAAAATAATTGTCTATGAATGCTTAAGTAAAGGTCATTTGGTGACCTTGGCCCAAGGTCACTTGTTTTGCAGGTCCATTGACATATTAGAATACATTTTCTCTAAAACCAATGGGCCAATTTCATATAAATTTTACATGCAGCCTAAGAACAGTAAGGGAACTAAAATTTATTCAAATGTTCCAGGTCACATGACCAAGATGGCCGCCATTCCCAAATATGGTAAAAACGTTAAACGTCTTCTTCTCCAGAACTGCTGGGCCAATTGCCCTGAAACAATTGTCCTGAAACGTGGTATGTAGCACTAGGAGTACTTCCAAGTTTGCAAATATGATGACCCTAGATTGATCTTGACTTATTTTACATCAAGGTCATATTTGGCTCCTTAGGCTTTGCAATGGGAAAAGGTAAATCAATGCATTTTTCGAAAAATATTGTGGCCTATGATATGGGAATAGGCAAAAAATGAATGTCTATGAATATTGAAGGTCAAGGTCATTCGGCGACCTTGGCCCAAGCTCACTTGTATTGCAGGTCCATTGACATATTAGAATGCATTTTCTCTAACATCAATGGGTCAATTGTATTTAAATTTTACGTTCAGCCTTAGGACTATATGTGAAATAAACTTTATTTCAATGTTCCAGGTCACTTGATCGAGATGACTGCCATGCCAGAATATGGTAAAAACCGTAAAAAATCTCCTTCTCCAGAACCACTTGGCCGATTGTTCTGAAACTTGGTATGTAGCATTGGGTGACTGAGTACTAGCAACACTAGGCTGACCATGACCTATTTTACGTCGAGCTCAAGGTTACTTGGATTGCAGGGTCATTGATATTTCAAACTACATTTTCTCCGAAACGACTGGGCCAATTTCAATAGGAAATAGGTAAATCAATGCATTTTTCGAAAAATATTACGGTCGATGATATGAGAATATGTAAAAATGAATGTATGTGAAGCTTAAGGTCAAGGTCATTCTGTGACCTTGGCCGAAGGTCACTTGTATTGCACGTCCATTGACATTTTAGAATACATGGTCTCTAAAACCACTGTACCAATTTCATTAAAATTTTACATGCAGCCTAATGACGCCTGTTTGGTATTGTTAATTGGCGAAATACGTTAAAATTTGACAAGAGTTTTAACCGTTATTAATTCCCATAAAATGTTTTACTTTACTAATTGAATATATGGATGGAACTTCTCAGATATATAGATCACTAAAGGAAGCATACTATAGCCAAGGAACACAACTCTGACCATCCTTCGTCTTGAGCAATCAGCCCTAAATGGATTTGAAAAATGTTTTTTTGCCTTTTTTGCTCCTTTCTCATAACGAATGTCTTGAACTTTTTACAGATATATAAAACATGAAAGGAAGCATATTATGGACAAGACCAGTCACTCTTCCAATTTTGGTTATTGCATCATCTGCCCTTGATATTTATCAGTGCCAAAGATATATTAGTCACTTCTAAAGATGGGGAAAAAGGGACCAAATAATACACAGGGCTCAGGGGAGCGATCAGGACCTCATGGTCCTCTTGTTCAAATTTCTTGGGTGTTTGCTTGTTTGTTTGTTTGATTTCAGGTTTAACGTCCCCGTCAACACCGCAAAGGTCATTTTGGAGACGTTGCTTCCAATTGTGTGGGACTTTTACCCGACATTGAGATAAAATGACATCTCAATCCATGCCGCCCAATGAAACCAAAATAGTTTATAAGTATGGACGGTCCGGCACTCGCACCGCTTTGCCTGGGCAGGCTTAGATCCTCTCAACGGTTTACCAGTACTCGTGTGCGGTTCGGTTTCAGCTCTGCGTGGAAGCACCATGCAGCCCATCTATTTCTTCAAGCCCCGATGGGCGGGGGCCTTCTTGGGTGTTTGCATCAAACTTTTCAGATGCCCATTTGTCTTTATATTTTACAGGTAATTTCTATGAACCAACTGCGACTAGCATCTACAATATTTTCTGTTGTTTTATTGAGTAAGCATTATTTGTCAGCATGTTAAGATGTGAAAAGTTGCATGACTGTTTCCAGTCACTCTTTGTTTGTCATGTAACTGTGAACAACAATTAAATTTTCTCTTTTGGTTTCTATTGATAAATTTAGTTTTAATCCCATACTGACCATACTGAGACTTATATATAGAAATCCTAATATTTCAAACAATGCAAATGAAAATATTATTGCATTTATCTAAAAAAACGAAAATTGTACCCCAGTTATGTAGACAGTCTATGCAAGAAGTCCAGACCATGATCAAAGTGTACTTTTATGAAGAATTCTCCTCCATAAGCAACCTAATCTGGATCTGCAATTTTTGCCAGCCTGTCCGTCGCAGCCTGTCTGTCTGTGTTCACTGAAGATGGAATTTTTGAAGAAAAAAACACACAAGAAACTGATGATGATGTGTAACTCGGATTGTTGAGCTTGGCTTGGGTTGTGATAACTGGTGCATTGTTCGCAATGGATGAACTTACTATGTAAATTCTTAAGTACCGGTACAACATTACGAAAGCTAAACGAGAATTTATAGAAATTAAGTTTTTAATTAAATATGTATGAGATTGTGCTTTGTTTTAATAAAGTGTATTGATGAATGAATTTACAATTTGTTTAATATGTGTTTAAGTGTCATGTCTGTAACTATATTACTTTTAGATAATACAGTAAACTGGTACTGATATGATTTTTAACCTTTATTGTAGTTAAAAGTAATCTGATTACTTTGAAAAA
Source organism: Lucinisca nassula (assembly GCA_963580285.1). Lineage (NCBI taxonomy): Eukaryota > Metazoa > Mollusca > Bivalvia > Lucinida > Lucinidae > Lucinisca > Lucinisca nassula. The sequence goes on along the minus strand of OY757015.1, from coordinate 32,394,018 downwards.
GTAATTGTTATTTAATCAATTACATTCATATGATTGAGTAATTGTATTTTAATCAATTGCATTTTTAAAGCAAAGTAACTATAATTTAATCATTTACTTTCAAACGTTATTGGACCCAAGCCTGCATGCAACAATTTATTTAGAAACTTAACACAGCTCAAAGGGTGATTCAAAGCAGAGACAAATTGCACAAGTGAACAGTAGTTGTATGTGGATAGTCAAATAACTTTCATATACATAAAGTTCATTCTCATGAGGGGACATGAAGTAAATTATACAGACTTACATGTGCAATGGGGTAAATTTCGAGCCTCTTATTAAGATGATATAAACCTCACATGTTTTGACTAACACTTATAAGAACAGATCAGTTCCACACGTGTTGACTACAAAATACAAAGAAAAGATAAACCTGACAAGTGTAGAATATGTGGTACATTCAAACGATAATAATTCGAATACCTTCAGGACGATGAAAATGTGTTCGGGATAGGGACAGTTCCAATTACTAAGGGTCAGTAAAAAGATGCTAGTCCATGAGAAATAGTTTGGATCACTTGGGTATATATTTTCACTATTCTGTGTGTATCGGATATAGAAATATTTTGAATAATCATTGCAGCTATTCTAATGAGTACAAATGTCACACACTTTCAAGATACATGTAAAGTAAAAGACAATATCCATAAATGTTTCTCAATATATTCTTATCTGAAACTATGATAAGCACTACTGACTCTAGAAAAAGTTAGAACTAGCCATGGTAAACAAGCTCGTATCGAAGTTCAAGTGTATATATTATTTGTGCAGTCATGAATCTTTGAAGCAATATGTTGTTCTAACCGGCGAGAGCCCTCATGGCCGGGAAGTATCCAGTACACTATTTTGCAGTTTAGAGACGTAGATCCACAGAGGCAAAAACATCACACATCTGACGGGTGGGAACAATCATGTACACAGTCCAAGCAGAGGATTCATACTTGTCAGAAACATCTGTACATGCATAATATCTAAGTATACATGTCGTTTTTAACTTGTAAAGGGTTTACTGACCGTTCCAAGGCGGTTCTTCTGTTGCGGTTTATTTTTGATACGGTGTGTTTCAGTGTTTATATCGCTTATATTGTTTTGTTTTGGATAGCCTATTGGTCATTTTGTGGGAAAGTAACAGTCCTTTTGGCTTTTCGCTATTGATGTTTCCATTAGGGTCTGGTTGTTTCGTGTTTGTGCTTCTTTCCCTTTAGTGTCTGTAATGGGAGCTGTGGGTTAATTGTGTCGATTCCTGTTCATTGCATTCACTTCTACTTTATAACAAACATCTTTTATATGTGATACAACGATTACAAATTTACCTATGTCGGCTCGAACTCATTTGGATTATAAATTGATCTGTAGTAGAGAAAACGCATCATACAACTAAACCATTCCCAAACGTGATCTTAAAAAAGGAACTCGCCGTACATTCGAAACATCTGTTTCAATGACCAATTAACTGCACTGCAGCTGTATACTGTACTGATTTTATTCAACAAAGTATGTTGAGATATTATTTATTGGTTTGCAGTTTCCTGGTTTGTCTGCTTACATTGCACATGCCGCAAATCTTTTTGAACCCACACAACCCCACGGTCCAGTTTTTGTCTGCCGCGTTTCAGCACATGACCCCGCGTTACGTCCCACAGCAAGCCATCGCAGTGACGCAGCATAAACACTGTGGATCCTTTCTTATTTATCTTTGAAAAAGACCGGTTACACGGACAATCAATTTTACACCTGTATAGTGCCGTGGAATTACGGCGAATTCGCCGCGATCATCCCATTAGGCGCTCAGCCGCGATGGTCGTCACTGATTTAATGCTTTTTATCATGGTTCACTAAACGCAGTGTTGCGTGGTTTATAAAACCTTTCGACAGGTGGCGCACTGCCAAATAGTGCAGAATCAGATCAGCCGCCTTCATTGCTTAAATTTATCAGACATTTTATGATTCCAAAATGACGGAACGAGACACCTAAACATTCCGACACGAACTCTTGGTATAATTAAGGTTAACTGTCTCGTTCAGGAATGCCTCGTTCAGGACATAATGGTTTAGAGTGATATCTTCAACTTGTGAATACTTCTATAACATTTTCTTATTTACCTACAGTTGTAAAACAAATTGATCAAAACATGTTATTAACTTTCAACGTGGCTTATCAAGGCGGTATAGTCGCACATTGATGACTCGAAAACAGAACCCTCGTTTGCTATGGATGAGTCAGACCCATTCTTGAGCTTCTAGGGAATTTGTCCAGATACGATATAGTGAGGGATTACAGAACACCGGCCACATTTTTAAAACCGCACAACCCTGCGGTTTAGTTGTTTTGTGTCCGTTGCGTATCCGCGCATGACCCCGCGCTACCTCCCACTGAAAGCCATCGCAATGACGCGGCGTACACACCGGGGATCTGTCGCGGTTTTTAGCTCACCTGGCCGAAAGTCATGGTGAGCTTTTGTGACCGTGAGTTGTCCGGCTTCGTCTGTCGTGCGTCATCCGTGCGTAAACCTTTCTTATGACCACTCTAGATGCCACAGTGTTGGCCCTACCATCATCAAACATGGTCAGAATGATCATCATGGCATTATCTCGGTCAGCTTTGAATATGGGTCATGTAGGTCAGTAGGTTAAATCATATGAAAAAAACTTGTGAACAAACTAGAGGCCTAAATTGTCACCAAACTTGCTAAGAATGATCATCTTGACAATATCTCGGTGAAGTTCGAATATGGGTCATGTGGGGTAAAAAATTAGATCAGTAGTTCAAATAGAAAAAAAAACCTTGTGAACACACTAGAGGCTACAGTTTTGATATGATCATCAATCTTGCACAGAATGATCATCTTGGCAATATCTTGGTCACGTTCGAAAATGGGTCATGTCGGGTCAAAAAGTAAGTGGGTAGGTCAAATCATAGAAAAATCTTGTGAACACACTAGAGGCCACAGTTTTGGTCCAGTCATCATCAAGCTAGCTCAGAATGATCATCTTGACAATATCTCGGTCAGATTTGGATATGGGTCATGCCAGGTCAAAAAGGAGTCAGTAGGTCAAATCATAGAAAAACGTTTTCAACACACACTAGAAACTGCAGTTTTTGGTCTGATCATTATCAATCTTTCTCAGAATGATCATCTTGGCGATATCTTGGTCAGGTTCGAATATGGGTCTTGTCGGGTCAAAAAGTAGGTCAGTAGGTCAAATCATAGAAACACCTTGTGAACTCACTGGAGGCGACGGATTTGGTCCGATCATCATCAAACTTGCTCCGAATGATCATCTTGACAATATCTCGGACACGTTCGCAAATGGGAAATGTCAGGCCAGAAAGTAGGACAGTAGGTCAAATCATAGACAAACCTTGTGAACACATTAGAGGCCACAGTTTTGGTCCGATCGTCCTCAAACTTGCTCCGAATGATCATCTTGACAATATCCAGTCAGGTTTGAATACAGGTCATGTCGGGTCAAAAAGTAGGTCAGTAGGTCAAATCATAGAAAAATCTTGTGAACACACTAGAGGCCACAGTTTTGGCCCAATCATCATAAAACTTGCTCAGAATGATCATGACAATATCTCGGTCAAGTTCGAATATGGGTCATGTTGGATAAATGAAAAGGCCAGTAGACTAAATCAGCGAAAAACATTGTGAGCACTCTACAGGTCACTCTTTTGATCCAATCATCATCAACCTTACTAAAAATAATCATCTTGACAATACCTCTGTCAGGATCGAATATGGGTCATGTCAGGTCAAAAAGTAGGTCAGAAGGTCAAATCATAGAAAAACCTTGTGAACAACTACAGGCCACAGTTTGTTCCGATACACTCATCAAACTTGCTGAGAATGAACATCTTGACAATATCCTGGTCAAGTTCAAATATGGGTCGTGTTCAGACAAAACGTAGGGCAGTAGGGCAAATCATAGAAATATCTTGTGAACACTCTAGAGGCAATCTATTTTGCTCAGAATAATTATCTTGACAATATCTCGCTCAAGTTCGAATATGGGTCATTGAGAGTCAAAAAGTATGCCAGTATGTCCAATCCTAGAAAAACCTTGTGAACACTCTAGAGGCAACAGTTTTGGTCAAATTAACATCAATCTTGCTCAGAATGATCATCCTGCAAATATCTCGGTCAAGTTCGAATATGGGGATGTCGGATCAAAACGTAGACCAGTAGGTCGTTTAGAAATAACATTTAAACCGTTTGAGATATAGTCTTCATATTTGGCATGTAAGTTCCTCTGATAAGGGCTTCCCATATACCAAACATGACCTATGACCTTGACCTGTGACCTGCTTTATCGTACCTTTTGAACCATTTGAGATAGAGCCTTCATATATGGTATGTTTGTTCCAAGAGACAAGGTCTTCCCACCCATACAAATATTTTGATGTATGACTTTCAACTTTGACCTACTTTGTCATTTGATATAGAACCTTCATATTTGACATGTAGGTTCCTAGTTACAAGGGCTTCCATTCAAACAAAAGTATCGTCTCTGACCTTGACCTTGACTAGTGACCTACATTATCGTAATTTTTTGAGATTAAGTAGAAGTGAAGGCAATGTTCAGGAATCGATACAATCAACCCACAGCTCCCATCAGAGACACCAACGGTAAAGAACCACAAACATGAAACAGCAGACCCTAATGGAAACATCAATAGCAGAAAGCCAAAAACAGTTACTTTCCCACAAAATTGCCAGTAGGCTATCCAAAACAAAATAATATAAGCGATACAAACACTCAAAGGCAAACCATAACAAAATTAAACCGCGACAGAAGAACCCCCTTGGAACGGCCACGGGGGGGGGGGGGGGGGGGGGCTTAAATCCATTCTAGGTGGCCACAATTCTCGCCCTTACAGTCCGCATGAAGGCCCCCTAACCTAACTCATCAGTGCAACATCTCCGAGAACACAAAAATCAAACAACCGCTGAGATGAAATAACGGTGAGCGGTGAGGAATCGACAGCAAGACACCACTGAAATGCTGAAGCAAAAGAAAACCAACAGCTAGAATCCGATGGGCCCGACCAGAGACACAGCATCAGGTACCACCCGACCTTACACAGAATTGGATATCTACTTTCCAGTAAGCGTTTATGCTGGAACCGTCATAGAATCTGAGGCCTTACCCACCGGCGTGCAATAAAGCATTCATATTTGGCATGTATGTTTGTTGTGACAATCGACTTCCCACCCATACAAAATTTTGACCTGTGACATTGATCTTTGACATACTTTGTCATGACATTTGAACCATTTAAGATAGAGCCTGCATATTTTGACATGTAGACTCCTTGTGACAAACCTTCCCACTGAGGCAAAAAAATGACCTGTGACCTTTTTGACCTGCGACCTACTTAATCAAAACTTTTGAACCCTTCGAGATAGATCCTTCATATTTGGCCTGTATGTTCCTTGTGACAAGGGCTACACACCTGTGACCGTGTCCTTTGATCTACTTGGTCATTTGACATAAAGCTTTCATATTTTGAATTTAAGTTCTTTGTGACAAGAGCTTCTCACTCAAATAAAACTTTTGACCTTTGTCCTTGACCTTTGCCCTACTTTGTCATAAATGTTCAACCATTTGAGATAGAGCCTTCATATTTTGCATGTACATGTATGCTCCTTGTGACAAGGGCTTCCCACCCATACAAACATTTGACCTGTGACCTACTTTATCCCAACGTTTGAACTATTTGAGATAGAGCCTTCATATTTGGCATGTATGTTCCTTCTGACAGTGACCGCCCGCCCATACAAATTTTTGACCTGTAACCTTGAACTTTGACCTACTTTGCCGCAACTTTTAGAACATTTTAGATAGAGCCTTCATATTTGGAATGTAGGTTCCTTGTGACAAGGGCTGCCCACTCATAGAAAACTATTTTGACCTGTGACCTTGACCTGCAACCTACTTTATCATAACTTTTGAAATATTTTAGATAGAGTCTTCATATTTTGCATGTAAGTTCTATGTGACAAGGGCTTCCTAACCATACAAAAACTTGACCTGTGACATTGACCTTTGACCTACTTTATCATGAGTTTTGAACTACTTGAGATGAGTGAGTGTTTGGTTTTTACGTCCCACCAACAGCTATGGTCATACGGAGACGGGACCTCGGTTTAAAGACTCATCCGATAGTCTGGAGAAGCCGGGATCGATCCTGCGATCCCTGGTTTACAAGGCGAGTAGCGTAACCAATACACCACAGAGGCTTCTGAACCACTTGCGATAGGAAGTAGAAGTGAAGGCAATGATCAGTAATCGATTCAATTCACCAACAGCCCCCATCAGAGACACCAAAGGGAAAGAAACACAAACACGAAACAACCGGATACTAACGGAAACATCAATAGCGGAAAGCCAAAAGGACAGTTACTTTCCCCCAAAATGACCAATAGGCTATCCAAAAACAAAATAATATAAGCGATACAAACACTCAAAGATAAACCATATCAATATAAACCGCAGCAGAAGAACCGCCTGGGAACGGTCAGTGAAACGAGTTCAACTTGGAGGTTAGGGGTGGGGCTTAAATCGATTTTACGCGGCCACAATCCTCGCCCTTACGTCCGTCTTGATTAAGACAAATAATCTGTTCAGTCGGCATGAAGGCCTCCTAACTCATCAGTGCAATATCTCCGTGAACACAAAAAAAAAATCAAATAACTACAGAGATGAAACAACGGTGAGAACTCGACAGCAAGAAACCACTGAAATGCTGGAGCAAAAGAAAACAGTTAGTCCCTGATGGGCCCGACCAGCATACATAGAATTAGATTATCTCTAATTCACAGTAAGCCTTCATGCTGGAACCGTCAAAGAATCTGACGCCTAACCCACCGGCGTTCAACTAAAAAGGGAAGCAAAGTTGTCTACCGTGATTGTGTTAACTACCATGCATGCAGTCTGTCGTATAACATTTATGTTGTATCCAATCTTTTTTTATCGAAGAAAGGTTTGGCGAAATTGGTTGCTGAAGTCATTGCGGTTATATATTTTTTCTGAATTTACCACAAGTAAATTATAAAATTCGAGTTCCGATAGACCTTGTTTTAGAAGAGAGTCAAGTCAAATATTGGATTTTGAAAAGGCTTTGCGTAGTTTATGATACCGATAGCCCTGATTAAGAAGTTTAGCAATTAACAATTTATTACGAATGTTGAAGTCAGTCACATGACTACACACTCTGGCCAATCGAATTAATTGCGAAATATAAACGCCATATGATGCCGCATGAGGAACATCACCATCCAAAAAAAGAAAACTTTCAATCTCAAATTCAAAATCATCGCGTTTATCATGCATTTTACAAGAAACAAACCCATCTACAATAGAAATATATGGATGTAAATCCAAAATCGGGGCCTCGGTATCAGAATAATTTGCTTTGTTTAACTGAAGTTCTGGGGGTAAATTTGACTGATCAAAATGGGTATTGTCAATATTTAATAAATTGTCCAAATATCTAGAAGTGGAGCTAAAAGCTTCAATGATTTCAGATTGTTTTTCAGCAGAAAGTGACAAAATGAAGTTTCTCTCATAACAAAACAAAACAGCCACAAGGGGTGCGCAATCAGTACCCATCGGAATACCACAACCTGTCTAAATAACTTGGTACCAAATCTTATGTACACATTGTCAAGTAGAAAGGTGAGAGCTTCTCCTTTCTGACATGACCATAAAGTATAATTTTTATGCTCTTCAGAAGTGAAAAATACATTACATGCAAGATAGATATGAAATGTCCATTCAGTTTAATCAGTAAGCTTTTCTTTTACAATATTATGAGAACGTGTAGTGTAAAGGGTGGAAAAAAATATAAGTAGACGGACTTGAATCATGAAAACGTCTGAATTTCAATTTATTTAAAACTTCATTTGATTTTTTTACAGACCAAAACAGATTTCTACCTGATCTTTCAAAGACTTTGTCGCAATATTTAATCATAGGTTTTTTATGGCAGTAAAACATGAAGTTAATATTTTGGAGAGTTCCGTGCTGGCTGAATGACAAATCTGGTCATCAACTAAAGCCCTCTCTACAGCCAAAGGCTGCAGTTCATAGGTCTTAGTACCACCATGTTCTTCCTGAAGACTGTTAACATAGTGAAGCTGTCGAACAACAACCGCATTGATAGCGGCCTTATCTGCTGGAGCCAAAACAAACTTTTTTACGAAATTCTTGAATACTCAGTTTATGGAGGTAATAAGTTCGTATTTTGAGAATAAAGAGAAATGCGTTTGTTCACTAGTTTTACTCGTCCCCGCCCACCGGGGCTTGACGAAATAGATGGGCTGCATAATGCTCGCACGCAGACGAGCACTGGTAAACCGCTTAGAGGATCTAAGCCTGCCCAGGCAAAGCGATGCAAGTCGGTCCGTACATGCTTACAAACCCTATTGGTTTCATTCGGCGATACCGGCCCCGATAGCTCAGTTGGTAGAGTGTCCGCTCCGGGGAACGGGAGATCTGGGGTTCGACCCCGGGCCGCGACATACCAAAGTCGTTAAAAATGGTACTAGCTGCTCCTCGTTTGGCACTGAGATTTACGGGGTAGAGCTAGGACTGGTCGATCCAGTGTCAGGATAATGTGACTGGGTGTGGTATCATGTAATGTGTCTGGGACATGATACTTCAGTGAGGCAGCACTATAAATGTGAGCATTGAGCTCTCTGTCGCAACCAGACACCGTCGTGATATGACTGAAAAATTGTTGAAAGCGACGTTAAACCCGATTTCACACACACACATTCATTCGGCGACAGGGCTTGAGAAGTCGTTTCATCTGAATGCCGGGTAAAAGTCCCACAGAATTGGAAGCAACGTCTCCAAAAGGATCGTATACAGTGTTGACGGGGACGTTAAACCTCAAATACAACAAAAAGAAAAATTAGTATCAGAATGCTAAGTTTCCATTCCTTGAGAGCTTTATTCTCAACATACCATCGATTACCAAATTCATTCAAAGCAGCAGCGGTTTCTTCTTTGCACTTATTGAAATCAATTTTAGAAGGAAATCGATATTTCGGTCCTTTAGAAATTATATTACGTATCCTAGAATCAGGAATATTTTTTTTTAAATTGCCAGTAATAATATTGCAAAACTTGTGGTAAATCATTTGCTCGGTCCAGTGACATGAACGCATATGAATGTTCATACTGATGAGAAACCTTATGTTTTTATTACGTGTGGCAAAGCATTGGCTCAATCCAGTAACCTGAGTACCCATCTGAAAGTTCATACTGGCGAGAAGACATATGCTTCTGGAACGTGTGGCAAAAGGTTTTCACAGTCGAATAATCTGAGTACTCACATGGAATTGCATTCACGTCCGGTTAAGTTACTTGAATAAAACTGAAAAAAATGTACACAGTGAAGATACCTTAGTATTAGTATGGCAGTTAAAACTGTTGAGAAACATCCGGTTTTCGGATAATGTTGTGTGTCAGTTGTGTTGTGTAACCTTGGAAGATATACAAATGATCGTTCTGATGAGGCAACATCTTTCAGACGCTTTCGTGTAGCATTTCCTTTAGAAATTTAACACGACTCAAAGATGGAAAGGGTGATTCAAAGCGGGGACAACTTGCACAACAATAGTTGTATGTGGTTAATGAAATACATGTAACTTTTGTATCCATAAGAAAACTTATAGCCGAGGGCATGAAGTAATATATAGAGTTAAGGCACAATAGAGTAAATCTCGAGACACTTATTAAATGGATATAAACTTCACGTTTGAACTGAGACATATAAGAACAGATTATTCTTGCACACCAGACAAGCAAATCCATGATTTTACCCTGGGATAGAAATTTATGTTCTGACTCTGGTGTTCCGACCAAAAAGCGAATATAATCGCGTGTTTTATATATGCACTGGTTGAATTTGACCTCGAATGTGCCGTCGTTAAACATTCCTGTGCTGTCATCATAATATGGCGGACGTCGGTGCAGCATTAAAAATCCGCGCTAAGAAATGGGAGGTTTGCAAGAAAAAGAATCCTATATGGGTGTGAGAGGCGGATTGAAAAATCCGCCCCTCGGGATCACTGTCAGTGACCCTTGGTACGGATTTTTCCATCCCCCCCCCCCCCCCAACAACCATATAACATTCTTATAATCCAACACGTGTTGACTACAATATATGGCATCGCGAGAACACGCCTATATAATTTAATCAAAGCCGTTATATACAGTAAAACGGGTTTACAGGGGTATCAATTGTTTTTCTTATTTCTGCTCAAAAACATGGATTGCGGGTACTCGTCAAAACCGCCTTACCGAGGCGGTTATAACGGGTACCCACAATCTATGTTTTGTGCAGAAATTTGAAAAATATCAGGATTTTTATCTGCAAAATTGTACTTTGGGTGGTACAATATTATCAATATATTTGAATAGGCGTATTTGAACGGACGGAAGCCTATATCGCGCCATGCTAATAGCAGGCGCGACAACAGCCAATCCAGACCGGTTATCTATCTTTGATACGTTCAAGATCACATCGTTCCAACAATGAGTCCAAACGTTAAGAAGATTCTTATAAGAATACCCTAGTAACTCAAGAGCCATGGTAAACGAGCCAGCGGTGTTTACGCCATAAGAGTTTCACGGTATTAGCAAATACATGTATGGGGCTTAAAACATGCAGTTGTGACACGTGCACGTTTTTAGAGCTCACCTGTCACGTAGTAACAAGGTGAGCTTTTGTGATCACTTTTTGTCCGTCGTCCGTGCGGCAAACATCAATACAGAGTTCCCGCCCGACAGCGCAGTCTCAACGATAAGTTTCATTGCCTCGTTCGCCACGTTCCCGGTAAACTCGATCTTTACCATTCTTCCCACGAAGCGAAATTCTCGCCTGGTCGACAAAAAGAACATTAGCCATATCATCCATGATGAATCTGATATTACACCTTGCCTATGCTAATCTTTCTACACGATGTCGTCTCAGAAGATCCGCCGCTCTTACCGCGATAAGGTTGAGCAAGCCAACATGACGAAATAGAAGAAAAGAAAATGATCAGGAATCGATAAAATTCACACACAGCTCCCACACAAACAGGAAATACCTACAGCCTTATGGAAATATCAATAGCGGAAATTCAAACGGACAGTTCTAAAATTCGGGTTCCAACAGACCTTGTTGCAGAAGAGATTTAAGTCCAAAATTGTATTTTGAAAATTAAATCGGAATGGCGTTTATAAATGTTTGAAAAGGCTTTGCGTAATTTATGATTTCGATGACCCAGATTAAGAAGTTTAGCAGTTTACAATTTATTACGAGTGTTGAAGTCAGTTACGTGACTAGACACTCTGCAAGGCGAATTAATCGACTCCTCCGAATGCGTCGCTTGGCCACGTCCCTTCAAGGCACATAACTCTATTGTTGCTACGTTAGACACGCTATTCCAAAAATGGCGGCGAAAGCAATAACTACTCGAGCAACACTAAAGAATTACAGGCGGAGTTTTTGAAAGGACCCAAATTCCACTGAAAAGTCGACAGCAGAGATTCAAGTATTGTACAGAAGAATACGATGTGAACACGATCCTTTTGAAATGGTCAACTCTAAATCAGAAAAAAAAAAAAAAATACGACACTTAAGGAAAATTTTCTGGAGGGGTATGAAAACTTCTTACAGTAGCCTGGCAAGGTTGTGGGCTTATGATGCACGTCCCAAAGGAAACTCCCTCGTTTCGATCTAAAACTTCATAAGTTCTAAAGATCGTCACATTGCACGCTGTTTACTATTTGATGTGTAATTACAAAGAAAACATTCATGCATACATTTTGCATGATTCAGTGTTAACATAAATACAAATACGAATGTGTGTCAGTCTTCATTTCATCCGACACTTTTCCTATTTCTGCAACAGTCTTTTCTGCCAACAGTCAATGCCCTGATAAGTCGCCGCGTTCTATGGCGTTATCTGGGCCTGCACGGTTTGCCAGTAGCCGGTTTTGAGGTTTCCAGTACAAAATGTGTTAATACATCATGAAGTAATACTAACATTCATTTTAGCTCACCCGGGCCGAAGGCTCATAGGGAGCTTACAGTATAGTGGGTCGTCCGTCCGTCCACACCTTTGACCAGTTATATCTCTGCAACCTGCAGGCTGATCTCAACCTTTTTCCATCTGTAGCATGCATCTGATGGTGTATTGATGTCATAAGCTTTTTTTAGAAATCGCACGAAAACTTTCGTTGCTGTGGCAACCACAAGGACTTACAATAGGAAAATGCTTGTCATCACCGTAGCGCCTTCCGTTTTGGTCGGATCTTCTTGAAAAGCGTGTATAGATTAACAGTCCGGCCCAATGTGACCTAAATAGTATTGACTAAGCCGTTAATGCGCCATGTACTGTATAAGCCTGTCTAGGAAATGTGTGAATAGGTAAAAAGACCGACTCGATATGCCCCCAGTACTGTTGACTGAGCTGTTAAATCCCAATACAAACTAACAAAACAGCAAAAAAGATCAGGGCAGGTTTGCTTTTTTATTTACATAGCATCGCAGCAAACAAAACAACTGAGACACATGAGAATAATTAATATAGTGTTAAAAATTCAGTGAAATGACGCTATTAAGACCACCTAAAATTAAGACCAATTCTTCTTTAAAAAACCTTAATGAATACGTTTCAGTTATTCTTTCCTACATCCAACCAAGAGTCGTACGTAAAACATTAGGAAAATATGTCTGTGTGAAATGATGGCGTCCAACATGGTGTCAGAAGTGACAAATATAAGTGAAAAATAATAACACCTCTCTTATTTCTGCTTTCAACATAGATTGTGGGTGCTCGTTAGAACCGCCTCAAAGAGGCGGTTCTAGCGAGTACCCACAATCTATGTTTTTTAGCAAGTATAAGGCAGATAATATATACCCCCGTAAACCCCAGATTTCTCTATATTAAGTGGGGTTTAGGGGGGTCTTCATTTCAAGGACTTGTTCACATGATGAAGCAGAGAAAAGCTAATCTGACTTCTGAATGACTTCAAAATATCACTTTGGGTCGTAAGGGAAAAAAGACACAAAGACACAAACAGAGTAATATGATAAAAGAGCAAATGTTAAACGGAATCTAATAACTTCGGTTTCTGCTAGAAAAAAATCAAAGCACTGAGAGTACTTGGGAACTGTTCGGTTATTCCTTGAATTCCAGTATTTTTAAGCAAGCAGTGTAAACCTGATCAGACACCGCTTTAAGTGTTGTCTGATTAGGTGTTCACTGTTTGTCAATGCCCCAGTGCACGAGCTCAGTCCAGATTTTACACTGCATTCTGACAGCACAGGGAGACGACTATCGATGCTTTAAGCAACCTGTACCTGCATTTTGTACATTTTCAGCGACAGTCAAGGGTATTAAGGGGCTGTATGCTGGTCACCAAAACTGTTGTCATTGCTGTTGTTTCTTCTTATCATTTTCAATTTGAACAATGTTTATATTTCTTTATCTTTTCTTGAAAGCATTTCAGCCTTAATAAAGTTGTTAATGATATAATATCTTTATGCTTGCAAAAATTAATATATCATATGAAAACAAAACGGTTAGTATCTGTTATAAAAGGATTCTGTTCCAAAGTAGCATCTAACTACCAACGTATCAATAAATTGGTTGACATTTAATTTTCCGTTTCCTATCCCCACTTAGAACACCTACATAGAATAATAACGCGATGGGAACTATTGCGCGCAAGGACGAATCGTCCCGGATTTGTGATGATCTGCAGGAACTGCGGTAGACAGGTGCTTTACCGGGCTTACCCACAACGTCATTTATTTGTAACCCTGAGCGCCTGCTATTATACCTTGAACTTTTAACCCATTTTGTACTGAAGGGAATCTTCCACTTTATATACAGTACAAGTCAATTTCAAAATTTAGGGGACCGGCCCCGATAGCTCAGTTGGTAGTGTCCGTTTCGGGGAACGGGAGGTTACGGGTTCGATCCAGGGCCGCGACATACCAAAGTCGTTAAGAATGGTACTAGCTGCTCCTCGGTTGGCACTCAGATTTACTGGATAGAGTTAGGACTGGTCGACCCAGTGTCAGGATGATGTGACTGGGTGTGGTATAATGTAATGTGTCTGGGACATGATACTTCAGTGAGGCAGCACTATAAAATTGAGCTCCCATCGCAACCAGACGTCGTGATATGACTGAAAACTTGTTGCAAGCGACGTTACGAGGACTGTTCAAATATGAATGCAAGTAGAACGTTTTCTCATGCACTAATGCGAAAATCACCTGGAAATAAATATCACAGCGTAGAAAAATATTTTACCTATACATTGATACCAAACCTGTTAAAATCCGTCCACTTTAGCCTTGTATATCGTTCGATAAACACTGTCTACTCTTGTATACTAATACAAAACATGATTGGAAGAAGGTCAGAGTACGCCGTTGAAATACGGTCCTATATTAAGAATCGTTGTATTCTTGGTATACGGTGCAAAGACATTTTTGATGAAATATGTTCGGTTTATGGGCATAATGAAATGTCTTTTCCGACAATTTTTCGTTTGTGAAAGAAATTCAGCTGTGGGCTAGGCTCAACAGAAGATGCACCACATGATCGTCGGCCGAAAAGGGCAACATCTGCCAAGATGGTTGCTAGAGTGAAAGAAATGGTTGCTACCGATGCACGATACACCACTAGGCAAATAGCTAGTGTGGTTGGCATCTCATTAGGAGCAGCTCATACAATTCTGAAATGGGATTTGAAAATGAGAAAGATCCGTGCTAGATGGATTCCCCCTCTGTTGACAGATGAGCAGAAAAAGACACGCGTTCAGTGCTTAAAAAGTTTCCAAATTACAATTCACGGTTTTTCGCTAATGTCGTCACAGGTGACGAAACATAGGTTCACTTTTTTTGAGCCAAAACGAGAGATTCAGAACAAAATACGGGCAACAAAGCATTGCAGAAGACCATGCATTGCAAAGCGGACCATGAGCGTCAAGAATGTAATGTATGCCATATTCTTTTCAAATCAAGGCCTTCCTATTCAGGTTGCTGGGCCTAAAGGCAAATCTGTAAGTGCGAAGTTTTACAAGAATAAAGTTCTTTGAAAATTGAAGAAATATTTCAAAGAACGAAGACTCGCAACTGGTTTGCCCAATGTCAGATTGCTACATGACAATGCGTCATCGCACAAGGCGTTTATTGTGCAAGACTATCTGAAGCAGAAAAAGGTTGTTGAACTCCCTCACCCCCCGTATTCCCCTGACCTTGCACCGTGTGACTTTTTTTGTTCCCGCGGCTGAAAAAATACCTTTCTGGTCGAAAATTTGTACAGCGCAAACACCTCGGTTCTGCAATATTCCAGTGCCTTCATAGTATACCTCGAAAAGACTACCAAAATGCATTCAATGATTGGATCAGAAGACTGAAATGTTGTATATCTGTTAAAGGGGAATACTTTGAGGGGACAAAATAAATTTTTCATCGAAATCTATCACGGAATCATTTTTATGTGCTTAGTTGCATTCAAATTTGAACAGTCCTCGTAAACCCGAATTCACACACATTTCAAAATTTAGGGATGTCAGGTTGTGTTTTCTTCAACATTTATTTGGAAAATGGCTGAACTTTTTTTGCATACAGTGAATGACTTGATCAGTCGCCGCGTTCTACGGCGACTGATCTTGGCCTGCACTGTTTGCCAGTTACCCATTTTGGAATTCCCGGTACATGCACGAAATGGGTTAATCTGTACTGAGCTATAAAGACGCAAGGCGAAATAATCTACTACACGTTCATTCATTAGTTGTACACGGAGAATCTATGGGCAAAATTTATAATTATTGAAAAGTAAACAGGACAACAGGTGCGTTTATGAAATAATTGACAGAAAATACAAAGTATTCTCTTCAGCTTCAACAGCAGTTTCATTTTAAGATATGAAGAACTTTTTAAACTATTTTGAATATGAGGCAATATTTCCTCACGGATGTGTCGGTGGGGATTAGGTCATCTGCACTAGCTAGCCGTTTTAATCTTATGTTAAATCTGGGTCGATTGTCGATTACAATCGACCCAAAAAGGACAAACATAAAACTCAGGTGTCTGTCAATACCTTTTTTACAGAGTTTCAGCTATTGCCAGACGTCTGTCAATAGCATTTTACCGAGTTTCTGCTATTGCCAGACGTCTGGCAATGGACACTCCGTTTATTTATTCCTTTATTGTGAAAAAATAAAGTTCAAGAGAAAGAGCTGGATGATCTGAAAGGGTTTGAAAACTGTAAAATCAAAAATCAATCCGTTAGACGCGTTATTAGAGCTAAGCTTGTCTTAGAATATGAAGGCTAGCAACGGCCTGCGCGCGCAACTCTGAAAATCGATCGGACAATTGACTTGAAGTCCTGTCCATAAATTCTGGCGGAGGACTCAATTGTGAAATATAAACGTCATAGGACGCCGCACGAGAAACATCACCATCTAAGAAAGGAAAATTTACAATATTAAAATCAAAATCATGTACATTTTTCAGGAAACAAAGCCATCTACAATAGATAGATGTAAATTCAAAATCTTCAGAAGTAAAAAAGCATTTCTTCCATTACATGCAAGATAGAGGTAGTCTTCCCTGTGAAATGTCCGTTCAAGTGAATCATTATTTTTTTACAAGGTTATGAGGAAGCGTAGTGTAAAGCGTGGAAAAATCATAAATAGACAGACTTGAAGCATGGGGTGTGTGCTTTGTGGCCATGTCAGAAAGTGTGTGAGGCTCTCACCATTCGGCTTGACAGTATTTGGATAGGCTTTGGTACTATGATGTTTAGAAAAGTTGTGGGTATTCCGATGGGTACAGGTTGCGCACCCCTTGTGGATGATCTGTTCTTGTTGTGTTGTGAAAGAGACTTCATGCTGCCCCTTTCCGTTGAGGGCCAGAGACCTTTAGCACGGCTTCTGGATATTTGCATGAAGTATTAAATATTGACGATACCTATTTCAATGGTTTGATCAGTCAAATCCCCCCCCCCCCGAACTTCAGTTGAGTAGGGTGGGTTCATCGGGTGCCGAGGCCCAGTTTTGGGGTTTACATCTATCAATTGAAAGTGGATTTGTTTCTTGCAGGGTTTATGATGAACGCACTGATTTTGGGATTGTGGGTTTTCCTTACTTGAGTGGTGATGTTCCTCGTGTGGCGTGTGTGTTTCGCAGGCAATTCGATTTGCCAGAGCGTCTGGTCGTGTGACTGGCTTCGGCGCTCGTCGTGAATTGTTAACTGCTAAGCTTCTTGATCAGGGTTATCGGTGTCATAAAACTACGCAAAGCCTTTTCAGAATATCGTGGTCGTCATTCTGATTTAATTGCAAAAGTCAATGTTGGATTTTGGTCTCATCTGCGGCAGGGTCTACCGGAACTTGAATTTTATGGTGTATTGGTGTATAAATTCGGAGAAGTGTACACTTGCAATGACTTCAGCATCCAATTTCGAAAAAGCATTATTCGATATAAAAAATTGGGTACAACATAAATGTTGTGCGGCGGGCTGCATGTGTGGTGGTTGGTCCGATCACGGTTGGCAGCTTTGCTTCCCTCTTTGACTGCGCGCCGGAGGGTCGGGCCTCGGGTTCTGTTGCGGTTCCGGCGTGGGGGGCTTGATGGGAGTTGGGGTGGGTCTGGTTTAATGTAGTGTTGGTTGGAGCCTGATGCTCTGTCTCTGGTCGGGCCCGTCGGGGTCCGGCTGTTGGTTTTCTTTTGTTCCAGCGAATCAGTGCTTTCAGTTGATATGGCTTGTCTTTAAGTGTGTATATCGCTTATACTATTTTGTTTTGGACAGACAGTTGGCAATTTTGTGGGAAGTGACTATCCTTTTGGCTTTCCGCTATTGATGTTTTCATTAGGGTCTAGTTGTTTCTTGTTTGTGTCTCTTTCCCTTTGCTTTCTCTGATGGGAGCTGTGGGCTAACTGTATCGATTCCTGATCATTGCCTTCACTTCTATTGTGAAGCACGAAAACGTCTAGATTTTATTTTTTGCAATAAGTTCTGAAGTTAGATCCTTTGGAAGCAAATGATATACAAAATAAACGAAAATAGCAGACTTGGTTTTATTATTGAGTCTGTTCATGAACAGTACTGAAATATGCAACACCGGCCATGCCCCCTAGCATCGGCTTAAGCAGAACTGTATTTTCAAAATGAACCCAAATGATCCCAAAGGACCAGCAAATATAATCTGCACTATGATGAAGTACGGGGAGATGTTTAACGGCCGCCACAAGGCACAACACCAGCTGCAGTAAAGATAAATAAGTCATCAGAATTTTATAGACTAAAACAGATTTCACCCTGATCTTTCAAAAACTTTGTGGCAATATTTACTTTCTGATGGCCGTAAAACATGAAGTAAATAATTTGGAAAGTCCAGTGGTGGTACAGGAGCTTGGATTTGCAATAAACCGCGCTTTGACTGGTCTTTTATGACGTTTAGGTAACCAATATAAAGTAGGAATATTGTCTTGGCCTTCTGTAACACATACAGCAAACTTGGTGGCTGAATGACACATGTGGTCATCAACTACAGCCTCTCTACAGCCAAAGGCGGCAGTTCATAAACCTTAGTACCACGAACATCTTGCTGAATTGTAAACATAGTGTAGCCGCCAAACAACGACAAGACTGTTAACGGCCTTGTCTGTTGGAGCCTAAACAAACCTCCTCACCGTAGTTCCATCTATGTGGTCGTTTGATTTTTGTATTCTTGGAGATGTTGCACTGATGAGTTAGGAGGCCTTGATGCGGACTGAGCAAAATATGTGTATAAACCGCGACCGATGCAAGGGCGAGGACTGCAGCTGCGTAAAATCGATTTAAGCCAACCCGAGCCGCCCTCCCCCCAAACCCCCACCCCCACCCCCCCCCCCCCCCCCCCCATCAAGTGGAATTCGTTCCAACGACCGTTCTAATAAAAATAAAAATGAGTTCCTTTAAGAGCATTGAAAACATTCATAAGAAAGAAGATGGGTCATCCTACGTAGTTTTGGCTAATAAAGCCTCATCAGTGACCCTGTAATGATCCGGCAAAAAAGCCCGAGGAAACATACTGCAATTTTGCGAATTTCGAATAGGCAGTCGATTCAAAGACTGATATAAATCAAAATGGGGTCCAAATAATTAAAAACCTGTCTAGAATATGAGTCTAAACCAATAATTTATTTCCGATTTCTCAGAATATTCACGCTGATCTCAAAGGACCAAAAGTAAAATATAAACTGCACTATGGTTGATGTACGGGGAGACGTTTTACGGCCGCCACACGGCACAACACCAGCTGCAGTGAAGGCAAATAAAAAATTCTTCAGCCCATATCATTTTTGTTATGGTTTGTCCTTTTGGTCCTTGAGTGTGTAATTCGCTTAAATTATTTTGTTTTGGATACAGTCATTTTGACTTTTCGATACTAATGTTTCCATTAGGGTTAACTTATTACATGTTTGTGTTTTTTTTTTTTTTTTTTTTGTCTTTGGGGTCTATGCTGGGAGCTGTGGGGTTAATTGTATCGATTCCTGATCATTGCCTTCACTTCTGTTTTCTTATGAAAATCTTGAATACCTAGTTTAAGGAGACGTGAAGACGTCTTAGGTTTAGGAGGTAATAAGTTCATATTTTGAGAGTAGAAAGAAATGCGTTTGCTCACAAGTTTGCGATTGCTAAGGTTCCATTCTTTTAAAGCTTTATGCTCAACAAACCCTCGTTTACACCGAGGACATTGACAGTTTAGGTACTTTATGGGCGACTGTGTCTACCAATATTTGCCCTTTCGGTACCGGCTGTAGAAGTAAAACGGTTGCGCCTGTGGAACCGAATAATGTATTGGTCGTGTCGACTACCTTAAACCTTCGTCCGAACCGACGTGCGAGGTCTATCAGCAACGGTGCCTAATTGTATGAAATCGGACCACAGTGTCTGGTTAGCCGAAATGCTTCGGTTGAATGTTCTGGCCACCTGGATGCGAAATAATGAAAGTTTTGATTGGCTTTATAATAATAATAATAATTTGATTTGAAAATCTAATAAAAGAGACAGATTTACTATGTAGATGAAGAATTCATTCTCCAAATTCTATTACAAATGAAAGAGAGAAAACAATTAAGGTAATCTCATACCAGTGTGAACAAAAGAACAGACCTTATGGAAATGTCAAGAGCAAAATAAAGCGTCTGTTCCGAGATGGTTTTGTTTATTCGAGGTTTAACGTCCTCGTCAATATTGTATGTCATTTTGGAGATGTTGCTTCCAATTTTGTGGGACTTTTACCACACATTGAGATGAAATGACATCTCCAGCCCTGTCGCCCCTTGAAACCAGTAGGGTTTATAAGCAAGGACGGACCGATTGGCAACGCTTTGCCTGTGCAGGCTTAGATCCTCTAAGCGGTTTACCAGTACTCGTTGGCGGTCGGTTTCTGCTCTGCGTGGAAGCATCATGCAGCCCATCTATTTCTTCAAACTCCGGTTCCGGGATGGTGAAATGCATATACAAGAAAGCTAAATTGACTCTGTGTGCTTGTGGCTAAGTGCATCAATTACATGTATAAGCGAATGCCCTGCTGATAACACGCCCACTGTTCGGCTGCGTTTTTGGATGGTCATCTTTACAATGACAAGATGAAGAGACTGTCTGCATATGTACGTTAAAACTGACACTATTTTGGACCTTACATCATGCTTCTCGTGAAAATCCAAGCACTGAGAGTGCTGATGGGGCGTAGCTTTGATAATTTGATTTAGCGTCTGATTGGTATTTTAAATCAGACTCATATAGATCCAATGAACATAGCTGTTTGAAGCTATTCTGGGCCAGAAGTCGTGTTAAAGCAACAAGACCTATATTGAAATTAACTCACGGTAAGCTGTAGACCCCGCAACAGCCATCACGAAAACACGCCTGTACAAATACATTGTCAATTTTTTGGCAAAAAAAAAAAATGGAAATTTTAAGATACAAAATTGTGATCTTTTCTTATCTCAGCTCAAAACATTGATTGCGGGGAATTGATTGAACCGCCTTGACAAGGCAGTTTTATCAAGTACCCACAATCAATGTTTTTGAGCAATAAAGCAACCATGCAGTTCTACAGTTTACTTGCAGATTTCTGCTGAGCTATAGTTCTTGCAATAACTGCGCCTTTGGCGGCTTTAAAGTTATTTTATGTACTAATCAGTTTTTGAAAAATTACCTTGGGGAGGTTATTTATCTTGCATAAGACATTCTCCTTGGCTACGTCTTGGTGATGTTTATCTTCATGTGAAAAATTATCATAATTTTCCCAGCAGTTTATAAGTTATACATCCGTAATCAGTCTTTAAAAATTGCCTCGGTGAGGCTGTTTATAAAACTATCTCGCATTAGACAATATCCTTAGCTTGATCTTGTCAATTTACATCTGCATGCAAAACATTACAAAAATGTACCCGTCGGTTTGAAAGTTATACGACCGTGTCAGTGGGTGAATTTTTTATCTTGCCGAGGCTAAAATAAAGAAATTGGGCATTCAGGAATCTCGTTGGTTAGATCTGCACATGATCTATCTGCATGCTAACAGTTGTCAAAATATTCCAAGTAGATTAGAAGTTACACTTCGAAATAATTTTTCAAACAGTTTGCCTAGGCGAGGCCGTTTGTAAAGTAATTTAGCATAAGGCAATTTTGCGGGTTATGTATTGTCAATATCAACATGCATGCCGAAAAATGATCAAAGCCGGATTTAGATGTTATACTCCGTATTCATTTTGTATATTATTTTGCCTCGGCGAGGCCATTTATAAAGTAATCTTGCATAAAACAGCCTCATAGGTTTCGGTATTGTCAATATCAATCCGAATGCCAAAAATGATCGGAATGCTCAGAGAGGTTTGAACATTATACTCTGTTAACATTTTTCTCAATATATATTGCATCGGCGAGGCCATTTATGAAGTGATCTTGCATACATGTACGACAGTTTCTTGTGTTTGTTATTGCCAATATCAATCCATAGGAATATTTGAAGATGTTTAGCCATTATACTCCGCTATCATCATATAAAAATAAATTGCCTCGACGAGGCCATTTATGAAATGATCTGGCATTAAGGCAATTTCTTTGGTTAGGTATTGTCAATACAGTACAGTGCACAGTCTTTAACCGGAAACCAACAACTGTCCTTACTGAATCAGCGAAAGGGATAGAATCACCGTGGAACAGATTTCAAGATCAATCTCCTGGAAAGAATGTTGCCGAACCCGACAGGTATCGAACTTGCGCCTGAGCTGACAATTTGCTTTCTTTATGGTCACATGCCTAGGACGCAGACAAGTCGCTTTAAACAAAGTAACATTGTTTCCACCCCCCACCATTAACCCATACTCCGAGTATATATCTAGCAGCCTTTTTAGCAGACCCAGATAAGACGCTAGAACAAGTGGCGTCTCATCTGTGTCTAAACTGCAAAATTTACTGCTTATATTCCCTTGCTCCTTAAAATTTGACCCGCCCCTATCCAAACTCATTGACTGGATGATTCCAACTGTCTTATTTGGGAATTACATTATCGACCCACACTGCGTACTTTTAACCCATTTTAAACGAATGGAATCCTCAACGCATGGGTTCATTTTAAAATCGGGGATGTCAGGTTGTGGCTTCTACGAAATATTTGGCAAAAATGGCTGATCATTTTGTAAGTATGCAGTGTAGGTCATAATGCGACTCCGCGTTCTGTGGTATCTGATCTGGGTTTGTCCTGTTTGCCAGTTGCCAGGTTTGGGATTTTACGGTACAAAATGGACTGTAAACTTGGTTATATGAACTAAACTATAAAAAAAGATTAGAGTGCTACACAGTTCATCTATTAAAAATATTCATCTTTTCCGTTTGAAATAGATGGTCTGTGAAGCAGTCTATAAGAGGATACTGCATGGCGTAATAATCTACTCTGTTAACAAGGGGCTCTATATTCTCACTGGTGATTAGGTCATACGCAGTAACTCCAAAAGTAGTGCCGAAATCTCATTTCACTGGTGCTACGCTGCAACAGCTACACTCCAATTATGTAGAGGCGAAAGTAAATAATTATTGAAGAAATATATGGTAATTTAGACCGATTATCTGTTGGACATAGGGTATATCGGCGATTAGTTTTAAACTACATAGAGGATCTTACATGAGTGGTCATGTATTATTGAATTTATTAAACGAGTTGAGGAGAACGATAAAATGCCAGGCTCTGCCGAGCATTTTATCCCTTTTCATCAACGAAGTTAATAAATTCAATAATACATGAGCACAAATGAAAGATTCTATTTAACATATGACATTTAAAACGCATTTTATTCACAATTGTTTAACAAAAATGTCAAAAGTCCGCTATTAGAAAAGGCGACGTCGTTAAGGACGTCGTACATGTAACGTTGCGGGCCGTATCTAACTGATTTGCACATTTAATCCACTAGTGGATTATCGAAAATACAATTATTACATGGCGTTATTACACTCTCAGACGTGACGTCATCTGATAATATTGCCGAAACGACCCTTTCCTAAGAGTAGACGTCTAGTTTTTTTTTATTATTTTCGTTTGAGTGTTTCACTTTATGAAAAGACAAACAGCGCCCGTCTTGAAAGAAATATCAAATAAAGTTTACGTAGTTTCCATGGACAAAACTATCTTTTTTTTCGATCGCTTATTTGGGCCGATTGTTTATCAAACAACACAAAGCCATTAAGCATAGAATCTCTTCAGTGCAAAAGTCCACGGGACTACTACTGATTTGTAAAGAACCCCGGTAACTTATTTATAGAACATAGCAGCGATTATTCCGTTGAGGTCAGCGTGTTGCCTAATAGGTTTATCAATAGATGTATGGGTATGACTTGACAGTGCAGATGTAGATCTGAAGCGGAAGAACGCGGCCTTTGATCAGTGTCTTCAGTGTTTGTTTACAGTACAGAAAAATGCGGTGTCTGATTAAGGTGTACACGATTTGCTTAAAAACTGAAATTTAAGGTTTAAATGAAGCAGTTGTAGTCTTATTCCAGGACTACATGTATTGTCCCAGCCTTCCAAGAGCCAATTCACCCACTATTACTCTAAGTGCTTTGATTATCAACTGACTTAAAATTATTTATCATATGACGTCGCGGCTGAGAATGTAATAACGCCATGTAAAAATAGCCATCGGAAGAGATGGCAAATCCCCCGACCAAAAGCCAATATGGCCTTCAGAAGATTGTTCACCAATAGATAGTGCACCAGAATTAAACCAGCAATATATCACAAAAGTATTGCAGTTATGGCCATCACAAGATTATACTGTCAGGGGAGAAAACTAAAAAAACAGGGCACTCAGAACTGTGGTTCTTGCGTATGACATGCCTGCTTAAGCTCATGTATTTCTGTATGAAGTACCATCAATATGTCTCAAAGGGTATTGGAGACATGGTGATCACAAGCTGGTCATACTGTTATATTCGAAGGGTAGATAACCCAAATACCACAGCACCAACAGTTGTGGTTCTTGCACATGACACCCCTTCTGTACCTTGTATACAATTGCGAAGTTCCTTCAATATATCTCAAAGGGTGTTGGAGTTATGGCCATCACAAGGTTATACTGTCAGGGGAGATAACTAATAAACCAGAGCACCCAGAGTTGAAATTCTTGAGCATGACACACCTGCTTAACCTCATGTACATCTACATCATGTACCACAAGTATGTCTCAAAGGGTATCGGAGGTATGGTGATCACAAGGTGGTCATACTGTTATATTGGAAGGGGAGATAACTCAAATACCATAGCACCCAGATTTGTGGTTCTTAGGCATGAAGTGCCGTCTACACCTTGTAAACAATTGTGCCGAGTACCCTCAATATACCTCAAAAGGTATTGGAGTTGTGGCCATCACAAGGTTGTCAGGGGAGACAATTCAAACACCAGGGCACCCAGAGTAGTGGTTCTTGCACGTGACACACCTGCTTAACCTCATGTACAACTGTACCAAGCACAATCAATATAACGCAAAGAGTATTGGGATGTGGCCATCACAAGGTTGTGATTCTATTTTATTGGAAGGGGAGATATCTCAAAAACCATGGCACTCAGAGTTGTGGATCTTGTGCATGACACACCGTCTTGGCCTTGTAAACAACTGTGCCAGGTATCATCAATATATCTTAAAGGGTATTGGAGTTATGGTCATCACAAGGCTGTCACTTTATTTTATAATAACTAAAAAACCATGGCAACCAGAGTTGTGGTTCTTGTGCATGACACGACGACTCAGCCTTGTGAACAACTGTGCAGAGTACAATCAATATATCTCTAAGGGTATTGGAGTTATAGCCATCACAAAGTAGTCATTCTATTTTATTAAAAGGGGAGATAACTCAAAATGTATGACATCCAGAGTTCTGGTTCTTGCGCACGACACGCCGTCTCAGCCTTGTGAACAATTGTGCCAAGAACCATCAATGAATCTCAAAGGGTATAGGAGTTATGGCCATCACAAGGTTGCGTCTACGGACGGACGCCAGGCTGATCGCTATATCCCCCGAACCTATTCGGTCGGGGGATAAAAATTCGATAATACACTTGTGGATTAAATAATCAAATTAGTTGGATATGCCCTGTACCTTAAATGTACGCAGTCCTTAACGGCCAACCAAACTAATAAGTCGATTTTCATTAAAACACAAATTTTCAATCGACCAGCCCAATGATGCTACAGATGAAATTTGGGCTGAATCGGCCCAGTGGCTTCAGAGGAGATGTCATTCGAAAGTGTTGACGCCAGACGACGACACAGACGACGACGACGCAGACGAAGACGACGGACAACTGCCTTTCCTATAAGCTCCCCCGGAGCCTTCGGCTCTGGTGAGCTGAAAAAAAAATCAAATTTTTTCAAAAGTTAATCAGTTCATCGTCTCGTCATCCCCAATCAGTATGTAAAGTTTCAGCGCAATAGCTTTTACGGTTTTTGAGATATATTGCTTCCAAGATTTCAAAGCATTATTTTGCAAAGGGGCATAACTCCAGAAAGGGGCATAATCCTGATGAGAAATAAAAGCAAATGGGTACATTATTTTTTCTGAAGGAAACTATATATGAAATTTCAAAAACCTAGCATGCACAGTTCAAAGGTTATGCTATGCAGTAAAATGCGGGACGGAGGGAAGGACGAAAATACGGACGGACGGATGGACGAACAGGCCAAAAGCAATATGCCCCCATATAAAGGCCATTTTTTTCTGGAAAGGAGCATAATACTGACGGAAAAATGGACCCAAGCATTCACGGTTCAAATGGTTTGCAATACATCAATATGCATGCAATGTACATTAGCAAATGCCCAAATCTACATTGGGTCATAACTCATACCAGAGGGCCCAATGGCCCTATATCGCTCATATGTGTATCAGAAGATCATAAGTGTAGGAGTCCTCGGCTCTGGTGAGCTAAAAACTTAAGAAAATTTATCACGGCTTCTCGCCAATGTGAATCATCATAATATTATGCTTACTAAGGCTGTCTGATTGTATACATTTACCACATAGTGTATCGTCATATGCTTACTGAGGTGACATGTGTGTTTCCTCGCAGTATAAAGTTGTTGGTTAATGATGATGAAACAACGATTCAGAAAGATGAATAACTTTTTCTGCAACATGTTAATGGCAAACATTGGCAAATAGTTAAAAAATCACGGCCTTTAACATGTTAAGGAAGAATTAGCATAAATGATTGAGAAATCGCCATCTTTACGTCAGATTGTTTCATATGTCATAGACATGCGCAAATCAGTCACTTTTTCCTGTCAGTAATGTGTATGATCATCTCGAGCAACACAACACTCAGGACATCGAGGCATGCTACGAACCACATTTTGAAAAGTTTGTAAAGCTAGTGTTTCTCACTCATGTCTAAGGATGTCTGTGAGTTCTTGAATAGTCATTAGTGGATAATCGCCCTGTGCGATACGTCTTATAAAGAATATCTCATATATGTTCATTTCGGTTTAAGTCACGAGAAAGTGCCGGCCAGTCCCTTACTTCGATAGTCTCACAATTAAGGTAATTCATGTACACTCTAGCAGTATGGGAGGCGCATTATCCTGCATCAAAATGAAATTGTCATCGATTGCCCTACCGACATGCCTCACAATAGGATCTAGAATTTCATCTTGATACCGTAATGCAGTCAATGTACCTCCGTTTATCACGTATAAGTCCGTTCGGATTTTAAAAGAAATTCCACCACTGACCGCCTCGTTAACTGCCTGTTTCCACAAAGTTGAAGTCCTCGTATTGTTCTCCGGGTCATCTCCAGACTCGAACACGTCAATCGCATGCACTCAGGTGAAATCTGCTTTGATCTGTGAAAGCAGATTTCACCTCAAAAACCTAGCATGCACGGAGTCTAACTATCGGTTTTCATTTGCTCCAGCATTTCAGTAGTTTCTTGTTGTCGAGTCCTCACCGTTGTTTCATCTCTGTGGTTGTTTGATTTTTGTATGTTCACGGTGATGCTGCACTGATGAGTAAGGAGGCCTAATGCGGACTGAACAAATTATTTGTCCAAATCGCGACGGAAGTAAGTGCGAGGATTGTGGCCACTTAAAATCGATTTAAGCTCCCCCATCCCACCCCCACCCCCCAGTGGAATTCGTTCCAATTACCGTTCCAAGGCGGTTCTTCTGTTGTGTTTTTTTTGTTATGGTTAGTCTTTTGAGTGTTGGCTTAAATCGATTTTACGTCACTGCATGTATGAAGCCCAAAATTACGCATAACCCAAGATTGACATGTTTCTGACCCAAACTCAAATTTTGAACTGATCGCTCTATACTGAATTTCAACCTATCATAGGGGTATCCATGCTGCAGCTCACATTCAGGCTTTGCACGTGAACCTTGCTTCTTGACGTTTGCAAGAAAAGTGTTAAGAGATTTCACTTTAAAATCGTGCCTTTCCATGAGTATGAAAATTGCCAAGCGGTGATGTTATACAGGATTAAGTTTTCTCCTTTGATTGTTTTGAGCAGTGTTTTTCGCTGATGTGAATACTTATTTTGCCGGAGTGTGTAAATGATTTGCCACGTATGTCACATTTGTGAGATTTTCATTACGAAAACAAGCCTATTCAAATATACTGGAAAAATTTTACCGCCGAAGATGAAAAAAATTCTGATAAAAATTATGTTTTATTTTATATATTGCTGCTCAAAACGTACAGTGCGGGTACTTGTCAGAGCCGCCTCGATGCGTTCTAAAGAGAACCAACCATCTATGTGTTCGAGCAGACATACGAAAAATAATATATACCCCAGTAAACCCCAGCTTTACTATCTAAAAGTGGGGGTTAAAGGGTAAAAGTTATATAGGGGTGTTTGTGTGATGTTCGTCGATGTGAATCATCATATGCTTACCCAAGTAGCTTGAATCTGTAAATGATTTGCCATACACTCTACACTTTCAAGGTTTTTAGCCGTTGTGAATCTTCATATGCTTAATAAGGCTGCCTGACTGTGTGAATGATTTACCACATTCTGCACACTCGTGCGGTTTTACGCCGCTGTGATTTATTATATGGCTTCTAAGGCTGTCTGACCGTGCAAATGACTTACCACATTCTCCACACTTGTAAGGTGTCTCGCCGGTGTGAATAAACATATGCTTACTGAGGCTGGCTGACTGTGTAAATGATTTACCACATAATACACAAGTGTGAGGTTTATCGCCGCTGTGAATCATCATATGCTTTCTAAGACCGTCTGACCGTATGAAAGATTTATCACATACTGTACACTCATGCGGTTTTACGCCGCTGTGAATTATTATATGGTTTCTAAGGCTTTCTGATGTCGTAAATGATCTACCACATACTCCACACTTGTGAGGTTTTTCAGCGCTGTGAATAATCATATGCTTACGCAGATAGCTTGAGACTGTAAACGATTTACCACATAATCCACACTTATAAGGTTTTTCGCCCTTGTGAATCATCATATGTTTACTTAGGTTGCCTGACCGTGTAAACGATTTACCACATACTTCACACTTTTGAGGTGTTTCGCTGCTGTGAATCTCCATATGCTTACTGAGGCGGGCATACATTTTGAATGATTTATCACATACTTCACACTTGTGAGGTTTTTCGCCGCTGTGAACGATCATATGCTTACTAAGGTTGCCTGACTGTGTAAATGATTTACCACAATATGCACACCTGTGAGGTTTTTCGCCGCTGTCAATCATCAAATGCTTACTAAGGCTGCCTGGCTGTGACAATGCCTATTAAGGTCGCATGACTGTGTAAATGATTTTCCGCCGTTGTGAATCATCATATGCTTGTTTAGGCTGTCTATCAGTGTAAAAGATTTTCCCCATACAACACAATTGCCTAACTGTGTAAATGATCTGCCACCTAATGTACACTTGTGAGTTAGTTCGCCATTGTGATGTTTATATACCGCGCTTGTGTGACTGTAAAAGATTATGACATGCTTACAAAGGCTTCCTGACTGTGCAAATGATTTGCCACATAATTAGATTTTTGCCGCTGTTAATCATCATATGCCTGCTATGGTTGCCTGACTGTTTGATCGATTTACCACATATTGCAAACTTTTGAGGTTTCTCGCTGTTGTGAATCATCATATGCTTACTAAGGCTGCCTGTCAGTTTAAATGATTTTCGACCTACTACACACTTGTGAGGTTTTATGCCGCTATGAATCAACATGTGCTTGCTCAGGTTGCCTTGCATTGTTAATGATTTACCACATACTATTTTTATCACCGCTCTGAAACAGTTTATGCTTCCCCAAACTGCCTGGAAAGGTCACCACGTACTTTCATACTTGTGCGGTTTGTCCCCAGTACGAAATATCATATGGCGATGGCTGGAAATGGTTTTCCTTATAGCCAAAATTTGTGAGGTTTCTCTTCAATGTGAATTAGTTTTTATGTCTCTTCAGTTTGTCAGGCGTGTTAAGTGATTAATTGCCAGCTTCAAAAAGTTGGTGTTTATTAACACACGCTATACAACTTTAATGGCTCATGTGGATCTTCATTTTTCTTCCCTGGGTATTTGACATCGCAAATGGATTACCACCTTTATACCATTTTTCAGTGACGTAGCTAGAACAAAAATACAATTAGTTTAAATGCTCCTTAGTATAATACATGACATACAACATGTACAAAGCATATAAATAGTTATATCTATAAATCCAATATTATACGATGTGGTTCAGAGAACAATTTAGCACAACAATGACATTCTATGAAATTCTTTAAAATCTGTGTCAAGGAGCTTTTGGTTACTGAGCATCATAAAGTTCACTGTGAATTCAATGATATCAGACAACACGCATGCGCAAGATGATCATATTCTGAGCCTTTGATGAACACGTACATTTTATATGCTTGATGACACCTTCACCTTTGTTGCGGTGCATATGAATCTTTAGGTCGGGCAGTTTAAATAATTAATCACAAATCCCACAGAAACTGTGTTTATTCTGTGCATGATTTTATTTATCGTTTCTATAAGTGGCGGAGTGTACAAATACTGACCGACAGCTGTCACACACATGTAATGTATATCGCAAGTACATAATAAATACGATAGGAGTGAGTGTTTGAGTTTTACGTCCCACCAACAGCTAAGGTCATTACGGAGACGGGACCTCGGTTATAAAGACTCATCCGAAAAGTAGAAGTAAAACAAAGATCAGGAATTGATACAATTAACTTACTCCATCCATAAAAGACACCAAAGGGAAAGAAATACAAACATTAAGCGACCAGACCATAATGGAAACCTAAACAAAGGAAGGCCATATGGACAGTTACTTTCCCACAAAATGGCCATATGGCCATCCAAAATTAAAAGACACAAGTGATACACACAGTAAGTAACAAACAACAACATAAATAAATCGCCACAGAAGAGCCGCCTTGGAACGGTCAGTGGAAGATTTCCACTGGGGGGCTTAAATCGATTTTACGCGGCCACAATCCCCGCCCTTACTTCCGTCGCGGGAAAGTCTGGAGAAGCCCGGGATCGATCCTGAGACCCCTGGTTTACAAGGCGAGTAGCGTAACCACTACACCACGGAGGCTTCCATAAACACGATATTGTAAGCAACATTACTATATCAATGTTTCATTACATACTGCACATTTTGTTTTTTTTGGTCAGCATATGCTTTTCAATTGAAGCTATGGCTATTTCTCGCAGCATCTGATAGGGTCAGAAGATCTGCCATATGCTGCGAGAAATAGCCATAGCTTAAATTGAAAAGCATATACTGATCATATAGATTAAAATGCCTAGGGCTAAAAAAGCCAGAAAGTAATGCTAAGAGGCCATTTGAAGAAATATCTGAACCGGAAACTCTATCAAATTATCATCCTCCACCAAAGAGACCAAAACTTCAACAGACTAGTTTCAGCAGCTTCGGCATTTAACCCTTATCTTGCTGAATATTCATTTAAGCCACACCCATTTCTGTCTATCAACCAATCAAATTACTTGATGTTATTTATTACCACAAATTCATAAACGGAATGTCAAACAGTGTAGATCCTGATCAGAAGCCATCTGATCTGGATCTACACTGTTTGCAAAGATAGGTGTTGTCGTGAACAGCAAGATAAGGGTTAAACACAAGAAATATTCAATTCACCTCTCAAT
Organism: Lucinisca nassula; assembly: GCA_963580285.1. NCBI lineage: Eukaryota > Metazoa > Mollusca > Bivalvia > Lucinida > Lucinidae > Lucinisca > Lucinisca nassula. The sequence continues at coordinate 32,362,242 of OY757015.1, read as the reverse complement.
AATCCAATCGACCAGTGATGACCAATATTGACCACGCTGGGAGTATTGACCGGGGCCTGGATTTGACCGCCAACCTTGCAAGATTTGGCACCAGGAGCCGTGTTCATCAATTCAGCCTCAATTCATAAACCATATTGAAAACAAGCAATAATCATAACGTATGACTCTAATATTATATAGATATACCAGCTCTACATTTTGCATATGATTATACTTTGTGATGTTTTCATATTTCATCTATATTCAGTCAGGAATACTTGTCTAGTGTTGGATTGTTGTTTCGTTGATGAAAGTTTTTTTTTCTCCCCTGAGTGTAAAGAGTGACAAATGCATTTGCTTGTCCGCCATCGTCTTGAATGCATAAATATAGTTTTACACACTTAAAGGTTGTTATACACATCAAAATGTCGAATGATATGAACAAAGTAACTATGAATAGTCTTGGGCCAATCAAACCGTAATTTCAAGTTAAGTTTCATAGTTTAATCTGCAACAAAAGTGATTGTTAGGGGGCATTTAAAACCGTATTTAGGTAAAAACTGATATTTGGAAGCCATCTTGAATTTCACAAAATGCTAAATGATGTCAGGGTGACATCACTTAGATTCTTTCAGCGGAATGTCTTGGCTATAAGAATCAGCCAAACAAAAAACTTTGAATCCTATTTCCAGGTCCCCACAGAATATGCAGTTTTTCTGCCGGACTATTTTGTGTTTTTGAAGTATTAAATGATATAGAACTAGTCTCTTCTGACAGTTATCGCATATTTTGTTGCCTAAAAAGCGTTATAAAGCTACCCACCATCCTACCAAAAGGTAGTCGATGCGCTTTATTTAACAAACTGAAATAAAATTAAAGCATATATATTTTCTATCCAAATTTAAAGACACATCCAAAATCTACGTCACACAAGATCAAAGGTCACTAGCCTCATTTTATCTGGTGGGCAAAAAACTTTCCGTTTCATACTCTACCGTTGATATAGCACGCATTGTTTTCTACTGTTAAATTACTGTTCTATCAAAAATGTTTGCCACACACCATTTTGGACATTAAACTGCTGCTTTTTCGTATAAATTTGGATAGAAAATATATATGCTTTATTTTTTATTTCAGTTAGTTAAATAAAGCGCATCGACTACCTTTTGGTATGATGGTGGGTAGTTTTATAACAATTTTTGGGCAACAAAATGTGCGATAAACTGTCAGAAGAAACTGGTTCTATATCATTTAATACTTCAAAAACACAAAGCGACAAAGATCTATCAGTTAATTTTGTGGGGAAGAAAGAAGTTTAAATATACGATAAATATTCGAAATTCCAATTGACACTATACGGCAACAGTCATGTTTTACCAACCAGATAAAAGAGGTACTCCACAGGGGAGGTAATTGGCGCATGCGCAGTGAACTGTTAACAGAGTCACGTGTCGAAACATTGGATCCGTCTATACGAAAAAGAAGCAGTTTTATGTCCAAAATGGTTTGTGGCAAACAGTTTTGATAGAACGACAATTTAACAATAGTAATAACAGAACACAATTCGTGCTATATCAACGGTAGAGTATGGAACGGGAAGTTTTTGCCCACCAGATAAAACGAGGCTAGTGACCTTTGACCTTGCGTGACGTATACTTTGGATGTGTCTATACACACCATGTTTTGCAGGATGAAAGCCTACACACTAATCATGTTACTTATTGTAATTATGGTAGGGTCTTAAACCTGCACAGGGCATGACCCTCCATGCACACGGGGTCTCCAGTTAACGCCACGATCCGAAGAGCTGTGCACTTTGTGACAGTCATCCCTGCAAATGAAGCCAGTGGAGCAGTTCGGACACCGAAATTTTAACGCCACTGCCGAGGATCGAATCCGGGACATCTAGCATCACAGCTGACCTTCAGTTGCAGAAATCACCCGTATCTTACAATTAACGATCGGCTCGATATGAGTAATAATCTTGAAATGGCCGTTATACCAAACAAAACAAAACAAACAACACCTTTCTGTTAAAAACTCCTGTCCTAGTTACGCTAGGAAACTCTACTTCAGACTATGTTTGTTACAGCTGTAACTGCACCAATTCGACTGGGGCGCCCACACGGTAGTCAGAATCCCGTCATAAAGTACAGCATATAGTCAGATTCGTGTCATAAATACAGTCTGTATTTAGCTCCAAGTACCCAACTTCTCTTCAATCTCTAGCACAAAGGAAACTGCAGGACTTAAATGACTCACCATGAATAAATTTACTTTTCACTCCAAGCCTTTTTTTCCAAAATGCCATACATACAGAGTTCAACTGATGGCATTGAAAAAACTCCCCAAAGAGCTAAATCCTCACAAGGCAGCAGGACCTGACCAACTCAAACCAATCGTGCTTCAGACCCTCCATACAGAGTTAGCTCCACTCCTTCAGGTAATATTCCAACGGTCCACTGACCAAGCGAAATTACCTAACATATGGAAAGAGGCAATCGTGCCCCCCCCCCCCCCCCTAGTTCTATCTATCTATTTATACTGCAGCAACCCCGTTAAGAGTACTATCGTGCAGGTGTATGCGCAGAGGCGTCGTGCAAGACAAAGTTAAAAAAGTAAAAATGATACAGTATGAAGGAAAAGTTAAAAGTTTGTTACAGAAGAGAATAAAATCAGATAAAAAGTGAGCCAAGACTGAGCCGCCTAACTATCGCCCCATCTCACATGTGTTCTCTGTAAAGTGCTGGAACACATCGTAGCCTCAAGCCTCTCTAAGCATTTCTCTCATCAGAATATACTTTATGACCTGCAGCATGATTTCCGAGAAAAGAGATCTTGCGAGACTTAGCTGATCATGCTTGTCGACGAACTATACAAAAATATGAACAGATCTAATTCTACGAGATTTTAGTTAGGCTGTCGATAAGGTTTCACACGAAAAAAATTCCCCAAAAATTGCACTACTACGGTTTTAGAGGGGCGATTCTATTTTGGACAAAGGACCTTTTTTGATAACAGAAAACAAACAGTAGTTATTAATGGTATCACATCCGACAGCATTCCTGTATCTTCTGGTGTCCCGCAGGGCTCTGTTCTCAGACCGATCCTCTTCCTAGCACATTAACGACCTCCCTGAGCAGGTCCACTCCAGAGTTAGGCTTTTTGCCGATGATACGACCATGTACCTGACAATTATTTCACTGAAAATTTTCAGTTTGGGGTGATGAACTTTTCTATGTATAAATAGGCGTGTTTTCATAATAATGTTTTTTAGTTCTATTATCAGTGCTCATTGGATCTGCCTCCTATGTTTATGAGCGGAAATAAGGAATGCTTTGTATAGCACTGTAACCCCCTTATTACCTTTGTAAATTGGGTGTCTATATGGGGGTGGTCATTACATGAACTTGCTAATCTTATGACAGTGCTGTGTAGATATTTAGATACCATTACGTTAGGCGGCGCTTTATTATGAAAGCCGACACCAAAAAAAAGAGTCATCAGTTACAAAAGAGTAATCGAAGTTTTGCTTCTTTTAGTGCAAATATACGATCAAACTTTACAATCTACCATGGTATCAAATGTTAGTTTGTTTAATTTGGGTTTAATGTCTCCGTCAACACTATTTAGGTCATTTTGGCAAGGTTGATTCCAATTTTGAAGGAATTTTACTCGGCACTGAGACGAAATGTCATCTCAAGCCCTATCGCCCGATGACACAAATAGGTTTATATGCATGGATGGTACGACTCGCACCACTGTTCAATGGAAGGCTTAAACCATCTAAGCAGTTACTAGTACTCATGTGCGGTCGGTTTCAGCTCTGCGCAACCCAATCTATTTCTCAAAGCCTCGATGTGGAGGGGGCGGTTGCAGTAGGGCGCACCATGAAATAATTAACTAAACTAAGTGATGTGATTTTGTTTAAATAATAATAACGAAACGGTTAAAATCCGCCGCACATCGGGGCTTGAAGAAATAGATGGGCTGTATGATGCTTCCACGCAGAGTTGAAACCCGACTGCACACAAGTACTGGTAAACCACTACGAGGATCTAACCCTGCCCAGGTAAGGCGGTGCGAGTCGAACCTTCCATGCTTATGAACCATTTTGGTTTCATTGGGCGACAAGGGTTGAGGTGTCATTTCATCTGAATGTCAGCTAAAAGTCCCACGAAATCGGAAGCAACGTCTCCGAAATGACCTATACAATGTTGACGGGGATGTTAAACCTCAAATCAATCAATCACTCAATCATTCAATCAATCAAACGGTTAAAAAACAAGAGGCCCGTGGATGGTCCTGTATCATTCACCTGAGCTAAAAGATTCATTTCAGGAAGTTCCAGTTGTTACTCATGGAGTTACGCTGATGACAAGGTCTGAAAAACAGGCGAAGGCACGATTTTTCTGCAATCGAAGTGACTTAACTCTATGACATATAGGCTGACCTCGTCAATTTTTAACTCATTTGGGCTTTTATCCCTGATTTTCTTAGAGATAAGTTTCAAGAAGATCTGATGAAAACTAAGGGGCTAGGTGATGAAAAGGCTACAAATAGGCATTTTCTGCAATCAAAGGGGTGTATCTCTATGAAAGTTAGGCTGGCCTCACCCGTTTTCTAACTCGATTGAGCTTTTATCCTTGACTTACCAAAAAGATCTGATAAAACTGAATTGGCTACGTTGATGACAAGGTAAAACATAACTCCAGTATTTATTGACTGTCATTGTTAGTTTTCAAACTAGTCCGAGCTTTTATTCCTAACTTACTAACATATAAATCACGTTAAAAAGAGGCATTTTCTGCAATCCAGGGGATGTAACTCTATGATAAATAGGCTGACCTCATAAGTTCACTTACTCATCCATTTTATCCCTGACTTGCTAACATGTAAGTTTCAAGAAGATCCAGCAAATCTGAAGGAGCTACAGTGCTGTCAAGATCAAAAATAGACTTTTTCTGTAATCCAAGGGGACATCACTCTCTGAAATATAGGCTGACCTCACCAATTTTTTAACCCATCCGAGGTTTCATCCCTTACGTACTTACGTATAAGTTCCAAGATGATCCCATGAAAACTTAAGTGGGCTTTGGTGATGACAAGGTCAAAAATAGGCATTGTCAGCAGTAAAGGGGAACGTAATTCTATGATAGATAGGCCAACCTCGTCGGTTTTCGCACTCATCCGAGCTTTTATCCCTGACTTACTTGTTTGTAAAGTAATCTACAAGAAGATCCGATCCAAACTAAAGGGGCTAAGGTCAAAAATAAGCATTCTCAGCTAAGTAGTGGCCTTAACTCCATGACTAATCGACCGACATCGCTAATTTTCGAACTGATCCAAGCTTTGTACCCCAACTTATTTGTATGAAAGTTTCAGGAATATGGGCTACAGTGATGACAATGTCAAAACATAGACATTTTCTATAATCAAGGGGGGACATAACTCCGAAAAATAGGCCGACTTTACCCATTTTTGAACTCAGCCAAGGTTTAACCCCTTACTTACTAACATGTAAGTTACAAAAAGATCCGATGAAAACTGAATGGGCCATGGTGATGACAAGGTCAAATATAGGCATTTTCAGCAGCGAAGGGAACCTAACTCTACAGTAGCTGCGTCAACCTCGTCAATTTTTAACTCATCCGAGCTTTTAGCCCTGACTTACTTGTCTGTTAGTTTCAAGAAGATCCGATCAAAACTGATAGGGCTATGGTGATGACAAGGTAAAAAATAAGCATTTTCAGCAAAGGAGGAAACGTAACTCCATCAGAAATCGAACTCATCTGAGGTTTTAGTATTTAAGTTTCAGGAAGATCCAATCAGAATTGAAGGGGCTATGGTGATGACAAGGTTAAACTAGAAAAGCGTCCATAGGACACGGATACCCCCGCCTGAAAATATGTCTATGTTCGTATTCATCCATAGAAAGTTATTGAACGTGTTTAAGTTTTGGACCCTTTTTTCACATTTGAACTCTAAAGTATAACCTTGACCTTTTAGGTAAGGACCTTGGTTTTGTGCGAGGCAGATTGTCTCATGATGGCCAAAATTTCTGCCAAGTAATTTCAAAACTCATCCAGAGATAAGAAAATTATTGCCTGCGTTTAAGTTTCGGACCATTTTTTGACCTTTGACCTCTAAGTATGACTTTGACCTTGGAGGTACGGATCTGGGTTTGCACGTGACACATCGTCTCATAATGGTTAACATTTCTTCATGGTAATTTCAAAATCCATCCAGAAATAAGTAAGTTATTAAGTTTCGGACCCTTTTTTGGACCTTTGACCTCTAAGTATGACCTTGACCTTGGAGGTACGGACCTGGGTTTTGTACGTGACACATCGTCTCATGATGGTTAACATTTCTACAAAGTACAGAGGACCTGCGTTATAACGACATTCGTTATAACGGCAAAACTCGTTATAACGACAATGTCAATGGAATTAATTCTTAGCTCAAGGTTAAGCCTCGATTCCGGGCGACTTGGGCTTCCCTTGGTTTGGAAATACCCAAATCGAATCCATAGTCATGAAATATTCTTGTAATTTAATACTCCAAGAAACAAATGTAATAGATATTTGCTAGAATCGCCTCATCGAGGCGATCCTAACAAATGTCTATAACATTTGTTTCTTTGAGTAATGATGTGAAAAAGACCTTTTATAACCTATCATAATTCTAACTGGGATTCTTTATAACGGCAAACCCATTACAACGGCACAATAATAGGGAACAAATACCGTCGTTATAACGCGGGTCATATGTAATTTCAAAATCCATCCAGAAATAAGAAAGTTATTGACTGCGTTTAAGTTCCGGACCCTGTTTTTTACCTTTGACCTCTAAGTATGACCTTGACCTTGGAGGTACCGACCTGGGTTTTGCACGTGACACATCGTCTAATGGTGGTTAACATTTCTGCCACGTAATTTTAAAATCCATCAAGAAATAAGGAAGTTATTGACTGCGTTTAAGTTCCGGACGCACGGACGAAAGGACGGACAGGGGCAACGCTATATGCCCTTTCCACCATTCTTCGAATGGGGGGGGGGGGAGGGGGGGGGGGGGGGAGGCATATAAACGGCATTTTCAGCAATCAATTGGAGTTAACTCTATGACAAATGGGCCGACTTGGACCATTTTCGAACTCATATGAGTTTTTATCCCCAGCCACCTAACATATGAGTTTCAGAACGATCCGAACAAAATCGAAGGGGCTATGGTGATGACAAGGTCACAAATCGGCATTTTCAGCGATCAAAGGGACGTAACTCTAAGATAAATGGACCGACGTGGCTTGTTTTCGAAATAATGCGAGTTGTTATCCCCAGCCACCTTACATATAAGTTTCAGAAAGATTCGATCAAAACAGAAGTGGCTATGGTGATGACAATGTCACAAATCGGCATTTTCAGCACTCAAAAGGATGTAACTGTACGATAGATGGGCGGGGTTTCGAATGAATCCGAGCTTTCATCCCCAGCCACCTTACAAATTAGTTTCAGAAAGATCCGATCAAAACTGAAGGGGCTACGGTGATGACAAGGTCAAAAATAGGCATTTTTCAGCAATCAAAGGGACGTACACTATGATAAATGGACCGACTTGGCCGGGATTTCGAACTTATCAGTTTTTATCTCCAGCTATCTTACGGTGATGACAAGGTCCAAATTCGGCATTTTCCGCAATCAAAGGGATGTAACTCTTTGATAAATGGGTCGACTTGGCCGGGTTTCGAACTCATCCGAGTTTTTATCCTCAGCCACATTACAAATATAAGTTTCAGAATATTCCGATAAAAACTGAAGGGGCTACGTGATGACAAGCTCAAAATTCGGCATTTTTAGCACTCAAAGGGACGTAACTCAATGATAAATTGGCAGACTTGCCCGGTTTTCGAACTCATCCGAATTGTTTTTCCCAGCCACCTTACGTATTAGTTTAAGAAATGTCCTATCAAAACTGAAGGGGCCACGGTGATGACAACGTCAAAAATGGCATGTATAGCAATCAAAGGGACATAACTCTGTTATGAATGGGCCGACTTTGCCAGTTTTCGAACTTGTCCGAGTCTACTTATATATAAGTTTCAGAAAGATCTGATCAAAACTGAAGGTGCTACGGTGATGACAAGCATTTTCCCATTGTAAGTCTATTGGACCTTGTGGTTGCCACATCAACTAATGTTTTCATTCGATTTCGATAAAAAGCTAATGCCCACCAGAGGCATGATACAGATATGAAATGATTGAGATCAGCCTGCAGGCTTCAGAGATATAGCTGGTCAAAAGTATGGACGGACGACGGACGGACGAAGGAGGGACTACTATCCTTTAAGCTCCCCCGGAGCTGTCTGACCGTCTATATGATGTACCACATACTCAACACTTGTAAGGTACCTCGCAACTGTGAATCAACATATACTTACTAAGGTTGACAGACTGTATAAATGATTTGCCACGTGTCACATTTGTGAGGTTTTCATTACGAAAAAAAAAACTATTCAAATATACTGACAAAAGTTTACCACCAATAAGGAAAACATTCAGATAAAAATCCTGAACTTTTGTTTTATATATTTCTGCTCAAAACGTAGATTGTGGGTACTTGTTAAAGCCGACTCGGCGAGGCGGTTCTAACGAGTATCCACCATCTATGTTTCCGAGCAGACATAAGACAAATAATGTATTCCCCTGTAAACCCCAGCTTTACTATCTAAAAGTGGGATATGATAGGGGTTCAAGGTTATATAGGCGTGTTTGCTTGATGTTCGCCGCTCATCATATGCTTACCCAAGTAGCTTGAATCTGTAAATTATTTTCCATACACTCCACACTTGGTATGTTTTTCGCCGTTGTGAATCTTCATATGCGTATTAAGGCTGCCTGGCAGTGTGAATGCTTTACCACATATTGCACATTCGTGCAGTGTAACGCCACTGTGAATTATTATATGCCTTCTAAGGCTGTCTGACCGTCTAAATGATGTACCGCATACTCCACATTTGTAAGGTGCCTCGCCACTGTGAATCGACATATGCTTACTAAGGCTGACAGACTGTGTAAATGATTTACCACATACTGCACACTTGTGAGGTTTAACGCCGGTATGAATCACCATATGCCTTCTAAGGTTGCCTGACTGTGTGAATGATTTACCACAAACAGCACACTCGTGCGGTTTTACGCTGCTGTGAATTATTATGTGGTTTCTTAGGTTGCCTGACTGTGTAAAAGATCTACCACAAACTTCACACGTGTAGGGTGTCTCGCCGGTGTGAATCAACATATGCTTATTAAGGTCGCCTGACTGTTTATATGATTTACCACATACTGCACACGTGTGAGGTTTTTTGCCGCTGTGAATCACCATATGCCTACTAAGGCTGCCTGACAGTGTGAATGAATTGCCACATAATGCACACTGGTGAGGTTTAACACCGCTGTGAATCACCATATGCTGACTAAGGGTGCCTGACTGTCTGAATGATTTACCACATACTGCACACTGGTGCGGTTTTACGCCGGTGTGAATTAGCATATGGTTTCTAAGGCTTTCTGACCGTGTAAATGATCTACCACATACTGCACACTTGTGAGGTTTTTCGCCGCTGTGAATCATCATATGCTTACGCAGATAGCTTGAATCTGTAAACAATTTACCACATACTCCACACTTATAAGGTATATCGCCCTTGTGAATCATCATATGTTTACTAAGGTTGCATGGCCGGGTAAACGATTTACCACATACTTCACACTTGTGAGTTGTTACGCCGCTGTGAACCTCCATATGCTTACAATGGCGGACTGACGTTGTAAATATTTTAGCACATACTGCACACTTGTGAGGTTTGTCGCCGCTGTGAATGGCCATATGCTTACTCAGGTTGTCTGAGTGTGTAAATGATTTACCACATAATGCAAACTTTTGAGGCTTCTCGCCTTCGTGAATCGTTAATCCTTACTAAGGCTGCCTATCAGTGTAAATGATTTTCCACATACAACACACTTGTGAGGTGTTATGCAGCTATGAATCATCAGGTTGCCTGACGATATTGTTTATAATGCACCTCATACTGTTTTATCGCCGCTGTGAAACTTTATGTTTCTCAAGCTGCCTGAAAAGTTCACCACCCTGTTTCATACTTGTGCGGTTTGTCCCCAGTACGAACTTACATATGGCGACCGCTGGAAATGATTTTCCTTACATCCAACATTTGTGAGGTTTCTCTTCAATGTGAATTAGTAAATGTTTATGTCTCTTCAGATTGTCAGGCGTGTTAAATGATTTAATGCACACCTCAAAAAGTTTGTGTTTATTACTACACGCTCAAAAACTTTAATGGTTCATGTGAGTCTTCATTTTTCTTCTCAGCGTATTTGACTCCGCATTTATACCATTTTTCATTGACGTAGCTAAAACAAGAATACAATTAGTTTAAAGTTTGTTTGTTTTGTTTTTTTGTATAATACAGGACATATAAAGCATATAATTAGGAATATCTATAAAACCAATATTATACAACGGGGTTCAGAATACAATTATCTATCTACATTGTATCCATCTACCTAGTTACCTACACCTAGCTACCTACGTATCTATCTATCTATCTATCTATCTATCTATCTATCTATCTATCTATCTATCTATCTATCTATCTATCTATCGGTCAGTTTTGGCCATTAAGCACAACAATGAAATTCTTTAAAATCTGCTTATGCCAAGGAGCTTTTGGTTACCGAGCATACAGTTCACATTGAATACAATGATACCAGACAACACGCATGCACAAGATGATCATAATCTGAGCCTTTCATGAACACGTACATTTTATATGCTCGATGACAACTTCACGTTTGTTGAGAAACATAGGAATCTTAAGGTCGGGCAGTTTAAATAATTAATCACAATTCACACAGAAGTTGTGTTTATCATCTGTATGATTTTATTCATCGTTTCTAGATGTGGCAGAGGGAACAAATACTTACCGATAGCTGTCCCACACATGTAATGTTTGATCAGCGTATGCTTTTCAATTTAAGTCATGACTGTTTCACACAGCATATTGCAGAATTCTGAGCCTATTAACAATGTACATCATCATATGGCAGATCTGCTGGGTCTATCAGCAATGCACATCATCTTATGACAGATCTGCTATGTACATCATCATATGTCAGATCTGCTGAGTCTATCAGTAATGTACATCATCATGTGTCTGATCTGCTGACACTGTCAGCAATGTATATCACGATATGTCAGATCTACTGAGTCTATCAGCAATGACCATCATAATAGGGGCACCATGTGCGTTAATAGTACGTAGAGCTTTTGCGTCCAGCTAGAAACAAGAGGGCCAAGATGGCCCCGGATCGCTCACCTGATCCATAGAGTAACAAGTGGGCCCCAGGGAGGGCCATTATTGACCCAAGGGCTATAATGTGCAAAATGTTGAGGGAGGTCTAAAAAGGTGAAGCTTTATACCAAATACCAACAAAGGCTATAATTTGAACAATCTTGGCAAAGGTCCACAAGATGAAGCTACACACCAATTATCAGAGACCTGGGCCTTGCAGTTTCAGAGAAGACATTTTTTAAAGATATTCCCTACATAAGCCTATGTACAACCAAATTTCCTCGGGGCGGGGACATTTTGGCCTCAGGGCTATAATTTAAATAATCTTGATAGAGGTCCACTAGATGCAGCTTCACACCAAATATCAAAGATCTGAACATGCTGTTTCAGAGAAGAAGATTTTCAAAGCCTAACTCTATAAGTCTATGTAAAACCAAAGGGCCCTGGGGCGGGGGCTTTTGTGGCCCGAAAGCTTTAATTTGCACTTTCTTGGTAGAGGTCCACTAGATGAAGCTCCATATCCAATATCAAAGACATGGGCCTTGCAGTTTCAGAGAAGAAGATTTTTTTAAGATATTCCCTATGTAAGTCTATGTAAAACCAAAGGGTCTCGGGGCAGGGACATTTTTGGCCCGAGGGCTATAATTTGAACAATCTAGATAGAGGTCCACTAGATGAAATTTCACACCAATCATCAAAGACCTAGGCCCTGTGGTTTCACAGAAGAAGATTTGTAAAGATTTTCCCAATATAAGTCTATGTAAAACCAAAGGGCCCCCAGGCGGCGGCATTTTTGGTCTCAGGGCGATAATTTGAACAATCTTGGTAGTGGTCCACCAGATGGGCTTCATACCAAATTTTACAGACATAGACCTTGTGTTTTCAGAGTAGAAGATTTTTCAACATTTTCCCTATATAATTCTATGAAAAACCAAAAGGTCCCGGAGCAGGGGCATTTTTGGCCCCAGGGCTTTAATTTGAACAATCTTGGTAGAGGTCCACAAGATGAAACTTCATACCTAATATCAAAGACCTGGGCCTTGCGGTTTCAGAGAAGAAGATTTTTATAGATTTTCCCTATATAAGTCTATGTAAAACCAAAGGGCCCTGGGGTGGGGGCATTTTTGGTCTCAGGGCTGTAATTTGAATAATCTTGGTAGAGGTCCACAAGATGAAGCGTCATACTAAATATCGCAGACCTAGGCCTTGTGGTTTTCAGGGGGAACAACCTACGTCAGAGCAGTGACGGGTTAACCATTCGTAGGTTTGCCGGCGTTTACTACACAATAGGCAATTGTCACAATAAGTAGACGCATTCGGTGCATTAGGACATAAAAGAATCAAACATACTGAAATCTGTCTCCGAAATGTTGCCTTTTTTAAATAATTCGACACAAGCTGATTTGGCAATGATGTCGGAACTACCATTGTTTACAGCGCCGAATCAACACTTGTGGCGAAGCTATCGAAGCCTCTTCAATGTTTCTAGGTGGAATTAGCTCACTGATGGGATGCAAATATTGTCCGTTACCAGCTGAAGTATGTTTTCTGAAGACTCGTAATGTACATATCTAGTTTGAAGCATTTTATTTACCCTATTTACACCAATATGGCCGCTTCTGAAATAGGTACGACATCTCTGCTATGACGACGGTTGTCACCCCTGGTTTTAGAGGAGCAGATTTTTCAAGACTTTCCCTATATAAGTCAATGTAAAACCAAAGGGCCCGGGAGCTTTTTTGGCCCCAGGGCTATAATTTTAACAATCTTGGAAGAGGTCCACAAGATGAAGCTTCATACCAAATAGCAAAGACCTTGGCCTTGTGGTTTAAGAGAAGAAGATTTTTAAGCCTATGTAAAACAAAAGGGACCTGGAGCGGGGGCATTTTTGGCCCTAGCACTATAATTTGAACAATCTTGGTAGGGGTCCACTAGGTGAAGCTTCATACCAAAATAGCAAAGAACTGGGCCTTGCGGTTTCAGAGAAGAAGATTTTTAAAGATTTTCCCTATATAAGCCCATGTAAAACCAAAGGGCCCCTGGGCGGGGGCATTTTTAGCCCCACCACTATATTTTGAACAATCTTGATAGGGGTCCACTAGATAAAGCTTCATACCAAATAGCAAAACCTTGGCCATGCGGTTCAGAGAAGAAGATTTTCCCTATATAAGCCCATGTAAAACCAAAGGGCCCCGGGGCCGGGGCATTTTTGGCCCCAGCACTATAATTTGAACAATCTTGATAGGGGTCCACTAGATAAAGCTTCATACCAAATAGCAAAGACCTTGGTCATGCGGTTCAGAGAAGAAGATTTTAAAGATTTTCCCTTTATAAGCCCATGTAAAACCGGGGCATTTTTGGCCCCAGCACTATAATTTGAACAATCTTGACAGGGGTCCACTAGATAAAGCTTCATACCAAATAGCAAAGACCTGGGCCATGCGGTTTAGAGAAGATTTTTAAAGATTTTCCCTATATTAGGTTTTTTTTTTATATATAGATTTTCCCTATATAAGCCCATGTAAAACCAAAGGGCCCCGGGGCGGGGACATTTTTGGTCCCAGCACTATAATTTGAACAATCTTGGTAGAGGTGCACTAGATGAAGCTTCATACCAAATATCAAAGACCTGGGCCTTGCCGTTTCAGAGAAGAAGGTTTTTGTTTTTAAAGAGTTTCCCTATATAAGCCCATGTAAAACCAAAAGGCCCCAGCACTATAATTTGAACAATCTTGGTAGGGGTTCACTAAGTTAAGCTTCATACCAAATAACAAAGACCTGGGCCTTGCAGTTTCAGAGAAGAAGATTTTTAAATGATTTACCCTATATAAGCCATGTAAAACCATAGGACCCCTGGGCGGGGCATGTTTGGCCCCAGCACTATAATTTGAACAATCTTGGTAGGGATCCACTAGATAAAGCTTCATACCAAATATCAAAGACCAGGGCCTTGCCGTTTCAGAGACGAAGATTTTCAAAGACTTTCTCTATACAAGAGGCTCAATGAGCCTAACCGCTCACCTGAGGAACATTTCACTTCGCTGTTTGTCTCATGGTCTTTGAGCATAATTTTTTCTAAGTTCTTCCTAATGGGACACGGCAATGTCAATTTGGACCCTAGGGGCACGTTTGGTAGGATTAAACCTTATCTTGCTGTTCACGACAACCCCTATCTTTGCAAACAGTGTAGATCCAGATCAGCTGGCTTTTGAAGAAGCCATCTGATCAGGATCTACACTGTTTGGCATTTAGTTTATGAATTTGTAGCAATAAATTACATCAAGTAATTTGATTGGTTGATAGACAGAAATGGGTGTGGCTTAACTGAATATTCAGCAAGATAAGGGTTAATGTAGGGGACCACTTGACATTGCTACATGCTTAATATGTAAGCTCTGGGCCTAGTGGTTTCAGAGAAGATTTTTGAAGTTGTTTTTTTTTTTCATTATAAGTCTATGGGGGCTAAGGGGCCCTGGGGTGTGGCCAGTTTAGACCCCAGGGGCATGATTGGCACAATGTATGTAGGGGACCTCTTGACATGCTACATGCTTAATATGTAAGCTCTGGGCCTAGTGGTTTCAGAAGAATTTTTTTTAAGTTTTTCCCATTGTAAGTCTATGGGAGCTATATGCTGCCATGGCAACACCAATTTCAATCTGAATTGCCCTAAAACATACTGCATCTTCTCCCCAAACCAGTTAATGCTTCTCATGAAATTTAATCATGATTGGCCAACTGGCTTTAAAGAAATACTTAGTTGAAAATGTGAACGGACGACGGACGACGGCCGACGGACGACGGACGCCGGATCATTGGCATACTAATACCTCACATGAGCCTTCGGCTCAGGTGAGCTAATAAGCCCATTTAAACCAAAGGGTCCCGGGGAGGAGCATCTTTGGTCCCAGCACTATACTTTGAACAATCTTGGAAGGGGTCCACTAGATAAAGCTTCATACTAAATAGCAAAGACATGGGCCATGCGGTTTCAGAGAAGAAGATTTTTACAGATTTTGCCTCGATAAGCCTATGTAAAACCAAAGGGCCCCGGGGCGGGGGGGGGGGGGCATTTTTGGCCCCAGCACTATAATTTGAACAATCTTGATAGGGGTCCACTAGATAAAGCTTCATACCAAATAGCAAAGACCTGGGCAATGCGGTTCAGAGAAGAAGATTTTTAAAGTGTTTCCCTATATAAGCCCATGTAAAACCAGAGGGCCCTGGGGCGGGGGCATATTTGGCCATAGCACTATAATTTGAACAATCTTGGTAGGGGGGCATTAGATGAAGCTTCATACCAAATATCAAAGACCTGGGCCTTTCCGTTTCAGAGAAGAAGGTTTTTTTTTTAAGATTTTCCCTATATCAGCCCATGTAAAACCAAAGGGCCCCGGGGCGGGGGCATTTTTGGCCCCAGCACTATAAATTGAACAATCTTGGTAGGGGTCCACTAAGTTAAGCTTCATACCAAATAACAAAGACCTGGGCCTTGCGATTTCAGAGAAGAAGATTTTTATATAAGTCCCAGTAAAACCAAAGGGCCCCTGGGCGGGGGCATTTTTGGGCACAGCACTATAATTTGAACACTCTTGGTAGGGGTCCACTAGATAAAGCTTCATACCACGTAGCAAAGACCTGGGCCATGCGGTTCAGAGAAGAAGATTTTTAAAGATTTTCCCTATATAAGCCCAAGTAAAACCAAAGGACCCTGGGGCGGGGGCATTTTTGGCCCCAGCACTATAATTTGAACAATCTTGGCAGGGGTGCACTAGATGAATCTTCAAACCAAATATCAAAGACCATGGCCTTTCCGTTTCAGAGAAGAAGGTTTTTGTTTTTAAAGATTTTCCCTATATAAGCCCATGTAAAACCAAAGGGCCCCGGGGCGGGGACATTTTTAGCCCCAGCACTATAATTTGAACAATCTTGGTAGGGGTCCACTTAGTTAAGCTTCATACCAAATAACAGTTTCAGAAAAGAAGATTTTTAAAGATTTTTATATAAGCCCCTGTAAATCCAAAGGGCCCCTGGGCGAGGGCATTTTTTGGCCCATGCACCATAATTTGAACAATCTTGGTAGGGGTCCACTAGATAAAGCTTCATACCAAATACCAAAGACCTGGGCCTTGCCGTTTCAGAGAAGAAGATTTTTAAAGATTTTCCCTATATAAGCCCATATAAAACCAAACGGCCCCGGGGCGGGGGCATTTTTGGCCCCAGCACTATAATTTGGACAATCTTGGTAGGGGTCCACTAGATGAAGCTACATACCAAATATCAAAGACCTGGGCCTTGTCAATTCGGAGAAAAAGGTTTTTTTTTTTTAAAGATTTTCCCTATATAAGCCCATATAAAACCAAAGGGCCCCGGGGCGGAGCATTTTTTGTCCCAGCACTATAATTTGAACAATCTTGGTAGGGGTCCACTAGATAAAGCTTCATACCAAATAGCAAAGACCTGGGCCATGCGGTTTCAGAGGATAAGTCTATGTGAAACCAAAGGGCCCTGGGGACGGGGCATTTTTGGCCCCAGCACTATAATTTGAACAATCTTTGTAGGGGTCCACTTGATGAAGCTTCAAACCAAATAGCAAAGACCTGTTTGTTTTGTTTGATTTGAGGTTTAACGTCCCCGTCAACACTGTAAAGGTCATTTTGGAGACGTTGCTTCCAATTTTGTGGGACTTTTACCCGACATTGAGATGTGAAATGACTTCTCAAGCCCTGTCGCCCAATGTAACCAGTAGGGTTTTATATTAGCATGGACGGTCCGCCTCGCACCGCAGTTCCTGGGCAGGCTTAGATCCTCTAAGCGGTTCACCAGTACTAGTGTGCGGGCCGGATTCAGCTCTGTGTGGAAGCATCATGCAGCCCATACATTTCTTCAAGCCCCTATGGGCAGGGGCCTTGCCATGCGGTTCAGAGAAGAAGATTTTTAAAGATTTTCCCTATATTAGCCCATGTTAAACAAAAGAGCCCCGGGGCGGGGGCATTTTTGGCCCTAGCACTTTAATTTGAACAATCTTGGTAGGGTTCACTAGATGAAGCTTCGTACCAAATATCAAATACCCGGGCCTTGCCGTTTCAGAGAAGAAAGTTTTTTTTAAAGATTTGCCCTATATAAGCCCATGTAAAACCATAGGGCCCCGGGGCGGGGGCATTTTTGGCCCCAGCACTATAATTTGAAAATTCTTGGTAGGGGTCCACTAGGTGAAGCTTCATACCAAATAGCAAAGACCTGGTCCTTGCAGATTTTCCCTATATAAGCCCCTGTAAAACCAAAGGGCCCCTGGGCGGGGGCATTTTTGGCCCCAGCACTATAATTTGAACAATATTGGTAGGGGTCCACTAGATAAAGCTTCATACCAAATAGCAAAGACCTGGGCCATGCGGTTTCAGAGAAGAAGATTTTTAAAGATTTTCCCTATATAAGCCCATGCAAAACAAAAGAGACTTCGCCCCCGCCCATAGGGGCTTGAACAAATATATGGGCTGCATGATGCTTCCATGCAGAGCTGAATCCGGCCCACACACTAGTACTGGTAAATCGCTTAGAGGATCTAAGCCTGTCCAGGAACCGCGTTGCGAGGCGGACTGTCAATGCTAATAAACCCTATTGGTTTCATTGGGTGACAGGGCTTATATGTCATTTCATCTCAATGTCGGGTAAAAGTCCCATATTTTGGCCCCAGCACTATAATTTGAACAATCTTGGTAGCTTCATACCAAATATCAAAGACCTGGGCCTTGCCGTTTCAGAGAAGAAGGTTTTTTTTTTTAATATTCTATCTATATAAGCCCGTGTAAAACCAAAGGGCCCCGGGGCGGGGGCATTTTTGGCCCCAGCACTATAATTTGAACCATCTTGGTAGGGGTCCACAAGAAAAAGCTTCATACCAATTAACAAAGACCTGAGCCATGCGGTTTCAGAGAAGAAGATTTTTAAAGATTTTCCCTATATAAGCCCCTGTAAAACCCAAGGGCCCCTGGACGGGGGCATTTTTGGCCCAAGCACTATAGTTTGAACAATCTTGGTAGGGGTCAACTAGATGAACATTCATACCAAATATCAAAGACCTGGGCCATGCCTTCATGCGGACTGAACAAATTATTTGTCTAAATCGCGACGGAAGTAAGGGCGAGGATTGTGGCCACGTAAAATCGATTTAAGCCCCCCAGTGGAAATCTTTCCACTGAACGTTCCAATGCGGTTCTTCTGTGGCGGTTAATTTCTGTTGTTGTTTGTTACTTACTGTGTGTATCGCTTGTGTCTTTTTTATTTTGGATGGCCATATGGCCATTTTGTGGGAAAGTAACTGTCCTTATGGCCTTCCTTTGTTTAGGTTTCCATTATGGTCTGGTCGCTTCATGTTTGTGTTTCTTTCCCTTTGGTGTCTTTGATGGGTCGAGTAAGTTAATTGTATCGATTCCTGATCTTTGTTTTACTTCTACTTTTCAGAGAAGAAGATTTTAAAGATTTTCCCTATATAAGCCCATGTAAAACCAAAGGGCCCCGGGCGGGGGCATTTTTGGCCCCAGCATTATAATTTGAACAATCTTGGTAGGGGTCCACTAGAGGAAGCTTCATACCAAATATCAAAGACCTGGGTCTTGTGGTTTCAGAGA
The DNA here is from genome assembly GCA_963580285.1 of Lucinisca nassula. NCBI lineage: Eukaryota > Metazoa > Mollusca > Bivalvia > Lucinida > Lucinidae > Lucinisca > Lucinisca nassula. The sequence goes on along the minus strand of OY757015.1, from coordinate 32,343,270 downwards.
AGAAGATTTTGGCTCCTGTGTCCTACATGTGCAACGGACCGGAACCATTTGAACAGCTTTGAAAGGAGAACACCTAAGGATCATTGCTGTGAAGTTTGGTCAAAATCTGATCAGTGGTTTAGGAGCAGATGTCGTTTGAAGAAATTGTTTACGCACACACGCACGCACGCACACACTGACGACGGACGAAAAGTGATCACAAAGGCTCACCTTGTCACTACGTGACAGGTGAGCTAAAAATGAAACTGAACATTCTTTAAGACAGCACCACATAACGTTAGCAAGGCAACGAACCGAAAACCACTGTAGGCCCTGGTTCATAGAGGAACTGGGGTTTACAGAGCTTAACATTACTTTTCTATACCAACTATTGTACAAAACAGACTGTGGGTATGCCTCCGCCCATCGGGGCTTGTAGAAATAGATGGGCTGCATGATGCTTCCACGCAGAATTGAAACCGACCCCAAACGATTACTGGTAAACCACTTAGAGAATCTAAGCCTCCCAGGCAAAGCAGTGTAAGTCGGACCGTCCATGCTTATAAATGCAATTGTTTTTTTTTGTTTTTTTTTTTGTTGGGGGTGACAGGGTTTGAGATGTCAATACATGTCAGTGTCCCGTAAAAGTCCCACAAAATTGGATGCAACGTCTCTAAAATGACCTACATGTGCCAAGTGTTGACGGGGACGTTAAACGTCAAATCATCCTGAGTACCGCCTCAATAATGCTGTTCGAACAAGTACAACGAATCAGTGCTTACTTACAAAATAAGAACTAGTTCACAAAATTCTATTGTAAAAAGTGCCATATTTTCAGCTATGAAATAATATTATGTCACACGGTGTTTTAACCTAACAAGAAAGCAGTCTGAGGGACAGCCAAATCCCCCACCGCCTTCATCGTAACCTTGGCCTTGAGTTGGCCTGGTTTGTAAGTAGGTTCTGTACATCAGCTCACTTAGGGGGATATTTTACCAAAGCTTAATGAAAATCCGTCCAGGGGTTAAGGAGATATGGAACGGACACACAATTCAATGTTTGAAACTCGTACCCTTCAAATGTCACCTTGACCTTGAGTCGGCATTGTTTATTAATGGATTTTGCACATCAGTCACTAAGGGTGATATTCGACCTACATTTGTAAGTTCAAGATTTTTGTTTTTTGTTTAATATGACGTTTAACGTCCCCGTCAACACTGTAAATGTCATTTTGGAGACGGTGCTTCACATTTTGTGGGACTTTTACCCGACATTGAGATGAAGTGACATCTCAAGCCCTGCCGACTTATGGAACCAATAGGGTTAATAAGCATGGACGGGTCCAACACGCACCGCTTTGCCTGGACAGGCTTAGATCCTCTAAGCGGTTTACCAGTACTCGTGTGCGGGTCGGATTCAGCTCTGCGTGGAAGCACCATGCAGCCCATCTATTTCTTCAAGCCCCGATGGCCGGGGGCCGGTTAAGTTTAAGGAAAACCTTTCCAGGGCTAAAGAAAATATGGACCGGACTCTAAATTGAAGGTTCAAGCACGCAACGAACATCTGTGACCTTGACCTGGAGTCGGCATGGTTCATTTATGAGTAGGGCACATCAGCTCACTAAGGGGGACATTTGACCCAAATTTAATGAAAATCCTTCCAGGGTTAAAGGAGATATTGAACAGACACAAAATGCAGTTTCATGGGTTTCATATCAGTTCACTGAAAGGGGGGCGGGGGGGGGGTTATTTCATAAATTTAATGAAAGTCCTTACAGGGGTAAAGGAGATATGGAACGGATACAAAATGCAGTTTCAAACTCGTGACCTTCAACTGTGACCTTCACCTTGAGCCGGCATGGTTTATTTATGGGTTCTGCACATCTGCTCACTGAGCGGGATATTGATAAGTCAAATGAAAATCCTTCTAGGGGTAAAGAAGATACGGAATGGACACAAAATTCAAAGATTCAAATTCGTGACCGTCAATTTTGACCTGGACCTTGATTCGGCATGGTACAAATATGGATGTTACAAATCAGCTCACTGAAAGGAATATTTTACCAAAGTCGAACGGAAATCTATCAAAAGGTTCAGGAGATATGGAACGGACAAGAAAGTTTTACGGACAGACAGGCGGACGGACAGATAGATGGAGGACCAAACAGACGGACAGACGAAGGCCATTCCTATAGTCCCCGCTCCGCTGTGCGGCGGGGCGGGGGATTAATAAATAGTTTTGTATCCTCATTCCCAGATAACTTTGCATCAAAGACACTTAATACAAGGCCGTTCTCAATGACTAGTAAACGTTCAACAAAAGTTGAAGCAACGTCTCCAAAATTACCTACATAAAAGCTGTGGACGTTAAAGCTCAAGTAAAACAAAATCTTTTTCTGTTCAAATACACATAAAGTTTACAAGGGTTATTTAAAAAAAAAACATTAGAACGACAAAGTTGGAAGATGTAAGCGAGTGTTTGAGTTTATCATCTCACCAACAGCTAAGGGCATACGGAGACGGGACCTCGGTTCGAAGACTCATCCGAAGGTCCTGAGAAGCCCGGGATCGATCCTGTGACCTCTGTTTACAAGGCGAGTAGCATAACCACTACACCAATGAGGCTTCTGAAGTAGGAAGGTGTCATACAATTTCTAAACTTACTCGATCTGTCATGAATGTAAATATAACAAGGGCTGGAAAATTCTTTAAAATTTCACTTGTCCAACATGACTAAGTGCCTGTTAACTTTGATAAATGTCGTTAAGACCAGAAAAACATTTTACTTCTCCTTTAATTTTTTGTCATTGCAAGTAGAATATTCAAGACCTGCGGGAACTTGAAATAATTGTGCTTTCAAATAGCTAGGTAGTCGGGGTATATTAATCAGTCTCATTCAGTACCACCTATGTAAATATGTATTTTCCCGTATTTCCCTATACTTCCCGGGAAATCTGTGTTTTTTTATTTCAGGTTTAAGGTCCCCGTCAACAATATATAGGCCATTTTGGAGACGTTGCTTCCGATTGTGTGGGACTTTTATCCGACAATGAGATGAAATGACATCTCAAGTCCTGTCGCCCAATGAAACCAATAGGGTTTATTAGTATGGGCGGTCCGACACGCACCGCTTTGCCTGAGCAGGCTTGGAAAACGCAGAACTAGATCTCACGGCACCAGGAAAAATGGTAATTTTAAACGTAAATCACGTTCGTTTAAACGAAACAATACTAGACTGAAGTGACTGTCAATTATATTATTAAATCATGGACGCCACTCTATGCTTTCATTTTTAAGTTCATTACCCGTTTCTGTTTTACGTCTTCTGGACACCGAGGCGAATAAATTCTACGATAGTTCTCACCAGTTATATGATGCGGCTCTCTTAACTAGAGGCTATACTCAGCATACTCTCCGTCCTTACATTGATTCTGAAATTAATCATAAACGCCATTTCTTCAAAATATCCTTCATTAATAAGGGTATGGATTTTATAGATTTGCCCAGTATCTTCCGTGAGAGATCGGTGCCTTCTTCCATTCCTGCTTATTTTCAAAATGCTGAAACACCTATAATTTGCTATAAATATAACAAACCTGTTAGATCTATCATTTTTAATTTCAATAAACTTGTTTCCGATCTTGATTTTGATACAAATACTCCTGATTCATGTGAATGTAAAAACTCAAAGTATTGCTATCCTGCTGCTGGTCATGTAATTACTGGCAATTTGAAAATTATTCCTGATTATAGGATAAGGAATATAATTTCTAAAGGACCGAAATATCGGTTTCCATCTAAAATTGATTTCAGTTAATGTAGAGATGAAATCGCTGATTCCTTGAATGAATTCGGTAATCGATGGTGTAAGCGAGAGTATGTTGAGCATAAAGCCCTTAAGGACTGGAAACTTAGCATTTTAAAACTAGTGAATAAACGCATTTCTTTCTATTCTCAAAATACTAACTTATTACCTCCTAAGCCCAAGACGTCTTTACGTCATCTTAAACTAGGTATTCAAGAATTTCGTAAGAAGTTTGTTTTGGCCCCTGCAGACAAGGCCGCTAACAACGTCGTCGTTGTGTGACGGCTCCACTATGTTAACACGCTTAAGCAGGAGCTGGGTACTAAGGCCTATGAACTTCAGCCTTTAGCTGAAGAGAGAGCTATAGTAGATAAACATGTTTGTCTTTCAGCCACCAAGTTTGCTGTGTGTGTTAACGAAGGCCAAGACAAGCTTCCTACGCTATACTGGTTACCAAACTTCATAAAAAACCTTACAAAGCACGGTTTATTGCAAATTCTAGCTCTTGCACTACCACTGAGCTTTCTAAATTATTAACTTCCTGTCTTACTGCTATTAAAACGCATGTAATTAAATAGTGTGATAAAGTCTTTGAAAGATCAGGAAGAAATCTGTTTTGGTCTATAAAAAATTTCGAATGAGGTTTTAAATAAATTGAAATCTAGACATTTTCGTGCTTCTAGTCTGTCTACCTACGATTTTTCCACTCTTTAGACTACACTTCCTCATAATCTTATAAAAGAAAAGCTTAATGATTTAATTGAATGGGCTTTTCACAGAGAAGATTCTCTCTATCTTGCATGTAATGTCAGAAATGCATTTTTCACTTCTAAAGAGCATAAGAATTATACACTTTGGTCATGTCAGAAAGTTTGTGATGCCCTCATCTTTCTACTTGACAATATTTATATTAGATTCGGTACTAAGTTATTTAGACAAATTGTGGGTATTCCGATCGGTACTAATTGCGCACCTCTTGTGGCTGATCTGTTCTTGTATTGTTATGAAAGAGACTTCATTTTGTCGCTTTCCATTGATAACCAATCTGAAATTATTGAAGCTTTTAGCTCTACTTCTAGATATTTAGATGATTTATCAAATATTGATAATACCTATTTTGATGGTTTGATCAGTCATATTTACCCCCTAGAACTTCAGTTAAATAAAGCTAATTCTTCTGATACCGAGGCCCCGTTTTTGGATTTACATCTATCTATTGTAGATGGATTTGTTTCGTGCAAAATTTATGATAAACGCGATGACTTTGATTTTGAGATTGTAAATTTTCCTTTTTTGGATGGTGATGTTCCTCGTGCGCCATCCTATGGCGTTTATATTTCGCAATTAATTCGATTTGCTAGAGTGTGTTGTCATGTAACTGACTTCAACACTCGTAATAAATTATTAACGGCTAAACTCCTTAATCAGGGTTATCGGTACCATAAACTACGCAAAGCCTTTTCAAAATTTTATAGACGCCATTCTGATTTAATTTCAAAATTCAATATTGGACTTAAATCTCTTCTGCAACAAGGTCTATCGGAACCCGAATTTTATGGTGACTTAGTATATAAATTCAGAAAAATATATAACCGCAATGACTTCAGCACCCAATTTCGTAAAATCATTCTTCGATATAAAAAGATTGGGTACAACATGGATATTATACGACAGACTGCATGCATGGTAGTTAACCCAATCACGGTTGGCAACTTTGCTTCCCTCTTTAATTGCACGCCGGTGGGTCAGGCCTCAGATTCTATGACGGCTCCAACGTAAAGGCTTATTGAAAATTAGAGAGATAATGTTAGTTGGTGCCTGATGCTCTGTCTCTGGTCGGGCTCATCGGAGTCTAACTGTTGGTTTTCTTTTGCTCCAGCAGTTCAGTGGTTTCTTGCTGTCGAGTCCTCACCGTTGTCTCACCTCTGTGGTTCTTTGATTTTTGTGTTCACGGAGATGTTGCACTGATGAGTTAGGAGGCCTTCATGCGGACTGAACAAATTATTTGTCTAAATTGCGACGGAAGTAAGGGCGAGGATTGTGGCCACGTAAAATCGATTTTAGCCCCCAAGTGGAAATTTTCCACTGAACGTTCCAAGGCGGCTCTTCTGTGGCGATTTATTTATGTTGTTGTTTGTTACTTACTGTGTGTATCACTTGTGTCTTTTGGTTTTGGATGGCCATATGGCCATTTTGTGGGAAAGTAACTGTCCTTATGGCCTTCCTTTGTTTAGGTTTCCATTATGGTCTGGTCGCTTAATGTTTGTATTTCTTTCCCTTTGGTTTCTTTTATGGTTGGAGTAAGTTAATTGTATCAATTCCTGATCTTTGTTTTACTTCTGGTTTGGATCCTCTTAGCGGATTACCAGTACTCGTTTGCGGTCGGTTATCAGCTCTGCGTGGAAGCATCATGCAGCTCATCTTTTTCTTTAAGCCCCAATTGGAGGAGGGCGAGGAATTCCCTGTATCTCCCGCCGTCCAGGGAAATATGAGTATTTCTCGCTTTTAGGCCAACCTTGATTCGGTTACTGGGGCATTACCTGCGGAAATGTTGTTTCGACGGAAACTACGCACTAAACTACGGGTGTTGTCAGATAATCAGGGCAGCTTAGATTTACAAATACACGATCGAGAAAGGGAACGCTAAGAAAAGAGAAAGTTACATGAAGACGAACAACAGAGAGCTGAAGACAGTCATTTAAAAGTTGGAGATAAAGTGTTATTAAAGTGAGCTAAGGAAATTAAAATGAGCACTGAAAATGAAGAATCGCCATTTACGGTAGTGAGAAGTGGTAATAATGTAGAAACTGCGTCAAAAGATGGGGTTCAGTATAAGGAAACTCTGACGAATGCGAGAATATTCTTTAAAAATGAAGAAGAATTGTATCTAAGTGAAAATGAAAACGTGTCAAATCATGATCAAAGTTCATGCGGACTGAACAAATTATTTGTCTTTATCGTGACGAAAGTAAGGGCGAGGATTGTGGCCACGTAAAATCGAACTAAGCCCCCCCCCCACCCCTCCCCAGTGGAATTCGTTTCCGCTGACCGTTCCAAGGCGGTTCTTCTGTCGCGGTTTATTTTGTATCGGTTTGTCTTTGGGTGTTTGTATCGCTTATATTATTTTATTTTGGATAGCCTTTTGGCCATTTTATGGGAAAGTAACTGTCCTTTTGCCATTTTGCTGTTGGTGTTTCCGTTGGGTTCTGTTGCTTCATGTTTGTGTTTATTTCCCTTTGGTGTCTCTGATTGGAGCTATGGGTTAATTGTATCGAATCCTGATCATTGCCTCTACTTCTATTTTTTCAAATCAAGGAATTAATACTTAGAATGAGTCTAGTGTTTGGATATCTTATTCAGAAAATAAGGTCACAAAAACATAATAATCTGTGGGTGTTCATGTATCAGATCAGACACCTGCTATGGTACCACCCACACATCCGAGACAAGGTCGCCCGACCAAGGCACGTACTGTAGAAATTCAAATTTGGCCGCAGTATCTATTATGCTTCAGAAATACAACGTCAGCTGGAGGCAGGAACAGATGTAAGAGATGTGAAGGTTGACTCGTCTGTCATTAAGGCATTGCATGCTAACTGGCTTCATAATGCCGTTGACAAGTTAAGCAAAGAGAAAGACTTGATGTGGTTTTTTACTATGGCTGGAACTGAATCAATTTTGAGCTGCGCTCCATTACACTATTAGTATGTTTGACTTCTAAGGAAGTAAACACTCTTTCTTTCACGCATAATCTCTAGATTGGCCGGCGTTGTATTGCCCTATCTCATAATGTATGTGTATTGGGAATAACATTTCTGCCGGGTTGCTATACTCCTCTTCCCCTCTTTGATCTTTATTGGCGTTTTTTTTTTTATTTTGGCGTTTTTTTGTTGTTGTTTTTTTAATTGAACGCAAATAGCGCCGAAATAAAATGACCGCGTAATATAAGTGTTTCACAGTAGATGACTTCCATTCACTTAATGTTTTAGTGAATTATAATCATTATTATACATATTCTTTATGTATTTTCTCTATGCAAAAAATGAATATTGTTTTGTTTATTGCTGTTGTCATGTTAAATTACTCGCTGTTTTCATTGCAGGGGAGGGCCGCAACTAATGTTGTGAGAACTTGTGGCCCAACCCCTTGCATTTATTGAGTTGCAATAAACATTTAAACTATTAAAAATAGCTAAGGAAAATAAAATTAGAGCTGAAAATGAAGCATTTCCATGTACGGTCGTAAGAAAAAGTGGTAATAATGTAGAAATAGAGTCAAAAGACGAGGTTCAGTATAGAAAGGGAACTCTCACACATGCAAGAAAATTATTTGCAAATGATGAAGAATTTGTCTTAGTGAAATTAAAATGTGTCAAATCATGATCAAAGTTATTCAGATCAAGAATTGATATTCAGAATGAGTCTAGTGATTTTGATCGGAAAATACGGTCACAAAAACATCAGAATCTGTGGGTGATCATGTATCAGATCAGACACCTGCGATGGTGCCACCGACCCCTCCGAGACAAGATCGACCGACCAGGGGACGTAGATTACCAGTTAAATCAAATGACTTTGTCATGAAGTGAATGAGCTATACTGAAATATAATGTTACTTACATTTTGTATACTTTATGCCTACAGTCTAGTCAGTTTGAGTCTAGTCTAGTTTAACAATCATGCAGGGGAGACCGGGCTAGTTGGTCCGAAAACTGCAATTTTTCAAATGCTGACATAAATATTCATTAGCTTGTAATACCTTTACATTATGCAACTAGTATAATCCATTCTCCACCTTATTTCATAGTTTCGCGTATGGAAAATGACAGATTCTGACAAATATTGCAGTTTTCCAAGACGAAGTAAAACGGACCAACTTACCAACTATCGGGGTAAGTTGGTCTGAGCCGCGGGGTAAGTTAGACAGACTGGTATTAAACGAGAAAATCAGGAAGTAATGATGGGTCGATAAATGCTACTTCTGACAAAGGATCTGAGAAATTCCGTGGCTTCAGTAACAATGCAGTAGAGTGACGGGAGATAATCTTAACACAGATTCCCCAGATGCTCAGCCAACTGTGCTTTTTGTTAGTTATTTTGTCATAAAAACCCGCCGTTTTGATTGGAAAATCCCATTTAAAAGTCTTACTGTAGAGTAGACCGGGGCTAGTTGGTCCTAAGTTTATGATTTGTCTAAAACAGCTGGAGCTAATATCTATACTGAGAGGCAAAAGTAAGTATACAGGCTACTGAATGCGGATCTGCGTCCCAATGTTTCCCTCTCTACATAAATATGTGGCATCATAAATAAGAACAACCACTTCCGCATAATTTGAGGCAGTTTCCGTTAAAATTGATTAAAGGATAATGAAATTGCGTCACTTGAAATGGACAGCGGGTCTGATCCAATATTTTGTCTTGAGTAGTTTTCCTTTAAACATGTGTTTCGAATAAGTGTTATTCAATAAATGATTTTCGTGCAACAGATTCAAAGAAGGGGAACTGATTGGCAAGAATATATCCCATATTTAAATTAAACACAAGGTAATATGTAACATTTTAGTCAAAGAAAATGTCATTTACGCCTTTTACGTTCTTCCTTTGATTAAATGCTTTATGTTTCTTTGGGATTTGTATTGGTGATTAACTTTTCTTTGAGTAATTTTCGAGGCATCACTATGGAGTAAGCATAAAATTGCCCTGGAAAACAAAAATTATGTGAAAGTTTCAAATGAATATCTCTTACACGATTTGAGAAAAAGACTCATTTAATTCATTATGATTTTAAATGAAATGGAGATAATCCGGAACAGGCAGACAATACAATTGAGTTTGAAGCTGTTTGTTTGAGTTTAATGGCAAAGTAATGATTGCGTCTTATCGATGAACATTCGTACATGACTTTTGCGGTGCGCATAGATTTGAATGTCAAGTACAACACGAGATTTGGTGGAACTATTGATTATCAATTAAGGGCAATAACTCCATAATGGATGACTGCATCAGGAAAAGAATTGGACATTTACAAACTTAGACGTTTTGTAAAAACGGACATAGGCATATTTTATTAGACAGCAATACAAGATCCCGTATTCCAAATCAAAACCTGTATACTTTTTATTGCCTCTGAGTATATTTCTCAGACCCATTTTGGTACTACGTAACTTGTTCAATAATTTGCTGCTGTTTTTTCATTCAGACAATGCCAGGTTCTGATAAATACAAAGGCTTTTTCGACTGACCAACTTACCCCGTCGCGAATGGACCAACTTACCCCGACACAAGCGCCTGATAGCTCTTCACAAATGACAGGAACGCCATTGAAATTTGTAACACCAAATACACTCATTTCAATACCGGTCCCTGGACAATTCGGCCCATAACAAAATCGGCCCATGTCAAAATCGGCCCATAACATAATCGGCCCAAAGCAATTTCGATCCGCAATTTTAATGATGATATAATTACTATGTTTGCATATAATTGGTTTGCTTACACGGCAAAATCAGTAGCATGTAAGGCGAAAATGGGAGAAAGTGAGAAATATGTTCAGTTTGAGATAATAATATCCTTTCCTCGAATGATAAAAAATCACACCATGTTAAGTCCCAGAAAATAATGCCCACTAAACCCACTTTATATAGGGAAATTTGGGGTTTAAAAGGGTATATGTTACGTATTGTGCTTATTTCTGATTCAAGACATAAGTTGTGGGTACTCGTTAGAACCGGCGGTTCTAAAGAGAAAAGAGCGCTTTGGTGCAGTGGTATCGCATCGGATTTGTGATCAAGAGGTTGCGGGTTCGAGCCTCAAGCTGACCAAAGCGTTGTGCCCTTGAGCAAGGCACTTCATCCACATTGCTTAAAAAAAAGAAAAAAACAGTACTGGTTACCATCCAGGAAATCCTGCTCGTAATGCTCAGACGTGAGCGAGTAGCAGTAATAGGAGAAAGAGAGAAAGAAAGACAACTTATGCTCGGAATATAAAGAAGAGAAATATCACATTTGTTTGGTTTTTTGTCGGAAAAGAAATCATTTTGGAGAAAATGATAGCATGCGATATGTCACAGGGGTGTGTTATCGTAATAGATATAAGAAAGAAAATGCACTCTTAAGAATTTTGCAAATGCTTAAGTGTTTATGATATTTGATTGTTTTCACTGCAGGCAATGGTTGGAAAACTGACATCAAGCGTTGTTCAGAATCAGAATCAGAATTGTTACTGGTGACACGTAAAATGACATTTTCATACCAGGACCTGTGATGTGGGAAGTTAGTCCCTAGCTCACAGTCATATTGGGTTTATAAAATTGTAAGAGTTTCGTTGTGTACATTGTTTTCCTTATTTCTGCTTTTCAACTTCCATTTATGTGATGGGATACGTTGTGAATAAGAAGATATTGATTAGTTTTCGGTAGAGAATCTTCAATTCTATTACAGGAAAGGGTCAGGTGGAAGATGTTTGAACATTAGGCCGCTTGAAACACAAAGTAAATAAATTAAAAGGGGCCCACCAGTTTCTATAACTAGCTTAGCATACACAGAAAAGCTTGCTCAGCCGCAAACCATGGTCATAATCGCTGGAGGTGTAAGAAAGCTTTGGCTACTTCACGAGCCCAGCATACACAGCTCGGCTTGCTCAGCCACGCAGTATGGTTATGATAGCTGGAGGCATGAAGCAGCTTTGGCTACTTTATGATACATAGTTACACACAAATCAGACTGCATAGATGCACAGTGTTATGCATAAGAATTTATTTTTCTGATTCCCACTTTCACCCCAGTGTTGACCTAATAGTGCTATAAATATCTTGTTAATCTTCTTATAGAAGATTCTAGAAAACTGAGTCACAGATTAATTTCATTTTTGTAAACAACATGTTTACAAGGAAAAGTACTCCAGAACCTTCCAGAAAGTTCTGGGTTGCATTATTTTTAGAGAATTACCTCATCTTATTCCACAGCCCTCTGGAATGTTCTAGAGAAATCTTAGGGTCTATAAAAGAGCTTGATTTTTCTCATTGAGTCAGACTTTGGAGTTTGATGTTTGGGCTTATAAGGAAAGTTATTTCTAAATTCTGTGTTGGATTGTGAAAGGATATTACTTTTCATTTTGGACTGTGAATTCTGTGGGATCAAGGAAAATAGATTCATTCAGGATATTTCATAACAGAGCTAAGTACATTTAATTTTCTTACTTCTACAGGTTTAAGTTAACTTGTAAATAAATTTTGTTAAATTTTTCCAAAAGGCTTGTTTGCTTTTTCTTTCTGCTACGCCTGGCTCGTAACAGAAATTGGGGGCTCGTCCGGGATAAAACCATTTGAGCATTTTAAAACCGACATTTCATGTGACGGCAGGTAATTGTCATTTCTTATCAAATAGACTAGGCAGTTGCTTCACAGAATTGGTATTTCCCTATAGGCATATAGGGGATTGTCATTTCATATGAATTGTCATTTCAGGTGAAATAGTACTTGTCATTTCATGTGAAATTTTGGTTGAGCTTGTCATTTCAAAAAAAAAAAAAAAAAAAAAAAAAAAACTTTGTCAAATTAACCTTAATCTGAATTACCATACTTACGTTATAATACAAACAAAAAGCAAACATGTCGTTTGATTTGAGAAGCTTTTTGGCTCAGCCTACTCAGGAGATGTTTGATCTGGCCAAAAGGACAGATTTGCTAGATATTGCTTCCCATTATGGGGTCACTGCTGTCAAAACAAGCATGAAAAAACATGAAATTAAGAATATTTTGGTACAGTTTTTTGTTGATGAAGAACTTTTCGATCCATCTGCTTTGTCTCTCATTATGGTTTCACATACTGAACTGCAAATGAGACAAATCGAAATTGGAAGGCAAATTGAATTAGAAAAATTAAGATTAGAGATGGAAGAACGCATACAGAAAGAAAAAATGGAAAAGGAAGAAAAAGAAAGGGAAATGCAGAGACAAATGCAGATGGAAAGATTAGAAATGGAAGAACGAATTCGAAAAGAAAAATTAGAGCAGGAAGAAAAACAAAGAGAAATGGAGGAACGGATTGAGTTAGAAAAGGAAAAAATGAGATATAGTATTGAAGAAAAAGAGAGGGAAAGGCAATTTCAATTAAGGCTGAAGGAAATGGAACTCCAGGGTCAGGATAGGTTGAAACATACCCCTGTTTTTGACTCTGGCAGTTACTTTGATGCCACAAAGCACATAAGATTAGTTCCGCCATTTCAGGAAAAAGAGGTAGATAAGTATTTTTTGCATTTTGAAAAAGTTGCAGAAAATTTAAAATGGCCAAAAGAGCATTGGACCTTACTTTTGCAAAGCGTTGTTGTCGGAAAGGCTCGAGACATTTACACCCAGCTAACTGTCGAGCAAAGCTCAGATTATGATCTGGTTAAAGAGCTTATTCTTAAGGCATATGAGTTGGTCCCTGAGGCTTACAGGCAGAAATTTAGGAACTGTAAAAAAGAAATTTTCCAGACCCATGTAGAATTTGCTCGAACCAAAGAACAGTTATTTGATAGGTGGTGTTCTTCTAAAAAAGTAGGCTCTGATCATGACAAACTTAGACAGCTTGTCCTTGTTGAAGAGTTCAAACGGTGCATAAATTCAGACATTAAATCTTTTCTCGATGAGAGACAGGTTGAAACTTTGGAGGAAGCTTCTCGTTTGGCAGATGATTATGCTTTGACTCATAAAGTCTCATTTGTGAACAGGCCTTATCCTCGAAAACCTTATAATCCACAGACAGGTCCAAGATTCTATCCCAGTAATCCTTCTGGTAGTTATAGCCATACATCTAGTACTATGCCCAAACTTTCTGGTGAAAATAAAAGCCAGAATCCTTCCAAACCTTCTGGTGAAAACAGAAGCCAGAATTTTTCCAAACCTTCTGGTGAAAACAAAGACCAAAATCCCTTATCTCAATCTCAAGTAGTTTGTTATTATTGTAAAAATACAGGTCATTTGATCTCTGAATGTTTAAAATTAAAGCGAAGAAAAGAAAGAGAAAGACAAGAGGAACTTAAGCCTACAGGCTTGACTTCTATAAGGCCAAAACCACAGTCTTGTGTAAGGGAGGAAACTCTTTCTGATACCAAATTATCTGAGACTGATACAGTTATGGAGTGTTATGAACCATTCTTATCAGATGGTTTTGTGTCACTAAATGGTGACAGTTATGCCCATCCTACCCCTATTAAAATCTTACGAGATACCGGAGCTTCTCAATCACTTATTCTAGCAGATACTCTGCCTTTTTCTGAGAAGACTTCTATGGGCCAAAGTGTCCTTATTCAGGGTGTGGAATGTGGATTTGTTAATGTTCCGCTTCATAACGTTTATTTGTCATCAGACTTGGTATCCGGTTCAGTGGCTGTTGGCATTAGACCTTCTTTACCTTTTAAAGGTGTTCATTTGTTGCTAGGCAATGACTTAGCTGGAGATAAGGTTGTGGTAAACCCACTTTTGACTACTAATCCTTGCATAGACCAACCGCCTGATCCCATTGAGCAGGAAATTCCTGATCTTTATCCGTCTTGTGCAGTCACAAGGGCTATGGCACGTAAGGCCAAGCAAACTGATGGGAAACAAGATTTTGATTTAACTGATACCTTTTTGGGTCAGTCTTTTAATGACGAGATAACAAGGTCTCTGCCTTCAAACCTGCCTGATAAGCAAACAGATTTTCATGAGAATAACTCATCTTTCAATCTAGGGCATGACAAAATGTCTGGGTCTCAACTAGCTATAGAACAGCATAAGGATCCTGAAATTTCGCCTTTATTTGAAAGGGCCTTAGATGAGCAGGAAGTATCTCAGGTCCCAGTCTGTTATTATGTCAAAAATGACATTCTTATGAGAAAATGGCGTCCACCAGACGTCTCAGCAGAAGACGAGTGGACTGTCAACCACCAGATAGTGGTTCCACGGGTTTATCGTTCCCAAATATTAAACTTGGCACATGAAACTCCCATGTCAGGACATTTAGGTGTAAATAAAACCTATCACAAGATTCTTAATCATTTTTACTGGCCTGGGTTAAAATCAGATGTTTCTCAGCATTGTAGGTCCTGTCATACATGCCAAATGGTAGGAAAACCCAATCAGACTATACCTAAAGCTCATTTGCAGCCTATACCTGCTTTTGATGAACCTTTCAGTCGAATAATTATAGACTGTGTGGGTCCCTTGCCCAGAACTAAGTCTGGCTGTGAATATCTTTTGACTATTATGTGTGCTTCCACACGTTTTCCTGAAGCCATTCCTTTAAGAAATATCAAAACTAAGACAATCGTCAAGGCCTTAGTGAAGTTTTTCACATTTGTTGGGCTTCCTAAATCTATTCAGTCAGACCAAGGCTCAAATTTTATGTCTGGAATATTTCAACAAGTAATGCATGAACTTGGCATTGTACAGTATAAGTCATCGGCCTATCATCCTGAAAGTCAAGGTGCCCTTGAAAGATTCCATCAAACATTGAAAAACATGATAAGATCATATTGTTTTGACACAGAGAAGGATTGGGATGAAGGCATCCATCTCCTTTTTTTTGCTGTTAGAGAATCTGTGCAAGAATCTCTTGGCTTCAGTCCATTTGAATTAGTATTTGGCCATACTGTTCGTGGTCCTTTGAAACTTCTCAAAGAGAAATTTCTCTCCAATGATAACACCTCCCTGAATTTACTTCAGTATGTGTCTGATTTCAAAACTAGACTTTCAAAAGCTTGTGAGGCTGCTCGGACCAATCTTCAGTCAGCCCAAAGGAAAATGAAACAGCTATATGACATAGGGACAAAAGAAAGGAATTTTAAACCAGGTGATAAGGTACTAGCTCTTTTGCCTATTCCAGGAAAATCGTTGCAGGCCAGGTATTATGGTCCATACACTGTAGACAAAAAGATCAGTGACGTAAATTACATAATAAACACTCCTGGGAGGCGCAAGCTAAAGCAGCTATGTCATATTAACATGCTTAAGGAATACATTGATAGGGACAATACATCTTTAACATCAGTCAATCTAGTTAGCTCTGTTCCACTTAATTCATGTGACAATGACTGTGAGGATATTAATTCAGTGAAGTCGGATCCCACATCATCAAAACTTCAGAATTCTGACATTCTACGGAATCTTGACCAGAAACTGTCACATCTAGAGCCAAATCAGCGGAATGAACTGAAACAGCTAATTTTTGAATATGAACACTTATTTCCTGACATTCCAACACGGACAGACAAAATATTTCACGATGTGGACATAAATGGTTCTAAACCTGTAAAACAACACCCATACAGGATGAATCCTGTGAAACAAAAATATCTTAAAGAAGAAGTTCAGTATCTATTAGACAATGACTTTATTGAACCAAGCCAAAGTGAGTGGAGTTCTCCTTGTATTCTTGTACCAAAACCTGATGGGACATATCGTATGTGTACAGATTTTAGGAAAGTTAATTCCTTAAGTAAAACAGATAGCTTTCCTATTCCAAGAATGGATGACTGCATTGATAACATCGGGAATGCCAAATACATAACGAAATTCGACCTTCTGAAAGGATTTTGGCAAATTCCACTTACAGATAGAGCAAAGGAGGTTTTGGCAATCACAACACCAGACGGATTATTTAACTATAAAGTCATGCCATTTGGAACGAAAAACTCTCCAGCAACATTTCAGCGCTTAATAAACATGGTAATTGCGGGGCTGGAAGGCTGCAGTGCTTATATCGATGATGCTATCATATACAACGACCAGTGGAATCAACATCTTGGGACTATTCGAGCATTCTTTGATAGACTGAGTAATGCCAAATTGACAATCAATCTTGCTAAAAGTGAATTCTGCCATGCAAGTTTGACATTTCTAGGTCATGTTGTAGGTCAAGGTCATGTGAAGCCCATTGATGCTAAAGTTGAGGCTATCTCAAATTTTCCCGTACCCACGTGCAAAAGACAGCTGATGCGATTTCTTGGTATGGCTGGTTATTACAGGAAGTTCTGTAATAATTTCTCTGTCATTGCTGAGCCTTTGACAAATTTGCTCAGCAAAAGAACAAAATTCCATTGGAATGCAATATGCCAAAATGCTTTTGATAAACTTAAAGCCATACTCAAGAGTGAACCAGTTCTCTTAGCACCAAACTTTGAACAGGAGTTTAAGCTAGCTGTAGATGCTAGTGACGTAGGTGCAGGTAGTGTTTTGTTGCAGGAAGATGGAAATGGTGTGGATCATCCAGTTTGCTACTTTTCCAAAAAGTTTAATAAGCATCAGAGAAATTACTCTACCATAGAGAAAGAGTGCTTGTCTCTGATTCTTGCTCTGCAACATTTCGAAGTTTATCTTACCCCTACTACTGCACCGATTGTTGTTTTCAGTGATCACAATCCACTGACTTTCATACATAAAATGAAAAACAAAAATCAGCGGTTGCTCAGGTGGAGTCTTATGCTACAAGAGTATAATTTAGACATAAGACATATCAGAGGGAGAGATAACATTATCCCTGATGCCCTTTCAAGAGTTTGAGCAGTGTCAGGAGTTGTGTTTTTCTTTCCTACCAAAGTGGATTGTAGATACATGTAATTTTATACGCTATGCTCAATATTTTATTATTCTTAAAGCAAAAGAAAGCTTTATTACATAAATCTTTCTTTTCCTCGAAGAGGGGGAGTGTTATGCATAAGAATTTATTTTTCTGATTCCCACTTTCACCCCAGTGTTGACCTAATAGTGCTATAAATATCTTGTTAATCTTCTTATAGAAGATTCTAGAAAACTGAGTCACAGATTAATTTCATTTTTGTAAACAACATGTTTACAAGGAAAAGTACTCCAGAACCTTCCAGAAAGTTCTGGGTTGCATTATTTTTAGAGAATTACCTCATCTTATTCCACAGCCCTCTGGAATGTTCTAGAGAAATCTTAGGGTCTATAAAAGAGCTTGATTTTTCTCATTGAGTCAGACTTTGGAGTTTGATGTTTGGGCTTATAAGGAAAGTTATTTCTAAATTCTGTGTTGGATTGTGAAAGGATATTACTTTTCATTTTGGACTGTGAATTCTGTGGGATCAAGGAAAATAGATTCATTCAGGATATTTCATAACAGAGCTAAGTACATTTAATTTTCTTACTTCTACAGGTTTAAGTTAACTTGTAAATAAATTTTGTTAAATTTTTCCAAAAGGCTTGTTTGCTTTTTCTTTCTGCTACGCCTGGCTCGTAACAACAGGCTGATGTGAGTCTTCGTTGGGCCCGGGCGCTAGGCCCACATGATAGCTCTATCAATGTGCCACTGCCCAATTACATTCATAAAGCAAGAAACAAAGAAAGAATTAAAGACACGCAGTAGAGACATAAACTTATGGATGATTTGCACGTGCCCCAATAATGACTGAGGTTTGAGTAATATGATAACCAGTGCTTCAGCTGAAGTGCACGACCCGCCGGATGCTTTTAGCTTTATGAGTGTTACCATATATGGGTATGGCGGCCATTTTGATCATGTGACCTGGACCTAAAACGGTTCCCCCAATAAATGCGCCTTATCGTAAGGAGCAAAAATATATCTTATACTTTAGTACTGTATTCTGAATCGTTTGCAGGGTAAAATGCATTCTCACTTTTCCAATACAAAAGCATATGTGTCTAAGTTTGACCTAGGCACAAAGAATGTCAAGGTCAACCCAGGGTCGCCATTTTAGCACTTTATGATGGGACTACGTCCCAAATGCTATTTATAAAGTTTCGTGGAAATCTGCCCAGTGGTTCTGGAGAAGACTATTTTTAAGGGTTTTTACCATATATGACTTGGCGGCCATTTTGGTCATGTGACCTGGACCCCATGAGCAAATTCTGGTTTTACCCATCTCATAGAGGCTCCATATGAAATTTGACTTCAATCGGCCAAACGCTTTCCGATGAGAAGCAGTTCGAAAATTTTCACATTTTTCGCCTCGGCGAGGCTATACTAAATGGAATGTAATATTTGGCAAGTTCATTGGTTAGATCTCATTGATATCTATCAGAATGCCAAAAAGTATGTAAATTTTCCGATCGGTTAAGTCACGATCACCAATTTTCACAAACGGGTTACGGACGGACAGACAGACTGACAGAATGACATGGTGATTTTAGGGCACTCTTAGAAAATCAACCGACTTCAGTCGGTCGCTTTTTCTGCGGGTCGTGCAATCGTTTTATTTGTTACTTTAAGGCACGTGCCGATAAAGGTAACACTGTTAAGTGGTTATTGAACATTTTTCATACCGACATGTGTCAACAATATAAACAAATAACGACGACCTCGGAACTACAATTTTCAAGTTCATAATTATGAATTTTCTTTTCCATTTGTTTTTAATAAACACCCTCTTTTATATTATTTTATTCCACATATATCTAAGTTTGCAAAGCGAGATGACTCACATCTGAGCGAGGTAAATATTGAAAATAAATGTACAAATGCCTAGCGGTGAAAAAGGGTAAAATAGTATATTTACATATATTTTATCATAAATTAAATAGATTTTTCATTTTTTATATTTTGGCTGACAAATGACCGCTATAACAGTCTTGAAATTATTTATGGGCCTTAATTGCTATGGGCCGATTTTGACATCGGCCGATTTTGTTATGGGCAGAAATGACCGGGGCCATTTGAATACCTTAGAAAATGAGCTTTCAAGAAAAGTATAACATTTGCATGTTATTTGTTACACGAAAAAAAAAAAAAAAAAAAGCAACAAATGATTCCAGGTGTGATAAAGTCACTTTTGACGACGGCGAATTTGTTGTGTCTCATTTGTATCATGTTAAATCAGGTTAAAATGCGGTTGAACAGCCTAGAGACAAAATTAAACCAAACAACTATTGTCCGGATGCATAGTTGAGGTGGAGATGAACACCAATCTCAATAGGCAGGTAACTTACCAGTTGTTCAAAAAAAAACAAAAAAACAAGAGGACCAAGCTGGTCCTGTATAGCTCACCTGAGCTAACAGATTCAAAGTTTCAGGAAGTGCCAACCTTTACTGAAGGATTAATGGGAGGACATGGGGATGACAGGGTAAGCATTTTCTGCAAATCAAGACGAATGTAACTCTATGAGAAATAGGCTGACCTCTGCCGTTTTCAAACTCATTCAAGCTTTTATTCCTGACTTGCTAAGAAGATCCGATCTAAACTGAAGGGGCTATGGTGATGACAAGTTCAAAAATAAGCAATTAACTGCTGCAATCAAACGGATGTTACTCTGTGATAAACAGGCAAACCACAAGACTTTTAACTCCTCCGAGCTTTTCTGCCTGACTTACTTGTTTGTAAGTTTCATGAAGATCCAATCAAAACTGAAGGGGCAGCAGTGATGAAAAGGTCGAAAATAGGCATTTTCAGCAATCAAAGGCAGGTAACTCTATGATAAATGTGGCGACTTGGCCGGTATTCGAACTCATCCGAGGTTTTCAAAGTGACGTAACTCAAAGACAAATGGGCAGTCTTGGCTGGTATTCGAACTCATCCTAGGTTCTATCACCAGCCACCTTACAGGTAAGTTTCAGAAAGATCCGATCAAAACTGAAGGGGCTACGGTGATGACAAGGTCAAAAATTGGCATTTTCAGCAATCAAAGGGACGTAACTCTATGACAAATGGGCTGACTTGGCCAGTTTTCACACTCATCCAAGTTTTAATCCCCAGCCACCTTACATATAAGTTTCAGAAAGATCGGATCAAAACTGAAGGGACTACCGTGATGACAAGTCAAAAATTTGCATTTTCAGCAATCAAAGCGACGTAACTCTATGATAAATGGGATGACTTTCGAACCCATCCCAGTTTTTATCCCTAGCCACCTTACATATAAGTTTCAGAAAGATTGGATAAAAACAGAAGGGGCTTCCGCGATGAGAAGGTCAAAAATCGGCATTTTCAGCCAACAAAGGGATGTAAATCTATGATAAATGGGCTGACTTGGCCGGTTTTCAAACTCATCCGAGGTCTTATCCCCAGCCACCTTACATAAAAGTTTCAGAAAGATCCGATCAAAACTGAAGGGGCTACGGTG
The DNA here is from genome assembly GCA_963580285.1 of Lucinisca nassula. NCBI lineage: Eukaryota > Metazoa > Mollusca > Bivalvia > Lucinida > Lucinidae > Lucinisca > Lucinisca nassula. The sequence goes on along the minus strand of OY757015.1, from coordinate 32,322,432 downwards.
ATGACAAGGCCAAAAATCGGCATATTCAGCAATCAAAGGGAAGTAACACTATGTTAAAAGGGCGGACTTGGCCGGTTTTCGAACTCACCCGGGGTTTTATCCCCAGCCACTTTACATATAAGTTTCAGAAAGATACGATCAAAACTGAAGGGGCTACCGTGATGACAAGGTTAAAAATCGGCATTTTCAGCAATCAAAGGGACGTAACTCTATTATAAATGGGCCGACTTGGCTGGTATTTGAACTCATCAGAGTTTTTATCCCCAGCCATCTTACAAATAAGTTTCAGATAGATCTGATCAAAACTGAAGGGGCTACGGTGAAGACAAGGTCAAAAATCGGCATTTCCAGCAATCAAAGGGAGGTAACTCTATGATAAATGGACCGACTTGGCCGGTTTTCGAATTCGTCCAAGGTTTTAGCCCCAACCACCTTACATATAAGTTTCAGAAAGATCCGATCAAAACTGAAGGGGCTACCGTGATGACAAGGTCAAAAATTGGCATTTTCAGCAATCAAAGGGTCGTAACCCTATGATTAATGGGCGGACTTGGCCGGTTTTCGAACTCATCCGAGGTTTTAACCCCAGCCACCTTCCATATAAGTTTCAGAAAGATCCAATCAAAACTAAAGCGGCTACGGTGATGACAAGGTCGAAAATGGTCATTTTCAGCAATCAAAGGGACGTAACTCTATGATAAATGGGCAGACTTGGCCGGTTTTCGAACTCATCTGAGTTTTTATCCCCAGTCACCTTACAAATAAGTTTCAGAAAGATCCGATCAAAACTGAAGGCTCTACGGTGATGACAAGCATTTTCCCATAGCAAGTCTATGGGACCTTGTGGTTGCCATAGGAACCAAAGTTTTAGAGCGATTTCGAAAAAAAAGTTTATGTCAGCAATGCCCCACCAGAGGCACGCTACAGATGAGAAATGATTGAGATCAGCCTGCAGGATACAGAGATATAGCTGCTCAAAAGTGTGGACGGACGACGGACGGACGGACGACCCATTATACTATAAGCTCCCCTGGAGCCTTCGGCCCAGGTGAGCTAAAAAACGTCTGCAAAATGACCTACATAACACTGGCTTGGGCGCAAAAGCTACACTGAAACAAATAAACTTACCAGCTGTTTTGGTAATAAGAGCACTGACTTAATCATTATGTGTCTCACCGCTGTGACTTGAGCATGCGGGGCGCCAAGTTATGCACGGAAGGTCATATTTTTTATCAGGAGTGTAGGATTACAAATAAGGAGAGCAGTAGTAGAATTTCTCAGTACTTGGCAATTACAAGGAAGAATGGGAACAGAAGGTGTTCAGAGGGCTTGCGAAACTTCAAGTCCTCATGCGGTACAAACTTGCCTTTACTCATAATCTTGGCCGGAGACATTGAAACTAACCCCTGCCCAAGGTTTCTCTGCGGAGTCTGCAAAAATATTGCAAAGGTTCCGAGAAATGGATAGAATGTGAGGACTGTAACAAAGGCTTTCACTATTTATCTTCTGATCTGGATACCAGTCAATTGTTAGAAATTGAATCTCGAACTGGAACGTGATATTGCAAAGACTGCAAAGCTGACTGTGGTCTTTGCAGTGGTGTTGTCCTTAATGGCCACAAAGCCGTTCAGTGTGATCAATGTGATATGTGGATACACACTGAATGTTCCTTTATTTCAGATGCGGAATATGACAGTTTGGTAAATTCAAACAGCCACTGGATTTGTCCAAAATGTGAGATTTGCAACTTTTCAGACTCCTTCTTTGATGAATATATAGAACTAAGTAAGTCGAACAGGTTTGAACCTCTGTCAGAGGATATGAGAGACAAATCTTCAAACGCTGATGAAAATAAATCAAATTTTGTAAAAGGTTTGAAACTTTGTAGTATAAACATAAATGCAATAAGAGGAAAAAATCTTGAACTTTTAGCTTTCCTCGATATATCTCAACCACATATTTTTGCTATCCAGAAAACAAAGATTGACAGTTTATTTACCACATCTGAGCTTTTCCCGGAAACTTGTCAGTACTGTGTCTATAGAAAAGATAGGAACTCTCATGGTGGCAGGGTGATGGTGCTCATTCACAGAGGCATCCCTCACATGCCTTTCATGGAACTGGAAAATGACACCGAATCGGTCTGCGTTAAGGCTTTTGCAAATAAAACCTCCTAGCAAGTTGGTATCGACCACCACATGGCACGGTCGAAAACTTCCAGTTGTTTAAAGATCAGCTGGATTGCATTAAGTCGCAGCACAAGGGTAAAAAACTCCCGGCTGTACATGTTCTAGATGACCTCAACTTCAGAGGCATTTCTTGGCCCGACAGGCTCAGCAAACAAGGCACAATGCTGAATCAGTCCGAAGGACAAATATTAATTGACATTATGCACGACCATGGCTTAGATTAAATTGTTAACTTCCCCACTCGTGATAAGAACATTGGATCTGATCCTTACGACTTTGCCAGGACAATTCGAAGACAGTCATTCCCCTGATAAACTAAGTGATCACGATATTGTCTCCGGATATTTAAAGATTCACATCCCACCAATAAAGAAATCTCGGAGGAAGGTGTACTCATATCAGAAAGGTGACTATGAAACTATGAGGAAGGATGCACTCAGATTTGGAAAGGAGAATTACTTTAATGGTCCTTCAGATGCTCGGTCTGTACAGGAGAACTTTGATTTGATAACTTCTTTCATTCATACTTCGGCCGAAAATCATATCCCCTCTAAAACTAGTAGGTCTGTATCTTCTATTCCCTGGATCACTCACGAGATAAGAAGAAAAATTCGGAGATGGAATAAGATTCATGCAAAGGCAAAAAGGACGGGAAGTGGTAAACTCCGGACAAAATTTGAAAAATTGAGACGTGAAATCAAGACCGATATAAAAAGTCAGCATGATTTGTATGTGAATAACTTGGTAAGTGATGTAAAGGCAAATCCCAGAGTCTTCTACAGATAAATCAATAGCCAGAAGAAAGACAGGCAAGATATCCCGCCCCTTAACCAAAGAGTAGGGAACGAGGTTGCTGAATCAGACTCACCGTTGTCTCACCTCTGTGGTTCTTTGATTTCTGTGTTCACGGAGATGTTGCACTGATGAGTTAGGAGGCCTTCATGCGGACTGAACAAATTATTTGTCTAAATCGCGACGGAAGTAAGGGCGAGGATTGTGGCCACGTAAAATCGATTTAAGCCCCCCAGTGGAAATCTTCCACTGACCGTTCCAAGGCGGCTCTTCTGTGGCGATTTATTTATGTTGTTGTTTGTTACTTACTGTGTGTATCACTTGTGTCTTTTAATTTTGGATGGCCATATGGCCATTTTGTGGGAAAGTAACTGTCCATATGGCCTTCCTTTGTTTAGGTTTCCATTATGGTCTGGTCGCTTAATGTTTGTATTTCTTTCCCTTTGGTGTCTTTTATGGATGGAGTAAGTTAATTGTATCAATTCCTGATCTTTGTTTTACTTCTACTCTGAAAGGGCAGAGGAACTAGTTGGTCAATTCAATGATGCGTTTAATAAAACTGAGTTTACGGTGGTTCCATTGACTAGAAGATCGGCCCAATTCATGAATAATATTGTCGTGACAGCTGCAGGAGTGATCAAGTTACTTCAAGGCCTAAACCCCGGTAAGGCCTTGGGACCTGATGAACTTCATCCTACAGTCCTGAAGTAACTAGCAAATGAGTTAGGTCCAGTTTTTGCACACTTGTTCCAACAGTCTCTTGATACGGGTGAAGTCCACAAAGAGCAAACATCTGTCCGCTCTTGAGAAAATGAGATATGGCTCTTGTCCGTTATTATCGCCCTGTGTCTCTGGCTTGTGTTCTGTGTAAATTGCTCGAACATATAGTCTGCTCCAACATCATGGCCCACTTGACGAACATAAACTTTTGTCAGACCGACAACATGCATTTAGGAAAAGGCATAGTTGTGAAACTCAGCTGAGCACAGCTATTAATGACTGGGCAAAAATCTTGGACAAAGTGGGACAGGTGGACACATTTATTCTGGACTTCGAGAAGGCTTTTGACACCCCTCCTTATGAACTACTTAAATCTAAGTTATTTGGATACGGAATTGGAGGGAATACCCTCAAATGGATAGATTCCTTTCTTTGCTACAGAAAACAACGCGTTGTTGTTAATGGTGAATCATCAGAGTGGGCTCCAGTTTTGTCTGGAGTCCCGCAATGGACTGTTCTTGGTCCACCATTGTTCTCGCTGTACATCAATGATATTTCCATTGATATTGACTCATAAATAAGACTGTTCGCAGACGACTGTGTTTGTAACCGGGAAATTGGAGATACAGATGAGATTTCAGCCAGTTAAATGCAATATTATGCAGATAACTAGGAAGAGATCTAATAAAGTTGAAGCTTCTTACACCTTAGACGGAACGGTCCTCGAGAACGTGGACTCCATTAAATACCTTCGAGTGACGATCTCACACAATTTGAGATGGAATACTCATATTAGCAACACGTGTAATAAGGCAAATAGAACGCTTGGTTTCCTGATTCGAAATCTTCATCTGTGCCCTCAGGATGTAGAAGAGGCAGCATATAAAGGTATTGTTAGCCTAATCTTGGAATATGGTAGTTGTATCTGGGACCCCAGTGGAGTGGATCTTAATGATGAAATTGAGAAAGTTCAGAATAGAGCTGCTAGATTTGTAACAGGCAATTACTGTTTTGAAACTGGGAGCATGACTGGAATACTTGGAAAACTAGAGCTGTCAGTGAAACTGACTAGGGCCCCGGCAGCGCTATCAGAGGAGTAGGAAAATTTGTGGATGGACAGATGGACAGACAGACAGACGGACGGACAGAGTGATTACTATAGGGCACCCACACTTTCAGTGCGGGGCCCTTATAATAACAAAGTTATTAATTGGACACAGGAAAGACCCTTTTGTGACCTTTAACCTCTAAGTATGACCTTGACCTTTGAGGTACGGACCTGAGTCTTGCGCGCAACACTCCATCACATTATGGTTAACATTTCTGCCAAGTAATATTTAAATCCATCCAGGAATAAGAAAGTTATGGAGGATAAAAAAATTTGTGGACGGACAGACGGACAGACAGACAGACGGACGGACAGAGTGATTACTATAGGGCACCCACACTTTCAGTGCGGGGCCACATTATGGTTAACATTTCTGCCAAGTAATATTTAAATCCATCCAGGAATAATAACAATGTTATTAATTGGACACAGGAAAGACCCTTTTTTGACCTTTAACCTCTACGTATGACCTTGACCTTTGAGGTACGGACCTGAGTCTTGCGCGCAACACTCCATCATATTATGGTTAACATTTCTGACAAGTAATATTTAAATCCATCCAGGAATAAGAAAGTTATGGAGGATAAAAAAATTTGTGGACAGACAGACGGACAGACAGACCTTTAACCTCTAAGTATGACCTTGACCTTTGAGGTACGGACCTGAGTCTTGCGCGCAACACTCCATCACATCATGGTTAACATTTCTGACAAGTAATATTTAAATCCATCCAGGAATAAGAAATTTATGGAGGATAAAAAAATTTGTAGACGGACAGACAGACAGACAGACAGACGGACGGACAGAGTGATTACTATAGGGCACCCACACTTTCAGTGCGGGGCCCTAATTAAATGGTAGTCTCTCAAGAAAGGGGGAAAAGACAGTAGACTCATCCTTTTATACAAAGGTCTAAAGGGTGCTGCTAGCATTCCAACAGATGACCTTGTTCCCCCAACTAGACACTGTAGAAATCACCTTTCGTTGGCGTTTCAGACCTTTTCTGCAAGAACTGACATTTATAAAAGAGTCGTTCTTCCCCCTTGGAATGCCCTTCCCGATTCGATTATTTCGACAGCTGAAGGTGCTGATGATTTGTAGCTAAATTTACCTCTTTGGTTAGAGCTAGGGACTAACTTCCCACATCACAGGTCCTGGTGTATGAATGTCATTTTACGTGTCGTCAGTAACAATTCTGATTCTGATCTCCGGGTAGGCCTACTCGGAAAAAAAATGACCTTCTGTTGCCACCCATCTCTTATTAACGAGTGATAATCTTGTAATCTTGACAATACCAAACAAAACTAGAACTGTCAGAGGATCTTACTATAGCCCCGCTATAGCCCTGTCAGAGGAGAAAGACTCATGAATTAAAGGTAAAGACTTTTGAGAGGGTTAAATCCCTAACAAGGTACTTACGCCTTATAGACTTTTCGCGTTATTAGATCTGAAAAACAGTCTAAGTTAAAAAATAAGTTTTGGAAAATGAAAAAAAACACATGCACATCTTAAGACCTCTTTGAAAACACCTGAAAAGTTTCACAGGATCGGCCTAGGACTGTAAGGGGAGTTGCGTTCACAAGGTAGGTACTCCCTTTATACATTTTAACATTAGAAGGTCTCAAAAATTGTCTTAGTTAAAAAAGTGTAATAAGTGAAAAAAAACTATTTAAGGATAATGAAAAAAGCACATGCACATCTTCAGACCTATATGAAAACACCTGTAAAGTTTCAAAAGGATTGACCTAGAACTGTAAGAGGCGTTGCGATCACAAGGTAGCTACTCCCTATACATTTTAACATTAGTAGATCTCAAAAATTGTCTAAGTTAAAAAAGGTGAAATAAGTGAAAAAAATTATTTAAGGATAATGAAAAAAGCACATGCACATCTTCAGACCCATATGAAAACACCTGTAAAGTTTCAAAAGGATTGACCTAGAACTGTAAGAGGAGTTGCGATCACCAGGTAGCTACGCCCATTACATTTTAACATTAGTAGATCTCAAAAATTGTCTAAGGTAAAAACGGTGAAATAAGTGAAAAAAATTATTTAAGGATAAAGAAAAAAGCACAAGCACATCTTCAGACCTATATGAAAACACCTGTAAAGTTTCAAAAGGATTGACCTAGAACTGTAAGAGGAGTTGCGATCACATGGTACCCACTATCAAATATTACAGACAGACAGGCAGACAGACAGGCAGACGGAATTCCGGACAAGCCAAATCCAATATAGCCCCCACTTTTTGAAAGCGGGGCTATAATAAAAACCTTACCAGTTAAAACTCCATCCTGGTAACGCTAGAGAACTCTTTTCAGACAAGGTTTGCTACAGCTGAAACTGCACCAATTCGACTGGGCCGCACACAAGTAAGATTCGTGTCAAGAAGAACAGCACATATATTTTATTATAAAGTTAAAGAAAATACATGGTAAAAGCTCACGCCAATTGTATGATAACACACCTGTGTAATATAATGATTTTTAAAAATGATTTTTTTACGCTTGTCGATACTTTTCCTTATTTCTACTCGAAAAACAATAGAACACTGGCAACCCTGAATAGCGCCTTATTGGAGCTGTTTAATCTATGTATTAGCAGCAATAGGAAAAAAAACTGATATATATGTACGCTTGTACACCCCATTGTTTACATATTAGTTTGTTTGTTTGATTTGAAGTTTAACGTCCCCGTCAACACTGTATATGTCATTCTGGAGACGTTGCTTCCAATTTTTTGGGACTTTTACACGACGATGAGATGAAATGACATCACATGCCATGTCGCCAAATGAAACGAATAGGGTTGCGAGGATTGTGGCCACGTAAAATCGATTTAAGCCCCCCAGTGGAAATCTTCCACTGACCGTTCCAAGGCGGCTCTTCTGTGGCGATTTATTTATGTTGTTGTTTGTTACTTACTGTGTGTATCACTTGTGTCTTTTGGTTTTGGATGGCCATATGGCCATTTTGTGGGAAAGTAACTGTCCTTATGGCCTTCCTTTGTTTAGGTTCCATTATGGTCTGGTCGCTTAATGTTTGTATTTCTTTCCATTTGGTGTCTTTTATGGGTGGAGTAAGTTAATTGTATCAATTCCTGATCTTTGTTTTACTTCTACTTTTTATAAGCATGGACGGTCCGACTCACACTGCTTTGCCTGGGCAGGCTTAGATTCTCTAAGCGGTTTACCAGTACTCGTATGCGGTCGGTTTCAGCTCTGCGTGGAAGCATAATGAAGTCCATCTATTTCTTCAAGACCCGATGGGCGGGGGCAATATCTATATTAGAATTGTTGGTAAAAAGAATGTGTGTGCACGTGATTCTAAGCAGGCCTCGTTGAGAATGATATACGTCTTGGCTTACAAATTCGATTGGAATCCATTTAGGTTGGGTTGGTGATGCCCCAGTTTATTTCTGCACGTCTTATGACCTAACTGGGAAAGCCCTACAGGTAAGACTGCTCTGCACATATTAACGCAGTGAAAATGGGTTCGAAATAAACAGAATTCAGCGCCCGTCGATGTTTATATATAAAGCGTTTCCAGATATCTTTTTTTCAAAGCGTTTTCAAGAATACCGAAATACTGAGTGGTCAACTGAATAATTTTAGTGTTGAAAAGGCAAAGCTACTGAAACTATTTTGAAGTTTTTGTCTCTTTGCTGAAGGCTGATCATTTGATTGAGTTTCAGGTTTAGATGTTACTTCTTCCAGTGGCCTCTTAGCAATACTTTCTGGCTTTTTTAGCCCAAGGCATTTTTGTCTATGGCTCATCAGTCTTAAGACCTTAGCACTAACTTCAATAGTGCAGTCCTTGTCCCTTGCACTTTTTGTTATCTCAGAAGTTCCAAATTGGGTCTTGAGGTTTCAGTCATTTTTGACACCTTCAGTAATAGCTTGATGATAAGATACTGTCTTTGTTAGGAATAAAGCCTGGTGTGTTTATAATAGCCTTATTAGGGACATGTAATTGGTCAATTTAGCAACACCAACTGCAGTGGCATGGGTTAGTCTGTTTTGACAGCAATTTACAGGTTTTGCAGATACTGTCAAAGACATCAGTGAATCTTCAAACATTGTTTGGTTAATTAAAGTACATCCTTTACAGATGAGCTACTTCACAGGCCTAAAATTAACAACAGGTGTACTTCACACGTTTGTCTATATGTGTATGTGACAATTTTCTGCAATAGGATCAAAATTTTAATTGAACTGCTTTAAACTTTTATGATCAAAGATTATGCTAAATAATTGCTATTTTCCAAGTAGAATAGGGACGAAGATTTGTGCGGGGAGAGAGGTGAGTGAGTAAATCTGGTACAACAATTTTTGTTTTCTGTGTCAAACAAAATAGGACCTTTCATAATCCTCCACAATCCATGATACATTCAGCTTATTCATATTCCTGTAAATCAAAATATGAACAATCAATCTAACCTGTAAAGGAGAAAAAATATTTATAAAGATCGTTTGACTGAAAAGAACAGGCCTGTGTACAGTTCAGTGAGTCAGTCCAACCTCTTCATTTGACCAGCAGTAATGTCTTATGCCTTTTGATCAAATATAAAATACCTCAAGTAATTACCGTTATTAATAAGAACTATTTTGCTTTGTTTAGTGATGGAAATATAGTCTAACATCATGTACATGATGTAGGGGGATAGCTTTTAAGACCAGTTCAGCAACAGGACAAAAGCATATACTCCAGTGATTTAACTGACCATCAATCGACTAGTATTGGTCAGTAATGACCTGTTAAAACCGGTTTTAACCGCCGGCCCGGTCAATACTCATATTGACCGGCCTTTCGCCAGCCTTGAGAAGTCGGGCCAAAAATCATTTCCACGAAATAGATATCTATTTATAAAGCGTTTCCAAGAAGTCGGGCCAAAAATTGTTTCCAAGAAGTAAAACCAAAGAAAAAAAGTTACAGTAGACACAAACTAAGCTGGTGTATGTCACCATGTCACCTCATTCACCAAGGGGGATAATTAACACATAGATGCTAATAAAATAGTCCACCTTTAAAAGTCTGGAGAGGTCAATTTTTAGGCATTTTGGGGCGGGGGGAGGGGGGTCGGGGGGTAAAGGATACATTTTACACACAAAAATGCATGTACGTTGAGAAAAGTTTCGATCTTGATCAGATGTTGATCGGGGCTTCACTATTTGCCAATGTCTAAACAAGATGTGTTTGTGAAACACTGATGCCCCCGGACAGCGCCAATGTTAATGTTTTTAAAAATTTTGAAAAAAATAGGTCAAAGGTCAAGTTCAAGGTCAAGACATCAAAAATTATGGTACCACTGGAAAGGTCTTGTGATAAGGTATACACATGTGAAATATGAAAGCTCTATCTATTACCATTCAAAAGTTATGCCCAATGTTAAGGTTTTTGTAGACAGACAAACGGACAAACGGACAAACAGACAAACGGACAAACAGACAGACAGACCAAAAACTATAAAATTATAGTACCAATAGAAAGGGCTTGTGACAAGGAATGCACATGTGAAATATGAAAGCTCTATCAGTTACCAATCAAAAGTTATAGCCAATGTTAAAGTTTTTAAAAAGGAGGTCAAAAGTAGGTCAAATCTCAAGGTCACGAAGTCAAAAATTATAGTACCAATAGAAAGGTCTTGCGACAAGGAATGCACATGTGAAATATTAAAGCTCTATCAGTTACTAATCAAAAGTTATAGCCAATGTTGAAGTTTTTAAAAAGGAGGTCAAAAGTAGGTCAAATCTCAAGGTGAAGGTCACGAGGTCAAAATTTATGGTACCTCTTGAAAGGTCTTGTGACAAGGAATGCACATGTGAAGTATGAAAGCTGTACCACTTACCATTCAAAAGTTATGCCCAATGTTAAAGTTTTTGCAGACGGACAAACGGACAAACAGACAAACGGACAAACAGACGGACAGACCAAAAACTATATGCCCCCCAGAATCTTAGATTCCGGGGGCATAAAAAAGGCCGCTAGGCATATATGGGTTAATTACAATCGTGAAGGGCAATGTAAAAAAAGCAGAAATCCTATTTCCCGGTACCCCGTGCATGGTGAAATTATCCCTATTGTTGTATCTTGCTGGCCGTATTCGACTTAAAACGCGTTCTTGTCGCGACTCGAAACTAATCCTATTTTCTGTATAACTTGCATCATGTGCTAAAATTATGGCTTTTACTTCTCTTCGACGCGCATAAACACGCCTATTCAAATACATAGAGAATTTTGCTACCAAAAATGAAAAATTTCCGACACACAAATCTGTTTTTTTTTTTCACATTTCTGCTCTAAACATAGATTGTTGATACTCGTTAGAACCACCTCGATGACGCGGTTCTAACAAGTAACCACTGTCTCTGTTTGAGCAGAAATAAGAAAAATAACGTATATCCCTGTAACCCCCAGTTTTACTGTTTGAAAGTGGGATTTGAGGGGGGGGGGGGGGTCAAAATTAGGTAGCGTACTTTCGTGATGTGAAAAAAAAAATCTTTTTTCTAGTCCAAATATAGACTGTAGGTGCTCGGTGTTATGAGCCAAAAAAGTAATAATAATAATAATAATAATAATAATGTTTACCCTTGTACACCCAACTTTCTCTCTTTATAGGGCCCCGAGGTGGGCGGCATTTTTTGGCCCAAAGGCTATAATTTGAACAATCTTTGTAGGGGTTCACTATGCCCCCGCCATTCGAAGACTATGAAAAAACAAAGGGCCTCAATGTGGGGGCATTATTAGCCCTAGGGCTATAATTTGAACAATCTTGATGGAGGTCCACTAGATGAAGCTCCAAATATCAAAGACCTGGGCCTTGCGGTTTCATGGAAGATTTTTAAAGATTTCCCCATATAAACTTATGTAAAAACAAAGACCCCCGGTGCGGAGGCGTTTTTGGCGTCAGGGCTATAATTTGAACAATGTTGATAGAGGTCCACTAGATGAAGCTTCATACCAAATATCAAAGACCTGGGCCTTGCGGTTTCAGAGAAGAAGATTTTGTAAGTTTTCAGCAAAAAATCTATTTTAGCTCCTGTGACTTAGATGTGCAACAGACCGGACCCATTTGAACAATTTTGAAAGGGGACCACCTAAGGATAATTCCTTTCAAGTTTGGTAAAAATCCGATCGGGGTTTAGAAGGAGATGTCGTTTGAAGAAAAAGTTTGCACACGCACGGACGCACACACGACGGACAAAAAGTGATCCCAATAGCTCACCTCGTCACTACATGACAAATGAGCTAAAAAAAGAGAATAACTACAGTGACCTTGACCTTGCGCACAGGACCCTGAAAGTTTAACATGTGGGAGATATAAGCATACCCAACATTTGTGTGAAGTAATATTAAAATCTATCAATTGTTTGTTTTTATTGGAGTTTTACGGCCCAGTCAACACTATATAGGTCATTTTTGAGTCGGTCAGTTTACCTATCCACACTTTTCCTGGACAGGCTTATTCGTAATCGGTTAACCAGTACAGTGCACATACTTTAGGCAGAAACTGACAACTGCCCTTCTTAAATCAGCGGAAGGGAGAGAATGACCGTAGAAAAGAGTTTATGATCAATCTCCACGAAAGAATGTTGCCGACCCCGGCAGGTATCGAACCCACGTCCTCCTGATTACCAGTCATACGCGCATCCGACTTAGCTACCGAAGCCGGCTAAAATCTATCAATTAAAGTAGGTCTAGTGATGAAATGTTTTTTTTTTTTTAAAAATAGCCCAAAAGAACTTTAACCTTGATCAGAACACCCTGAAAGTCTGATTTGATTGAGATATTGTACTATCGTACAGAATATTTGTTTGAAGTTATAATAACCCTTTATAGGCGGGAAACCCCTGAATGGGGTAGCCTGGCAAACAGCGTAGGCCCAGATAAGACGTCGCAGAACGTGGCATCTGATCCGGGTCTGCACGGTTTGCTATAAGAATTTTCTGTCAAATCAAATACCCCTCCTGACCAAGGTATTACCAAAAGAGGACGATTCTGAGTAAGTTTAATAATGATTGAAACAACTGCGGCCTCTAGAGTGTTAACAAGGTATTTTCTATGATTTAACCTACTGACCTACCTTTTGACTCCACATGACCAATATTCGAACTTGACATAGATACTTTCAGATGTGTATGTGTGTGTGTGTGAATTCGGGTTTAACGTCGCTTTCAACAATTTTTCAGTCATATCACGACGGTGTCTGGTTGCGACAGGGAGCTCAATGCTCACGTTTATAGTGCTGCCTCACTGAAGTATCATGTCCCAGACACATTACATGATACCACACCCAGTCACATTAGCCTGACACTGGATCGACCAGTCCTAGCTCTTCCCCGTAATCTGAGTGCCAAGCGAGGAGAAGCTAGTACCATTTTTAACGACTTTAGTATGTCGCAGCCCGGGATCGAACCCCAGACCTCCCGTTCCCCGGAGCGGACACTCTACCAACTGAGCTATCGGGGCCGGTGAGATACTTTCAGATGATCATTCTGAGCAAATTTGATGATCAATAGACTAAAATTGCAGTCTGTTAACAAGGTTTTTCTATTTTTGGACCTACTGTTTGACCCCGCATGACCCATATTCGAACTTGACCTAGATATTGTATAATTGATCATTCTGAGCATGCTTGATGATGATTCGACTAAAACTGTGACCTCTAGAGTGGTAAGAAGGTTTTTCTATGATTTGACCTACTGACCTTATTTTTGACCTGACATGGCACATATTCGAACTTGACCGAGATATTGTCAGGATGATCATTCTCAGCAAGTTTGAGGATTATTGGACCAAAACTGTGGCCTCTAGAGTGTTAACAAGGTTTTTCTATGGTTTGACCTTCTGACTAAGTTTTGACCCCACGTGAACCATATTCGAACTTGACGAGATATTGTCAGGATGATCATTCTGAACAAGTTTGATGATGATTGGACCAAAGCTGGGGCCTCTAGAGTGTTAACAAGGTTTTTCTTATAATTTGACCTGGTGACCTACTTTTTGACCCGACATGACCCATAGTCGAACTTGACCGAGATATTGTCAGGATGATCATTCTTAGCAAGTTTGAGGATGATTGGATCAAGTCTATGGCCACTACAGCTTTAACAAGGTTTTTCTAGGATTTGCCCTACTGACGTACTTTTTTACCCATATTCGAACTTGACCGAGATAGTGTCAGGATGATCATTCTGAGCATGAAAAGTTTGAAGATGATTGGACCAAAACTGTGGCCTCTAAAGTGTTAACAAGGTTTTTCTATGGCTTGACCTGGTGACCTATTGTCTGACCCGACATCATCAATATTGGAACTTGACCGATATATTGTCAGGATGAACATTCTGACAAACTTTGATGATTGGATCCAAACTGTGGCCTCTACAGTGTTAACAAGAAAAGTATACGCACGCAAGACGCACACCGCACGACGAACGACGACGCCGGACATCTCACAGTGACAAAAGCTCACCATGACCTTCAGTCAGGTCACTCAGGTGAGCTAAAAACTCCAAGAAAAACTCTAAGAAAATGTATTAAGGCTTTCCGCCGCTGTGAATCATAATAATATTATGCTTACTAAGGCTTCTGGATTGTACACATTTACCACAAAGTGTATCATCATATGCTTTCTAAGTTGGCATGTGTAAATGATTGACCACATAGTGCACACTTGTGAGGTATTACGCTTTTGTGAATCATCATATGCATAGGTATTTGGCCGGTGTGTGTGTAAATGATTTGCCACATGTGTCACATTTGTGAGGTTTTCATTCCAAAAACACACCTGTTCAAATATACTAGCAAACTTTTACCACCAAAAAGAAAACTTATCAGATAAAAATCCTGATTTTTTTTAAATTTCTGCTCAAAACGTAGATTGTGGGTACGTGTTAGAGCCGCCGCGGCGAGGCGGTTCTAACGAGTACCCACCATCTATGTTTCGAGCAGAAATAAGACTAGAAATGCGTCCATAGGACACGATGCCCCCGCCTGAAAATATGTCTATGTTCGTTTTCATCCGTAGAAAGTTACTGACCGTGTTTAAGTTTTGGACCCTTTTTCACATTTGACCTCTTAGTATGACCTTGACCTTGGCTGTAAGGACCTTGGTTTTGTGTGAGGCAGATTGTCTCATGATGGCCAACATTTCTGCCAAGTAATTTTAAAATTCCATCCAGAGATAAGGAGGTTATTGACTGCGTTTTAGTTTCGGACCATTTTTTACCTTTGACCTCTAAGTATGACCTTGACCTTGGAGGTACGGACCTGGGTTTTGTACCTGACACATCATCTCATGATGGTTAACATTTCTACAATGTAATTTCAAAATCCATCAAGAAATAAGATAGTTATTGACTGCTTTTAAGTTTCGGACCCTTTTTTGACCTTTGACCTCTAAGTATGACCTTGACCTTGGAGGTACGGACCTAAGTTTTGCACGTGACACGTCGTCTAATGATGGTTAACATTTATGCCGAGTTATTTTAAAACCAGGAAGTTAATGACCGCGGTTAAGTTTCGGGCACACGGACGAACGGACGGACAGGGGCAACGCTATATGCCCTTTTCACCATTCTTCGAATGGCGGGGGCATAAAACGTAATGTTGACCCCTGTAAACCCGAATTTTACTATCATCTAAAACTGGAGTATAAGGGGTCAACGTTATACAGGCGTGTTTGCGTGATGTTCGCCGCTATAAATCATCATATGCTTGCCCAGATAGCTTAGATCTGTAAATGATCCACACTTGTATGGTTTTTCGCCGTTGTGAATCATCATATGCTTACTAAGGCTGCCTGACTGTGTGAATGATTTACCACATACTGCACACTCGTACGGTTTTACGCCACTGTGAATTATTATATGGCTTCTAAGGCTGCCTGAGCATGTAAACGATCTACCACATACTCCACACTTGTAAGGTGTCTCGCCGGTGTGAATCAACATATGCTTACTAAGGCTGACTGAGTGTTTAAATGATTTAACACATAGTGCACATTTGTGAGGTTTAACGTCGCTGTGAATCAACATATGCTTTCTATGGTTGCCGGACTGCTTAAATGATTTACCACATACTGCACACTTGTGAGGTTTTTCGCCGCTGTGAACCATCACATGCTTAACCAGATAGCTGGAATCTGTAAACGATTTACCACATACTCCACACTTGTAAGGTGTTTCGCCCTTGTGAATCATCATATGTTTTCTAAGGTTGCCTGACCGTGTAAACGATTTATCACATACTTCACACTTGTGAGGGTTCTCGCCGCTGTGAATCAACATATGCTGCTTAAGGTTGCCGAACAGTCTAAATGATTTACCACATACTGCACACTTGTTAGGTTTAACGCCGCTGTGAATCAATATATGCTGCTTAAGGGTGCCGGACAGTCTAAATGATTTACCACATACTGCACACTTGTGAGGTTTTTCGCCGCTGTGAACCGTCATATGCTTACTAAGGCTGCATGACTGTGTAAATGATTTACCACATACTGCACACTTGTGAGGTTTTTCGCCGCTGTGAATCAACATATGCTTACTAAGGCTGCATGACTGTGTAAATGATTTACCACATAATGCACACGTGTGAGGGTTTTTGCCGCTGTGAATCACCATATGCCTATTAAGGTTGCCTGACTGTGTAAATGATTTTCCGCATAATGCACACGTGTGAGGTTTTCTGCCATTGTGAATCATCATATGCCTATTAAGGTTGCCTGGCTGTGTAAATAATTTACCGCATAATGCACACTTGTGAGATTTTCCGCCGTTGTGAATCATCATAGGCTTACTTAGGCTGTCTGTGTAAATGATTTTTCATATACAAAACACTTGTGAGGTTTTTCGCCACTCTGAATGATCATATGCCTACAAAGGCTGCCTAACTCTGTACAGTATTTACCACATAATGTACACTTGTGAGGTTTTCCGCCGCTGTGAATCACCATATGCTTACTAAGGTTGCCTAACTGTGTACTATTTTTGCCACATAATGCACATTTGTGAGGTAGTTCGCCGCTGTGAATAACCGTATGCCTACCAAGGTTGTGTGACCCTGTAAACGGTTTATCACATACTGCACACTTATAAGTCTTTACGCCGCAAATTAGTAAATGCTTACTATAGCTGCCTGACTGTGTAAATGATTTGCAACATAAAGCGATTTTTCGCCGCTGTGAATCACCTTGTGCCTGCTATGGTTGTCTGACTGTGTAATATAATGCAAACTTTTGAGGTGTCTCGCCGTTGTGAATCATCATATGCTTACTAAGGCTGCCACGATTTTCCACCTACTACACACTTGTGAGGTTTTATGCAACTATGAATCACCATGTGCTTGCTCAGGTTGCCTGAAATTGTTAATTATGTACCACATACTGTTTTATATCGGCGCTGTGAAACACTTTATGCTTCCCCAGGCTGCCTGAAAAGGTCATCACGTACTTTTATACTTGTGCGGTTTGTTCCCAGTGCGAACTAACATATGGCGGCCACTGGAAATGATGTTCTTATATCCCACATTTGTGAAGTTTCTCTACAATGTGAATAAGTCAATTTGTATGGCTCTTCAAATTGTCAGGCGTGTTAAATGATTTATTGCACACCTAAAAACGTTGGTATTTATACAACTTTAACGGTTCATGTGAATCTTCATTTGTCTTCTCAGGGTTTTTGACATCGCATTTATACCATTTTTCAGTGGCGTAGCTGGAACAAAAATACAATTAGTTTAAACGTTTCTTTGTAAAATACAGGAAATACATTCTGCCAAAGCATATAATTAATTATATCTATAAATCCAATATTTTACAATGGGATTCAGAATACAATTAAAGACAGGACTGGACTATTTAAGGGGGCACAGTAAAACCTGAGTCTTTGTCTGACCCCTTAAGGGTTAACTTAAAATTCTATGTATATGATTGGCTGTAAATGGAGACCTTTTGTGACATCACAATGATTGGGATTTTAATAGTAAGTGATTGACAGCTCTGCTCTGCTTGAAGCTAACCTTGTTATCTCAATTATGTAACAGCAGACACACTCCATAATTGGTTTCAGTAGACAAACAAAACAATTAAGTCATGATTAATGTATTTGTTCTTTTATTTTTAAATTACAAAGAAACAAAATACAGACACATTTCATAAAGGTTCATTATATAGCATATTTAGTTCTAATATACCAAAAAAGATATAAATAATAAAAATTAAAGCTTCAAACTTGTTGAATAAGTAAATAAATGTTTGAATGAAAGGATTGTTTTTAAACTTGATATAATAGAAAGATTTTTCCCTTCTTCTTCTTGTTTTTCTTCTTATAGAAGAAGAAAAATAAAAAGTAAAATGAATTATACACAGGCAGTCTCAGTAAAATAAATTAAATAAAATTGACACAGCTAAACAAATGATGGAATGGCTGTATGAATATAACAGATGTCTAGGCTTATCACTGAGTTCATTTGGTATCATTTTGAAAATAGATATC
Organism: Lucinisca nassula; assembly: GCA_963580285.1. Taxonomy (NCBI): domain Eukaryota; kingdom Metazoa; phylum Mollusca; class Bivalvia; order Lucinida; family Lucinidae; genus Lucinisca; species Lucinisca nassula. Next base: position 32,304,129 of record OY757015.1, on the reverse strand, counting down.
TGCTTAAGCAGTTGCTAGAGGGCGTGGCCGGTGTTGCACATTTCAGTTCAGGTCATGAACAGACTCAATGAAACCGAGTCTGCTATTTTCGTTTATTTGGTGTATTCCTTGCTTCCAAAGGATCTAACTTCAGAACTTATTTATCTCATTCTAATCTCAGTTTAGATTTTTTAAATAAAATATAGATTTTGGGTGCTCGTTAGAATTGTCTTAATCAGGCAGTTCTAACGAGCACCCACAATATACTATCAAGTGAGCGTATATATTCATATGGCCTCAATGAGGCAATTCAAACGAGTACCCCCCCTCCTCCTCGATATACTATAGTGTTGGTTTGTTTGTTTGAATTGATGTTTAAAGTTCCCGTCAACATTGTACAGGTCATTTTGGAGACGTTGCCCCAAATTTTGTGGGACTTTCATCCGACACTGAGATGAAATGACATCTCAAGCCCTGTTGCCCAATGAAACCAATAGGGTTTATTAGCATGGACTCACACAGCTTTGCCTTGGCAGGCTTAGATCACCTAAGCAGTTTACCAGTACTCGTGTGCGGATCGGTTTCAGCTCTGCGTGGAAGCATCATGAAGCCCATATATTTCTTCAAGCCCCAATGGGCTGGGGCCGATAGAGTGTTGGTACTAGGTCTTTTTCTAATGAGTACTAGGACTAGCATTTTACACATACAAATGTTCAAAGAGGCGGTTCTAACGATTTTTGGGATATGTGTTAGAACTGTGTTATATCCCAAAATCTTTTTACAGTGAAACATGTTACAGAGAGTTTATTGTGTACAGAGAAAAATATAAAAACACAGATTATATTTCTTCCACACCAAAATTGACATTCAGGTAAAATCGTTTTCTGATTTCAGTCAAGTTTGCTTTTTTATTTTCTACTACATAAAACTAGATTTTTTCTATTTTAAATGTTAATAAATAAATAAATCTTTGTTTAAGAAGCATAATTTATGTCCAACTTTTGAAGGTATTTGTTTGATAAATTTATGGACAGCAGCTGGTTATTACAGTCAATTACATCCTATAATCCTTATCAGTTTTTTGGTCCCTACAGGTAGCCAGCCAACCAAGACCAAGCCACACCTACTTTTATCTGCTGGTTACCTGTACATGTTTAAGCTGGGAACCAGACCCCCGCATGAAAATCCTGTCTTTCAGCACAACAGTGATATTCTATGAAATTCTTTAAAATCTGTTTGTGTGAAGAAGGTTTTGGTTACTGAGCATCATATAGTTCACAGTGAAAACCAGACCACACGCATGCGTTTGATGATCTAAATCTGAGCCTTTGATGAACACTTACATTATACGAGGGTCGTTCGGAAAGTTAGTAGAATTTTGCTATACCTTTGACATTCGTCATTCAATATACATGAAATTTGGTGTGAATAATCTTTAACTTATTCTGAACATAAATGTAAACTTACAAGATACACAGCGACATTAACCGGATGTACGGGTTGTCGTGGCAACGTAGGGACGGGATCCCGGGGTAGCCCGAAAAATGTTTTTGTTCAGGCAGATTCTTGAAGAAAAACTCTTTATTTCCGTCTGATTGCGTTACTTCAAAACCCCGCACAACGTCAGATGATAATTCGACGTCATGACGTCATTTGCCGAAAATTTTAAAACAATCACTGCCCTTCGAAGAAAATCACAGCGCATTTAATTAGACCTGCGAGATTGCGAGTTGGAAAACCATGACGTCCACCGGCGATATTGAGTTGCGGAGTGTAGTGAAATTCTGTGTCGCTCTTAATAAATCACCGACGGAAACGCTGAAAATGATAAAATCAATATGGAAATATGATAAATAATAGTCCAGCTGTCGTCTAAAAGTGACACTCAAGGTTCAAGGGCGGAAGATAGTCGATTTCGGACGATCCGAGGATCGGCCGACCAGCCGTTGTAGCGTGTTCCATTAGGGAATCAGTAAATGATATGGTTTACAAGAACAGGAGAACAACAGTCAGGGTTCTTGCTGATGAACATGAGGTTTCGATCTCCACAGTACATGGAGTATTGACAGATGAACTTGGAATGTCTAAAGTTAGTGCGCGATGGGTGCCAAGATTACTCACGGACACGGAAAAGGGGGGCCGGGTGCATTGTTCGCGGATGTTTCTCAGCCGTTTCGACTCTGAAGGTGACGAGTTTTTGGATAGGATCATCACAGTTACACCATTTCGACCCTGAGACCAAAGCTATGCCATCCGTTTGGAAAACCCACAAGACTCAACCCAGAAAGAAGGCAAGAGTACAGAAAAGTACGGGGGAACACATGTTCATTTTCTTCATGGATCGGCACGGGATGATCTTGCAACACAGAGTACCAGACGGACAGACTGTCACTGCAGCATTCTATTCGAAGGTAATTGCTTTTCGCGTTTCGTTTAAAATTTGTAGGGCTACACTTTTTCTATAATAGACGATGAACTGATGTTCCAGTGTTTAACATGCATCGCAGTCTTTCAAGACTGGGTCATTTTGTGATTGTATTTTGGTTTTTCAGGTCCTGGGGGGCGAGATCTCTTAAATGTGATAAGAAAGAAATGCCCAAATATGGATCTTGAGAGAGTATTCTTGCACACCAGACAAGGAAATCCGTGATTTTACCCTGGTATAGAAATTTATGTTCTGACCCTGGTGTTCCGACCCCAAATCGAATATAATCGCGTGTTTGATAAATGCACTGGTTGATTACAACCTCATGCGCGGTGTCGTCATGCGTGACGTCACTAAACATTCCTGTTGTGTCATCACAAAATGGCGGACGTCGGTAACCGAAGTGACAGCAGCATTAAAAATTCGCAATAGAAATGGAAGGTATGCAAGAAAAAGAATCCAATATGGGTGTGAGGGGTGGATAGAAAAATCCGTCCCTCGGGATCACTGTCCGGCATCACTCGGCAAGCCTCGTGATGCCGGACAGTGTCCCTCGGGACGGATTTTTCAATCCATCTCTCACACCCATATAAGATTCTTATATTCTTACACCAGGATAATGCTCCTGGACACCGAGAGGAATGTACTCAACTGGAGATCAGTCTTCTTGGTTTTGATGTCTTGGAACATCCGCCGTACAGCCCAGATCTTGCTCCTATGGATTTCCGGGGTTTTCCAGAGATGAAAGCATACTTGCGGGGATTAAGATTTGATTCGGCAGAAAAACTTACAAAACAGAGTCAGTTAATTGTGTCGTCCTTCTCCGAAGACTGGTATGTAGAAACCTTCAGTAAATGGTTAATGCAGACAGAAGAAGTGCGTAGACATTGCTGGAGACTACGTGGAGAAAGTGAGACGTTCGCTGGACTTGAATAACGCTTGACGTGTTCACGACGTCATATTGACATTAGCGTGCTCCGGGTATGTGTTTAATACATTCATATAATCAATGTAAATTTTCATTTTTCAAGTATATCATTATCATTTTCTCAGAAGTTATAGCAGAGATGTTGAAGTTTAAGTAGACATAAAATTCTACTTTCTATTATGGTTATTGCCCGTTTTATAGCAGCATTCTACGAACTTTCCGAACAACCCTCGTATATGCTCGATGACAACTTCACGTTTATTGAGGCACATAGGAATCTTTAGGTCGGGCATTTTAAATAGTTAATCACTAATCCCACAGAGATTGTGTTTCTTATTTATCGTTTCTAAATGTGGCGGAGTGTACAGCCACTTGCCACTGTTTCTCAAAGCATTTGGCAGATCTGCTGACCCTGTCAACAATGTACATTATCATATAGCAAATCTGCTGAGTCTATATCAACAGTGAACATCACCATAAGGCAAATCTGCTGAGTCTATCAGCAATGTACATCATGATATGACAGAACCGCTGAGTCTTTCAACAATGTACATCAACATATGGCACATCTGCTGGGTCAATCAACAATGCACATCATCATATGGCACATCTGCTGAGTCTATCAGCAATGTACATCATCATATGGCAGATCTTCTGAGCCTATCAACAATATACATCATCATATGTCAGATCTGCTGAGTCTATCAACAATGTACATCATCATATGGCAGATCTTCTGAGCCTATCAACAATGTACATCATCATATGTCAGATCTGCTGAGTCTATCAACAATGCACATCATCATATGGCACATCTGCTGAGTCTATCAGCAATGTACATCATCATATAGCAGATCGCCTGAGTCTATCAACAATGTACATCATCATACGTCAGATCTGCTGAGTCTATCAGTAATGCACATCATCATCAGGCCACCATAAGCGATAACGTTATTCAGAGGTTTTGCGTCCAGCAAGAAAACAAATGAAACTGCATATTATATTAGCCAGCACCTCATCACGTTAGCAAGGCAACAAAACGAAAACCACTGTAAGCCCCAATTCATAGAAAAAATGGGGTTTACTGAACTTAACATTACTTTTCTATACTAACTAGAGCTGTCAGTGAAACTGACTAGGGCCCCGGCAGCGCTATCAGAGGAGTAGGAAAATGTTGATGTTAAAAAAGACGTTTTTTTTCCTTTCACCTCTAAGTATGACCTTGACCTTTGAGGTATGGACCTGGGTCTTGCGCGTGACACACTGTTACATAATGGTTAATATTTCTGCTAAGTAATATTTAAATCCATCCAGGTATAAGAAAGTTATAGATTGGACACAATAAAAAAGACGCTTTTTGACCTTTTATCTCTAAGTATGACCTTGACCTTTGAGGTACGGCTGTGGGTCTTGCGTGTGACACTTCGTCACATTATGGTTAACATTTCTGCCAAGTAATATTTAAATCCATCCAGGAATAATAACAAAGTTATTAATTGGACACAGGAAAGACCCTTTTTTGACCTTTAACCTCTAAGTATGACCTTGACCTTTGAGGTACGGACCTGAGTCGCAACACTCCATCACATTATGGTTAACATTTCTGCCAAGTAATATTTAAATCCATCCAGGAATAAGAAAGTTATGGAGGATAAAAAAATTTGTGGACGGACAGACAGACAGACAGACGGACGGACGGACAGAGTGATGCCAAGTAATATTTAAATCCATCCAGGAATAATAAAAAGTTATGGAGGATAAAAAAATTTGTGGACGGACAGACGGACAGACGGACGGACAGACAGACAGACGGACGGACAGAGTGATTACTATAGGGCACCCACACTTTCAGTGCGGGGCCCTAACTATTGCAAAAAACAGACTGTGGGTAGCCATCCCCCCCCCCCGCCCATTGGGGCTTGAAGAAATAGATGGGCCGTGTGATGCTTCCACGCGGAAGTGAAACCGTTCCCAGCACGAGTGCTGATTAACCATCGAGAGGATCTAAACCTGCCCAGCCAAAGCGGTGCGAGTCGGACCGCCCATGCTTATAAACGCAATTGATTTCATTGACCGACAGGGTTTGAGATGTCAATACATCTCAGTGTCGCGTAAAAATCCCAAAAATTGGAAGCAACGTCTCCAAAATGACCAACAATCACCAAGTGTTGACGGGGACGTTAAACCTCCTATCAAACAAACTTACATACGTCGGGTACTCCATAGAACCGGCCGCCTCAATATGTTGGTCGAACGAGTACCACCAATCTGTGCTTCCTTACAAAATAAGAACTAGATCACAAATTTCTATGGGACATTGTGCCTATTTTCAGCTGTGAAACAATATAATATGTCACACGGTGTTTTAACCTAACAAGAAAGCAGTCTGAGGGACAGCCAAATCCCCGCCGCAAATTAATAACAAAGCTCAACCTTGTGACCTTCACCTGTGTCATTTACCTGGAGTTTGCATGGTTTATTTATAGGTTATGCACATCAACTCACTGAGGGGGGTATTTGACCAAAGCTTAATTAAAATCCTTCCAGGGGTAAAGGAGATATGGAACGGACACACAATTCAAAGTTTCGAACTCGTGACCTTCAAATGTCACCTTGACCTTGAGTCGGCATGGTTTATTTACGGGTTCTGCATATCAGCTAATTGTGGCATATTCGACCAAACTAAAATGAAAATCAACGGACTCTAAATTCACGGTTTGAACTTGTGACCTTCAACTGTGACCTTGACCTTAATTCGGCATGGTTTATTTATGGTTCGGCACATCGGCTCACTGAGGGGGATATTTGACCAAATAAAAAGGGGTAAAGGAGATATGGAAATGTCACACAATTCAAAATTTCAAATTCGTGACCTTCAAATGTCACCTTGACCTTGAGTCGTCATGGTTTATTTATGGGTTATGCACATCAGTTCACTTAGAGGGATATTCGACAAAAGTTTAATGAAAATCCTTCCAGGGGTAAAGGGAATATGGAACGACTTTAAATTCAAGGTTCAAACTCGTATCCTTCAACTGTGATCTTGGCCTTGAGTCAGCATGGTTTATTTATGGGTTCGGCACAACAGTTCACTGAGGGGGATATTTGACCAAAATTTAATGAAAGAGTTATGGAACAGAAACAAAATGCAGTTTCAAACTCGTGACCTTCAACTGTGACCTTGACCTTGATTCGGCATGATTCATTTATGGAATCTGCACATCAGCTCACTGAAAGGACTATTTTACCAAAGTGTAACGAAAATCTATCGAAAGGTTCAGTAGATATCGGGCGGACAAGAAAGTGTTACCGACAGACAGGTGGATGAACGGACCGAACGACGGACAGACAGATGGACAGACGAAGTCCATTCCTATAATCCCCACTCCGCTTCGCGGCGGGGGATTAATAAATAGTTTTGTATCCTCATTCCCAGATAACTTTGCATCAAAGATATTTAATACAGGGTCATTCTCAATGATGAGAAAAAGTCCCACAAAAGTGGAAGCAACGTCTCCAAAATGACCTTAACATTGGTGTTAAAGCAGTGAACATTAAACCTCAAGTTAAACAAAGTCAAAACGCTTTTTCTGTTTTCTAGACACTTAACGTTTACATTTGTTATTTAAACAAAACGTAAGAACAACAAGTTATTTTGGGGATGTGAAAAGTTGCACTATGTCGCACGAGTGTGATTTCATAATGCTTATTTTAGCTCTGGCAGACATCTTGTTTAGCTATTTCTGTAGAGGCTCACATAAGCAATATTCCTATAAAGAATGACTGAAATTTGGCCAAATATCTATAAGTTATTGTTTAAATATTTCTGTATTTGAGCTGTGGCGGCCATCTTATTCAATGGTTGAGCCATCTTATTCAATGGTTGAGCCATTTAAGCCATTGTGGCAAAAGATTACTTAAGTAACACCCATGTGGATTTTGAGTGCAAGTGGCCCAAAGAGATAGGAAGAATTGTCGTTTAAAGTTTTCTATTCTTAGTTACGGCGGCCATCGTGTTCATAAATGCACAACCGTTATAGCTATTTTGGTAGATGGTCGTTTAATCGACATTCGTATGACGTTTCATCGAAGTTGCCTAGTGCGTATAAAAGGGGCTGATCTTTAAAGATATTTTACTATTTTTAGCTCCGGCGGCCATATTGCTCTTAGGGGCGGAACTACTTTAGCTGTTTAGAAGAGGATCACCTAAGCAATATTACTGTGAAGTTATATTGAAACTGGTCCAAGGGTTTAGGAGTTATTGGCATTTAATGCACATTGGTGACGTGTTCTTCTATTTTAGCTCTGTTGGCCATTTTCGCTCATCGGGTGGAACCGTTTTAGATAGCTTGGAAGAGGGTAACCTAAGCAACATTACTTTGAAGTTTAAATGAAATTGGCCCAAGAGTATACAGAGTATCTATCGTTTAAATATTTTATTTTTTTAGGCCTCGCGGCCATCTTGTTCGCTGGAGCGGAAAGTTTTTTGTTTGATTTGAGGTTAAAAATCCCCGTCAACACTGTAAAGGTCATTTTGGAGACGTTGCTTCCAATTTTGTGGGACTGTTACCCAACGTTGAGATGGAATGACGTCTCAAGTCCTGTCACCCAATCAAACCAATAGGGTTTATATGCATGGACGGTCTGACTCATACCGCTTTGCCTGGGAAAGCTTAGATCCTCTAAGTGGTTTACCAGTACTCGTGTGCGGGTCGGATTTAGCTCTGCGTGGAAGCATCGTGCAGCCCAAATATTTCTTCAAGGCCCGATGGGCGGGGGCCGCTGGAGCGGAAAGACCAACTAATTTGATACAGGGTCACATAAAAACACTTCAATGAAGTACGAATCGAATTGGACAAAGGGTTAAGGAGAAAATGGCATTTACATTTAAACTAACTTGTAAACGTTTTTTTTCTGTTTTTAGCGCTGGCGGCCATCTGGTAAATCGGTGTGCTTCTCACACCCTATTCGCATACAAAATAAGCTTGTTTTCTGGGCTCACATGATGTTGACTTCCCTTCGGTGATACAGTACATCTATTTCTGTTTGTTGTCACTAAAAGAATGCAGATGCATTTTATGTTCTACTGATTTTTCTTTTGCTTGTACGAGTGGTTGAACGGGGGTTGCTGAATCAGACTCTGAAAGGGCAGAGGAACTAGTTGGTCAATTCAATGATGCGTTTAATAAAACTGAGTTCACGGAGGTTCCATTGACTGGAAGGTCGGCCCAATTCATGAAAAATATTGTTGTGACAGCTGCAGGAGTGATCAAGTTACTTCAAGGCTTAAACCCCAGTAAGGCCTTAGGACCTCATGACCTTCATCTAAGAGTGCTGAAGGAACTAGCAAATGAGTTGGGTCCAGTTTTTGCACACTTGTTTCAACAGTCTCTTGATACGGGTTAAATCCCCAAAGAATGGCTCTTAGTAAACATCTGTCCACTCTTCAAAAAAGGAGATAGGGATCTTGCCCGTAATTATCTCCCTGTGTCTCTGACTTGTGTTCTGTGTAAATTGCTGGAACATATAGTCTGCTCAAACATCATGGCCCACTTGGACGAACATTTAACTTTTGTCAGAAAGACAACATGCATTTAGAAAAAGGCACAGTTGTGAAACTCAGCTAAGCACAGTCATTTGACTGGGCAAAAATCTTGGACAAAGGGGGGCAGGTGGACACATTTATTCGAGAAGGCTTTGGACACCCCTCCTCATGAACTTCTTAAATCTAAGTTATTTGGTTATGGAATTGGGGGAAAGACCCTCAAATGGATAGATTCCTTTCATTGCTATAGAAAACAGCGGCTTGTTGTTAATGGTGAATCTTCAAAGTGGGCTCCAGTTTTGTCTGGAGTCCCGCAAGGGACCGTTCTTGGTCCACTTTGTTCTCCCTGTACATCAATGATATTTCCACTGACATTGACTCAGAAATAAGGCTGTTCGCAGATCTTCTATGACTATGTTTGTTACCGGGAAATTAGAGATACAGATGACTCATTGAGACATTGATATATTAGGATATTGGGCCCGAAAATGGGGCATGAGATTTCAGCCAGTTAAATGCAATATTATGCAGATAACTATGAAGAGATCTAATAAAGTTGAGGCTTCTTACACCTTAGAGGGAACGGTCCTCGAGAATGTGGACTCCATTAAATACCTTGGAGTGACAATCTCACACAGCTTGAGATGGAATACTCATATTAGCAACATGTGTACTAAGGCAAATAGAACGCTTGGTTTCCTGAGGTGAAATCTTCATCAGTGCCCTCAGGATCTAAAAGAGGCAGCATATAAAGGTCTACTTCGCCCAATCTTGGAATATGGTGGTTGCATCTGGGACCCCAGTGGAGTGGTCCTTAACGATGAAATTGAGAAAGTTCAGAATAGAGCTGTTAGATTTGTAACAGGCAATTACTGCTTTGAAACTGGGAGCATGACTGGAATACTTGGAAAATTAAAATGGGAGTCTCTCAAGAAAAGAAGAAAAGTCAGTAGGCTAATCCTTTTATACAACGGTCTAAAGGATGCTGCCAGCATTCCAACAGATGACCTTGTTCCCCCTGTAGAAATCCAGCTCGTTGGCGTTTCAGACGCTTACTGCAAGAACTGACATTTATAAAGAGTCGTTCTTCCCCCAGAAACATTAGAGATTGGAAGGCCCTTCCCGATTCGATTATTTCGACAGCTGAATGTGCTGATGATTGTGTAGCTAAATTTACCTCTTTGGTTAGAGCTAGGGACTAACTTCCCACATCACATGTCCTAGTGTATGAATGTCAACTGACGTGTCACCAGTAACAATTCGGATTCTGGTTGTCATAGTAAAAGATTGTAGCTTTGCTTATGTATGAAACTGGAGTCAACTTTACGAATCTTTGACTATTATACAAGTTTCCGTATTTACTGGCACACTTCTACATCAACAGTTTTGTCATTTGACGGTCCAATACTTTTGACTACACAAATTAATGTGTGCTTAGCGTAGACTCAAGCTTTTTGTAAAAGCTAATACTTGTTTTCCTTATTTTTGCTCAAAAAACATAGATTGTGCAGGGATATTTTTGGATGGGCCCCAGCCATTCAATGAGAGAGAAAGCTATGAGTTATAGACGGAATCTAAATTAATTTTTGTTTGGGCCCCATATATATAAGCTATGCAAATTCAATGTTAATTTTGCTGTAAGGTGTGCGTTAAGGATTCTTGGGCCCATCATTTTTTCCAAAAGGCATATGAAAATTCAAAAAGGCCCATCACAATTTTTATTTTTTCATGTAAATGACTGGTAGGTGGGCCCTTGGCCCATTTTTGGGGCACATCATTATTTTGGGCCAAAAATATCCAAGATTGTGGGTGCTCGTTAGAACCGCCTCACTGGGGTGGTTCTGACGAGCACCCACAACCTATATTTGCAACTTATAAATAAGAAAAAAATATATCATAGATTTTCATAAGAAAAGTCAAGTTTTGAGATATGAAAGAATGCACTGTGTCACACAGATGTGTTATCGTAATGCTAAATAATAAATGGACTCGTTTATTGGTGAGATATTTATATAAAGGTCCACGTCTATGCCCAACATATCCGTTTGCATAATTAGAGTGCCTAACTATCTGGTTCTAGAACTGTATAAATAACCATTTGCATGAATATCTGTAATGTTTTCTGCTCCAAACACCATTAGGGAAAGCGATTGTGGTGGCTCAGACGCACTGGGTGAAATTATTGTGAACTAACCCATATTCCACATTTGACAAATTAATTTGTGAAAAAAAGGCATGCACAATGTGTTAAAAAAAATGATAATAGTGCATATTTTATATTAATGTCCAAACAATATGGTGGAAACCGGGGTGAAAATGGTCTGTTCCGGTAAATCGATCCGTTCCGGTAAATTTACGCACCCGGCTCACGTTATTAAAATCATAACCATGTACAGGGAAGCCCTTTTTCCATCCACAGGACCGCTTTAACGCCATCCGATAACTGTGTCTTACCCACCGGTGTGAGGGTAGAAATCTCCCGTAAATTTCTCACAAAATCCTTTTCGATTTATTCCGTGTATGGTCTGCAATAATGTTTAATAATTTACAAAATAAATCGCATTAGGTAGGCAGGTTAATAGAGCCGGTTAATTATTTACCAAGACACCGGATGGAAACAAGAAAACGGGCGGATGGTAAAAAGGATTTGTCCCATGGACATCAGATTTCAATATCGACAGTGCGTTTTGGTAAATACAGGTGCGTTTTGGTATTTCTATGGACCGAACTTTATGACATTCATCCCTGCAACTGATGCCAATGGAGCGTGTTCTGACACGGACATTTTATCGCCACTGCGGAGGATCTAGCATTAGAGCTGGCCTTCCTTCGCAGAACTCACTCATCTCTTATCAACGATCGGCTCGATATGAGTCATATTATTGCATTGGCCGTAATACCAAACAAAACAATTATCACTAATGGTACCTACTCCAGCATTATCCTGGTCTCCTCTGGTGTCCCACAGGGCTCCGTTCTCGGACCTATACTGTTTCTTGCATACATAAATGACCTCCCAGAGCAGGTTAGGTCAAAAGTCCGACTCTTTGCTGAAGACACAGCAATGTACATATGCATTAGCTCCTTGTCTGAAGCAAACCTCCTTCAAGAAGATCTCTGCAATTTGGAGCTATGGGAAAAGGCCTGGGACATGAGCTTCAACCCGACAAAATGTCAGGTTTTACATGTCACCAGGCTGAAGACACCCATTCCCTCCAAATACTTTCTTCATAACACTGAACTTGAAAGTGTATCTGCTGCAAAGTACCTTGGGATCACCATATCTGACGAGCTGGGGAACGCACATAGACAATATCACAAAAAAGGCAAATCAAACCCTCGGCTTTATCAAAAGAAATATCAAAGTACACAACCAAGACCTTAAGTCCACAGCATACAAAACTCTTGTCCGACCGCAATTGGAATATGCTTCCAGTGTCTGGTCACCCCATACAGCTACAGATATCTACAAACTTGAATGTGTCCAACGCAGAGCTGCCAGGTGGGCCACACGAGACTATACGTACACATCAAGTGTTACAGCTATGCTTGGAAAACTCCAATGGCGTCCACTAGATCAGAGACGCATCGATAATCGCCTTATCATGCTATACAAGGTCACGCATGACCTTGTCCCAATCCCTGTCTCAGATTACCTCACACCAAATCGCAGAGAGTCGAAATTTATCCACCCTTTGGCATACAAGCAAATCCCCACCCAGACCAACTATCACAAGTATAGCTTCTTCCGAAGATCAGTTATACACTGGAACCCTTTCACCCTTTGGCATACAAGCAAATCCCCACCCAGACCAACTATCACAAGTATAGCTTCTTCCGAAGATCAGTTATACACTGGAACGCTCTTCCAGCCTATATTGTCTTGCTACCAACCTTGGCACAGTTCTGTCATGCTGTCTGCCAGGTGGTGCATGTGTCCCCCTAAGCCACCAGATTCTGTTTTATCTTTTAACTATACTAACTTTCTTTTCGCACTGTATAAACTCATTTCACCTACTTTGCTTTCCTTTTATTTCAGCTAACCCCCTTTAGCACTTGGTATAACGGATACCCTTCTCTTGTCCTCTTATGAGGTTTAAAAGTATCGGAAGAAAGAAAGAAAAAAAAACAAAGAAAAAAAAACTTACAACTTAAAAACTCCAGGGTGGTAATGCTAGAAAACTCTTATTTAGACAAGGTTTGCTACAGCTGTAACTGCACCAATTGGACTGTTTGGTAAAAAGAGAACTGTACCAATAAGACGAGTGATTTCTATTCCGCATTTGCCTTTAAACCAAAATCGCGACAGAATACCCCGCAGTATCTGAAATTTTGACCGAGACGTAATTAGCTGATATTCTAACATGCTTTCCTCTAATTTTTGACTCCCATGATGTAGGAAATTATGAAGTATTCACACTTAATAACACTTGCCTGATGTTTGAACAATTTGGCTAGAACGATTTGGATATGCACATGTAGCGCAGTCGGATATGCGTCTGAGTGGTGATCTGGAGGTCGCGGGTTCGATACCTGCCGGGGGCAGCAACTTACTTTCGTGAAGATTGATTATGGAATCTTTACTATGGTCCTTCTCTAACTTTCACTGATTCAAGAACGGCAAATGTCAGTTTCTGGCGACAGATTGTGCCCTGTACTAGTTAACCTCTTATGGATAAGCCTGCCCAGGAAAATTGTGGGTAGGTAAATTGAGCGGCTAAAATGACTTTAATAGTCTTGACTGGGCCGTCAAACCCCAATACAAACAAACAAATTGAACGATTTCTGGTCACACAGTCTTAATTGTAGGTTTTGTCATGCCCTGGCTCATATAGTAAAATTGGGTTTAAGAAGGTATATATTATTTTTCTGCTCAAAAACATAGCTTGTGGGTACTCGATTGAACCGGCTCGTTGAGGTGGTTCAATTGAGTTCCAGCAATGTATGTCTGGCGCAGAAATAAGAAAAATGGCAGAGTTTGTATAGAAAACTTTTCAGTTTTTGGTGTTAAGTGGTAAAATTTTCAATACATTTGTTTAGGCGTGTTTTTGTAATATGAACAAAGGTAATAAATGCGTTTGCAAATGATCTGACACCTAATGGAGCGCGATAGCTCGGTGGTTTGTGCACTGACCTGTGATGCTAGAGGTTCCTGTTCGAGACCCGGCAGCAGTAATAAAATCGAGGTGCCGTCCGAAAATGTGTTTTTCAGGAATGAATCCAACAGGTAGCATTACACTAAATGCTGGGAGGTACCGGGTTTTATCACTTTGGGACAGAGCTTTTAGTTGCGTTCTAAATACCAGACTTGCTTCCATTGGATATATATCCCATGTTTTATTTCAATGTGAGAAAATGATAGGTATAAGGGACTAAAATGATGCATGTTTTATAAATATATCTGCAAGCTCAAAGAAATTTTTGCTGATTTTATATGGTCACCCCTCCTTTAAAAATGTTGGTTTTATTTACTCCGTTCTAGCAGGTAAACAAACATGGTTGACTGTAACTTGAAAATGAGCCGGACAACATGTGGATTTTTTCTCATCAACTTGTTGGGCTAGGATGGCTCTATAAACAAGTAAGGTTTGAAAAGTTTTGTATGTGTAGTTTTTGTGGGAGCAGGTAAAAGGTTACTATTGTCGCCTATGGAAAACATTTAGTGGAAAGCTCCCTATAGCAAAAGTAGACCACTATCCTGTTTTCAGTCATAACATACAATTTCCACACATTTGTAGGTTCTGTCCAATTCTGTTTCATAAAATGTATCCTCATGGCATGTATTTTGACATAGATACTGTAAAAAATGTGATGGTAATGCTAATTTAGGTCTAACTGGATGTATTTGATGTATTTTTGCCTCTGACCTATGTTCTTGGGTGGTGGTGGGGGGGTACTTTGAAGCCATGTAAATCAGTTTTTATTGATGTGTTTGGAAAGGAGACTTGCAGTAATTGTATTTGCACAAACACAAGAAAGAATCAACTCCATCTGGAATATAAGTGTAAGGTTTCATGGCACTAAGACTATGTCTCAAACCAAAGCAAAACTTCAAAATTGTCTCGCCGAACAGCCCGCTGCAATATCCGGATAAGTTTTCTCATCCGTTATAAGTTCTATTTCATTGTATTCATGTAGAAGGATGTGGACAGATATATTCAGCTATTCCTCATGGCATTAAGGCATTTATTAACATTTTCTTGGCATTTTTGTCCTCAAAATATCCTCAAAATGCCATTTTTACTTTAAATAGGGGGTGTAGGTGTGAAAATAGCCATAAAAATGAGTATTGGTGCTATTTAGGCATAATTCTCTGCATTTTAGGATTGAATTGTTCCAAAGACATTGGAGAAAAACCACTGATGCAAGCCGGTGTCTGGGTTCCATTCAAGAAAGAGATAAACTTTTGCGCTTTTCAAAAACTATGGTTTGTTCGGCTTTCATTGTTGAATCTGAAAGCGCTAACTTTATCGCAAACTTGAAAGATTCTGTGTGACTGAACTTTTATTATGCATGACTAAATTATTACATATGACCTAAATTTCTATTTGGCAATTCTTTGGATGCAACATAAAGAAAATAAGGGTTTGGTATAGGTAGCATTACACTAATGCTGGGAGGTACCGGGTTTTATGACTTTGGGACAGAGCTTTTAGTTGCGTTCTAAATACCAGACTTGCTTCCATTGGATATATATCCCATGATTTATTTCAATGTGAGAAACTGATAGGTATAAGGGACTAAAATGATGCATGTTTTATAAATATATCTGCAAGCTCAAAGACATTTTTGCTGATTTTATATGGTCACCCCTCCTTTAAAAATGTTGGTTTTATTTACTCCGTTCTAGCAGGTAAACAAACATGGTTGACTGTAACTTGAAAATGAGCCGGACAACATGTGGATTTTTTCTCATCAACTTGTTGGGCTAGGATGGCTCTATAAACAAGTAAGGTTTGAAAAGTTTTGTATGTGTAGTTTTTGTGGGAGCAGGTAAAAGGTTACTATTGTCGCCTATGGAAAACATTTAGTGGAAAGCTCCCAACAACGTGCACCGCCCTTCCGAATGAGACATTGGCTGGAGGTTCCCTGTGCCCCTTTGCAGGTTGATGATACCTATCGAAATTACGTGATGACTGTATAGACACATCCAAAGTCTATGTCACACAAGGTCAAAGGTCATTAGCCTCGTTTTATCTGATGAGCAATACACTTCCCGTTCCATACGCTACTTTTGATTAAGGACGAATTGTTTTCTGTAATTACTATTGTTAAATCGTCGTTCTATCAAACTGTTTTTGACATTAAACTGCTTCTTTTTCGCTTAAATTTGGATGAAAAATATATAATTATGCTTTAATCTTATTTCCGTTCGTGTTAAATAAAGCGCATCGACGACGTTTGGTGTGATGGTGGATAGTTTTATAACGCTTTTTAGGTAACAAAATGTGCGATAAAATGTCAGAAGAGACAGGTTCTATAGAAGGTTTCTTTTTGTCGAGTATCAAGTATCGAGACGTAAAAGTCGAGTATCGAGTCATAATTGTCGAGTATCGAGTCATAATTGTCGAGTATTTAGTGAAAAATTTCGAGTATCGAGTAAAAATTGTCGAGTATCGAGTTAAAAAAGTCGAGTATCGAGTTGAAATTGTCGAGTATCGAGTCAAAAAAGGCGAGTATCGAGTTAAAATTGTCGAGTATCGAGTTAAAAACGTCGAGTATCGAGTTGAAATTGTCGGGTATCGAGTTGAAATTGTCGAGTATCGAGTCAAAACTGTCGAGTATCGAGTCAAAAAAGTTGAGTATCGAGTTAAAATTGTCGAACATCGAGTTAACATTAACATAATTCTGCAGCATGACTTTGCAGGTATGCGATTCGTCTTATTTGAACAAGCAATAACTCAAAAATGATGACTTGTGTTTGTTTTTTCCTAAAATATGTCATCATTTAAACAAGCTAATTTTGCTGATCTAGAGCAACAGTGGTCCTAAAGTGGTCTATCCCTAACACACCAAATATTGATAAATTTAGTATACAACACATCTACACTGACATTTATATTTTTCCTCTTTTTTATTGTTCATTTTAACCCTTTTTGTACAGGAAACACCAAAACAGTAATTAGCAAGCAAACAGTGCAGGCCCAGATCAGAAGACGCAGAACGACCTTCACTCATCACGAAAACACACCTATATAAATTTGACCCCCTTAAACTCCAGTTTTAAATAGTAAAAATTGGGGTTTGCAGGGGTATAAATTATTTTTCTTATTTCTGCTCAAAACAAAAGATTGTGGGTACTCGTTAGAACCGCCTCGTCGGGCGGTTCTAACCAGTATCCACAATATATGTTTTCAGCAGAAATAAGAAAAATATCGATTTTTTTTTTCATCTGAAAATTGTCATTTTTCGGTTGTAAGAATTATAATGTATTTGTATAGGCGTGTTTTCGTAATGATTTGCAAAATTTGCAGCAAATTTTCAAGTAGTTTTTGAAGAAAACACAACATGACACCCCTAAATTTTGGAATGGACTTATTCTGTATATGGTGGAAGATTCCTTTTGGTACAAAATGGGCAAAGCAACAATTTTCCCCTTACAGATAAACAATATTTGGGTATCTTGAAACATTAAATCTTGTAATTAATTCCAAACTGATGTGCCTAGCATCAAAATGAACCTATTAAAATAAACTAAAACAAACATGGGATGCCAAAGCTGATGATAATGGACATTATACATCCATACCTATATT
Source organism: Lucinisca nassula (assembly GCA_963580285.1). Classification (NCBI taxonomy): domain Eukaryota; kingdom Metazoa; phylum Mollusca; class Bivalvia; order Lucinida; family Lucinidae; genus Lucinisca; species Lucinisca nassula. The sequence goes on along the minus strand of OY757015.1, from coordinate 32,286,496 downwards.
TTCTTGGGAATATTCATGTGGTTCAATCCGCTTTAGACTGGTGCTCAGTCTCATATTTGTTCCCTCTTTAAAAGAAGCGGAATACGCCTAAATCAAGCAAAAAAAAAACATAAAAAAGAACTAAGAGAGAAAAGGAGAAACAGAAAAAAAGATAATAAAAGTAAGAGACTTGTACAAGTGTATATAACTTAAAATTTGATCTAGAAGCCTGAGATTTTGACCAACTTTACTCGATACTCGACAATTTTAACTCGATACTCGACATTTTAAACTCGATACTCGACAATTTTGACTCGATACTCGACAATTGCAACTCGATACTCGACAATTGCAACTCGATACTCGACATTTTTGACTCGATACTCGACATTTTTGACTCGATACTCGACAATTTCAACTCGATACTCCACATTTTTGACTCGATACTCGCAACTTTACAACCCGTGAAACTCGGTTCTATATCATTTAATACAAAAACAAAATGACAAGCATCAGTTAATTTTGTGGAGCAGAAAGGAGTTTAATTACATGATAAATATTCGAAATTCTCATTGACACTATACGGAGAAGCAATTGGCGCATGCGCAGTGAAATGTAAACAAAGTCACGTAACAAAACATTGGATCCGTCTACAAGCTTTCTTCAAGCAAACCAGGAGTGCATGTTATGTACACTTGCGAGTAATGGTCAAATGTCACCGATGGCAGTAACAACAGATAGATAGTTAAATACCTGGCTTGCATTTTAGTGCTTCAGATTGTGTTTCGTTCAGTATTGTGCCATTTTTATCGAAGAAATGATTAAGATCCGTTCCTCCACACAACGACTGCGTTCAGTCATAACTTGACATATGGGTACAAATTACATATCAAGACACCCGACTGCTGGTTCAGCAACTCCGACTACTGGAAATTGGAGTACAGAGAAAAACTAGCATATAACTTCGCTACCAATAAACAAAAATATGTCAAACTTTCCAATTCTTCCCGTACCCACATTCTACAATACCTGATAACATAATATATTTCTTTTTTGCTTCAACACAGCAAAACGTTACGTGTAAACACATTTCGGATATGTACATTTCGCCAACAACGCTAAAATTGCCTGAAAACTCAGCCACCACTTAATTCTGACAGCCCCAAATTGGCCAGAAAGAACATAATTATTTAAGTGATATATCCAACTAAAATGTCACCACGACATTAAATACTAGTACAGAACTTATCTTTTTTATGACCCCGGTACCCGTAAGCTTTCAAAAAAAAATCCGCACTCTTTGACTCGGCCAACACGCGACTACTGAAAATTTCGTGTACAGTGGTTCTCTAGCGTTGCCACCTGTACGCATATACGCACTTGCGTACACATTACAAACGTAAAAAATAGACGTAGACGAAGAACAAGAAGAAGAAAAAAAAGCACAGGGACGAAGAGGAAGAAGAAAAATAAGAAGAAGTAGAAAATGATGATGAAGAAGAAAATGCATACAGCTAGGATTTATTAGCTAGCATTGTTTCCTCCTTTGCCACGGGGACTGCACTTACAGGAAAGAAATTCTTTCCTGTAGGAGTGTTCCCCATTTGGTAAATGGAGTTATTATTTTTAGTATTTATTTGGTTTGCATACAAATGAGTTTCTTCTAGCTACGCCCATGAGAGGTATGAAAAATGCCATTATATCACACGGATGTGTTATCTTAATACCAGTTGATTTTCTATCCAAATAAAGAGAAGTTTAAATTTGTTCTACATGTATATAAAAGTTCAATCTGCAGCCGATTTATAAATCAAAGCTCGGTTGCTTCTTGAAAACAAATAAAACCTCTTAATTTCGATTTGCTATAGGTTTATCTTGACATGGGAAACACATTAGCGAGAAAAGTAATCAAAAGAAGAAGAAGAAGAAAAAAAAATTGAAACTTCCCATTATACATGCAAAACTAAATTGAAAATAGAACTGAAATTTGGACTTTTGTTCAATTTTTTTTTTTTTTTCATTTTGCACTAGGCCTAAAAAAAGCTGTGTTTCCGCTAACCCGACCGACCCTGCTTCAGACCCCATATACTACTTTTATCAATAAAAGAACAAATTAATAATTAAGACACCGACCCTACCATGTTCAATTTCCGATCATACCCAGTGCCGTCTTTGCATTTCCCCATAGAAAGTTCGCGTTTTAAGTGCATTTTTGTAGTTTTTGTCATTTAGTACCTTCCAAAAAACAAAGCTGAGATTTTTCAGCATCTAAAATGAATTATGATTTTCAGTGCAAGTCTCAACATGACAATTTCGTTAATAGTCCGGTCAAACTGTGTGGGGACCTAGACAAAATTTCTTTCGTTTCTTTGTCATTTAGTACCTTCCAAAAAACAAAGCTGAGATTATTCAGCATCTAAAATGAATTATGATTTTCAGTGCAAGTCTCAACATGACAATTTCGTTAATAGTCCGGTCAAACTGTGTGGGGACCTAGACAAAATTGCAACACAAATGTCTTTTTTAGTTTTGACCACCTCTGATATATGTTAATAACATGTAAAAAGTAGGACGGAATCGGAAAATATGAAATTTCATTGTTTTCTTCATTTATATTTATGGGTGATTCTATCACCGTGAAACTATTATAACTGGAGTTGTAAGCTTATATAGCTTACACTTTAGTTATGAAATGGATTCAATTGCATATATATTGCTAATAAAACTTTCATGTCATGTTCCATCTGTTAAGTCTATGTTTAGTATGAAAAGGAATGTGTTACAAGCCAATGCTTTTAAATATTCGTGTTGGTTTACCCCACCCACTAACGCAATTTTGATTTTGCTTCGTTTCTTTGGCAGTTTTAGTGTCAGCGTTCTCACTCTGTAGAATTTATTATAGGTCTTTTAAAACAATTTCTCTCTTTCATTATAAACATATTTTATTGCAACTAAATCATATATATATGTATGTACAATGGGGTTGGGTCACAAGTTCTCTCTACATCAGTTACGACCCTTCCCCTACAAAATGACATCAATAAATTATAGTCACGTGAAAATGATATAAACAAACAAATAAATAAATAAATAGTGTGCGCCTTCTCGGGTGAGCATGGAGTGATTGGGATCTACTAAAATACTAATCAGAAAATTGTTTTGTGCTTTTAATGTAACTCCTGACAGATCTAAAAAGTGTAGTATAACTTTCGAGGGATATGCATTCATCGCCAGATAAAATCAGGTTGATACTCAAAGGGTGAAACTCGCGCGATTCATGGAGAAATCTCAACCGTTCGTTTTCATATTTAGTGCATCCAAGGAAATAGTGATCTGCGTTTTCTCTTTCTTGATTACAGGTACAAAGTGGATTCATTGTTAAATGGTTAATATACAAATCATTTGATAAGTTACTACAATTGTTTCTAATTCTAGAATGCATAACTGACAAATATCTGTCACCATTAATATAGTGAGGCGTTACTCTTTGAACATCTAGTAAGTAAGTTAGTAGTCAGTAAGTAAAGTCTTTATTTAACGAGGGTAACAACATTTAGCATAGACATTTACATGTGTTAGCTAATCTTCCATGAGGCCCTCAAAAGTACATTTAAAGTTGTACAAATCAGTGAAGTCTACTGACCACCACAAAACTAATATAACTGAAGTCCTGGACAAATGTAGGAAAATACCAGTTATGGTATCTAGATGGTGTCTTTTTGTCTAATATTTAAAATGAATTTAAGGAGGGGCTGTTGTTTAAGTTTTCGTCCAGAGAATTCCACAACGTTATTCCTGAAGGAATACACGATTTCCTAAATAGTTCGGTACGATAAAACGGTTGAGTAATATTATTTTGATTTCTCAGACGATAATTGGTGGTTTCCCTTATAACAGGAGGGATTAAATCATTTATGTAGCTTGGAACTAACGCATTCGTTGATCTGTACATGAAATTCATTTTTTGTTGTTTATGTCTATCTGCTTATGATGGCCAGCCACATTCCCTGTACAAATTATCCAAAGAAACCGATCTCGTGAGACCAGTTACTATTCTATCAGCCTCATTTTGAAGCTTTTCGAGAGCATTTGAGTCTTGGAGAGAACATTCATCCCAGACGACTGAAGAATACTCAAGAATAGGTAGTACATATGTAAGATATATTTGGTTAAGCGCAACTCTAGTGAGCGAAAATTTTAATTTTCTCATTATACCTACAATCTTTGCAGCACTTGTTAATATGTTTTGAATGCGCTCACCCGACTGTCCGTTTTTACTTTAAGTCCACCCAAGGTGTTTATGAAATTCTTATTTCCGAAGCTTTTTCGATATTTGCATTAAAATTATTAAAGAAATTACTGTCTGCTGTGGTTGGACTTTAAAATAAACATATCAATAAGCTATCTTGATTAACATCGACTTCTGTCCAAATTGACTCTTCACAAAATATTTCTAAATTAGGTCTATGTCGGTGCCTGAGGCTAGAACTTATATACAAGAGCAATCCACCTCCATACACATTCCTGTCGTTCCTGTACGGGTCACTAAAATAATTTGAAATAGTAAGTAGTTCAGAGGATACGTTGGCGTCGAGATGCGTCTCAGAGAAGCATAAGATATTAAAATCCGAAAGATGATCTTGTGTATAGGCAATTTTGTTTCGTATGCTCCTAATATTTAGATGAAGGATAGATAATGAGTGTTCATTGTCTGGACCTGGATTGCTCTCGACATCTCCAGCTCCTAATAGTAGAAGGAACAAAACTAGAGAAAAGTGTAAATTACATAACGAAGATTCAAACAGCTGCAGACACACGTAACTGGCGTATTTAGCTATAAATAAAAGCTTTGTCAGAAGCATCCACCAAAAACTCAGTAACCTATATCTAATCATGGAGGTCTGAAAGCTGCCACTAGTGCAACAATGAAATAGGACTACGGAGACATATGCACCTGAAGAAAACTGGGTTTGGGCAGTGAAAGGTGACAAATTGCTGGCGGTACATACAGATAAACCACCAGCACCTGAGAGACTGCTCAAGGTCGTCAGGTGTAAATGTAAGGCCGATTGCAAAACTCTTCTGTGCACTTGCCTCAAGCATGGCTTTACATGCTCCCAAATGTGTGGGGTACGCAAGTGAACTAGCTGTCTGAATTCCATTCAGATGGATAATGCAGATGACACAGAAGACTGTGATTAGAATCAAGCTTTAGCAGAACAGTGTATGTACATCATGTCTGTATTGTGATTTGACATAAATGGTCTAGTAATATGATCATTCATGTAGCAAAACCAACAATGTGGTATGTGCACCCACTAAAGCATGACATCTCCCCAGGCATCTGGCCAGTCTTATCACAGTCTTGGATGTGCAATAAATGGGTAGCTGAGGATCCTAGCTTACTTCAAGTGTTTGTTTGTTTGTTTGATTTGAGGTTTAACGTTCCCGTCAACACTGTAAAGGTCATTTTGGAGACGTTGCTTCCAATTTTGTGGGACTTTTACCCGACATTGAGATGGAATGACATCTCAAGCCCTGTCGCCCAATGAAACCAATATGGTTTATTAGCATGGACGGTCCGCCTCGCACTGCGGTTCCTGGACAGGCTTAGATCCTCTAAGCTGTTTACCAGTACTAGTGTGCGGGCCGGATTCAGCTCTGCGTGGAAGCATCGTGCAGCCCATATATTTCTTCAAGCCCCTATGGGCGGGGGCAGCTACTTCAAGTGTACACTGATTTTGTTTGATTTTAGGTTTAACGTCCCCGTCCACACTGTAAATGTTATTTTGGAGATGTTGCTTCCAATTTTATGGGACTTTTATCTTACATTGAGACGAATTGACATCTCAAGCCCTGCCGCCAAATGATATTAGGGTTTATTGGCATGGATGAGCCAACTCGCACTCCTTTGCCTGGTCAGGCTTAGATCCTCTAAGCGGTTTACCAGTACTCGTTTGCGGTCGGTTTCAGCTCTGCGTGGAAGCATCATGCAGCCCATATATTTCTTCAAGCCCCGATGAGCGGGGGCCATCAAGTGTACACTGAAGGCTGTTTAGACCTGATGGATGACCAGGCTTAGAGTAGTCTGATTAGCTTTTGCTTGCATGATGTAAAACCCACCGCTGGGTTATATGTATGTGAATTATACACATAAGTATAAGGATAAGAACCTTGATTTTTTTTGTCTGTTTGATTTGAGGTTTAACGTCCCCGTCAACATTGTAAAGGTAATTTAAACTAAAATGACATCCCTATTACCGCAAAACTGATTTCATGATCGATGCCAAAAACACTTACAAATACGAAGAAAACGTTATTGCTTCTGTCTGCTACATGTGTGTTTTTTCGCCATTTATATTCTGCTGGATCCCGGGTGCTTTGATTCGATTTTATGACAATGAAGCTATCTAGTGCCAAAAACCAGTCCGAGAGAAAGCGGATACAACCGCATTACCATTTAATGGAAGTTACATTCGCAAAAAGTAAAACATAAAACCAGTCATAATGCCGAAAAAGGTGGTCGTAAATCATTTTGCTGTAACAGAACTTAAAGAGCTTTATTAAATTGTAATTGTCGTATGATATTCACGTGTTTTATCCCGTTTTTTAATACATGCGCAATAACACAAATCAGCTGAAACAGTGATGAGGTCGTCAGGAAAGTGACAGAGAAACTCTATTGTAAACAAACCGAAGTCAATATTTTGAAAGACGTTTAAAACACCTATAATAAAATGACATGAAGATCAGGTTGATGATTCTGCAAAGCCATTGATTAAGCAATTGCAAGATGTAACTGTCATCATCCGATCTCGAGTGTCAGGGAAATACTTGGGGTTTGAATTTCACTAAATCCAGGGTAAGAATTTTGTCGAAATCCAAGATGGCGATGAAATTTACCATGTGATATTTGGTGAAATTTTCACAAAAGTGCTTAAAATGTAGAAAGTAAGAAAATTATGCCTCGTCCTTGCTACTTGAGAGTACATAACAACTGAAAATGATAATATTTTAAGGGTGAGTGCTCCTGCCTTGTCGGTATCCTTGTTTGAAAATTTAGGGGATTTTGTCTCATTTTGGACAATAAATCTTCGTCTAGTGGTCTTATAGGACCAATATTTGGTCTTAAACTGTAGTTGTTGAATTTGCTTTACATAATGTATTTGCTTTTTGAACTTATATTGCAACCCACAGTGCTGCGTAACAATTTGGAAAATCTTAGTTTATTTTGCATTGCAGTCTAGATGTATGATTACTATATACCTTAAGGTGTGTTGTTTAAACTACTTATACAAGTACTTTTTGGAACATATTGGATAACCATCAACTGAATTTGCCGTAATTGCCATAAATGCCGGTAAATGTCAGTGGCATGGAAAATATGATATTTGCCGGCATTTTGCAACCTTGCATGGCAATGATAACACGATGAAAAGTTAGATCACTCAGAATTTCATGAATACAACAGTGAATACTAATAATACTCCGGAGAGGGTTGAGAATTACATAGATTTCAAGATTTCAAGATTTATTATCGACTATAACTCCAACTGGAGTATTAGCCAAAACTTTCAAACATATGAAACACATACAAAACATCTGAGGAAAGTTGCAAACTGATAATGAAAAATATATCCATATTGATCAACACCAGAGAATACAACCTTGGGACTAGAAATGATGTCAGTAAATTATTCAATACATTGACTAGTTATATGGCAAGAGACTAAAGGTCCAGTTTCACCACGAAAACACGCCCATACAGATATGTCCGAAACCCTACCTCCAAAAAATGAAAATTTTAAATAAAAAATTGTGATATTCCTCACATCCCCGCCCAAAACACAGACCACGGGCACCCGCTAGAACCGCCTCAATGAGTCGGTTCCAACAAGCACCCACAATCCACTGCCCCGAGCTGAAACAAGAAAAATAATGCACGCCCCCACAAACCCCATCTTCATTGTATAAAAGTGGAGTTCAAGGGGGTCAAAACTATATAGGCCCGTCTTCGCGATGATAAACACCCGTTAAGGCACATTGTCTCTTTAGCAAAGTAATTTCTGCATTTGGAATAATGTAAACACTAATTAGTCGAAAGCATTCCGGCATACACCGCCCCTAGCACCATGATAAGGTGCCCACATATGCAACCGCAGATCAGACAGCCCAAGGGGCAGCCAAATCCGAGGCTACACATTGACAGATGACATGGACCCAGATCGGAAGGCTCAATAGAGAGCACTCCGATCCGACGGGTCCACACCATCCGCCATTGCAAACACACCCAAAAGCTCAGGACCCATCAAGGTGTTCAGTCACTATATCCTCCCGACTGAGTGTCAGCATACTGATCCTTGCCATTGACATAAATGGCATTACTGGCATTTGTGACATTTATAATTAAATATTCTTGAATATTTCCTGGAATGTGTTTAACACTACTTTGCAATATTTTGCAATTTTAAAAAGTAACTGAGTATCATTGTCACTTGAATTCATGAGATTATCAAATTTCACAATATTGGGTCTGATAAACACGTCTCTTGGCAGATAAACTTTACGCAAGTCTTCAAAATAGTTACACTCCAAAACATAGTGGAATTCATCCCCGAGTCTGTGAAAAGGACACAACTCACAAAGCCTGTCATCTCTAACGGTTCCTAAAAACCTACCCCATTCAATAGGCATTTTATGATTAAGAGATCTAAAATGGAAAAAAGGAATTGCCAGATCCATTGGTAAAATATTAAAGTAGCTTTCAAACTTGAACTCTTTCTTAAAAATTCGATAATTTAAACATTTAGGACTTTCAAAAATAGATTCCTTCCATATCAATTTATAATTCTCGATAAGCTTGAGTTTAATGACTTTTGCAATATTAAGAGGAGCTTTTTGACTTAGCCAAACATCAACACTGTCACATTCGTGAAAAATGTTCTTGATACATAGTAGCCATTTAGAATGAAAGAGATCTTTTTCATGAAAGGCATGCAAAATTTTATACAATTTACAAGAAATTTTGTCGGGCTTGTCGGTAATTAACCTTTGCCAGAATCCTACCATTCTAGCTTTAATTGAAATGTTTAAAGGGTAACGACCCAGCTCACCATGCAAAATGATGTTTGGCGTAGACTTTTTAGCTTCAAGTATCTGCTTGTAAAATTGGACACAAAAAATTTCAAGTACAGCACAGTTCTCACACCCAGATACTTCAGAAGCATAAAGTAAAATCGGGCTTACTACACTATCAAAAAGTTGTAGTTGAATATCTATGGGTAAATGTAGTTTTCTAGATTTTCTCAACACAGCAAATAATGCTTTACGTGCTTTGTCTACTAATCTTTGATTATGCTTCAAAAAGCGCCCGTTATAAGAAAACTGTGCTCCTAAGTATACAAAATCGTTATCTATGTCTAGTTGTTGACCATTATAAGTGAACACAGGGTTTTGCTGCGATTTCCTATTGGAAAATATAGTAATTTTGGTCTTAGTTGGATTTACCTCAAGGTCCCATGTTTTGCAGTACAAAAACATGGCATTTAAGGCTGCTTGAAGTTCGGGGGCGGACTCCGCAAAAATCACGGTGTCATCCGCATACAACAAGATATAGAGTCTCAAATAAACTTCAATGTCTGTATCACTTAATAATATTTTGGCCATATCAGTAACATTGGTCAAGCCGTCATAAGCATGTGAAATAAATTCTGTCAGGTCATTCAAGAAAATAGAAAACAAAATTGGTGATAAATTTTCGCCCTGCCGGACACCAACGTTGCTTGAAAATGCTGCAGATTGAGAATGTCCAAGTTTGACACAAGACTTAGCATTTGCATATAAACTATGAATAATTTTGAACATTTTACCATCAATGCTGTGATGAAGTAGCTTCTGCCACAGGTATATACGGTTAACAGAGTCAAATGCTTTCTTATAGTCAATAAAGGCACAATAAAGTTTTTTGCCTCTAAATAGATAAAGGTCAATTAGCACTTTAAGTTAAAAATGTGATCTGTTGTACTGTAGTTTTTGCGAAAACCAGCTTGTTCTTCATTTAAAAGGTTCATGTCTTCGAGATACTTGTTAAGTCTATTATTTAAGACTGCTGTAAATAACTTGCCAAAGCAGCTCAAAATTGTAATCCCTCTATAATTATCAGGACTTGCTTTATCACCTTTGTTCTTATAAATAGGGGAGATAAAATAGTGATAGATAAGTGCTTACCGAGATACATGTCGCTCTGATGCGAGGACCACTCTGTCATAAAAAGTTTCGACAGCTGCAACTGCACTTCATTATCCATTGACATTTTTTTCTCGGTTTAACGGTCTTTTCAAAAGCCGATAGCTATTTAACCAAGTGAGTGAGTGAGTTTTAGTTTTACGTCCCACCAACAGCTAAGGTCATACGGAGACGGGACCTCGGTTTAAAGACTCATCCGAAAGTCTGGAGAAGCCCGGGATCGATCCTGCGATCCCTGGTTTACAAGGCGAGTAGCATAACCACTGCGCCACAGGGGCGAGCTATTTAACCAAATCAACCAGAGAAAATTCACATGACCTGTAGTCTCGCACGTGACCCGTGCTGGCTGGAACCACATTGGTGAGACATATGTACATGTACCTAAGGATTAAGAGGCGGCACTCTAATCCACAAGGGTTTATTTGATCTAAGGAAACAGACACACTTGCACTCCCTCAAACAGTGCGTGTCATCAAAACAGCAAATAAACAAACCAATGAGAAAGTGATCAGGAATTATCAACTAAAGGGGAATGGATACACCTTCAGGGGAGGCAACTCCTGCAAAGGTATGTCAATAGGGTTCAACTCTTAAAGGAAAGACTTTGCTCCAAATGAGCATATTCTTTCCTTTAAGCGTTGAACTCTTTTTCCATGGGGAAAGCGCTTATAGAAAAGCGAACAGGAAGTTCCGAAAGTGTTCTCCCTTTGAACAATGGCGGAACGTTCTGCCAGGTGTTCCCATTCCACTTAAGACACATAAATTTTGTTTGCTTTGTTTGTATTTGTGTTTGCCGGCCCAGTCAAGACTATTTATGTCATTTTTGAGCCGATCAGTTTACCTATCAGCACTTTTACTGGACAGGCTTATATGTAAGCGGTTAACCCCTCTCGTCAGAAACGGAAAACTGTCCTTCAGCGGAAGGGAGAGAATGACCGTAAAAAGATTTCATGATCAATCTCCACGAAAGAATGTTGCCGACCCCGGCTGCATCAAACTCGCGTCCTCCTGGTCACCAGTCAGACGCGAATCCGGCTGAGCTACCGAGGCCTGCAAGACACAAAAGTATAATTCACCTATGTGAGATTGCGATGAATCAACAGCTGATGGCTCGTTTACGATGGCTGTCGTCAAACGCATTCTACTGTCCCTAGGGATTTCGTTAGTCATTTCATATGAACTTTATACTTTATATTGATTTATAATTTTCTTATGAAATCGGCACTTATATACATTTATCATATGACGTCGCGTCTGAGAATGTATTAACGCCATGCAATAAATTCCGTAATCCATCAGTGGATTAAATATGCAAATTAGTTATAAACGCTCCCAAACGTTACATGTACGACGTCATTAACAACGTTGCGTTTACTAATGACGGAATAGTAACATTTTTTTGTAAAAAATCATGGATAAAATGTGTTTTAAATGTCATATGATAAACAGAATCTTGCATTCTTGCTCATGTATTATTGAAAAAAAAAGAGATAAAATGGTCGGCGAAGCCTCGCATTTTATCTCTATTCCTCAACTACTTTGATAAATTTAATAATACGTGGGCACTCATGTAAGATCCTCTATGTATTTTATTTAATTTTTAAGAAACAGACATAAGCATGCAAATCGACTAACCCTTTCAATTAACATAGGAGAAACTGATCAAGACACGTAAGTATAGCACAAGTGTTGAATACTTCAGCGAGACTGCTATAACTCAAAACACGGATGCTTCGTTTACCATGGCTGAATAAAACACTTTGTAGAGCCCCTAGGGCCCTCGGGCCAGTTGTTCAAAGCATCGTAAGCTTAACGAGCTCGTCAGTGGTCATATTGTTAACTCTTCTAGCAAGTACAATATCATAAATTTTGGTATTTTTGCTGAAAAAATGTGAGCAGCTTTTGCGGATGCAAAAGCTGCTCATATTTTTTCAGCAAAAATTTCAGCATATTTGCCCTATTTAATAATCAAAGTTTTAACGATATGTTAACTAACGACGTCGTTAGTTTTGAACAACTGGCCCTACATCTTAGCTTCTACTAACTGTTAGTGCTTCCACTAATGAGTTATAGCAGGGTGCCTGCTGTCCTTCTGGCCCATCCTGCTGCCCTTCTCACCCACCCTAGTCGTTTGAAAAATCTGCCAAAACAAGCTCCTGGTATATAAAAGAAGCCTTTTGATCATCATAGTAGGCTTCAGTATGCTTTTAAGGGGAATGGGAACACCTGGCAGACTTTTCTGCCATTTTTCAAAGGGAGACAACTTTCGTTCCTTCCTGTTCGCTTTTCTATAAGCCCTATCCCGCTGAAAAAGGGATCAATCTTGTAGGAAAGAATTTGCTCCTCAGGAGCAAATTCTTTCCTTTAAGAGTTGACCCCTATTGACATGGGAGACAAAAACACTTTTGCAGGAGTTGCCTCCCCTGAAGGTGTTCCCATTCCCCTTAAGTATTGGTTGTAAAGCATGTAAAGCCATTATTAAGGCTCTATTGAAAACATGGTGGTAACAAAGTGCCCTTTTAAACAGCTTTCAACGCCCCCGCCCATCGGGGCTTGAAGAAATAGATGGGCTACATGATGCTTCCACGCAGAGCTAAATCCGACGCGCACACGAGTACTGGTAAACAGCTTAGAGGATCTAAGCCTGCCCAGGCAAAGCGGTGCGAGCCGGCTGGTCCATGCTGATAAACCCTATTGGTTTCATTGGGCGGCAGGGCTTGAGATGTCATTTCATCTCAATGTCGGGTAAAATCCCCACAAAATTGAAAGCAACGTCTCCAAAATGACCTTTACAGTGTTGACGGGGACGTTAAACCTCAAATCAAACAAACATAAACCGCTTTCACGCGTTGAAAGTGCCCTTTTTCTAAACCAGCACCCTGCCCTTTTCCAGTTCTGGGTGAAACACTAACTGTGTGTATCACCAACACAGTGAATTGACATAGAGAAAACTGAGCAGGAAGGGTCGTCTTAAAGCAAATAAAATCAGAGAGCTGCATGTCATAACACAGTGAAATTGCGATAACTCAAACACCCAGAACTCCTTTACCATGGATGAGTAACACCCTGTCTTGAGTCCCAAGGCATTTCGTCGAGATAAGAAATATTGATGATTCAGGCATACAGTAGAACTTCGATGGCTCGAACACCGATGGCTCGTTTACCATGGATGTGTCGAACCCATTCTTGAGTCCCTAGCGAAATCCTCTACCTAAGAAATAGTGGGGGATAATTAAGGAGATTTTAGTCTTTTATCTTGCAAATGTATGCTGTGTGTACTCATTAGAATCGCCTCGATGAGGCGATTCTAATGAGTACACACAACATACATTTTCATTATAGAACACCGAAAAGATGTCTAAAAGTATCTCGTTATGCCTCCTGACAGTAATCCTCAGTGGCTCGAACTACCCCTGTCTCGAACAGATTTTCGAGGTCCCAAAGGTGTTCGAGCCATTGAAGTTCGACTGTATTTTCTTCTTTTATCTTTTAAATATACAGTAAAATTCCCGTATTAAGACCACCTTTGGGACTGTTCAAAAGTGGTCTTAAAGACCACTTTTGAACCTTTGGGACTGTTTAAAAGTGGTCTTAAAGACCACTTTTGAACAGTCCCAAAGGTGATCTCTGACCAGAGGACACTGCGGGCAGAAAACACAAAGCAAGATTAAGTGCACCCTTAAAATTAAGCTTTTTAAAGCAGAATTAGTCTTAATTTTAGGTGGTCTTAATAGCGGTATTTCACTGTATATTGCGTGTACCTAATGGTGAAATACTGCTTGATCGTCTTCCCAAAAGCACGCTATCGTCCCACAGATACTTGGGGCCAGTAGAGCTTTCTTGCGGCTGATAGAGCGGAATGGTCCAAAACTGATCTCTTGCATTTTTTTTCTCTTAGCGTACTTGAACAACACCTTAATCCATGCAAATAGTTGTGTCACGTTCAGAAAATCGTTTGAAAATAATGGTATTTTATGGATAGGATAAAATTACGAAAAATTACGTCGGTAGCTTCTATCAACCATAGAAGAAACTTGCCGACCCCTCCTGATCACCAGTCAGACGAGTACCCACAATCTATATTTTAGAGCAGAAATAATTAAAATAAGGTCTACCCCTGTAAAGCCGTTTTACTAGGGGGGTACATCTAGGTGCTAGCTAGAGCCATGAAAACGTTTATCTAAAAAGAGCCATAGTGACCTTGACTTGCCTTGACAAACTTGCTTCATATAATATCAGACACAACATTTGTGTGAAGCTACTTTAAAATCCATGTGTTTTGTTTGATTTGAGGTTTAACGTCTCCGTCAACACTGTATATGTCATTGTTGAGACGTTGCTTCCAATTTTGTAGGACTTTTACCCGATATTGAGATGAAATGACATCTCAAGCCCTGTCGCCCAATAAAACCAATTATTAGGAATTATAGCATGGACGGTCCGACTCGCACCGCTTTTCCTGGGCAGGCTGTTTACCAGTACTCGTGTGCGGTCGGATTTCAGCTCTGCGTGGAAGCATCATGCAGCCAATCTATTTTTTCAAGCCCCATGGGCGGGGCCATTAAACATTAAAATTCATCAATAAATGAAGGCGCTAGAGCGATATGTCAACGTTTTTTTTTTTTTTTTTTTTGTTGTTTTTTTCTATAAAATAGCCACAGTGACCTTGACATTGAGCCCAGAATCGTAAAAGTCAAACTTGCTTGAGATATTATCATACCCAACATTCGTGTAAAAATACATAAAATCATTTGATAAATGTAGGCGCTAGAGTGATGACAAAGTTTTTCTGAAAATAGCCACTGCACCTGGGCCCTTAAAAGTCTAATTTGCTGAAGATATTATTATATCCGACATTTGTGTGAAGTTACTTTAAAATCCACCAATACATGTAGGGGCTACAGTGAAGACAAAACTTTTCTAACAATAGCCCCAAGAACCTTGAATTTGTGCCCCACACGCTAAAAGTATGATATGCTTGAAAATGAAATGAATGGGCCCTGGGGCGGGGTCACCTTTCGTTCCAGGCTACAATTTGTACCTCATAGTAGACGTCCATCAGATGAAGCTTCATATCAAAGGTCTAAATGTTTGCCCAATATAAGTCTATGCAAAACCGGTGGATCCCGGGGTGGGACCATTTTGGCCCCTGGGCTAAACTTTGAACAATCTTGGTAGAGGTCCACTAGATGAAGCTTCATACCAAATATCAAAGATCTGGTGTCAGACGAGAAGACTTTTAAAGGTTTTCCCTATATAATTCTATTTAAACCAGGTGCCAAAGCGCGCGGGAGTGTGGGAACATTTTTGGCCCCAGGGCCGTAATTTGAACAATCTTGGTAGAGTTCCGCTAGATGAAGCTTCATAGCAAACAGCAACAAGAGGGCCAAGAGGGCCCAGAGGCCCTGAATCGCTCACCTGAAAATTAGTGTCTCCAGTACATTGTAGGCCCAAGGGCTATAATTTGAACAAACTTGATAATGGTCCACTAGGTGAAGCTTCATATCAAATATCAAAGACCTGGGCCTTCTGGTTTCAGACAAGAAGATTTTTAAAGGTTTTCCCTATAAAAGCATAGAAAAACCAAAGGGACCCGGGGTGGGGGGGGCATTTCTGGCCCCAGGGCTATGATTTGAACAATCTTGAAAGAGGTCCACTAAATGAAGCTTCACATCAAATACCAAAGATCTGGGCCTTGTGGATTCAGAGAAGAAGATTTTTAAAGATTTTCCAAGTATAAGCCTATGTAAAACCAAAGGCTCCGGGGATGGGGGCATTTTTGGCCTCATGGCTATAATTTGAACAATCTTGGTAGAGGTCCACTAGTTTAAGCTTCATATCAAATAGCATAGAGCAGGGCCTTGTGGTATCAGAAGAAGAATTTTAAATATTTTCCCTAATTAAGTCTACGGAAAACCAAAGGGTCCCGGGTTGGGGGCATTTTTGGTCCTAGGGCTATAATTTTAACAATCTTGATAGAGGTCCAATAGATGAAGCTTCACACCAAATATCTAAGACCTTGGCCTTGCAGTTTCTGAGAAGAAGTTTTTTTTAAGATTTTCCCTATGTAAAACAAAAGGCCCCCGGGGCGGGGACATTTTTGGCCCTAGGGCTATAATTTGAACAATCTTCGGTAGAGGACCATCAGATTAAGCTTCACACGAAATATCAATGACCTGGGCCTTGGGGTTTCAGAGAAGAAGTTTTAAAGATTTCCCCAACATAAGCTTAGGTAAAACCAAAGCCCCCCTGGGTGGGGGCATTTTTGGCCCCAGGGCTATAATTTGAACAATCTTGGTAGAGGTCCACTAAATGAAGCTTCATACCAATTATCAAAGACCTGTGACTTGTGGTTTCAGAGAAGAAGATTTTTAAAGGTTTCCCTATATAAGCCCATGAAAAAACCAAAGGGTCCAAGGGTGGGACCATTTTCGGCCCCAGGGCTATAATTTGTTCAATCTTGGTAGAGGTCCACCAGATGAAGCTTCCCACCAAATATCAATGATCTGGGACTTGCGGTTTCAGAGCAGAAAGTTTTTAACGATTTTGACTGTATAAGCCTATGTAAAACCAAAGGCCCCCGGGGCGGGGGCATTTCTGGCCACAAGGCTATAATTTGAATACTCTTAGTAAAAGTCCACCTGGTAAAGCTTCACACAAACTATAAAAGAAGTGGACCGTGTGGTTTCAGAGAAGAAGATTTTTTAATGATTTTCGCTACATAAAGTAGAAGTAAAACAAAGATCAGGAATTGATACAATTAACTTACTCCACCCATAAAAGACACCAAAGGGAAAGAAATACAAACATTAAGCGACAAGACCATAATGGAAACCTAAACAAAGGAAGGCCAGAAACCTAAAACAAAGGAAGGCCATAAGGACAGTTACTTTCCCACGTTGGAGCCGTCATAGAATCTGAGGCCTGACCCTCCGGCGTGCAATTAAAGAGGGAAGCAAAGTTGCCAACCGTGATTGGGTTAACTACCATGCATGCAGTCTGTCGTATAATATCCATGTTGTACCCAATCTTTTTATATCGCAGAATGATTTTACGAAATTGGGTGCTGAAGTCATTGCGGTTATATATTTTTCTGAATTTATATACAAAGTCACCATAAAATTCGGGTTCCGATAGACCTTGTTGCAGAAGAGATTTAAGTCCAATATTGAATTTTGAAATTAAATCAGAATGGCGTCTATAAAATTTTGAAAAGGCTTTGCCGTAGTTTATGGTACCCGATAACCCTGATTTAGGAGTTTAGCCGTTAATAATTTATTATGAGTGTTGAAGTCAGTTACATGACTACACAATCTAGCAAATCGAATTAATTGCGAAATATAAACGCCATAGGATGGCGCACGAGGAACATCACCATCCAAAAAAAGGAAAATTTACAATCTCAAAATCAAAGTCATCGCGTTTATCATTTTTGCACGAAACAAATCCATCTACAATAGATAGATGTAAATGCAAAAATGGGGCCTCGGTATCAGAAGAATTTGCTTTATTTAACTGAAGTTCTGGGGGGGGGGGGGTAAAATCTGACTGATCAAACCATCAAAATAGGTCTTATCAATATTTAATAAATCATCTAAATATCTAGAAGTGGAGCTAAAAGCTTCAATAATTTCAGATTGGTTATTAATGGAAAGCGACAAAATGAAGTCTCTTTCATAACAATACAAGAACAGATCAGCCACAAGAAGTCGCAATTAGTACCATCGATACCTACAATTTGTCTAAATAACTTAGTACCCGAATCTAATATAAATATTGTCAAAGTAGAAGTAAAACAAAGATCAGGAATTGATACAATTAACTTACTCCATCCATAAAAAGACACCAAAGGGAAAGAAATACCAACATTAAGCGACCAGACCATAATGGAAACCTAAACAAAGGAAGGCCATATGGACAGTTACTTTCCCACAAAATGGCCATATGGCGATCCAAAATTAAAAGACACAAGTGATACACACAGTAAGTAACAAACAACAACATAAATAAATCGCCACAGAAGAGCCGCCTTGGAAAGCCGCCAAGTAGAAAGGTGAGGGCATCACACACTTTCTGACATGACCAAAGTGTATAATTCTTATGCTCTTTAGAAGTGAAAAATGCATTTCTGACATTACATGCAAGATAGAGAGAATCTTCTCTGTGAAAAGCCGAATCAATTAAATCATTAAGCTTTTCTTTTATAAGATTATGAGGAAGTGTAGTGTAAAGAGTGGAAAAATCGTAAGTAGACAGACTAGAAGCACGACAATGTCTGGATTTCAATTTATTTAAAACCTCATTCGAATTTTGTATAGACCAAAACAGATTTCTTCCTGATCGTTTCAAAAACTTATTTAGAAAGTTCAGTGGTAGTGCAAGAGCTAGAATTTGCAATAAACCGTGCTTTGTAAGGTCTTTTATGAAGTTTTGGTAACCAGTATAGCGTAGGAAGCTTGTCTTGGCCTTCGTTAACACACACAGCAAACTTAGTGGCTGAAAGACGAACATGTTAATCTACTATAGCTCTCTCTTCAGCTAAAGGCTGAAGTTCATAGGCCTTAGTACCACCAAGCTCCTGCGTAGCGTGTTAACATAGTGGAGCCGTCACACAACGACGACGTTGTTAGCGGCCTTGTCTGCAGGGCCCAAAACAAACTTTCTTATGAAATTCTTGAATACCTAGTTTAAGATGACGTAAAGACGTCAAAAGACGTAAATCATAGGCCCCCGGGGCGGGGGCATTTTGGACCCAAGGGCTATAATTTGAACAATCTTGGTAGAGGTCCACTAGATGAAGCTTCACACCAAATATCAAACATCTGGGCCTTGCGGTTTCAGGGAAGAAGATTTTTAAAGATTTTCCCTGTATGAGCCTATTTAAAACCAAAGGCCCCCAGGGCGGGGGCATTTTTGGCCTCAAGGCTATAATTTGAACAATCTTAGTAGAGGTCCATCAGGTAAAGCTTCACACCAAATATTAAAGACTCGGCCTTGTGGTTTCAGAGAAGATGTTTTGATGATTTTCCCTATATAAGCCTATGAAAAAACCATAGGCCCCCGGGGCGGGGGCATTTTGGCCTCCAAGGCTATAATTTGAACAATCTTGGTAGAGGTCCACTAGATGAAGCTTCACACCAAATATCAAAGATCTGGGCCTTACGGTTTCAGAGAAGAAGATTTTTAAAGATTTTCCCTGTTAAGTCTATGTAAAACCTAAGGCCCCGGGGCGGGGGCATTTTTGGCCTCAAGGCTATAATTTGAACAATCTTAGTAGAGGTCCACCAGGTAAAGCTTCACACCAAATATTAAAGACCTGGGCCTTGTGGTTTCAGAGATGATTTTTTAATGATTTTCCCTATATAAGCTATGTAAAACCAAAGGCCCCCGGGGCGGGGGCAGTTTGGCCTTCACGGCTATAATTTGAACAATCTTGGTCGAGGTCCACTAGATGAAGCTTCACACCAAAGATCTCGGCCTTGCGGTTTCAGAGAAGATGTTTAAAGATTTTCGCTATATAAGCCTGTGTAAAACCAAAGGCCTCCGGGGCGGGGGCATTTTTGGACCCAAGGCTATAATTTGACCAATCTTAGTAGAGTTCCACCAGGTTAAGATTCACACAAAATATTCAAGACGTGCGTGTTGTTGTTTCAGAGAAGAAGATGTTTTAATGATTTTCCCTATACAAGCCTATGTAAAACTAAGGCCCCCGGGGCGGGGGCATTTTTCCAAGGGCTATAATTTGAACAATCTTAGTAGAGGTCCACTAGATGAAGCTTCACACCAAATATCGAAGATCTGGGCCTTGCGGTTTCAGAAAAGAAGATTTTTAAAGATTTTCCCTGTATAAGCCTATATAAAACCAAAGGCCCCCGGGGCGGGGGCATTTTTGGACCCAAGGCTATAATTTGACCAATCTTAGTAGAGTTCCACCAGGTTAAGATTCACACAAAATACTCAAGACGTGCGTGTTGTTGTTTCAGAGAAGAAGATGTTTTAATGATTTTCCCTATACAAGCCTATGTAAAACTAAGGCCCCCGGGGCGGGGGCATTTTTCCAAGGGCTATAATTTGAACAATCTTAGTAGAGGTCCACTAGATGAAGCTTCACACCAAATATCGAAGATCTGGGCCTTGCGGTTTCAGAAAAGAAGATTTTTAAAGATTTTCCCTGTATAAGCCTATATAAAACCAAAGGCCCCCGGGGCGGGGGCATTTTTGGCCCCAAGGCTATAATTTGAATAATCTTAGTGGAGGTCTACCAGGTAAAGCTTCACACAAAATGTTTAAGACGTGGGCCTTGTGGTTTTAGAGAAGAGGATTTTTTAATGATTTTCCCTATATAAGCCTATATAAAAAACCATAGGCCCCAGGGCGGGAAGGCATTTTGGCCCCCAGGGCTATAATTGGAACACTCTTGGTAGAGGTCCACTAGATGAAGCTTCACACAAAATATTAAAGACGTGGGCCTTGTGGTTTCAGAGATGAAGATTTGTTAATGATTTTCCCTATATAAGCCTATGTAAAACCATAGGCCCCCGGGGCGGGGACATTAAATCCCCAAGGGCTATAATTTGAACAATCTCGGTAGACGTCAACTAGATGTAGCTTCACACCAAATATCAAAAATCTGGGCCTTGCGGTTTCAGAGAAGAAGAGTTTTAAAGATTTTCCCCGTATAAGCCTATGTAAAACCAACGGCACCCGGGACGGGGGCATTTTTGGCCCAAAGGCTATAATTTGAACAATCTTCATAGATGTCCACCGGGTAAAGGTTCATACCAAATATTGAAGACCTGGGCCTTGTGGTTTCAGAGAAGAAGATTTTTTTAATGATTTTCCCTATAAAAGTCTATGTGAAACTAAAGGTCCCCGGGGCGGGGGCATTTTGGCCCCCAGGGCTATAATTTGAACAATCTTGGTAGAAGTCAACTAGATGAAGCTTCATACCACATATCGAAAACCTGGACCTTGCGGTTTCAGAGAAGAAAATTTTTAAAAGTTTCGTTTAAAAGTCTATTTTTAGCTCCTGTGACCTAGATGTGCAATGGACCGGAACCATTTGAACAACTTTGAAAGGGGACCACCTAAGGATCATTCCCGTGAAGTATGGTCAAAATCCGATCAGTGGTTAAGGAGGAGATTCCATTTGAAGAAAATGTTTACGCACAAACGCACGCACACACGCACTGACGACGGACGAAAAGTGATCACAAAAGCTCACCTTGTCACTTCTTGACAGGTGAGCTAAAAACCGCAGCCTTCTGGTTCAAACGAGAATAGTTATAAAGGGTCTCGCTATAAAATATGTTCTAGAAAGGATTATCTTTTGGAAGCAAGACATACACCACACAACTGGGAAATGTTGTGTGTACATGTTTTCTGGGCCAGACTAGCTAGTTTCGGCCATTTAGGCCTCATCAGTGACCCTCAATATATATATAAATATTTTCAAAATTTCACAATGGAATCAATGATGCTTTAGGACAAGAAAATATAAACTGCACTATGATGTAGGACAGGGAGACTTTTTACGGCCGCCACACACTCCCAGCTGTAGTGACTTTAAATATGTTCTAGAAAGGATTATCCTTTGGAAGCAAGAAATATACCACAAAACAAAATATGGAGTGTACATGTTTTCTGGGTCAGACTGGCTAGTTTCGGCCATTCAGGCCTCATCCATGTAAAATCAGGGGGCCCAGTGGCGGGGGGCACTTTTAGCCCCAGGGCTATAATATGAACAATCTTGGTAGAGAATCACTAGATGAAGCTTAATACCAAATATCAAAGACCTGGACCTTCTGTTTTCAGACGAGAACATATTTTAAGGATTCCCCTATCATAAGCCTATGTGAATCAGTGGGCCCATATTTTTGGGCCCAGGGCTATAATTTGAACAATCTTGGTATAGGTCCACTATATAGATACAACTTCATACCACATGTCAAACACCTCAGCCTTCTTGTTTCAGCTTAAATTTTTTTACAAGTCTATGAAAAACTGGTGGTGTGTTTGTTTGATTTGAAGTTTAAGGTCCCCGTCAACACTGTGAAGGTCATTTTGGAGACGTTGCTTCCAATTTTGTGGGAATTTTACCCGACATTGAGATGACATTTCAAGCCCTGCCGCCCAAGCATGGAAGGGCCGACACGCACCGCATTGCCTGTGTAGGTCCTGTCGCGGGGGGGGGGGGGAGCATTTTTGGCCCAAGAGATATAATCTGAACATCTTGGTTCAGGTCTACTAGATGAAGCTTCATGCCAAATAACAACGGCCTGGGCCTTGTGGTTTCAGAGAAGTTTTTTTTAAGTTTTCAGTGAAAAAAAAATCTATTTTGACCTAGATGTGCAACGGACCGGAACCAACTGAACAAATTTGAACGGGGTCCAAATAAGGATTATTCCAGTGAAGTTTGGTCAAAATCCGGTTAGAGGTTTATGAGGAAATGTCGTTTGAAGTTGTTTAGTGACACACGCACGGACAAAAAGTGATCACAAAAGCTTACCTTTTCACTGCGTGACAGGTGAGCTAAAAACATGCACGTGTAACAACTGCACTGATGTATTTGCTAATACCCTGAAACTCCTATGGCGTAAACACCACTGGCTCGTTTACCATGTTCAGTATTCTTGCACACCAGATAAGGAAATACGTAGATTTTTAGCTTCGGATGGAAATTCTGTTCTAACCCTGGTGTTCGTACCCAAAATCGAATGTTTGATAAATGCACTGTTTGATTTGTTTGATTGGAGGTGTAACGTCCCCGTCAACACTGTATATGTCATTTTGGAGAAGTTGCTTCCAATTTGGTGGGACGTTTACCAGGCATTGAGATGAAATGATATCTCAAGCCCTGTCGCCCAATGAAACCTATAGGCTTTGTAAGCACGGGTTGTCCGACTCGCACGCTTTGCCCGAGCAGGTTTAGATCTTCTAAGCGGTTAACCAGTACTCGTGTGCGGTTAGATTTCAGCTTTGCGTGGAAGCATCATGCAGCCCATCTATTTCCTCAAGCCAGATGAGGAAATACGTTGTTTTAGCTTGAAATGGAAATTCTATTCTAACCCTAATGTTCTTACCCAAAATCGAATGTATGATAAACGCACTGTTGATTTGAGGTGTAACGTCCCCGTCAACATTGTATAGGTCATTTTGGAAACCTTGCTTCCAATTGTTTAGGACTTTTACCAGACATTGAGATGTAATGCCATCTCAAGCCCTGTCGCCCAATGAAACCTATAGGCTTTGTAAGCATGGGCGGTCCGATTCGCACCGCTTTGCCTGGGCAGGCTTAGATCCTCTAAGCGGTTAACCAGTACTCGTGTGCGGTTGGATTTCAGCTCTGCCTGGAAGCATCATGCAGCCCATCTATTTCTTCAAGCCCCGATGGGCGAGGGCCTGGTTGAATACATCACATGCGCCGTCGTTGCGTGACGTCACTAAAAATCCTGTAGTGTCGTCACAATATGGCGGACGTCGGTAACCGAAGTGACTAAGGCATTAATAGTCCGCACTAAGAAATGGAAGGTATGCAAGAAAAAGAATATATGGGTGAGAGAGGTGGATGGAAAAATCTGTCCCGAGGGTCACTGACCGGCATAACGAGGCTTGCCGGACTCTAATGCCGAGGGACGGATTTTTTCCGCACTGGTTTTAACTAGGTGATCTTGAGCGTATCAAGGACAGAAAACCGGTTTGGACTCATTGTTTTAACTAGGTGACCATGAACGTATCAGGGGAATTCATTTCATAGCTTTAAAGAGCTTATGACTCGGGTTGTGTTTACTGTAGTCACTCCATGTTTCGACTACTTTCCTTAGTTATATTGTGGGGAAGATTTAGGATCTTATTGTATCAGTACCTGGTGATTAGCTTTACAATTTACTTTCAGGGTATTTATAACAATAAGTTCACGGAGTGGATAACATGAAATCCGGAATGGACTTACCTTCTTCATATTTCTACTCGATAACCAGTTTGGACGTATTGTTTTTACTAGGTAATCTTGAATGTATCGATGATATATAACCTGTTTGGATTCATTGTTTTATCTAGGTGATCTTGAGCGTATCAAGGACAGATAACCTGTTTGAATTCATTGCTTTAACCAGATGACCATAAACGTACCAGGGATATTCATTTCACAGTCTTAAAGAGCGTATGGCTCGGTTTACCAATTTGTCTATTGTGTTTACTGTCGTCACACCATGCTTCGACTACTTGCCTTAGTTATATTGTGGGGAAGCTTTGGGATCTGATTGTATCAGTTTCTGGTCATTAGCTTTACAATTTACTTTGCAAGGTATTTATAATAATAAGTTCACGGAGTTGTTAACATGAAATCAGGAATGGACTTACCTTCTTCATATTTCTACTCGATAACCAGTCTGGAGTGAGTGAGTGTTTGAGTTTTACGTCCCACCAACAGCTAAGGTCATACGGAGACGGGACCTCGGTTTAAAGACTCATCCGAAAGTCTGGAGAAGCCCGGGATCGATCCTGCAACCCCTGGTTTACAAGGCGAGTAGCGTAACCACTACACCACGGAGGCTTCTATAACCAGTCTGGACTTATTGTTTTTACTAGGTGATTATGAATGTATCCAGGATATATAACCTGTTTGGACTCATTGTTGTGTCAAAACTAGACAAAATCAATATAGTTTTGGTCTGCCGCGTTTCAGCGCATAATCCCTCGCTACGTCCTACTGCAACCATCACAGTGATGCGGCGTAAACAATGCGGATCCGCCGAGTTCATCTTATTATACCCGCATTTTCAAAGAAAAATCGGGTATATTGTTTTCGTGTCGGAGCCGAGTGTCTGACTGTCCGTGGGTCTGTATATGTATGTGTATGAAGTGGATCTCCTCTGACACCGGTTAAGTTACACTTTTCAAACTTTGCCTGTGGATAGTACATGGGATGTAGATGGCACTAGGCTACTTTTGGCGTGACCTTGACCTCAATATGACTCCAAGGTAAAAAGGTATGACTTTCCCATATCTCCTAAACTACTGGAGTTACACTTCTTAAACTTTGCTTATTAGATGACCCTTGGAATATAGAATATATTGGGCTACTTTTGGTGTGACCTCGACCTCAACACGACCACAAGGTCAAAGGTCAAAAAGTATGACTTTGTCATAGCTTCTAAACTAATGGAGGTACACTTCTGAAAAGCTGGACATTGGATGGCCCTTGGAGTAAAGAATACATTGGGCTACTTTTGATGTGACCTTGTTCTCAACATGACCCCAAGGTCAAGGGTCAAGAAGTATGACTTTGTCATATCTTCTTAACTATTGGAGTTATACTTCTGAAACTTGGTTAAAGGATGGTCGTTGGAATACAGAATAAATTGGGATACTTTTGGTGGACCTCAACATAACCCCAAGGTCAAAGGTCAAAAAGTATGACTTTGCTATGTCTTCTAAACTATAGGAGTTACACTTCTGAAACATTGCTTATCAGTTAGAATGTTCTTTGCAACTTTTTTTAACTTACATGTAGTTTTGGCAAGCTAATACATAGTCATTAGTGTTATTCATAGAAGGATATTTGCGATGGTATACCATCGACTGTGCGATCTAGTTTACCTATGAAAACATTGAAGACAGGTTACGCAGACAATCAGTTTTATACCTGTATAATGCCGTGGAATCACAGCGATTACCCCGAGATCGGCGCTTATCCACGGTGGTCGGCACAGAATCATGTTTCACTCAACGCGGTGTTACGTGGGTTCAAAAATATTTTCGTGGGTGTACTGTATATACGCAAAACAAAACAAGGTGGCACACTGCCAAATGGTGCAGACTCCGATCAGCAGCCTTCATTCGGGTTCTGATAGACCTTGTTGCAGAAAAGATTTAAGTCCGACACTGAATTTTGAAATTAAATCAGAATGATGTCTATAAAATTTTGAAAAGGCTTTGCATAGTTTATGACACCGATAAGAAGTTTAGCAGTTAACAATTTATTACAAGTGTTGAAGTCAGTTACATGTCTAGACACTTTTGCTAATTGAATTAACTGCGAACTATAAACGCCATAGGATGCCACACGAGGAACATCATCATCCAAGAAAGGAAAATTTACAATCATGCCTGCCAAAATCATATACAGTTTAACTTCGATATGACTTTGTTTACCATGACTAATTTAAACCTCCCCTAGAGTCAGTAGACAGTGCTTACCATAGTTTCTGATATCAATGTATTAAGGAAAATTTATGGATATTTTCTTTTATTTTACAACATCTTGAAAGTGTGTCACTTTTGTACTCATTAGAATAGCCTCAGTGAGCCCCGCCCATATGGGCTTGAAGAAATATATGGGCTGCATGATGCTTCCACGCAAAGCTGAATCTGGCCCGCACACTATTACTGGTAAACGGCTTAGAGAATCTAAGCCTGTCCAGGAGCCGCGGTGCGAGGCAGACCGTCCATGCTAATAAACCCTATTGGTTTCATTGGGCGACAGGGCTTGAGATGTCATTTCATCTCAATGTCGGGTAAATGTCCCACAAAATTGGAAGCAACGTCTCCAAAATGACCTTTACAGTGTTGACGGTGATGTTAAACCTCAAATCAAACCAAAGCCTCAGTACGTATATTCGATACATGCAGAAAGTAAAAAGATATAACTAAGTCATCCAACCTATTTCTCATGGACTGGCGTCTCTTTATTGACCCTTAGCTCTTGTAACTGACCCTATCCCGAAGACATTTTTATTGTCCTGAAGGTATTAAAGGTTGACTGTACCACATATTCTACACTTGTAAGGTTTATCTTTTCTCTTTACGAAAACACGCCTATTTCTAATATATTGGTAAAATTTTACCACCCAAAAATGCAATTTTGCAGATATAAATCCTGATATTTTTCATATTTCTGCTCAAAACATAGATTGTGGGTACCCGTTAGAACTGCTTCGGTAAGGCAGTTGTAACGAGTACCCACAATCTATGTTTTTGAGCAGAATTAGAAAAATAAAATATACCCCTGTAAACCCCAGTTTAACTTTATAAAATGGTGTTGAAGGAGGTTCAAAATTATGTAGGTGTGTTCTCGTGATGCCATATACTGTATTCTAACACAGCGCGCCTATATAGGCAATGCAAAATAACTGTGCTTTATTCTGCAACAAATCACAGCTCGGAAGAGCGTGACGTGTGACGTCATTAAAAACTGCAAATTTATGACGTCACTAGTCGATTTACTTGACGTTAGTCGGTGTAACGTCATTTTCTCACATCGAGAACGTAAGAAAAGGATGTAAATGCATGTGTTTCAGTCGATAATTTTAGCGGGATTTCTTCTAACAATGGCGAAAAGTTGTGAGATTTTGAAGGAAACAACAACATTATTGCCGATTTTCAGCGTGTTAGAATCGAAATAGATCAGCTCTAGCCAGTGATTTAATGGGTAATAAATCACAGTTTGTCGGTCAGTTGTAAGTAGACAAATCACGCGCGCTACGCGCTCGTGATTTGTCTACTTTACAACTGACCTCCAAACTGTGATTTATTACACAACAAATCACAGTTAGAGCTGATCTATTTCTTAAGTCAAAATGTGTTGAATTATTCTAATCTTATATGCATGTGAGGTTTATATCCACTTATTATCATATGACGCCGAATCTAAGAGTGTAATAACGCCATGTAATAAATTCCGTAATCCACTAGTGGGTTAAATACATAAATTAGTAAGATATGCCCCGAAAAGTTACATGTACAACGTCCTTAACGATGTCGCGTTTACTAATGGCGGAATATTGATATTTCTGTAAAACAATCGTGAATAAAATGAGTTTTAAATGGCATATGATAAACATGATCTTTTCGTGCTCATGTATTATTGAATTTATTAAACTCGTTGAGGAAAGGCGATAAAATGCTCGGCAGGTGTCGCATAATATCCTTTTTCCTCAACTCGTTTAATAATTTCAATAATACATGAACACTCATGTAAGATCCTCTATATAAGAGTCTCTAGATTTACTCCATTGTACCTGTAACTCTGTATAATTTACTTCATTCGCTCGGCTATTATTTTTCTCATAAGAATGAATTTTATGGATACAAAAGGTACATGTATTTCACTAACCACATACAACTATTGTTTACTAGTGCAATTGTCCCTGCTTTGAATCACCCTTTCCATCTTTGAGTCGTGTTAAGTTTCTGAAGGAATTGCTACATGAAAGCGTTACACAGATATTACCAAGTCAGAACGATCATTCACATATCTACCAAGGTTACATAACACAATTGATACACAACACAATCCGAAAACCGGATGTTTCTCAACACCTTTAACTTCCATACTAATACTCAGGTATCTTCACTGAGTATACTTTTGTCAGTTTTATTCAAGAAACTTAACGGACGTGAATGAATTTCCATGTGGGTACTCAGATTATTTGACTGTGAAAACCTTTTGCCACACGTTCCACAAGCATATGGTTTCTCACCAGTATGAACTTTCATATGGGTACTCAGGTTACTGGACTGAGCAAATGCTTTGCCACACGTAATACAAACGTAAGGTTTCGCACCAGTATGAACATTCATATGCGTTCTCAGGTCACTGGACCGAGCAAATGATTTACCACAAGTTTCACAAGAGTGTGGTTTCTCAACAGTTCGAACTTCTATATGGTTTCTTAATTTAAGTTCCTCATTATTATGGACTTTCATATGCGTACTCAGTTGATTTGTACGTGAAAATGATTTACCACACTTGCCACAAAAGTGTGCTTTTTCGCCAGTATGGACTTTCATATGGCTATTCAAGTTACTTGACTGAGCAAATGATTTGCCACATGTCGAACAAATGTAAGGTTTCTCACCTGTATGAACTTTCATATGCGTTCTCAGGTCACCTGGACGAGCAAATGATCTACCACAAGTTTCGCAAACGTGAGGTTTCTCCCCAGTATGGACTCTCAAATGCCTGCTCAGGTCCCTTGACCGAGCAAATGATTTGCCACACGTTCCGCAAAGGTGTGGTTTCTCACCAGTATGAACCTTCATATGGGTACTAAGGTTTCCAGTTTGAGCAAACGATTTACCACAAATCTTACACATGTAAGGTTTCTCACCGGTATGAACATTCATGTGCATACTCAGGCTGCTTGATCGCGCAAATGATCGACCACACTCACTACAAATGTGGATTTTCTCACAAAAATGAACTTTCATATGGGAACTCAGATTAGATGACTGTGAAAATGTTTTACCACATTTTCCACAAAGGTAAGGTTTTTCACCAGTATGAAGTTTCATATGGGTGCTCAGGTTACCAGTCTGAGAAAATGATTTACCACAAATCTTACAATCGTAATGTTTCTGACCAGTATGAATATTCATATGCCTCCACAGTAATCTTGACTGAGCAAATGATTTACCACAAATTTCGCAGACGTGTGGTTTCTCACCAGTATGAACTTCTAGATGGTTTCTCTGTTGATCCGAGTCTTTAGGTAATGAACCACACGTTCCGCAAACGTGAGTTTCCTGATCACTATGGTCGTTCGTCGGGCTACTCGATAAATTCAATGATCTACCACATGAACAACAAAGGTTGGTTTTCTCACCAGGATGAACTTGCATATGCGAACTCAGGTTACCCGACTGTGCAAATGACTGACCACACGTTCCGCAAACGTAAGGTTTCTCACCAGTATGAATTCTTAAATGCATTCGTATGCTACTTGACGTAGCAAATGATTTACCGCACGTTTCGCAAACGTGTGGCCTCTCACCAGTATGAACTTTCAAGTGATCCTGCAGTTCACTTGACAAAATAAATGATTTCCCACAAGCCCCGCAAACGTACGGTTTCTCACCGGTATGAATTTTCATATGTCTCGGGATAGATGTCAGCGAAAACGATTTACCACATAGTCCGCACATGTATTGTTTCTCACCAGAATGAACGTTCATATCTATACGAAAACCCTCTGAACGTCGAAATGATTTACTACATATTGCGCTCTGGTCAGGTATCTCTTCGGTGTGGATCTGTATAATCTCCCATGTCTACTTAGTTTAATAAAACACTCTCTCATATGTATGATCAGTTCAGTTGAACATACTCTCATACGTTTGCTTTGTACAGTAGAAGTAGTAAGCACTTCTCTATGCTGACCATATAAATGAAACACTGCATGTTCTGAATGTGTTGTTTTACAACAGTATGAATGTTGACATATTTTCTTAGTTTAAATGACCGTGATGTACCACATATTCCGCACATAACTGATTGTTTATCCAGAATGGATCTTCAAACCAGTATTAATAAAAATCAAAAAATGAGTTCCTTTAAGAACAATGAAAATATTCATAAGAAAGAAGGCTTATCTGATCACTTAAATAATTATCATATGATACACAGTGTACGTATGTACAACAGGTTTGTTTGTATCTCTGTCAGTCACACCTATATATGTGTACCCAAAGTCATAATAACTGCATAAATATCTCTCAAGCGTGAGGTTTTGTAACTTGTATGTACATGTATCCACGTCCGACTCCTTAGAAAATGTGTAATGGTTTCTTATGTCTATTGACAATGTAAGTTAATTGGCCCATTAAATAAACATCATATACACGATGTACACATTTACAACAGGTATGTTTGTATCTCTGTCAGTCACATACCCGTATGCCCAAAGTCATCATAACTGCATAAATGTCTCTCAACCGTTGAGTTTTGTAACTTGTTTGTACGTTTATCCACGTCCGACTCCTAAGAATATGTGTTGTGGTTATGTCTCTCAACCGTAGGGTTTTGTAACTTGTTTGTACATGTATCCACGTCCAACTCCTTAGAAAATGTGTTATGGTTTCTTATGTCTATTGACAATGTAAGTTAATTAGTCCATTCATCACAATTACTGACGCTGGATTGGACAGTTGTCCCTGAAATAAAACAATAAACAACCATTAACCCATTTTTTACCAGAAACTAAAAAAAAAACCGGTACCCTAGCAAACAGTGTAGGCCCAGATCAGACGCCGCAGAACGCGGCGTCTGATCAGGGCCTACACTGTTTGCAAAACGTTCAGCCAGTTTTCAAATAGATTTTGAAGAAAACACAACCTGACACCCCAATATTTTTAACTGGATCATTACGAAAACACGCCTATTCAAACATATTGTAAATTGGAGTCTAACTGTTGGTTTTCTTTTGCTCCAGCATTTCAGTGGTTTCTTGCTGTCGAGTCCTCACCGTTGTTTCATCTCTGTGGTTGTTTGATTATTTGTGTTCACGGAGATGTTGCACTGGTGAGTAAGGAAGCCTTAATGCGGACTGAACAAAACAAATCATTTGTCTAAATCGCGACAGAAGTAAGGGCGAGGATTGCGGCCACGTAAAATCGA
Source organism: Lucinisca nassula (assembly GCA_963580285.1). NCBI lineage: Eukaryota > Metazoa > Mollusca > Bivalvia > Lucinida > Lucinidae > Lucinisca > Lucinisca nassula. The sequence goes on along the minus strand of OY757015.1, from coordinate 32,254,875 downwards.
TTTAAGCCCCCCACCCCAGTGGAATACGTTTCCGCTGACCGTTCCAAGGCGTTTCTTCTGTCGCCGTTTATTTTTGTTATGGTTTGACTTAGGGTGTTTGTGTCGTTATATTATTTTATTTTGGATAGCCGATTGGCCATTTTGTTGGAAAGTAACTGTCCTTTTGGCTTTCCGCTGTTGGTGTTTCCGTTGGGGTCTGTACATGTAGCTTCATGTTTGTGTTTCTTTCCCTTTGGTGTCTCTGATGGGAGCTGTGGGTTAATTGTATCGATTCCTGATCATTGCCTCTACTTCTATCTTCATGCGGACTGAACAAATTATTTGTCTTAATCGCGACGGAAATAAGGGCCAGGATTCTGGCCACGTAAAATCGATTTAAGCCCCCCCCCCCCCCCCCCCCCCCCCAAGTGGAATTCGTTTTCGCTGACCGATCCAAGGCGATTCTTCTGTCGCGGTTTATTTTTGTTATGGTTTGTCTTTGGGTGTTGATGTCGCTTATATTATTTTATTTTGGATAGCCTATTGGCCATTTTGTAGGAAAGTAACTGTCCTTTTGGCTTTCCGCTGTTGATGTTTCCATTAGGTCTGTTGATTCATGTTTGTGTTACTTTCCCACTTGGTGTCTCTGATGGGGGCTGTGGGTTAATTGTATCGGTTCCTGTTCATTGCCTCCACTTCTATTTAGATTCCCTAAGCGGTTTACCAGTACTCTTGTGCGGTCAGTTTCAGCTCTGCGTGGAAGCATCGTGCAGCCCATCTATTTCTTCAAGCCCCGATGGGCGGGGCATATGAACTAAGTCATGTACCATCGAACATTCTCTGTGGTTTTAAGACATTCTTTTGATGGCACGGCTCACTCTCACATTATGATTCTCACCATTTAACTTGAAATTGAGAGCATAATTACCGGGAGTGAACTCATTGAATTGATCAATATAATAACCATAACATTGCGAGTTGCTAGTGTCCAATTTTAGCAGTTGTTGATATACACAGTTTCAAAATCATGTGAAGTATTCTCCCTTGAGGCGGTTTTTGCAGTTGTTGATATACTTAGTATACGTGCCATGTGGAGTATTTTCTCCTCTTAAATGGTTGATAATTTTGGATATTATGTCAGGTAAATGTTTTCTTTCTTTAACTTGTACATAGTATGGTGCTCTCTGGCGGATTATAGCTATCAAGTACTGCATTACTGGGTATTACCGGCACTCCAGCCTGGCCAGATATGAATGGCTAGAGTGCCGGGACTGTCACTTTAGCCACCGAGTCTAGAGTGCCGGACCCGGCACTCTAGCCTCATAGTCTAGGGGGTCAGTACCGGCACTCTAGACACTTCATTCTTATTTTGATTTGTGGTTTAACGTCCCCGTCAACAGTGTATATGTTATTTTGGAGACGCTGCTTCCAATTTTGTGGGACTTTTACCCGACATTGAGATGAAATGACATCTCAAGGCCTCTCGTCCAATGAAACAAATAGGGTTTATAAGCACGGACTTGCCGACTCGCATCGCTTTGCCTGGGCAGGCTTAGATCCTCTAAGCGTTTTACCAGTACTCGTGTGCGGTGAGTTTCAGCTCTGCGTGGAAGCATCATGCACTGACATGCTGCCCATCTATTTCTTCAAACACCGATCGGCGGGGAAGATTCAGAAGGTAAAGGGAAAGGCCGATGCTTTAAAGTTACGGAGAAAAATAAATTGTTACATTACTGAAAAACAACGGCTAAGTTTATTGAAAATTGTACCACGAAAAGAAAAACAAATGATAATTTTCTGATAAAATTTCTGATATCACTCGAAACATAAGATTCGGGAAAATTGTCAGAACCGCCTCAGCGATGCGCTTCTGACGAGCACCCGCAATTCATGTTTTATTAATAGAAATAAGTAATGCATGAAGGTATCCAAATTTTGATCTGACCCCTTGGGGTCATGCGGGGAGGTCAAAGGTTAAATGTAGAAAAGGCGGGTATTTGCGTTGGTGCACCAATCCCTTTTTTTTTCGGTATAGGAATGACGATATGAGGTAATCATCAATTTGTATGCTGAAAATCTCTCTCCACTCTGCATGAAAAAATAAAATATCGAAGAAAAAGGGACCACAGTGGAGAAAACCGGGTCCGATCAGGTCTTTGTACGTACCCAACGCAGGCAAAACAAATTAATGGTTACATCACTGCTCTGATGTAGGTTATTCCCCCTAAGTAACCATGTATTACGGTAAGAATCCTTAACATGCACAGGGAATGACAGTCCCTGCACAGGAGGCCTCCAGTTAACGTCCCGAAACTGAAGGGCGGCACATTTATGACACTGATCCCTGCAAATGATGTCAATGGAGCGTGCTCTGACACCGAAATTTTACCACCACTGCCGGGGACCGAACCGTGGGCCTGTACCATCAGAGAAATGAGCACTAACAGTTGAGCTACCAAGCTCCATGGTTTCACTTTTAAGGTTTCCCCTTAATAGCGAAAAGGACTCCTTTTCGTGCGAAAAGGAGTCCTTTTCGCGTTACCTAAATAGCGAAAAGGACTTTTTTCCTAAAAGGATCCATGTTATTAATAAAAATTAATTACTTAACATTTTGATTAAGTTTTTCGGCTTCGATCTTGAAAAAAATAATGTATTTTAGACTTTTGTCCTCGGAAATTTTATTTTTGTGGATTATTTTGCAAGTTCTGCCGTTCATCATGCGAACAAGTCCGTGAAATAAAGAACCCCCTAAACCCCACTTTATATAGAGAAAACTGGGGTTTACGGGGGTAAACATTATTTGCCGTATTTCTGCTCCAAGACATGGGTTGTGGGTACTCATTAGAACCGCCTAAATGAGGCGGTTCTAACGAGCACCCAAAACCTATGTTCTGAATATAAATAAGAAAAATATCACAAATTTTCATCAGAAAAGTTACCTTTTTTTGTGGTATGAAAAAATGCACAATATCAAAAGGATGTGTTATCGCAATGGTTGTTTATCTTTTTCTGTATCCGCAATCCCCAATAACCGAAGCACTGCAAGCTAAAGAGAAAAGGTATATATGTTGCAGAAAAAGTTTCACCAGTCAAGACAGCCTTGGGAAAAAACTTGTCACATTTTTTATACCCTGTTTTACGGACTGAAATAAAAACACGTTCTTTTGCACAAAAAAGTGGACATGATTCTGCAATGAATTCCTTTAGTAAATGAATTCAATTAGTGGTACATTCACGGCTGTATACTGCCGTTAACAATGCATTATTACTAGTCTTGTAAGGAAAGGAACTATATAAGCATTGTTTTCGTTCTGATCCTTTGTATGTATTTAACTTTATTTGTATGTTGTATTATTGTGTGAACTTATTGAATAAAATATGTGTAAACCAATGAATTAAATCAATGTGTGATAAAATTGGACAAACTGTGCGGACGGAAGCACTGACTGCAATAGTCCGGACATGGGTCATGGACTAATTATAGACTCCTCCTTTCCTACAGTCATGGACAAAATTAAAATCAGAAGATTTATGCGGACGGAACAAACGGACGGACGGATGGACATGGGCTAAATGAAAGAATCCTTTCTAGCTCAAAAAATACAAACCTACAAACTAAAACTTCGAACGCTGCGTTAAAGCATCATAAAGCCTAATCTATTTCTCCAAGCCCCGATCGGCGGGGGCAATAAATTAGCATATTTCTCCTCCAAACATTGACAGGCGTAGTGTAGCCATGACTTGCATGTCTGAAAATACAAACATGCTCATGTATATATGTGTTCGCATGCGTGCGTGCGTTTGAAAATGTGAGGGAGAGAAAGTGCCATTCTTTTCTGTGTTCATGTGCACCAGGAAAGAGAGAGAGGCTTTTCTTAAATATTTCCATTTATCACATGACGTCCCGTATGAGAGTGTAATAACGCCATGTAATATTTTCGATAATCCACTAGTGGATTAAATATGCAGATTAGCTAGATACGTCCCGTAACGTTACATGTACGACGTCCTTAACGACGTCGCGTTTACTAATGGCGGAATATTGATATTTTTGTTACCAATCGTGAATAAAATGCGTTTTAAATGTCATATGATAAATAGAATCTTGCATTCGTGCTCATGTATTATTGAATTTATTAAACTCGTTGAGGAAAAGGGATAAAATGCGAGGCTTTGCCGACCATTTTATCCCTTTTCCTCAACTCGTTTAATAAATTCAATAATACATGACCACTCATGTAAGATCCTCTATATATAACATAACTAGTGTAGGTACCAGTGATGCGGATCTAACAAGTACACACAATCTATGACATTAAAACGTTGCGTCTGTTTTGCTATTTTTCATATATTTGATTCAAATGGGAAAGATATTGCATTGGTATAAAAACTACATTGTGTATGCTTAATAAGGCGATTGTAACGACTGCCCACAATACATAGCGTTGCAAACAATACTTTTCCTTAGCAAAGTAAAGTTTTCAAAAGTTGTGAGCGGGTATTAATTAGAAGCACCCTTTTGCATGGGCAATCTACCACTTGTTTGTTTTGTTTGTTTGATTTGATGTTTAACGTCCCCGTCAACACTGTAAAAGGTCATTTTGGAGACGTTGCTTCCAATTTTGTTGGACTTTTACCCGACATTGAGATGAAATGACATCTCAAGCCCTGCCGCCCAATGAAACCAATAGTTTTTATAAGCACGTAGGGGCCAACGCGCACCGCTTTGCCTGGGCAGGCTTATATGGCAATCTACCACTTCGATGGTAAACATGATAAGAAGTGTTTGTTTGTTATACCCCTGCCAATTCGAAGAATAGCGGAAGGGCATTAAGTGTTACCCCTGTCCGTCAATACGTATGTACATGTACGTCCGTTCGTCCCACTTCGTGTCCGGGCCATAACTCCTAAACCGTATTGAATGTATTTATGAAACTTTACAGACGCATGCATGGCATTGAGAGGATATGTCACGAATAAGGAAGACAACTCTTGTTCTCTTGAAAATGATATCTACCTTAATATATAATAACTTCATGCTATACCTGTTACAATTACAAATAATCCCTTTTCTGAATGGCATTTTGGCGGGGGCATCCGTGTCCTATGGACACTTTCTAGTTTGTATTGAGTTTTTAGTCCCCGTCAACACTATTAAGGTCGTTCTGGAAACGCTGCTTCCCATTTTCTGAGGCTTCCCCCGACATTGAGAAGAAATGACATCTCAAGCCCTGCCGCCCTAGGAAACCAAAAGGGTTTATATGTAGGGACGGTCCGACACGCACCACTTTGCCTGGGCAGTATTAGACCCTCTAAGCGGGCAGTATTAGACCCTCTAAGCGTTTTAGCTATGCGTGGAAGCAGAATGCAGCCCAATCTATTTCTCCAAGCCCCGATGGAGTAGAGTACTGAACACTGTTACAAACCCAAATAATATCCAATCAAAGTATCTTACTTGTATAGCTGTCTCATAGAGCGTTGGGTCCATATATAGCTGTCTGTAGAACGAACGGTAAAGACTGATCAGATTGCGCATATGTGCAGTCTGTTCTGAGTCTTTGCAGCATGCACATGTGAATTGTTGGAATTGATGTGCCCGGGCTAAAAATAATCGTGCGTGGTTAAGTGATAATTGCCAAGTATAATAGTTGATTTGTTTTACAGGTGTTTCAATTAATTTAAATATGCCATTTGGCACGTGTCGATGATAAAGGGATTAACATGATTAAGGAGATAAAGATATTACTCAATAGTTATCATTCTGTCAAAACAAAAACTGTTCAAGATAAAATCTTTCAGCGGCATTTTTTTTATGAATAATTTTGTTTTTCATTTCCTGTGAAGCTCTTGAGCAGCGCATTTTTTAAACGTCTTCAATAAACAAATATATAAATATCCTTTTACATTGGATAACACGCCCACTTAAATCAAAAAGTGTTTTTGTGTTTTTAAGACGGTATTTTTTCTCGGAAATTTTCAGCTGTTTTATTTGTGTTTATATCATAGATAGAAGAGGGAAGAACATAACAAAACTTTATTTGATAAACTCTGGCAACATATACATGACATAGTATAGTAGGTTCTTCATGAAAGTTGTTCTACAATGTACCCTTAAAGCCCCGGTCCCACAGACCTTGCGACTGCGATGCGACCTCTCTGCAACTGATTTCGTTGCGACTGGCCCGCGACCTTTGCAACTGTTGCAACTGAATTTGCTCCGAAAATGTGATCGCCGACTAGTCGGTGACCGGTCGCCGAACAATCGGCGATTAATGTTGACGAAAGTCGGCGATTGATCAGCGACTTGTCGCCGAAGAATCGCCGTATGATCGGCGACTGACTTGCACAAGTGAAACATGATCGGGGACTACTCGGCGATCAATCGGCGACTCTTCAGAGACTGGATAAAACCGATCGGCGACTTGTCGGAGACTTTTTTGCGTTTTTTTTTTTTTTTGACACAGACAAAAATAAACTAAATTTTCGACTGCTGAGAGTCTTCTCTGGGCTGCTGCAAGTCCTCGTCATCCGAAATTGGTGTCCGAGCCTTGCTTCCCGTTCTTGTTTCGGCTGCGCCGCCGTTTTCTTTTGCCCTCCTCTCCGAACCGTGTTGTCGCTGTCGTCGAAATGATGCTAGGATGTTAACAGTGTTTTTATTGTAGTTGGCGCTATAATCGTTTGGTGGTTTTAACACCTTTTTACAGCTTGTAGGCGACCAGTTGCAGATCAATCGCCGACTTATCAGTGATCAATCACCGACGATCGCCGACCCATCGCCGAAGTTGCCGACAGATCGCCGATAGGTCGTGGATCGATCGCGGATCAGTCGGCGATCGGTCTGCGACCAGTCTCCGATAAGTTGCAATAAGGTTGCTAGAATTTACAGCTAAATTTGCATAAATTCGGTCGGGGATCGATCGGTGACTGTTCGGCGATCGATCGAAGATTGGTCTGCGACGTCTAGAAAACCATTGCAACTAGTCTGCGATCAAAATCAGTCGCAGCCAGTCTTTTGTGCATGCACAAAAGACGATCGGCGACTAAATTTCATCGGCGACCTACCCGCGACCTTGCTGCAACCTTTATATTAACTAGAAATGTGTCCAGACGACACAGATGCCCCCGCCAAGGGCCCCGCCTCACCCCGAAAATCCATGTTGCAAAAATTTTTCTAAGTGTGTGACCTTGTCATCAGGAACATTTGTGGGAAGTAATATTGAAATTGGTGAAAAAATGTAAGTGCTAGAGCAATGACAAAGTTTTTCTAAAAATAGCCACAGTGACCTTGACCTTGAAAGTCGAACTCGCTCGAGGTATTGTCATAAGGAACATTTGTGTGAAGTAATATTGAAATCGGTGAAGAAATGTAAGCGCTAGAGCGATGACAAAGTTTTTCTAAAAATGACCACAGTGACCTTGACCTTGAAAGTGGAACTTGCACTAGTGATATTGTCATAAGGAACATTTGTGTGAAGTAATATTGAAATTGGTGTAAAAATGTAAGCGCTAGAGCAATGACAAAGTTTTTCTAAAAATAGCCACAGTGACCTTGACCTTGAAAGTCAAACTCGTTCTAGGTATTGTCATAAGAAACATTTGTGTGAAGTTATTTTGAAACCAGTGAAGAAATGCAGGCGCCAGAGCGATGACAAAGTTTTTCTAAAAAAAGCCACAGTGACCTTGACCTCGAAAGTCGAAATGGCTCGAGATATTGTCATTAGGAACAATTGTGTGAAGTTATATTGAAATCGGTGAAGAAATGTAAGCGCTAGAGCGATGACAAAGTTTTTCTAAAAATAGCCACAGTGACCTTGACCGTCAGGCCATGACCTTGATTGCTCGAGCTATTTTTGTAAGGAACATTTGTGTGAAGTTATATTGAAATTGGTGAAGAAATGTAGGCGCTAGAGCGATGACAAAGTTTTTTCTAAAAATAGCCACAGTGACCTTGACCTCGAAAGTCGAAATGGCTCGAGATATTGTCATAAGGAACAATTGTGTGAAGTTATATTGAAATCGGTGAAGAAATGTAAGCGCTAGAGCGATGACAAAGTTTTTCTAAAAATAGCCACAGTGACCTTGACCTTCAGGCCATGACCTTGATTGCTCGAGCTATTTTTATAAGGAACATTTGTGTGAAGTTATATTGAAATTGGTGAAGAAATGTAGGCGCTAGAGCGATGACAAAGTTTTTTCTAAAAATAGCCACAGTGACCTTTACCTTGAGCCTTGAGGTCATGACCTTGAAAGATCAACTCGCTCGAGATATTGTCATAAGGAACATTTGTGTGAAGTTATATTGAAATCAGTGAAGAAATATAGACGCTAGAGCTATGTTGTGCGAGGGGATAATTAAATTTTTTTAAGTCTGTGACCTTGACCTTGAGCTCATGGGCATGGGTGGGGGTATCGCTGAATAATATGGACAGGTATCTAACATCATACCAAATATCAACTCAATCCATTGCACGATTTGGAAAATATCAACTCTTAAAATATCTAATTAAAAATTTCTAAGTCTGTGACCTTGACCTTGAAGCCATAGGTATGAGTGGGGGTATTGCCAAATAAACATTTGGACCTGTATCTATCATCATAGCATACATAAGCCAAATCCATAATATAGTTTGGAAAATTTGAGCTCTTTAAAATCTTTCACATTAAAATTGTCTAAATCTGTGACCTTGACCTTGAGGTCATAGGCATGGGTGGGGGTATTGTTGAATAAATCATTGTACCTATATCTATGATCATATGAACCAAAGCCATCATAAAAGTTCAGGTTCTACCAGGTACAAATACCTTAACTGGAGTCTTTAACATGGAAAATTTCTAAGTCCATGACCTTGACCTTGAGGCCATAGGCATGGGTGGGGGTATCGCTGAATAAAACTTTGGACCTATATCTATAATCATACCAAATATGAACCAATTCTATCAAATGGTTTGGAAAATATGAGTTCTAAAATGTTCAAGTCTACCTGTTACAAAAACCTTAACCTGAGTCTTTAACATTGAAAATTTCTAAGTCTGTGACCTTGACCTTGAGCTCACAGGCATGGGTGGGGGTATTGCTTAATAAAACTTTGGACCTATATCTATCATCATACCAAAGATGAACCAGTTCCATCAAATGGTTAGGAAAATATGACTTCTAAAAGTTCAGGCTCTACCTGTTACAAAAACTTTAACCTGAGGTTACAGGATCACGTACGTACGTACGTACGTACACCCACACGTACAGACGGACGTACACGCGTACGCACGTACGCACGTACGGAAAACCGAAAAACTATATGCCCCCGGCATCATATGATGCGGGGGCATAAAAACCTCTCTGCGACTTCTGCAACCGCTCCGCGATCGCCATTTTTTTTAGTCGCGGAGAGGTGGCATCGCGGTCGCAAGCTCTGTGGGACCGGGGCTTAAAGAAGAGAATGGGGAAACGATGATGTTTACCTTTATAAACATTACCATAAAATTTAAATCCATACGAAGTTGGCTTTACAAGGATATTCATTATGCGACTAACATAACCCTCAAATAAAATAAATAAATGCATAAAAAACGGAAGCAAAATCTGCGATCTGCGATCCAAAGCTGCTGATTTTGAAACAAAGTTTAGAATTTCGTCGACCTGTTCCAATCTTATGCAAGGACATTTGCGCAGATACACGCATCCACGTGCCCATGCTTGCGTTGATGTAGCCACTCAATCAAGTGTATAATAATAAGAAAAATCGTAACATCAACCTCCTTTCAGGCCAGCTGCAGGAACGCCATTTAAACTCTCAGGGCCAAACAAATGCAAAAAAAAGAACATTCTAGCGTCTATTCACTGTGTACATGTAACAGAAATACTTCTCATGACCCTAGAAAATAAAAGCTTGCTCAGATTCAGAAGCCATCTGATCTGGATCCACACTGTTTGCCAAAGTAGAGGTTGTCATGATCAACGGGATAAGGGTTTATATATATAACACAATGATTTAAATTATTCCTCTCTTTTAATCAATACAGCTGTTTCTAGCGCGAGCTGCAACCAGGTTTAATTTTAATCGCATTTTGCATGAAAATGACTCCATCAAATACAAAGTTATGCTGTTTGATCAGAAAGAAAACGTTGAGTGATTGTTTTTTTGTCATATCCATAATAAGTGCCTTTTTGAAAAAAAAAAGTCCTTTCCGCTATTTAGGGTAAAGTCCTTTTCACGAAAAAGACTCCTTTTCGTGAACAGAAGTCCTTTCCGCTTTTAAGGGGAACCGCATGTCTACCATACATTGTGACTTTTAAATCAAATTCATTGTTATTAATATGGTAGCGATATCAAAAGATAAAAAAAACATATGCGAGTATTACGACAAATTGCTCTCTAGATCCGAAGGGTGGGGCACAGTATGGCAATTATGCCTGTGGAGCATGTTTGACATCACAATTAAATTGCCGCTGCACTGTTCGAAACCGAAATGTATTATTTAGCGTAAGCTGGGTCGTCAGATTCAGAATTGTTTACTTTCCTAGAACTATTCCCCAATGGAATAGTCTTCCCTCCTCTGCGGTGAATGCCAAGTCCACAGAAGAGTTCAAAGCCCGCACAGTGTAAGATTGGGACTCAGAGGTATGCGTTTTAGGATACCTCTGTTATGCAGATTGTAAATAGTTTTAAGGACGCATCCAGCGCCTCTCTCTCTTTTTTTTTTCCAGCTAAATTCTAAATTTAGCCACCCAATCAACTGAGGTAATGGCCAGATATGACCGACTCAGTTTGTTTGTTTGTTTGATTTGAGGTTTAACGTCCCCATCAACACTGTAAAGGTCATTTTGGAGACGTTGCTTCCAATTTTGTGGGACTTTTACCCGACATTGAGATGAAATGACATCTCAAGCCCTGTCGCCCAATGAAACCAATAGACAGGTCAGGAACAACCTAAAATTGATCTACTGTAGCTCAATTTTTCTAAAATAGACCAATCGATCTTCTAAAAGGAAGGATAAAACGATATATGCAAACATTGCAAAGCATCGACCATGTTTTGCAAAATGGCGAGTTCATCATTTTATTACTTCACAAAAAATGTGACGAAATTCGCTAATTACCCAAAATGCCATCGGGGAATTTTGCTGTAAAATAGACGTTTTTAACACAGAAAACACTTCACTTTCGGGAATATTGTCCTTCCACTTACAAAACCATAAAATGTGTGGTTTTATCTTCGCCAAAATGTTGACACACATCGATTTTGTTGATATCCGGATCTGGAAGCGAGGTCAAGCTGCTTACAGCATCAAAAAGCAGCATCTTTTCAGTTTTCTTCATCAACTATGGAGGACAAAGTATGTCATAATCATCACGCATTTTCCAACATAGTGAACTTAATTGAAACTTATAAAAATGGTAGTTATGACGTCTTATGTATGAATTCTAGTTGTTTTAATATTGTTTGGTCAGGTATAGGAGTCAAGGCCGGGCTGAGCCACCGAGCCAAAAATGCCAAACCGGAGATTCTTTAGTTTCTCTTTTTCTACTTTTACTGCTACTCGCTCACATCTGAGCATTACAAGTAGGATTTCCTGGGTGATAACCAGTACTTTTTTAAGCAATGTGGATGAAGTGGCTTGCTCAAGGGCACAACACAGCGTGAGACTCGAACACGCAACCTCTTGATCAAAAATCCGATGCGCTACCACTGCACCAAAGTTCCGCCTCATGTTAAAATTAAGCCATTAATTGTAGTCAAATTAAGGTTAAATCATGAAACAATATCATTCTATATAACTGATAGTAGTATAATCGCAGTACTTTGTCCGATTTTGTTTTATTACAGTGTTTCCAAAAGCCAAGGAAGGGACTAATTAGTACTAATCTATTTTTTCAAAGTAACTTGTCAGTTTAAGGGGCTTTTAGGTCCTACGGTTATTTCAATTTGATAACTTTTATCATATATTCATAGGAAAAATAAAATATGTATATACCGGGTCGAGACTTAATGATCAAATTAAATTAGTGTTTTTTTATTTGTTTCTATATTGCATTGATTTGAAACCTGCATATGGTAGGTAGGAAAGTAAAAGAAGGCAATCGATACAATTATCAGAGACACCAAAGGGAAAGAAACACAAACAAGAAATAACTAGACCCTAATGGGAACATCAATAGACGAAACCCAAAAGGACAGTTACTTTCCCACAAAATGGCCAATTGGTTATCCAAAAAAAATATATAATCGATACACTTACTCAAGGACAAACCATAATAAAAATATACCGTGACAGAAGAACCTCATTGGAGCGGTCAGTGAAACGAATTCCAATGTGTGTGTGTGTGTGTTTGTGTGTGTGTGTGGGGGGGGGGGCTTAATTCGATTTAACACGGCCATAATCCTCGGCCTTTCTTCCGTCGCAATTCAGACAAACAATTTGTTTAGTCAACATGAATGGCCCCTTATTCAGAAGTGCAACATCTCCGAGTAGGGCGGAGGTACGCGCTTGTATCTGGTAGGAAGGACAGAGCACTTTTTAATACCTCAAGTTGCTAATCATCCCAATCTGCATTTTAAGGACTTTGGGCGAGTTTCGTTTCACTCCAACCTTGCATCACATTATATTATCGTACTCTACACTGCCTAACAAGGATAACATAAGGCAGTTTGTGGTTTTGGTTATAGACATACACAATTGTGCGGTTCGGGGTGATTAAATTGCCTGTTTGGAGTGCTGTACCTTAGCCCAATCTTTCTAGCTTATTTGAGCCAATAACCATTCTTCTGACCCTACCTTAGCCTACAGTGTCCTGTCCCACCTTACCCTACCCCCAGCATAACATACCCTACCCGCAAAACATTGGTACGAAAAAAATCCTGTCCAGTAGCCCCCACCTCCATCTGCTCATGATACTCCACTCCTGGTTAGAACATAATGTTTTGATAACAGCCAAGTCTTGTTTATAAATAACCCAAACACTAATTAAACTATTCTAAAACGGGCACACTTAAGATGGAAGGCCATGTTACCAGGATGGCAGAGGAACATTTGCCAAAGAACATCTTTGGAGAATTAGAAATGGGCAAACACTCCCATGATGGTTATAAGAAGCGTTACGTAGACACCCTCAAAATCACCCACAAGGCACAAGGACTTCAACATACCAACAGAGACGTGGGAAGAAACTGCACCGACACAGGGCCGAGCAAATGGGCAAGGCCTCATCACAATGGGTGCTAGAGAATGAGGCAAAGAAAATCAGCTAAGCTGACAAAAACGCCCATTGCACAAAACCAGAGCTAAGAGATCATCAACAAGCTGCCTTTACCCAGCAAGCACAAACCAACGGGCCAACCTTGGACTGACACGACGTATCTTTGTCGGGTCAACAGCGATTCGGCGTTGACATGTATCGTTGCACTTCCGACTTTGGCCCGACATATTGCTCCCAACAGACTATTCAAAGCTAAAATTGGTCTCCTCAGCCATCTTGGAACACACAAACAGTAGCATTTCTTGCATGTGATTAAAATTGGTCACTGTCAGTTATTACAGACGAACTATTAATTACATTCCCAATAATAATGTCTTAGTAACTGTTCATTTTCACCCCTGACATATATTGTCCACCATACTTTCAGAGGCTGACTATTAAAAATAAGATTATCAGCAGCATAAGCGACCCAATTATCGTTCTTTGAATTGAAAATGGCAGCGTCCATGACAGGTTGATGAAATCAGTGGCAAAATTGGGTATTTACTGTTAATTTATCTAGAAAATCTGATTTTTCCAATTATCACCCAGTTTTAAATTTAAAAAGACGTGTTTTGCAAAAAAATCCCTGTCGAAAATACAGTGTGACTGAAGAAATGGGATTACATGCACAAACCTAACAATTATGCCAGAGACTCTACTTGCAATATTTACATATGAGCATACTCGGTGTATTTATATCGTTTCATCAGTGCTTTTAGAAGATCGATTGGTCTATTTTAGATGAATTGAACTACAGTAGATCAATTTTAGGTTGTTCCTGACCTGATAGAGTTTATTAGTATGGACGGTCCGCCTCGCACCGGGGTTCCTGTATAAGAAGATAGATAGATAGATAGATAGATAGATAGATAGATAGATAGATAGATAGATAGATAGATCCTGGTGTATGAATGTCATTTGACGTGTCACCAGTAACAGATAGATAGATAGATAGATAGATCGATCGATCGATCGATAGATAGTGACACATCGAAGTCGAGCAACGCGGTCGCACAGCCAGGTACTAAACGCGATACCCGTTGCTTAACTTCGCGAATAAGTCTCATGTGATATCTCGCACAAAAAAAAATGAATTAGAGTTTATGCTTACCCTGAAAGTGTACATGTAGTAATGCACAGTTTATGCCGTTCAATCTGAAAAATTCTTTGTTTTCAATATGGGCAACAAAAGGTAACTCTTTTTTCAATTTGCAATTTTTTAACAACTGCAGCTGCATCCCATCGGTAACTTGGCAAAAATAACTGATCGCTAGGGCGTCGTACTTCCCCTGCATATTTTAACTGTTTCAATAGATCGGGTTCGTTCACATAACAGTGTTAACGCCTATGCAAAGGCCGATGTTCACTTTATCCCTTACCTATATGCTCTAGTGACTGAATCCCAGAAATCCCAGACTTCAGAATCCCAGAAATTATTGATCCCATTTTCTGTTTATTTATACAGGGCGCACGCGCAGGGACGAATGAACGCTCATGGAAGACGAGAGAATCAGAATCAGAATTGTTACTGGTGACATGCCAAATGACATTCATACACCAGGATCTGTGATATAGGAAGTAAGTCCCGGTGAGTCGAAAAACCCAAATCTACCCAAATCCACTGTATTTACCCAAATCCACCCAAATCCACCTGATAATTACCCATATCCACCTATAGCTGGCCCATTTACAGTCATATAAGTTGTTTTAATGTTTACATGATAGAATATATCACTTAGGACAAATAAATAATCAAATTTATTAACTTGTAACAATTTAACACGCACTATTCACCTTATTTGCATTATCTGCTGGTTCCTAGTCTGACGGTTATCAGTGTTGGAAAAACAGGTAACCAGACCCCCCTGACCTTAAAAGGTCAGGGGGGTCTGGTTACCTGTTTTTCCAATATTGACAATGTGCAAGCTTGGCGCCAGCAAATAATGCAAATATGGTGAATAGATAAACGCGTGTAGTGTGACGAAACATCTTTCCGTTGGTTGCCTAGGGTTACCACTGTAATAAGTATAGTTCACACACGTCTATTATAAATAATGTAAGATAATTGTAAACCTCAAAAAAAAAAATATTTATTCATTTATTTATTTATTTTTATTAAGAAAGGAAGAAAGAAGATAAACCGCTTAGAAAGGCTAAAGCGGCCCAGGCAAAGTGGTGCGAGTCGGACTGTCCATGCATACAAACCCTATTGCTTTCATTAGGATGAAGGGTTTGAGCTGTCATTTAATCCTAATGTCGGGTAAATGTCCAACAAAATTGGAAGCAACGTCTCCAAAATCGCATTAACAGTGTTATTTGCTTTCAACATAGATTGTGGGTGCTTGTTAGAATCGCCTCAATGAGGCGGTTCTAACTATTACCCACAATCTATGTTTTTTAACAAACGGCAGATAATGTATACCCCCGTAAACCCCATTTTGCTCTATATAAAGTGGGGTTTAGAGGGGTCTTAGTTTCACGGACTTGTTATCGTGATGTGCATAATGCTTCCACGCAGAGCTGAAACCAACCGCACAGGAATACTGGAAAACCGCTTAAAGGTTCTAAAACTGCCCAGGAAGCGTGGTGCGAGTTGGACCGTCCATGCATATCAACTATATTGGTTTAATTGGATGGCAGGGTTTGGGATGTAATTTAACCCCAATGCCAAGGCAAAGTCCCACTAAAAGGAAGCCTCGCCTTTAAAATGACCTCTAAAGTGTTGACGGGGACGTTAAACCGCGAATCAAACAAACAAAAACCTGGGCCTCGGTGTTCAGTCCAATAAAACAATGTAGCGCATCACAAAATCACCCCTGTTCAAATTCAGTTATAGTTTATGGAGGATACTGCAACAATAACAAAGAAAGGGGAAAAATACGATAAAAATACGGTGTTTTTTATACTTCTGTTCTAGACATAGATTCTGGGTACTTGTTAGAACCGACTCGTCGCGGAGGTTCTAACGATTACCCAAAATCTATGTTTTAATAAGAAATAAGAAAAATAATGTATACCTATGTAAAACCAAGTTTTACAGAATTAAAGTGTTTTTTTTTTCTCTCTCTCTTTTGCGTGGATGGGGGTGCAAAATTATAAGGGTGTGTTACCGTGATAAAAACACACACCCTATCGAATTCCGCTCCCATTGAGTCCCCTTTTTATACACTAAATTCGAGTTTTACAGTAGGTAACATTACTTTTCTTAGATTTTTTTCTAAAATGTAGAATTTGGGTGTTCGTTATAGAACCAACTGGCTGAGGCGACCCTAACGTGTACCCACAATCTATATTTTAGAGCAGAAATAGGAGACCTTTCACAATTTTTCAGCATATAAATTTCGCTTTTTCTTTTTTGTTTTGTATTTTATTATTTTTTTGTTATTATCATTTTTATTTATTTATTTATGTATTTGCGTTTATATAGGCATGATTTCGTAATGCAGTAGCCATCACGTGAAAAAGTCCGTGAAATGACCCAAAAAAACCCACTTCAAATGAAAAAACTGGGGTTTCCGTGGGTACACATTATTTTTCTTATTTCTGCGTCAAGACATAGGTTGCCGGTACTCGTTAGAACCGCCTGAATGAGGCATGTTTAAGAAAAATATCACGTATTTTCATCAGACAAGTAGCCATTTTGGAGATATGAAAAATGTACTTCTGTCGCACGGATAAGTTATCATAATGGCGCTTGTCTCGTGACGGCATGACACCTAGGCGAAACATGGGCTGCATGATGCTTCCACGCAGAGCTGAATCCGATCCGCACACGAGTACTGGTAAACCGCTTAGAGGATCTAAGCCTGCCCAGGCAAAGCGGTGCGCACGAGTCGGACCGTCCATGCTTATAAACCCTATTGGTTTCATCGGGCGACAGGGCTTGAGATGTCATTTCATCTCAGTGTCGGGTAAAAGTCCCACAAAATTGGAAGCAAGGTCTCCAAAATGACCTTTACAGTGTTGACGGGGACGTCAAACCTCAAATCAAACCAACAAAAACCTTGGCGAAACGCTCCTTAGTGCAAAGCCCATGAGCCGCTAAAACAGCGTAACGCCTCCGCACATCCGTCACTGGTCCAAACACGCCTGAGGAAGTAATTTTGGGCTCAGGATTTTTCTTTTACTGCCTATGCTCGGGTTATATGAAATGCTGCTGCTGCTGAGTGGGTGAGGGACATCTTAGACGCTATCAAAAATTATTAATAAAATCTTAAATTGAGAGGGACGGATAATTCACATTCACTTAAACTGCAAGTCTATTGGCCCCTGCAGTGCCAGCAGGGCGTGACTTACCACATTTGCTTTGGGTATGAAGCGTTCTGATTGGCGAGGATTTTTGTTCGAATAAACACAGCGCTTGACAACTGGGCGTGACTTAAAGCTTTCTAAAGGTTTTTGTCTGAATAAACAGGATTTTTATAAAAAAAAAAAAGATAATACAGAAAGAAGGATATTATTCATTTATATTTGAAACGTGCGTCATTATAAATAATTAAACAAAAAAAAACAAACAAAAAACATACAAACAAATAAATAAAAAAATAAAACGATAATGATGAATTCCAATACTACTTCTACTACTACTACTACTACTACAACTACTACTACTACTACTACTACTACTACTACTACAACTACTACTACTACTACTACTACTACTACTACTACTAATAATAATAATAATAATAATAATTATAATATATTTTTTCTTGACTATAGACGTATCTTAGTTTTATGTCTTAGCTCTTGACCTTACTGTTCAAGTGACAATGCGTATTTAAATATCTAACAGCCTAGAAAAGTCAGACACATCATGAAAACGGGTCAAAATAAGTTTGGCCCTCTGTAAGTCAACTTTCATATGAAATGACCACGAGTGTGAGATTCTGTTTAACATATCATCATTTCGAATGAGATAGTGCATGGTTGGCATGGACGTCGTCAAGAGGTTACTTGCGCCCGCCAAAGCATTATTACACGTATGGTAATACGATATTTATTACATGACGTTATCCACTGCATATCAACGACGTCATGTGGTAAAGTAATTAAGAAATGAAATTTATTTTTCTGCAGTTCATGGAAGTATGAACGCAGTGGGTCGCGTGCAAAGTAAATGAATCATGGAAACTTTGCTAGCGACCAACTGCCGTTCATACTTTCATGATTAGCAGAAAAATTAAGTTTATTTTTTATATTTACATTATTTGCCCCTCACCACTGGGCGAAAAAATGCTTGTATGGCAAACTTTTAAAGCTGAAAAACATTTACACGCTGTTTTTTTTCTACAAAGAGCGGAGCAGCGTTTACGTCATCAACGCCCGTAGAGAACAATGGTTTAGAATGACGTCACATAACGTCATTGAAAATCATGTGATTCGATGCGTTCATGGAAGTATGGACGCAATTGTTTTCTATAGGTTTACATCAGACTTTGCACTGGAAATGTAAATATTTAAAGATGCAAAGTACAGTGTTCATATATCCCTGATGAAAGGGGAAGACCCTCGAAAGTTTGGAAAGAGTAAAAGGAAAACAAGTGTTTGGTTGTTATTATTCCCTTCGGAAAAAAATCTACAATTGAGCAATCTTCTTTCTATCAATTTTCATTCATTGATTCATTCAAATGAACTGATGTATTGTCGACGATAACGTAGACCATACAGACGGGGGCGAAGAGGCAGGTATTATTTCTTTTTCTTTCTTTCTATCTATCTTTCTTTTTGTTTGTTTATTCTTCCTTTCTTTATGCCAATATTTATTCATTAATTTTAGCTTCATTATATCGTTCTTTCTTTCAAATGAAAGGAACTTTTGTTGACGAGAACGTAGAAGTTAGAGGCAAAGGTGAAGAGGTGTTCATCTTTCTTGCTTTCGTATTGCTGCTAAAAACCAATTTCGCCGTAAAACCCGATTTTTCTATATAAAAAGACAGGAGAGTTTCCAGAATGCGTTTATTCGATGTCCGTTTGTCTCCCAGTTCTTTCTTTTTCCTTCCTATTAAACGTATCATGTATGCCCTCATGTATGTATTTATTTCAGCATTCTATATTTCTTTTGAATAGCCGGCGGCCCTGGTAGCTCAGTAGTCGGATGCGCGTCTGACTGGTGATCAAGAGGACGCGGGTTCGATACCTGCGGGGTCGGCAACATTCTTTCGTGGAAATTGATCATGAAATCTTTTCTACGGTCATTCTCTCCTTTCCGCTGTTGCAAGGAACCGGTAACTGCATCTTTCTTTCTTTTGTATAACGGGCTCAAAACATAGATTTAGGATGTGGACACTCGTTAGGACCTTCTTGGTTAGGCTGTTCTAACGTTTACACCTGTTTCGAGCAGACGTAATAAAGAAATAAAGTTTATCCCCACAAACCGTGTTGGGAGTAAAAAAAATCAGACTCTTGCTTGCAAAATTTGTTCGTTAATTTGCTGAATAATCTTTTCTTTCTTTCATTCTTTCTATCATTTTTTCTTTCTAGTCAAACATCATATATTCGTTTATTTACTAACTTTGGCATTCATTCGTTCTTATTTTATTTTCTTTCAATTTAAGTAAAATTTTGTTAACTTGGATGGAAACCAAAATGCACAGAAGCGAGTAGCTACTATTTCTTTTTTCATCCTTTCTATTCTTCCTGTCGTTCTCTCGTATAACGGCTAAAACGTAGATTGTGGGTACTCATTAGAGCCGACTCGACGAGGCAGTTCTTTGGTGTATCACAATCAATGTTTTTGATCAGAACAAAAAAAAACATAATCTTGTCCCTGTGAACCCCAATTTTACTTTATCATAGTGGGGCTCTAGCGGACAAAATTACATAGCGTGTTTCCGTGATGCTTTCGCTCATCTTATTTCTTTCTTTCTTTCTTTCTTTCTTTCTTTCTACCATCATATTTGACGAGGATGCGGAACTTAAAAGAATGAGGCAGGTTTACTTTCTTTCTCTTTTTTTCTTTCTTTCTTTCTTTCTTTCTTTCTTTCTTTCTTTCTTTCTTTCTTCCGTATTTGCTTGGTTATAATCTAAAATAAAGAAATAAATAGACAGGTAATGGTGATCTCTGTGCGTGCTATGATCATAGGACAGCCTAAGGCAATCTGTGTATTCTGACTTGAAGATGTTTTGTCGCACTACACCTGCCTAGTAGGTGCGTATCTTAAAAAAAGGATAACCCGGATAAATGACATTTTATTAATTTAATAGTCAATAGAATATCAAATTAAATTTGTAATGTTTAAGACCTGTTTGATTACACATTGAGTTCAAACCCTTTCCATATCAGCAACTGAAAATTGATTCATATTCACGAGCGAGGTGAGGTATGTGCGATAAATAGTTATTGTGTAATTATCATCCACCCAAATATCAAAGTTACTAAATTCGATTATTTATTTGTCCTAAATGATATATTCTATCATATTAACATTAAAAACAACTTAAATGACTTTAAATAGGCCAGCTATAGGTGGATATGGGTAATTACCAGGTGGATTTGGGTGAATACAGTGGATTTGGGTAAATACAGTGGATTTGGGTAAATACAGTGGATTTGGGTAGATTTGGGTTTTTCGACTCACCCAGTAAGTCCCTAGCTCTAACCAAAGATCTGCTTGGGTCCGCTTGAGAGAGACTGCCTACAACATGCTGGTCCGCCCAAAACTCGAATACGCTTCCCAGATATCCATGGGATCCCCATAGGGGAGACCGGGGCTAGTCCGGCCTCGGGGCATGTTCGGCATATGGCTACATTTAGCATGTCAAACAGGTTAAAGAGCTGGGAATCATTCTGTGAAGTCATTTAGGACGAATTCATCTACGCCAGTACGTAATGACCGCCTTGAAGAATATGGCATAGATTTTGGAACCGAAATCTCGTTTTCGTGCACGCAGAGAAAATGTTCCATAGTAATTATAGTTTTTATTTTTCTTAAGAAGTGTTATGAATCCGATTTAATTTCTATACATTTATTACGGTACGATAATGCGCTTTATTGTAATACATTATTAATTTCTTTTCCAGCATCCTAAAAGGATTATTTCAAGTGATGTTTCTGCAAAGTGATGTTTCTATCTATCTATTTTCATTTATCTTCATATACTGAGTCGGTCATACTTGGCCATTACCTCAGTTGGGTGGTGCGCTAAATTTAGAATTAAGGAAAAAAAAAAAAAACACCCACTGGATGAGTTCTTAAAACTATTTACAATCTGCTTTCAGAGGTGTACTAAAACGCACACCTCTGGATCCCAATCTACACCATGCGGGCTTTGTTTTGGCATTTACCACAGAGGAGGGAAGACTATTCCACTGAGGAATAGTTCTAGGGAAGAAAGAATTCTTCAGGGCATCACTATAGGCCTGGTACCTACGATATTGACTGTTGTTTGGTTTTGATGCCCTTGTTTGAGTTGAAGTAGTCACAGGGGTCAAGTATTTATCTTTATTAAGAGACACTGTGTCAGAGTGTATCTTATAAAAGAAGGTTAAAGAGGACTGCTCGCGACGGGCCTCCAACGATGGCCACTCCAGCTCATCGAGCATTTCACCAACACTACTTCTGTTCCGCCATCGCCTGCAGGTCCATCGGGCAGCCGTCCTCTGAACCTTCTCAACCTGTTGAACCTGAGTTTTAACATGGGGATGCCAAACAGGTGATGCATACTCTAATTGAGGTCTAACCAAGGTTTTGTATGCAACACCCTTTGTCTGCCTAGGTGCAAAAGCCAAATTACGTCTAAGAAACCCTAATGTCCTAGTTGCTTTAGAGGTAATCTCAGAAATATGTTGACCCCAATCAAGATTATCAGTAATGGTGATACCAAGATATTTTGCGGATTGGACATGTTCCAAAGTATGCTGATGTAATGAATAGTTGAATTTAATCTGCTTGTCTGGAGGGTGCCGTGACACCCTCATTGTTCTGTTGTTCTTGTTGGGAACCGTAAGCGCAGTGGCTCATTTTTCCATGTATCAGACTGAGTTGTGTCACGAGGATTTGTTCACCGTTGTCAGTTGTGTTCATTGCACTAGTATGCTCATATGCAGTAATGTCACAGAAAAATGCGTGTTGGTCAATGTGTGGAAAATCCGCAAGCCCGTTTCCCTTCAATGTATCAGCCCAATCGGGGAATTCGTCCCGTACTACCCTGCCAGCCACTACCAACTTTGCAGGGTATACTTTCTGACATATAGCTTTTGGTCGCTTAGATTTTATTGTTTTAATTTCACTCTCCAAAGCTTTGCGAGCACTACTTATCTCCTTTGGCCGGTCATAATCAACACTGAATGGGGTTCTTTTTTACACGTGCGCGTTGCGCATTATAGTCTCAGTATCACACTAATCCCTGAAGTCTACAATAATTGGACGCTTTCTGATCCCATATGCAACCTGTACAGGCCTCATTTACCTGAGTGGTACAAACTTGTTTATTCGTTCATTATTTACTTAGTGGTTTAATGACTACAGTTACTGGCTGAAAGATTAGCGGCGTGAGTCACGATACTTGGTGATAATTCGATTATCGACAGGTAGTCGGAAGTGTGCTTACTCAATGTATTGATCGGTTAACAATCCATCATGATGAAGATTAAATATCAGAAAGGCGTCTGTGTCACTAAAGTTGGTATAGTTACGCCTTTATTCATGAACGATTATATTGACGAGTGTCATTTACCTGAGCAGAAAGAAAGAAAGAGCGCATATGATGAGGTTATCGTCATTTAAGAGAGAAAGGAAGAAAGATGTATCGTCAGTTAAGCAAGAATGATTTACTGGTTTTGCACAGAAAAAAAGGAAGAGAAACAAAACAAACTAGCTAGCAGACATTTGCGGCAAAGGCCGTCACAAACCCCACTTTTCACGGTGAATGGGAATAATATAGCATACATATTGCTTGTTTAAAGCATAGGCTGTTGGGCCTCATTAGAATCGCCTCGTTGAGGCTAAGTTACGAGTGCTCAAACTCTGTGTTGTCAGAATGAATGAGAATATAACAGAATTTCATTCCTATATTTCAAATAAATAAATAAAGAAAGAAAGAAAGAAAGAAAGAAAGATGAAGATTGTTTGTGAACAGCTAAAATCTAGAATTGCATTATGCGAAGTTTTTTTTTCTTTAATCCTCTCACACAATGATGGCATGATATATGTACTATTTAAGACTTATTGAGTCACTAAGACGCAACTGAGACTAGATAGATAGATAGATAGATAGATAGATAGATAGATAGATAGATAGATAGATAGATAGATAGATAGATAGATAGATAGATAGATAGGCTGAGATGGTGTGTCATGCGCAAGAACCACAGCTCTGGTTGCCATGGTTTTTGAGTTACCCCCGTTCCAATAAAATAGTGACTTCCTTGTGATGGCCATAACTACAACACTGTTGGAGATATATTGATGGTACCTGGCACAATTGTTCTCAAGGCGGAGACGGCGTACCATGCGCAAGAACCACAACTCTGGGTGTCATGTTTTTATAGTTATCTCCCCTTCCAACGAAATAGAATCACTACCTTGTGATGTCGATATCTCCAATACTTGTTGAGATATATTGCTGGTACTTGATACAGTTTTGCATGAAGTTAAGCAGGCGTGTCATGTGCGAGAACCACGACTCTGGGTTCCCTGTTTTTTTAATTATCTCCCTTGACAATATAACCCTGTGATAGCCATAATTTTAATACCCTTTGAGATATATTGATGGTGCTTGGCACGATTGTATACACGGTTGAGTCGGCGTATTATGCCTCAGAACCACAACTCTGGGTGCTATGGTATTTGGGTTATCTCCTCTTTCAATATAATAGTATGACCACCTTGTTATCACCATACGTCCATTACCTTTGAGACATATTGATTGTACTTTGTGCAGATGTACATGAGGTTAAACATCTGTGCCATGTGCAAGATTTACAACTTTGGACAGCCAAAACGAGTTAAGTTGAACATTTTTTTCTCAAATTTTGTCATACGAATTTTATGACAAAAATTTCAATTTTTCATTTGCTTTTCAGTAAAACTGGTGTCTTCGGCAGTGATTTACAACTATTTTGTTATAAAAGATAAACAACTACACTCAGGCTCTTGCAGCTGGTTAGAAGTAGTGAATTTTCAATGTGATTTACGTTACCTTTCATTATCACTTGTTTCAAACTCAGCTGTATTGATTTCATAATACAATATAGCAAATTCACTTTCTAAATAGCTTTTATTGAACAATGAACTTAACTATAAAGCACTAATCTTTCGTGTTACTATTCAAAAGTTGATGCAGGCATGAATGAATTTTTTACGACATTTCCAGTTTTTGGAATATGTCAGGGAGAATAAAAAGACTTTGTTTCATTATCCATAATTGATGACCTATTGGAGATAGTGCAATAGTAACTATTTCCTTTCATAGACATATGCGTGTCAGTTGAAGAAAAGCAGTCATCAATGCTTCAAAATTTATACAATTGGTGCCTTTTCTTTGTTCTTAAAGCCTGTCGGTGGTAACGTAATTCACGTGCATGCAATAGCGGAATAGTGTATATGTTTTTAACACTTTGCCGAAAAATAAAGCTAATAATATTTCGCAATCCTTTCAAAATTTATTAAGAAACAATTTCTGGTTGTGACTCTGATCAAAACAGCTAGACAATAAAATAACCTGTATAATTATGCACTATACATTTGACATGCCTAGACCTTTTTACGATAAAACATTATCCCTTGGTCTACTCAGAATTTAAATGTGCAGTGCATAATATAAAAAGTCATCTGCGTGTGACTGACACGACGTGCAAAGCATTAAAAAAAATAAAAAAAATAAAACGACAATTCTTTCAAGACAGTTTATGGAGTAAAATCTTGCCTGCCTATGGTAACGTAATTCACAAATTTTAGGAACAATCTGACTACCAAGTCATTGTGGAATTAGACGTCGTGTGCCTACACTACTTTTTATTTGGCTTTCATTTTCAACTCAAAAGCATTAACAACCTTGCTTGTATCGCCATCCGGCAACCTGTAGACTTTACGTTTTCCGTAAGGGATTGGTTGTGACACGGTGCACAATACATCTATTTTCTCTCTCCAGATCGTAGCCTCTGTGCTTGGCCATTTAAATGTCTTGCACACTTTACCTTTTCCATGTTCGATGAAGGATATTTCATACTGAAATTTGTCATGTGGGTCATATGAAATTACCTTGCCTATATACCAGTACCTATTATAAACTGCCGCAACATAACTAGTTAACAATTCTTCACGTTCTGCTTCTTGAACTATCTGTGGTGGTTCTTCTGGAATCTCATCAACTTCATCTTGTACTACAACCTCTATCTGCCCTGCGTTCTGGAGAACTTGGTCTTGAAAATTTTGAACTATCCAACCGTCACACGACGTCTTGAACTCCCCATGATGAAAACAATTGCTACAAAAGCAAGAAGTATCTCTGATAGCAATTTGACCATGTTTCATGTGTAAAACGCTATGAATGTCTAAGGTACCTTTGACTGGTTTAGTTTGCAGCGAAGATAGTTCCAAATGCGCACTATCGCATTCTTCTTTTGGAACAAAGACATACTTTGTTTGGCTGTTTTCAAGAGAATCCCCCCACTTGTAATAATCCTCCGCAGACTGAATAACGGCAGTTTGGCGTTTCACCGCTAGGTCTGCGAGCCGTTTGGATGTTCCCCCTACCCCATCACAGGGCCCCTTTCCATGCCCGGCTTCCCAGTATTGCCAGGAGGCCTTCATACTGAACATTGTATCATGATTAGCCACTAAGTACATCATATTTTTATTTCTGTATTGTGAAGTATTGAATCAGTTTCATAATGTATGCATTCTATTTCATTCTATTTTTACTTCTACTTTGCATATCAGGGCTTTTTGTTTGTGCCGTGTGGCGGCTGTAAAAGGTTTCCCCGTACATGCATTTAATGCTCTTATTTTTCCAATCCTCAGGGATTGCTTATGCAATTGCTTTTCACTGTTCCATCAATTGACATCCTTTAGATACCTGTTGAAGGTCATTATTAAACCGATGTTCGTTCCTCGTTGTATAACAACTGCTTGTTTGACATCCCTGTACTTTAAGTAGACTAAGATGTTTTGTGGGCTTTTGTTGTACCTTCCTTCTATTCGAAGGAATCTTCTTCAGTAATTTTATATGCTGTTTTATTTATTTATTTAATAACCGGTATGAACATCGCTTTGGTTTTGACGGTATCACAACCTTATTAACCAAAATGAGTATTACAAATACATTTAAAATATCAATATCACCCCTTAGGTTACACTCTGCTTCTTCTGTACGGATTCCCCATTCTATTAAGAACTTTAATACTATGTTGCCTTCGGTATTGGTTAGACCCTTAAATTTGTCTTCTGTAACTTCAGTTAATCTCAAAGGAGCAGGCAATACCAATGTTTTTGGGAGTAGTCTTCATATAAGACTATCTCCTCTCAAATCGCCCATCCTTCGAAAATATACTAATCCGTGGAAAAGAAGTGGGATGTATCCTAGTATTTCTAAGTGCAATGCCAAGAGGTGCAGATGTTGTTCGCATTTAAGCACTGCGTCTACCGTTACTTCATCTGTAAACGGTAGACGCTTCTCTGTAGTTAACATGTCTGATTTGACATGACAGTCTACAGATTTAATTTATCTAATTACTTGACGTGCTGCAAACTGTAATATGCAGTACGTCGGTCAAACTAACCGCATGCTTAAAACTAGATTGAACGAGCATTATCGTAGAATGAGTAAGCCTAAGAAAACTGACACTCTCTTGTACCGTCACTTTCGACGTACAGGTCATTCTGTAAATAACATTGTTATACAACCAGTGGAAAAACTTTATTACGATGCAAATTCTACATCTAGATTCAAAATAATCAAAAGACATGAAGCTGAACTGAAATGGATTAAATTTTTACAGACCCATTTTCCACTGGGATTTAATGACAACATTTATCATGAGGGTAATATTTCCAGAATGCCGGACTTTGATATTTTCTCACTCCTGGAATGTCGAAAACGCAGAACTAGATCTCACGGCACCAGGAAAAATGGTAACTTTAAACGTAAATCACGTGCGTTTAAACGAAACAATACTAGACGGAAGTGACTGTCAATTATATTATTAAATCATGGACGCCACTCTATGCTTTCATTTTTAAGTTCATTACCCGTTTCTGTTTTACGTCTTCTGGACATCGAGGCGAATAAATTCTACGATAGTTCTCATCAGTTATATGATGCGGCTCTCTTAACTAGAGGCTATACTCAGCATACTCTCCGTCCTTACATTGATTCTGAAATTAATCATAAACGCCATTTCTTCAAAATATCCTTCATTAATAAGGGTATGGATTTTATAGATTTGCCCAGTATCTTCCGTGAGAGATCGGTGCTTTCTTCCATTCCTGCTTATTTTCAAAATACTGAAACACCTATAATTTGCTATAAATATAACAAACCTGTTAGATCTATCATTTTTAATTTCAATAAACTTGTTTCAGATCTCGATATTGATACTAATACTCCTGATTCATGTGATTGTAAAAACTCAACGTATTGCTATCCTGCTGCTGGTCATGTAATTACTGGCAATTTGAAAATTATTCCTGATTCTAGGATAAGGAATATAATTTCTAAAGGACCGAAATATCGGTTTCCTTCTAAAATTGATTTCAGTAAAGTAGAGATGAAATCGCTGCTTCCTTGAACGAATTCGGTAATCGATGGTGTAAGCGAGAGTATGTTGAGCATAAAGCCCTTAAGGACTGGAAACTTAGCATTTTAAAACTAGTGAATAAACGCATTTCTTTCTATTCTCAAAATACTAACTCATTACCTCCTAAGCCCAAGACGTCTTTACGTCATCTTAAACTAGGTATTCAAGAATTTCATAAGAAGATTGTTTTGGCCCCTGCAGACAAGGCCGCTAACAACGTCGCCGTTGTGTGACGGCTCCACTATGTTAACACGCTTAAACAGGAGCTTGGTGGTACTAATGCCTATAAACTTTAGCCTTTATCTGAAGAGAGAGCTATAGTAGATAAACATGTTTGTCTTTCAGCCACCAAGTTTGCTGTGTGAGTTAACGAAGGCCAAGACAAGCTTCCTACGCTGTACTGGTTACCAAAACTTCATAAAAAACCTTACAAAGCGCGGTTTATTGCAAATTCTAGCTCTTGCACTACCACTGAACTTTCTAAATTATTAACTTCCTGTCTTACTGCTATTAAAACGCATGTAATTAAATATTGTGATAAAGTCTTTGAAAGATCGGGAAGAAATCTGTTTTGGTCTATACAAAATTCGAATGAGGTTTTAAATAAATTGAAATCTAGAAAAATTCGTGCTTCTAGTCTGTCTACCTACGATTTTTCCACTCTTTACACTACACTTCCTCATTATCTTATAAAAGAAAAGCTTAATGATTTAATTGAATGGGCTTTTCACAGAGAAGATTCTCTCTATCTTGCATGTAATGTCAGAAATGCATTTTTCACTTCTTAAGAGCATAAGAATTATACACTTTGGTCATGTCTGAAAGTGTGTGATGCCCTCACCTTTCTACTTGACAATATTTATATTAGATTCGGTACTAAGTTATTTAGACAAATTGTGGGTATTCCGATGGGTACTAATTGCGCACCTCTTGTGGCTGATCTGTTATTGTATTGTTATGAAAGAGACTTCATTTTGTCGCTTTCCATTGATAACCAATCTGAAATTATTGAAGCTTTTAGCTCTACTTCTAGATATTTAGATGATTTATTAAATATTGATAATACCTATTTTGATGGTTTGATCAGTCAGAATTACCCCCTAGAACTTCAGTTAAATAAAGCAAATTCCTCTGATACCGAGGCCCCGTTTTTGGATTTACATCTATCTATTGTAGATGGATTTGTTTCGTGTAAAATGTATGATAAACGCGATGACTTTGATTTTGAGATTGTAAATTTTCCTTTTTTGGATGGTGATGTTCCTCGTGCGCCATCCTATGGCGTTTATATTTCGCAATTAATTCGATTTGCTAGAGTGTGTAGTCATGTAACCGACTTCAACACTCGTAATAAATTATTAACGGCTAAACTCCTTAATCAGGGTTATCGGTACCATAAACTACGCAAAGCCTTTTCAAAATTTTATAGACGCCATTCTGATTTAATTTCAAAATTCAATATTGGACTTAAATCTCTTCTGCAACAAGGTCTATCGGAACCCGAATTTTATGGTGACTTAGTATATAAATTCAGAAAAATATATAACCGCAATGACTTCAGCACCCAATTTCGTAAAATCATTCTTCGGTATATTAAGATTGGGTACAACATGGATATTATACGACAGACTGCATGCATGGTAGTTAACCCAATCACGGTTGGCAACTTTGCTTCCCTCTTTAAATGCACGCCGGTGGGTCAGGCCTCAGATTCTATGACGGCTCCAACGTAAAGGCTTATTGAGAATTAGAGAGATAATGTTGGTTGGTGCCTGATGCTCTGTCTCTGGTCGGGCTCATCGGAGTCTAACTGTTGGTTTTCTTTTGCTCCAGCATTTCAGTGGTTTCTTGCTGTCGAGTCCTCACCGTTGGCTCACCTCTGTGGTTCTTTGATTTTTGTGTTCACGGAGATGTTGCGCTGATGAGTTAGGAGGCCTTCATGCGGACTGAACAAATTATTTGTCTAAATCGCGACGGAAGTAAGGGCGAGGATTGTGGCCTCGTAAAATCGATTTAAGCCCCCCAGTGGAAATCTTCCACTGACCGTTCCAAGGCGGCTCTTCTGTGGCGATTTATTTATGTTGTTGTTTGTTACTTACTGTGTGTATCACTTGTGTCTTTTAATTTTGGATGGCCATATGGCCATTTTGTGGGAAAGTAACTGTCCTTATAGCCTTCCTTTGTTTAGGTTTCCATTATGGTCTGGTCGCTTAACGTTTGTATTTCTTTCCCTTTGGTGTCTTTTATGGGTGGAGTAAGTTAATTGTATCAATTCCTGATCTTTGTTTTACTTCTACTTTGCTTTGTTTCAGTGCGCTTGTTATTATTTTCATAAATGCGTACACCGTGCCTGAATTATGAGATGTCGTGTCTGAAACATAAATATAAGATGCGTGTGTTAGCACTCCTTCCATGTTCTTTGTGTATACTACAACTGGGTGAAGAGTTACGGAGCACTTATCAAAATACGCCGTCTGAATCTCATCTGCATGCCCACAAGTATAATATTCTGCAAAATCCATCTGGCATATAGCGTGATTCAGTGGCAACCGTTCTTTTAATACTTTCACCTGTTCATACTGTCGTTTAACTCTGTGTGTTTTCTAAAATCATGCAGGTCCTGTCTAAATATGTCTATAAACTCGTTTTTGGGCTTTTCCAAATTTTCTGTTAACATGCGTTTTGTCATTCTTCCCTTGTGTTCAACTTCCTTTCTCTTCCATTCAGTGTATTTAATCACCTCGATGTCACAGTCTTGTATTTTCTGTATAATTTCTTCATCCGTGTTCTGACGAAGAAGCACATCCGGGTTCTCAGTGGTTGTAGCCCCAGCCCTTTCAGCCCCTTAACTTTTAATGCTATGTTTTGATGCCTATGGCAGAGACATGTCCGTCTTGCACTGAACTGTACAAGTTTCATGTATTTCGGACGATAGCTTGAAAATGTAGACAAACTTATTGTTATATGCGGATTCTCTGACTTGAACTTTAGATGTAGGTTATATAGATTTAGGTTTAGAACCCTTGTTTGTTTTGTAACACCGTGCTTTGTTTTTGTTGTGTCACGTTTTCCTGGTAGAGTAGCACTGTTATCTTCTCGTTCCAAAAAATGTTCGACAGTTTTCGCCATTTGTGTTCTCTCCAGAACTTTTCTACGTTTCTGAATTTGTTTCCCCACGACAGTCTTTGAAATTTGACCCCTGTTTATTCAAAGAAGACGACTAGCCTTCGACCCGAATCTGTATCGTTTCATAATTTGTCCACATACTACTTGCAGTACGGAACGTTGCCGAGCTCTGCCTCGATCTGTTTCAACCTTGTTCTTTACTTCTTCCACGAGACTATGATGGAAAGTCAGTTTTTCACAAGCTTTCTATGCTTTCGTGGAGAAATCCCTTCATTCCTCAAATCATGAATGGACTTACTTTTTGGGGTCAAATCTTGAAAGTTCCGTTTTCGATTCACTCTATCTTGTAAAACAGGTCTGCCTGGCGTTTCATTGCTTAAAGGTGACGATTTAACCATTGTTTTATTTCCTGTAATGTTTCTTCGAATTTTCTGTCTCAAAGAATTGTTTCGTTTCAACAGTGATTGAATTCTAAGTTCCAGCTTTTTTCACCTTGTTCTCAGATTTTTTTAGGGCTTTGCTTTTACTCCACATACCCTTTCTGGATGTGAACTTCATATCTACTGTCAGTTTTTCCTTTGAAGTGGATGGTTCAGGAGTAAAACTACATGTAGTGGAATCACATGGACCTCCTGAATCGTCCTCTTCCTCATTATCGCTATTTCCCCTAGTTTCCCTTGGGGCCTCATTCTCTACACACTCACTGTCCTGTTCATGTAACAGATTTAATTCCTGTTCATTGATCTTGGTTTTAAGCTGCTCTCGCTTTTTTCGCATGCACGCCTTCACTCTTTCTCTTCTAATGCGAAGCTTATTTGGTCCAAGCTCTGTTGTCAGTTTGTAGTATCGTTTTACACGAGCTGTCTCTTTCTTCAGATAACTTACACCCTCTGCCTCCTTTTTCCTCTCTCTATACGCTTTTTGTATCTCGGTACGTGTCTTTCCCATCGTTCTGAAAAGATAAATCGAATGTGTGAATTACGTTACCATCGCGTGAATTACGTTACCATATACATCAGCATCTGCAGCATACACGTGATCACGAACAACATAAACAAACATCATCCTTTTCAAAAATATGTGTTTACTACCAATTTATGATAAAATATGACAGAAGATCGTTTTCTTTTTCTAAGTAAGATAATAAATTGCTACATACCCTCGGAAGTTCGATATTGTCTATTGTTTATGAAAACAAACACCCTGTTTCAGCATCAAAAAAGGGATGAACATAAGCACCTGGAAGAGTATTCGGTGAACAAGTCATTTAATTCCATTGAATTTCATCCGGGCTCTATACGTCACTGTAAAAGACTTAAAAGTGGTAACGTAATTCACAGTAACGTAATTCAAATTGTTTCACATTTTCAGGAATAAAAGCTTGCATCGGGGAAGTAAGGGGATATGTTAATATTTTTAATGTACCTAGTCAGACAACCTTTTCCTGTATTTAAGACAAATGTCTAGGGACCGTTCATTTTGCCTGTAGTGGGCTCGTAACGTAATTCACAAACACACCTTTTTAGTAGGGGTCGACTTACTAACTTAAAAACCAACAAACTAACGCCAATCTTTTTATGTTGTAAACAAAGGACACTTTTATAAATCGATCTACATATTAGTAGTTTTAAAAAATAAAATTATGTGTTAATTTTCTTATTTGTATACTAAGGTACTACCTACTGCAAACATGGTAACGTAATTCACCTCATTTTATGAGACACAGACCTTTTGGATCATGAGGTGCACATTTTGTTTTCAACTACCAACAAAACAGTTCAAAACGGTCGCTTGCCATCTCGTGCTAACATGCAGTGTCGAATTTCACCGATTATGTTAAAAACAGGTCTATAGGAAGACCTAAACTCGCACCATTCCCAAACTGTGACGGGCGTTTTCGGTCATATTTCCATCTCTGTGTGTGGTTGTGATCAAATATACGATGGAGAGTATATGATGTTAAGGTTTTTTATGTTAAAATACACCCCCCTTTGCCAAAGAAATACACTTTTCAGCCTCTAATCATGAACGGTTACATTTCCAGGTCAATGTGACAAGCATTTTATGGAATTGCTTCACTTAACTCCTTTTGGCTGTGGACGCCAAAGGTTTTTGGTTATCTCTCCTGACATTATAACCTTGTGATGACCATAACTCCAATACCCCTTGATATATATTGAGGGAACATGGCACAATTGTATACGAGGTGTAGAAGGCGTGTCATGCAAAAGAACCACAACTCTTGGTGATGTGTTATTTGAGTTATATCCCTTTCAATATAACAGTATGATCACCTTGTGATCACCATATCTCCAATACCATTTGAGACATATTGATGGTACTTGGTACATATAT
The DNA here is from genome assembly GCA_963580285.1 of Lucinisca nassula. Lineage (NCBI taxonomy): Eukaryota > Metazoa > Mollusca > Bivalvia > Lucinida > Lucinidae > Lucinisca > Lucinisca nassula. The sequence goes on along the minus strand of OY757015.1, from coordinate 32,221,437 downwards.
ACATGAAGTTAGACAGGGGTGTCATGCACAAAGACCACAATTCTGAGTGCCCTGGTTTAAGAGTTGTCTCCTGTGACAGTATAATCTTGTAATGGTCATAACTCCATTACCTTTGATATATATTGCTGGTACTTGCCACAATCGTATATACAAGGTTGAAAAGGCATTTCATGTGCAAGAACCACAACTCAGTAAACCTGTACTTTGTGCATTGGAAATCTTGGCTCTTTATCATGTTGAGAAGCGGTGTTTAGTATCATTGGGCGAAGATAGTCTCAATAAAAATTACATATACAACATATTCTTTGTCACTCTAACTACTTGTTTTCTTTTGCTCTAGCATATCAGTGGTTTCTTGCTGTCGAGTCCGCACCGTTGTTTTATCTATGTGGTTGTGTGATTTTTGTGTTCTCGGAGATGTTGCACTGATGAGTTAGGAGGCCTCCATGCGGACTGAATAAATTATTTGTCTAAATCGCGACAGAAGTAAAGGCGAGGATTGCAGTTGCGTAAACTGGATTTAAGCCCTCCAGTGGAATTCGTTTCACTGACCGTTCCAATGCGGTTCTTGTGTTGCGGTTTATTTTCGTTATGATTTGTCTTTGAGTGTGTGTTTCGCTGATATTATTTTGTTTTTGAGATTTGGATAGCCAGTTAGCGATTTTGTGGGAAAGTAACTGTCCTTTTGGCTTTCCGCTATTGATGTTTCCATTAGGGTCTGGTTATTTCATGTTTGTGTTTCTTTCCCTGGGAGACGAGGGTTGATTGGATCGATCCCTGATCATTGCCTCCACTTTCCTTTTATTGGTGTAGTTCAATTCTGGTGCACGTCCTATTTGTGAACAATCTTCTGAAGGCCATACTGGCTTTTGGTCGGGGGATTTGCCATCTCTTGTAATGGCTATTTTTGCTCTTGACAATTTCAAAACGTCTGTTCTTTCGTCCACACAAGTGTGAAATTACCTTTATTTTTTCTCTCTTTCATTTTTAATGAGGCTTGGAGAATTAATTCTTTGTATACATAGAAAAAATGTCTCTTTTATTAGATTTTCAAATCAGCTTATTATTATAAAGCCAAGCAAAACTTTTATTCTTTCAATTCCAGCTGGCCAGAACGTTCAACCGAAGCAGACACTGTGGTCAAAATTCACACAATCAGGCACCTTTGCTGACAGACCTCGTATGTCGGGCCAGACGAAGATTTACAGCTAGACAACACTGACGATACATTTCGATTCCACAGGCGCAACCGTTTTACTTCTGCCGCCATTACCGCACGGGCAACCATTGGTAGACACATTCGCCCAGTTAGTACCTTAACTCTCATTCAACCGTCCTCGGTGTAAACTAGAGTATGTTGAGCATAACGCCTTAAAAGAATGGAAACTTAGCATTCTCAAACTAGTGAGCAAACGCATTTCTTTCTATTCTCAAAATACGAACTTATGACCTCCCAAACCGTCCTTACGTCACCTTACAATAGTCATAAGAAAATAGAAGTAAAGGCAATGATCAGGAATCGATACAATTAACCCACAGCTCGCAGCAGTGACACAAAAGGGAAAGAAACACAAACATGAAATATCTGGACCCAAATGGACAGATCAATAGTGGAAAGTCAAAAAGGCGATTACTTTCCCACAACATGACCAACTGGCTATCCAAAATAAAATAATTTAAGCGAAACACACACCCAAATACAAACCATTACAAAAATCACCCGCGACAGAAAAACCGCCTTGGAACGGTCAGTGAAACGAATACCACTGGGGGGGGGGGGGTTGGGGGGGGGGGGGGTAAAATCGATTTTCGCAGCTGCAATCCTCGCCCTTACTTCCGTCGCGATTTAGACAAATATTTTTTTCAGTCCGCATGAGTGCCTAACTCATCAGTGCAACATCTCCGAGAACACAAAAATCAAACAACCACAGAGAGGAAACTACGGTGAGGAGGTATGTTTTGGCTCCAGGAGACAAGGCCGCTAAAAATGTGGTCGTTGTTTGACCGCTCCACTATGTTAATACTCTTCAGCAAGAACATGGTGGTACTGAGCCATATGAACTGCAGCCTTTGGCTGTAGAGATGGCTGTAGTTAATGACCACATTTGTCATCAGCCACCAAGTTTGCTGTATGTATTTCAAAAGGCCAAGACTTAATGTTGGTTGCCTAACCTTCATAAAAGACTTTACAAAGCACGGTTTATTGTAAATTCAAGCTCTTGTACCATTGTACCACAATTGGACTTTCCAAATTATTAACTTCATATTTTACTGCCTCCACAAAACATGAAAGGAGGGGGATGGGTGTGTGTGTGTGTGTGGGGGGGGGGGGGGGGGCTTAAATCGATACGTGGTCATAATCCTCGCCCTTACTTCCTTCGCGATTTAGACAAACAACTTGTTCAGCCCGCACGAAGGCCCCAAATCCACCAGCGCAACACAAAAATCAAAATCTCCGTGAATACAAAAATCAAACAACCACAGAGATGAAACAACGGTGGGGACTCGACAGCAAGAAACAACTGAAATGCTGGAGCAAAAGAAAACCAACAGCCAGACCCCGACGGGCCCGACCAGAAACGAGGCATCAGGCACCAACCAACACCGCATAAAACCAGACCCCCCCCCCCCCCCCCCCCAACTCCCAGGAAGCCCCCACACCGGAGCCGCTACAGAAGCCGGGGCCCGATCCACCGGCGCTCAATCAAAAAGACGCATGCATCCGCCGTACAACATTTGTCTTGTACCCAATCTTTTTATATCGAAGAATGATCTTGTTCATTGGAGCCGAACGAATTAAGCTATTTTGGAAGAGGGTAACCTAAGCAACATTCCTATGAAGTTTGAAACTGGCCCAAGGGTTTTGGAGGAGTTCGCATTTACAGCAAATTGTTGACGCACGACGGACATTGACCGATCATAATGGCTCTTCATGAGCACCGGACCCCGTCCATCTGGGCTTGAAGAAATAGATGGGCTGCATGATGCTTTCACGCAGAACTGAAACCGACCCGCTCACGAGTACTGGTAAGCCGCTTAGATGATCAAAGCCTGCCCAGGCAAAGCGGTACGAGTCGGCCCGACCATGCTTATAAAGCCTTTTGGTTTCATTTGGGCTGCGGGGTTTGAGATATCATGTCATCTCAATGTCGGGAAAAAGTCCCACAAAATTCGAAGCGACGTCTCCAAAGTGACATGTACAGTGTAGACGGGGACGTTAAACCTCTAATCAAACAAACAAACAAGATCATCATTGCCGCTTCGTGCTCAGGCCTATCTATCCTATCTATCTATCTTTATATACAACAGCACCCTCTCTCGAGTATTATGTGGCGGTGCATGCGCAGGTGCAAGAAAAAAGAAAAAGCGATAGTTAGAGATAAAAACAGTGAAAATAGGAGAAATAAAAGTGAAAAGGGGTGTTAGTAGGGTGGAAATTTAAAAACATAATAAAAACAGTACTTATAGCTTATGGGAATGACCGGTCACATTTATGACACGAATCTGAGTATCTAATATAACGTGTGTGCGGCCCAGTCGAATTGGTGCAGTTACAGCTGTAGCAAACCTTGTTTGAATAAGAGTTCTCTAGCGTTTTACAGGATCAATTTTAGTGGCAAGTTTATTTTGGTTGTTTTGTTTGGTTTTACGGCCCTTTCGAGATTATTACACTCATATAGAGCGGATTGTTAATATGAGCTCAGTCAAGTCAGGTAGTTTTTCTCCGTGTACCCGGAGAAAAAAAAATGACATTCCGTTGCAGAACTTGCCGTATTAGGGGTTGGTTTATACCGAATTAGGGATTGGTAGCTATTTGGACCAACCGCCGTTTCACACGTGAGCGTGGCCAGGCTCGAACCTCATTGCTTTTTAAAAGAGGGTCCCATGGAAGACTGGTTTACCAGATGGGTCACCCTCTCTAAATAAAGAGTTAACTTACTTTCTTACAGCGATGAGAGACCTGAGGTATTCCATTCGACCTGGACGGAATTGGAGAAAAATCGTTCGCTAAAACAATTACAAGGAAGAATGGGAACAGAAGGTGTTCAGGGGAGTGCGAAACTTCAAGTCCTCACACGGAACAAACTTGGCTCTACTCGTAATCTTGGCCGGAGACATTGAAACTAACCCCGGCCCAAGGTTTCGCTGAAGACTCTGCAAATAATATTGCAACGGTTCCACACGGGTCAATACATACGTACAGGCTGCGTAGCGGTCGCATAGGCTTCGTATTTTAGACGCATAGGCTTCCATGAAAAATGGCGGATGACAGTTCATCAATATAGGTAAAAAATTGTTTTTTACGTTACTTTAACTGTTGTAATGCATTGCCCAATACTGACAACTGCCTTACGGACCACTTTATTAATGTGCAGCTTCGTCTGATGCAAGAAAAAGTTTGAAAAACAGAATATAGAAAAGGAAGTGTCTAAAGTGGCGGTGCCGGCACCCTAGTCTCTGAGGCTCGAGTGCCAGGTCCAGCACCCTAGACTTGGTGGCTAAAGTGACGGACCCGGTACTCTAGCCATTCCTATGTGGCCAGGCTAGAGTGCCGGTAATACAATAAGTCTACGTATTCTAAGTATATCAACAGCTGCAAAACCGCCTCAAGGGATTTTGAAACTGTCTATATCAACAACTGCTAAAATTTCACACTAGGAACTCGCAATGTAATGGTTATTTTTATTATTGTTATTTTGCAAGTATTAGATACTAAATTGTGCGGGCTTTAAAATCACTGATAGTTTTTGGTAAATACGTTGATTTATAATATTGATCAGTTCAATGAGTTCACTCTCCAGTAATTATGGTTGGTTTGTTTTGAGAAGAAAACTGAAGTGTGTGATGTGTTGGCGCCGCGTCGTGAGAAAATCGGTTCATTGCATATATGCGAACAACAGAGGCGCAGATCAGAATCAGAATTGTTACTGGTGACACGTCAAATGACATTCATACACCAGGACCTGTGATGTGGGAAGTTAGTCCCTAGCTCTAACCAAAGAGGTAAATTTAGCTACACAATCATCAACACCTTCAGCTGTCGAAATAATCGAATCGGGAAGGGCATTCCAATCTCTAATGGTTCTGGGGAAGAACGACTCTTTATAAATGTCAGCTTGCGCTTAGGGTCTGAAACGCTAACGAATGGTGATTTCTTCAGTGTCTAGTTGGGGGAACAAGGTCATCTGTTGGAATGCTGGCAGCACCCTTTAGACCTTTGTATAAAAGGATTAGCCTACTGTCTTTTCTCCTTTTCTTGAGAGACTCCCATTTTAATTTTCCAAGTATTCCAGTCATGCTCCCAGTCTCAAAGCAGTAATTGCCTAGCAGCTAGCAGCTCTATTCTGAACTTTCTCAATTTCATCGTTAAGGACCACTCCACTGGGTTCCCAGATTCAACTACCATATTCCAAGATTGGGCGAACAAGACCTTTATATGCTGCCTCTTTTACATCCTGAGGGCATTGATGAAGATTTCTCCTCAGGAAACCAAGCGTTCTATTTGCCTTAGTACACATGTTGCTAATATGAGTATTCCATCTCAAGTTGTGTGAGATTGTCACTCCAAGGTATTTAATGGAGTCCACATTCTCGAGGACCGTTCCCTCTAAGGTGTAAGAAGCCTCATCTTTAGTAGATCTCTTCCTTGTTATCTGCATAATATTGCATTTAACTGGCTGAAATCTCATGCCCCATTTACGTGTCCAACATCCTAATCTATCTATGTCAGCCTAAAGTTTCAATGAGTCATCTGTATCTCTAATTTCCCGGTAACAAACACAGTCGTCTGCGAACAGTCTTATTTCTGAGTCAATGTCAGTGGGAATATCATTGATGTACAGGGAGAACAAAAGTGGACCAAGAACGGTCCCTTGCGGGACTCCAGACAAAACTGGAGCCCACTCCGAAGATTCACCATTAACAACAACCCGCTGTTTTCTGTAGCAAAGAAAGGAATCTATCCATTTGAGGGTCTTTCCCCCAATTCCATAACCAAATAACTTAGATTTAAGTAGTTCATGAGGAGGGGTGTCAAAAGCCTTCTCGAAGTCCAGAATAAATGTGTCCAGATGGGAACAAGACAATTCATCGACAAGACAATTCATCGACACGGTTTTTGGAGACAATTCATCGACACAAATGAAGACAACTCATCGACACTTTTTGAAGACAATTCATCGACACATTATTATGTTGCAATTATACACAAGTTGATAAAATGAAGACACTGTTTTGAAAATAAAATGATCTATTATCCCGTTTATGATCAAAATAATGAATTTAGAAACATTTAATTCAATATTTTGGCTTATTTACCCTTTTAACCGCATAAAAGAAAATGTATACGGAACTTGGTCAAATATTATTCAAAACTTTTATAATCAAAATAAAAAAGATGGCAAGTGAAGCTTGATTGTGAGTTACATATATGTTTGCATTTTTCCCCTAAATTTTCAGCATTCAATAAGATTCTGCTCAAATCAAAACGATTCTAACGATAACGCATAACGTTTATAGGCAGAAATATGAAACGTAAACATAATCCCATTTAACCCATTTAGTACCATATACCCCAAAACGGGTACCCTGGCAAACAGTGTAGGCTCAGCTCAGGCGCCACAGAACGCGGCGTCTGATCAGGGCCTACACTGTTTGCAAAATGTTCAGCTATTTTCCAAAACAAATTTAGTTAAAAACACAACCTGACAACCCTACATTTTTAAATGGACTCATGCTATATATAAGGAGGAGGATTCCATTTGGTACAAAAATGGTTAAACTGAACTTTTACCCCTAAAGTGGGATTAATCAAGGTCCATCACATGGGCTTATTATCTAGATGATAATTCACCAACACGGTTTATATCTCATGATCAGATTTAGGTATCTAAATGCGAATTGTACAAATCTCGAGGCTAAATTATCCTTCAACTCCAGTGGTCGCACTATCAATACTGCCGCTACATAGCAATCAGCATCCTAACAGCTACATGCTATCCTCAATTGCTTTGAGACAGCACCCCGACAGTCACTGTTTTGCGACATCAAATCAGACGAGGCAAACTATTGCAGTTAAAATGGTCAATAAGCCAAAATATTTAATTATTTTTTTTTTTAAATTCGTAATTTTGATCATAAACGTGATAATAGATAATTTTATTTTCAAAACATTGTCTTCATTTTATCAGCTTGTGTATAATTTCAACATAATAATGTGTCGATGAATTGTCTTCAAAAAGTGTCGATGAGTTGTCTTCAATTGTGTCGATGAATTGTCTCCAAAAACCGTGTCGATGAATTGTCTTGTCGATGAATTGTCTCGATTCCTCCACCTGTCCCCCTTTGTCCAAGATTTTTGCCCAGTCATTAATAACTGTGCTTAGCTGAGTTTCACAACTGTGCCTTTTCCTAAATGCATGTTGTCTGTCTGACAAAAGTTTATGTTCGTCCAAGTGGGCCATGATGTTCGAGCAGACTATATGTTCCAGCAATTTACACAGAACACAAGTCAGAGACACAGGGCGATAATTACGGACAAAGGCCCTATCTCCTTTTTTGAAGAGTGGACAGATGTTTGCTAAGAGCCATTCTTTGGGGATTTCACCTGTATCAAGAGACTGTTGAAACAAGTGTGCAAAAACTGGGCCCAACTCATTTGCTAGTTCCTTCAGGACTCTAGGATGAAGCTCATCAGGTCCTAAGGCCTTACTGGGGTTTAAGCCTTGAAGTAATTTGATCACTCCTGCAGCTGTCACAACAATATTATTCATGAATGGGGCCGATCTTCCAGTCAATGGAACCTCCGTGAACTCAGTTTTATTAAACGCATCATTGAATTGACCAACTAGTTCCTCTGCCCTTTCAGAGTCTGATTCAGCAACCCCGTCCCCTCCTCTTTTATTAAGGGGCGGGATACCTTGCCTGTCTTTCTTCTGGCTATTAATATATCTGTAGAAGTCTCTGGGATTTGCCTTTACCTCAGCTACCAAGTTATTCACATACAAATCATGCTGATTTTTTATATCAGTCTTGATTTCACGTCTCAAGTTTTCAAATTTTGTCCGGAGTTTACCACTTCCCGTCTTTTTTGCCTTTGCATGAATCTTATTCCTTCTGCGAATTTTCCATCTTATCTCTGGAGTGATCCAGGGAATAGAAGATACAGACCTACTAGTTTTTGAGGGGATATGATTTTCGGCCGAAGTATGAATGAAAGAAGTTATGAAATCAAAATTCTCCTGTACAGACCGAGCATCTGAATGACCATTAAAGTAATTCTCCTTTGCAAATCTGAGTGCATTCTTCCTCATAGTTTCATAGTCACCTTTCTGATATGAGTACACCTTCCTCCGAGGTTTCTTTATTGGTGGGATGTGAATTTTTAAATATCCGGAGACAACATCGTAGTCACTTAGTTTATCTGGGGAATGAATGTCTTCGAATTGTCCTGGCAAAGTCGTAAGGATCAGATCCAATGTGTTCTTATCACGAGTGGGGAAGTTAACAATTTGTTCAAGACCATGATCGTTCATAATGTCAATTAATATTTGTCCTTCCGACTGACTCAGCATTGTGCCTTGTTTGCTGAGCCTGTCGGGCCAAGCAATGTCTCTGAAGTTGAGGTCACCTAGAATATGTACAGCCGGGAGTTTTTTACCCTTATGCTGCAATTTAATGCAATCCAGTTGGTCTTTAAACAACTGGAAGTTTTCGATTGTATCATTTGGTGGTCGATACCAACTTGCTACGAAGTGGGAAGTTTAATTTGCAAAAACCTTAACCCAGACCGATTCGGTGTCATTTTCAAGTTCCATGAACGGCATGTGAGGGATGTCTCTATGAATGAGCAACATCACCCCACCGCCATGAGAGTTCCTATCTTTTCTGCACACACAGTACTGACAATTTTCAGGGAAAAGCTCAGATGTAGTAATTGAACTGTCAATCTTTGTTTCCTGAATAGCAACAATATGAGGTTGAGATGTATCGAGGAAAGCTAAAAGTTCAAGAATTTTACCTCTAATTCCATTTATGTTAATACTGCAAAGTTTCAAACCTTTCACAAAATTTGACTTAGTTTCATCAGCAGTCGAAGATTTGCCACTCTTATCCTCTGACAGAGGTTCAAACCTGTTTGACCTACTCAGTTCTACATATTCTTCAAAGAATGAGTCTGAAAAATTACAGACCTCACATTTTGGACATATCGGACTGCGCATCCGTGTAGTTCACAAACATGCCATGTCGTTGAAATAATGTCCGTTTTATCTCGATTCTTGGTGGTAGATGATGGAAATAGCAAAGAATTAATATATTACCGGCACTCCAGCCAGCCCAATTTTAGCAGTTGATGATATACACAGTTTCAAAACCATGTGAATTATTCTCCCTTGAGGCGGTTTTGCAGTTGTTGATATACTTCGTATACGTACCATGTGGATTATTTTCTATATATGGTTGACATTTTTAGATATATGTATGCCAGGTAAATGTTTTCTTTCTTTAATTCGTCCTTAGAATGATGCTCTCTGGCGGATTATAGCTATCAAGTATTGTATTAACGGCACTCTAGCCTGGCCACATAGAAATGGCTAGAGTGCCGGGTCCGTCACTTTAGCCACCGAGTCTAGAGTGCCGGACCCGGCACTTTAGCCTCAGAGTCTATGATGTCGGTACCGGCACTTTAGACACTTCCTATAGAAAAATAGACCCCAAAAGATGTTTGGCATTCAACACAGATTCACCTGTATTTCCACTTTGGTCCGGTCGTCCTATGTAAGTACACGTTTTTGGCTGGTGTTCTGGCCGATGAATTGTGAATAACGATAATGAAATCGAAAAGCTAATATGCAACTTTCGTCACATCTTTTGCGAAAAAGAAAAAATCTTGATATTACGATACAACGCGCGTAGCTTCTATCTATCTATCTTCTTATACTGAGTGGGTCATATTTGGCCATTACCTCAGTTGGGTGGGTGGCTAACTTTAGAATTTAGCACCAAAAAAAAAATCATCTCTGGACGAGTCCTTAAAACTATTTACAATCCAAACACAGAGGTATCCTAAAACGCATACCTCTGAGTATCTTATACTGTGCAGGCTTTGAACTCCTCTGCAGTCTTGGCATTCACCGCAGAAGATGGAAGACTATTCCACTGAGGAATAGTTCTAGGGAAGAAAGAGTTTTTCAGGGCATCACTATAGGACTGGTACCTACGATACTGTGAGTTATTTGCTCTTGATGCCCTTGTCCGTGTTGTCACTGATGCAGGGGTCAAATACCTATCCTTGTTAATTGATACTGTACCAGAATGTATCTTGTAGAAGAAGGTTAAGGAGGACTGCTCACGACGGGTCTCCAGGGATGGCCACTCTAGCTAATCAAGCATGTCACCGACGCTACTTCTATTTCGCCATCGTCTGCAGGTACATCGAGCAGCTCTCCTCTGCACCTTCTCCACCTGCTGAATCTGAGTTTTAACATAGGGCTGCCAAATGGGTGATGCATACTCAAGCTGAGGGCGAACCAATGTTTTATATTCAACATCCTTTGTCTGTCGAGGTGCAAAAGCCAAATTACGTCTAAGGAATCCTAAGGTCCTAGTTGCTTTACATGTTATTTCAGAGATATATTGACCCCAATCGAGATCGTCAGTGATGGTGATACCAAGATATTTGGCGGAGTGAACTCGCTCCAAAGTTTGCTGGTGTAGTGTGTAATCATACTTAATTTGCTTGTCCTGAAGGTGTCGTGACACCCTCATTGCATGTCATTTAGCTGCATTGAACTTCATCTGCCAATCTGCTTCCCATTGTGCAAGTCGATCCAGGTCATCTTGTAAAATGTGACAGTCAGAAGGAGAATATATGTCCCTATACAGGACACAATCATCAGATTACAGACAGATTACCTGATGTTACATGTATCAGGGAGATCATTGATGAATATCAAAAAGAGGACAGGTCCAAGGACCGAACCTTGCGGGACACCAGATAGGACAGGGACTGGATCAGACGCTTGGCCGTCAAGTACAACTTGTTGAGAGCGCCCAGAGAGCCATGAACTAATCCAATTAACTCGACTAACAGGGGATGGAGAATTCGTGAATAATAAATCAAGGTTTTATCTTGCCGGGTGGGTATGTTTACTACTTGGGTCAGGCAGTGATCTTTAATTGTGTCCAAAAGTTGTTGCTGCGTCTGCCTTTTAGACACCCCATGGGGTACCTGCATGTTGCTTCGTTACCGATTACAACGCAGAGGCTGCGAACTAAACATGCTAAATTTGAAAACACTGTATTATGTAGAATAATAGTGAATGATATTAAATTAATTTCGAGAAGTCAGTCAACCAACGTTAGTTTGTGGTGCTAAAGACATTCTGTATCATTTATACCGAACACATTTTTAGTCTCAGCTATGCAAATGCAACATTTTGATTCGAATGCACAAGTTACACTTATTTATACTACCGTTTATAAACATGGTAAGTCTTCGTCAAATCTATTAAGTATTAAGCCAAATAATATTTGTACTGTATGAATTTCTGTCTTGTTTTTATTACAATGCACGTGACTTCGGAATTTAAGACGCGCAGGTTACAGAGATGGGAAGACGCATTCCGAAAACAGGCCTATCACAATAACACCAGAAAGATTATAAACTTTTAGATAAAACATTCTGATAGTTTTTATGCTCCCCGAAGAATTTCGGGGGAGCATATACTCGCCGCTTCTTCCGTGCGTTTGTGTGTCCGTGCGTCCGTCCCGTTCTTGTCAACGCGAATTCTCAGAAACTACTGGTCGGATTTCAATGAAACTTCATGGGAAGATTAAGTATCGAAGGTGGATGCGCATATCACCTGCCTGTTTTGGTTCGATGATTGTTACAAGAGATATGGCCCTTTGATGAATTCTACATGAATATACAGGGTACTATTCGTGTCCACGCGAATTATCAGCAACTACTTCCAGAAATTCAACGAAACTTCAATGGAATCTTAAGCAGCAATAGGGGATGCGCATATTATCCGTACTATCTGGTTAGATGATTCGTCACAGAGTTATGGTACTTTGTTTAAAGTTGCAGTGTAAGGTCACTGTGGCTATTTTTAGAAAAAACTTTGTCATCACTCTGATGCCTACACTTATTAATGGATTTTAATATAATTTCACACAAATGTTCCTTATGACAATATCTCAAGCGATTTCGACTTTCAAGGTCGTGGCCTCAAGGTCCAGGTCACTGTGGCTATTTTGAGAAAGACTTTGTCATCGCTCTAGCACCTACATTTCTTCACCTTTTTCAATATTACTTCACACAAATGTTGGGTATGATAATATCTTAGGCATATTCGACTTTCAAGGTCCATGGGCTTAAGGTCAAAGTCACTGTGGCTATTTTTAGAAAAAACTTTGTTTTAGCTCTAGTGCCTACATTTATTGATGGATTTTAATATAATTTCACATAAATATTGATAATGATAATATCTCGAGTAAGATCAACTTTCAGGGTTCTGGGCTCAAGGCCAAGGTCACTGCGGCTATTTTTAGAAAAAAAAAAACTTTGTCACTCTAGCGTCGTCATTTGCTGATGGATTTTAATATAGGGATCAGCCATGGTTTTTCATGCATTAACATTCGCCGGGTCCCGAGGAAGCTGTTTGAACATGAGGCCGCTAGGCCGAATGTTCAAATATCTTCCGAGGACCCGGCAAGTGTTAATGCAATGAAATAGCCATGGATGATCGTCGGTCTTGCATAACTTACGATTCCGACAGCAAATTTTGACGAAAACGCAAAAAAGCTACATATAAACTCCATATTAACTCTTCAAATGCGACCGGAGAACCAACATGGCGGCCAGTTCAGAATGTTGTTTACAATGACGTTGTTACGCAGTAACCATCTGACGTCATCATGGAATCCTAAAATGCTTCATTCAGGGCGATAATGTAACGTCGCTCAACGTAAGGTAACAAAGCAAGGCCCGTCTTGTGATATCAAAAGCTCAAAATCCATGTTCAAACAGCACGCCAATTTCATGATTTGAACATGTTTTTTACTGTTTGAGCACGGCTTACGGTCCATTTGACAGTGGCTTCAAACAGCCATGCACATATATATTTATGCAAGAATATAGCTTCACACAAATGTTGGGTATAAGAATATCTCGAGCAAGTTTGACTCTCAGGGTCCTGGTACAATGTCCAGGTCACTGCGGCTATTTTTAGAAAAAAAAAAAACTTTGTCATCGCTCTAGCGTCATCATTTGCTGATGGATTTTAATATAACTTCACACAAATGTTGGGTATCATAATATCTCGAGCAAGATCGACTTTTAGGATCCTGGGCTCAAGGTAAAGGTCACTGTGGCTATTTTAGAAAAAACTTTGTCATCACTCTAGTGCCTACATTTATTTATGGATTTTATTATACTTTCACACAAATGTTGGGTATGATAATATCTCGAGCAAATTTGACTTTCAGGGTCCTGAGCTCAATGTCAAGGTCACTGCGGCAATTTTTAGAAAACACTTTGTCATCGCTCTTTCGTCGTCATTTGCTGATGGTTTTAATATAACTTCACACAAAATACCTCGAGCAAGTTTGACTTTCAGGGTCCTGGGCTTAAGGTCAAGGTCAGTGTGGCTATTTTTTGAAAAACTTGCTGGAGCAAGAACTCTTTCCAACTGTAAACGAAGTTCCATTACACACAGCCTTTCATTATCAACCTCTCATCATTCTGATATGACTGAAATACTGCGAAAAAGGATGTAAAATCGCAAGTCATCCATCTACATTAGATTTGCAGATAAATCGGATCAAAGTGAAAGAAGCTAGTCTTGGCAGATGGTCAAAATGTCCTTTTTTTGACAGTCAAGGGGATAGGATCAGATCCATTTTCGAACCCGTCTGATATTATATATGCATGTAAAGGCACCCAATACGGAACCATACCTATGACTCATAGGCTATGAGGATTGCCTCTGTGTACGAGAGTAAGGTTTCAATAATTTGTATTAAACACTTTTACCCAATTAATATATCTAAACTACCACCCAGAATCTTGGGGTATGGTATTACCTTACCTGAAGACACTTCCTTTCATTTATTCCGACTTTTGTGTTGCAGGTGTTTGTATGACAGTGCCATCAGGCAAGCTAATCTGTCCACCGACAGGTTTTGTTATACTCCATTTTGAAGTACAATATACACAGTATACCGCTCTTTAACTAGGATAATGTTTCATGTTCTGACTGTTGCACTTTCGGGGAGCATCCGACATTCTTGTTATATTTCTGCTCAAGACATAGCGTTTGGGAACTTGTTACATCCGCCCGTGCCAGGCGGTTCTAACGCGTATCCACAACCTGTGTTTCTGAGAAGAAATAAGGAATGCACAAAATCTGTCAAGTTACAATTATTTACACTACCGTTCACAAACTTGCTAAGTCTTTGTAAATCTGTTCAAGGCGACAGGAAGGCGTTGATCTGTTACAATTAATAGGTAAACATCAATAAACCCTTTCTTCTAGTGAAAACTGCATGTTTCTAAGTGGTCTGATAAGGATTTCATCACTGCGTAATCTCCAGCTATTTACTCTGCTACTGAACTGACCTTGAAAATTCCGATATGCCCTGACGTCATCCATGAGAAATCTAGAAGCTTGATGTGTACTGAATAGGCAGATTTAGCATTATTGTTCGAAACAGAAGCTTAAAATGGAGCAAACTAAGCAAGAACTGTCCACTCCTTCAAGGGACTTCAATATAGATATTGTCCACTGAAACTTGTGATCAGGATTTTAGTGAGGGGAGCAGTAGCTCTGAAGATAGCTATCTTATATGTCAATCACAAGAATTGTCATCTACTTTGACATCTGCTGATTACTTTAAATGTCATTTGGACCAATCTCAGACTACTCCTCGATCTGGGTCCACACGGTTTGCCTATATGCGCAAATATTATTAAAACAACTTAAAGATGCAGCAGACAGTATAAACAGGGGCAATTTTACAATTCAGGTTTTCTTACGGTTGATTAGTCCAAGCATGCGCACACATAAGCACTCTTTAAAATGGAAATAGCAGTCTTCGCTTATGGATTTGCCTAACTATGACCCTTGCCGTAGGCGTGATATAGGAAAACAGCAACAAAAGTAGCCAAAGCTAGCCAGTGACTCCAGATGAAGTCGGCCTATCGGGTATCCCGAACGAACGGTTGTATGTCAACTCATTATTGGTAGAGAATCCTCTCATGTAACGGCGCATGACTCAGTAGAACCTATTTGTTTGTGTGGAGGTTTAAGTCCCCGACAACATCATGCAGGTCATTTTTGAGACATTGCTTCCGAATTTATTGGACGTTTACCCGACACTGAGACGAAATGGTATAAATGATACAGAATGTCTTTAGCATCACTGGTTGACTGATTTTTCGATATTAATTTAATATCATTCGCTTTTATTCTGCATAATACACGGCTTTAAAATTTAGTTCGCGGTCTCTGCATTGTAATCGTTAACAAAGCTACGTGCGTTGTATCGAAATATCAAGATTTTTCTGTTTTGCACAAGATGTGACCGAAGTTACATATTAGCTTTTCGATTTCATTATCGTTATTCACAATTTATCGGCTAGAACACCAGCCAAAAACGTGTAGTTACATAGGACGAACGGACCAAAGTGAAAATACAGGTCAATCTGTGTTGAATGCCAAATTTCTTTAGGGGTCTATTTATCTATATTCTGGTTTTCAAACTTGTTCTTGCAACAGCTGAAACCGCACATTACTAAAGTGTACCGAAAGGCAGATGTCAATATTGGGCAACATTATGCAACAGTTAGATTAACGTAAAAACAGTACCTTACCTGTATTGACGAACTGTCATCCGCCATTATTCATCGAACCCTATGCGTCCAAAATACGAAGCCAATGCGACCGCTACGCAGCCTGTACGTATGTATTGACCAGTGTTGGATCCCAGAAATGGATAGAATGATAGGACTGTAACAAACGTTTTCCCTCCTCATTTTCTAATTTGGATAAAAGTCAATTGTTAGAAATTGAATCTAGAGCTGGAACTTGGTATTGCAAAGACTGCAAAGCTGACGGCTGTCCTTGCAGTGATGCTGTCCTTAATGGCCATAAAGCCGTTCAATGTGATGAATATGAAATGTGGACACACACTGAATGTGCTTTCATATCATATGCGGAATATGGCACTTTGGTAAACCCAAACTGCCACTGGATATGTCCAAAATGTTAGGTGTGCAACTTTTCAGACTCCTTCTTCGATGAATATATAGAACTGAGTAAGCCAAACAGGTTTGGACATCTGTCAGAGGATAAGAGAGGCAAACTTTGGACTGCTGATGAAAATAAGTCGAATGTTGTAAAAGGTTTGAAACTTTGCAGTCTAAACATATATGGAATAAGAGGAACAGTTCTTGAACTTTTAGCTTTCCTCGATACGTCTCAGCCGCATATTGTTGCCTTTTCAGGAAACAAAGATCGACAGTTCAGCTACCACATCTGAGCTTTTCCCTGAAACTTGTCAGTAAAAGATAGGAACTCTCATGGTGGTGGGGTGATGTTGCTCATTCACAGCGACATCCCTCCCATGCCTTTCATGGAACTGGAAAATGACACCGAATCGGTCTGGGTTAAGGTTTTTGCAAATAAAACTCACTTCGTAGAAAGTTTGTATCGACAAGTAACCAGCAAATGGTAGGTCGAAAACATCCAGTTGTTTAAAGATCAGCTGGATTGCATTAGGTCGCAGCACAAGGGTAAAAAATTCCCGGCTGTAAATGTTCTAGGTGACCTCACTTTCAGAGACATTGTTTGGCCCGACAGGCTCAGCAAACAAGGCACAATGTTAAGTCCGTCTGAAGGCCAAATATTAATTGACATTATGAACGATCATGGCTTGGAACAAATTGTTAACTTCCCCACTTGTGATAAGAACATATTCCACCAATGAAGAAACCTCTGAGGAAGGTGTACTCGTATCAGAAAGGTGACTATGAAACTATGAGGAAGAATGCACTCAGATTTGCAAAGGAGAAATACTTTAATGGTCATTCAGATGCTCGGGCTGTCTAGGAGAACTTTGAATTGATAACTTCTTTCATTCATACTTCGGCCGAAAATCATATCCCCTCAAAAACTAGTAGGTCTGTATCTTCGAATCCCTGGATGACACCAGAGATAAGAAGAAAACTTCGGAGAAGGAATCAAATTCATGCAAAGGCAAAAAGGACGGGAAGTGGTGAACTCCGGCCAAAATTTGAAAACTTGAGACGTGAAATCAAGACTGATATAAAAAAAATCAGCATTTCTTGTATGTGAATATTAAAAGCATCATTGAATTGACCAACTAGTTCCTCTGCCATTTCAGCGTCTGATTCAGCAACCCCGTTCCCTCCTCTTTTATTAAGGGGCGGTATACCTTGCCTGTCTTTCTTCTAGCTATTGATATATCTGTAGAAGTCTCTGGGATTTGCCTTTACATCACCTACTAAGTTATTCACATACAACTCATGCTGATTTTTTTTATGTCAGTCTTGATTTCACGTCTCAAGTTTTCAAATTTTGTCCGGAGTTTACCACTTCCCGTTTTTTTTTACTTTGCGGGAAGTGGTAAACTCTTGATACGGGGTGAAATCCCCAAAGAATGGCTCATAGCGAACATCTGTCCACTCTTCAAAAAGGAGATAGGGCTCTTGCCCGTAATTATCGTCCTGTGTCTCTGTCTTGTGTTCTGTGTAAATTGCTTGAACATATAGTCTGCTCAAACATGATGGCCCACTTGGATGAACATAAACTTATGTCAGACAGGCAACATGCATTTAAGAAAAGGCATAGTTGTGAAACTCAGCTGAATACAGTTATTAATGAATGGGCAAACATCTTGGACAAAGGAGGCAGGTGGACACATTTATTCTTGACTTCGAGAAGGCTTTTGACACCCCTCCTAATGAACTACTTAAATCAAAGTTATTTGGTTACGGAATTTGAGGGAAGACACTCGAATTGATAGATTCCTTTCTTTGCTACAGACAACAGTGCTTTGTTGTTAATGGTGAATCTTAGGAGTAGGCTCCAGTTGTGTCTTGAGTCCCACAAGGAACTGTTATTTGTCCACTATTGTTCTCTATGTACATCAATAATATTTCCACTGACATTGACTCACAATTAGGACTGTTCGCAGACGACTGTGTTTGGTACGGAGAAATTAGAGGTATAGATGACTCACTGAAACTTCAGACTGACATAGATAGATTAGGATGTTGGGCCGGAAAATGGGGCATGAAATTTCAGCCCGTTAAATGCAATGTTATGCAGATAACTAGGAAGAGATCTAATAAAATTGAGGCGTCTTACACATTAGAGGGTACTGTCCTCGAGAATGTTGACTCCATTCAATACCATGGAGTGACAATCACACGCGAAACTTAGATGTATTGACATCTCTAGCCCTGTCGCCAAATGAAACCAATTGCGTTTTTAAGCATAGACGGTCCGATTGGCACCGCTTTGCCTGGGCAGGCTTATATTGTGGTTTACCAGTACTCCTGTGCGGTCGGTTTCATTTCTGCTTGGAAGCATCATGCAGCCCATCTATTTCTTTAAGCCCCGCTGGCACAGTCTGTATTGTGCAATAGTTAGTATAGAAAAGTAATGCAAAACTCTGTAAACCCCATTTTCTCTATGAAATAGGGCTAACAGTGGCTTTTGTTCCGTTGCCTTGCTAACGTGATGTGGTGGTGGCTAATAGGATGTGCAGTTGCATTTGTTTTCTTGCTGGACACAAAAGCTCAAAATAACATTATCGCTTATGGTGACTTATGTTGATGTAAATTACTGATAGACTCAGCAGATCTGACATATGATGATGTACATTGCTGATAGACGCAGTAGATTTGCCATATGATGATGTACATTGTTGATAGACTCAGCAGATCTTTCATATGATGATGTACATTGTTGATCGGTCTACCATATGCTGTGAGAAACAGTCATAACTTAAATTGAAAAGGATACGCTGATCAAACAACGAAAATGTGCAGTATGTAAACAATCATTTACACAGTAAAGTTGCTTACAGTAATATGTTTATTTTGTACTGGCGTTATACATTGCATGTGTGTGAAAGTTATCGTTAAGTGTTTGTAGCCCCGCCACATTTAGAAACGATACATAAGAAACCCAACCTCTTCGGAATGTATGATTAATTATTTAAACTGTCCGAACTAAAGATTCCTATGTGCCTCGACAAACGTGAAGTTGTCATCGAGCATATAAAATGTACGTGTCCATCAAGGGCTCAGATTATGATCATCTTGCGGATGCGTGTTGACTGATATCATTATATTCACTGCGAACTATATGATGCTCAGTAACCAAAACCTTCTTTACACAAACAGATTTTAAAGAATTTCATAGAATTTCACTGTTGTGCTTAATTGTATTCTGAATCCCATTGTATAATATTGGATTTATAGATATAACTAATTATATGCTTTGGCAGAATGTATATTATGTATTATTCAAAGAAACTTTTAAAATAATTGTATTTTTGTTCTAGCTGCGCCACTGAAAAAATGGTAAAAATGCGATGTCAAATACCCTGAGAAGAAAAGTGAAGATTCACATGAACCATTAAAGTTGTATAGCGTGTGGTAATAAACACCAACTTTTTAAATCAATTAACACGCCTGACAATCTGAAGAGACATAAAAAATTGACCAATTCACATTGAAGAGAAACCTCACAGATGTTTGATATAAGGAAATCATTTCCTGCGGTCGTCATATGTTAGTTCGTACAGGGAACAATCGCACACGTCTGAAAGTACATTTTCAGGCAGCCCGGGGAAGCATAAAGTGTTTCACAGCGCCGATATAAAACAGTATGTGGTAAATTATTTACACTTTCAGACAAACTGAGCAAGCACATGATGATTCATAGCTGTATAAAACCTCACACAATTGTGTAGTAGGTGGAAAATCGTTTACATTGACAGGCAGCCTGCATATGATAATTCACAATGGCGATAATCCTCAAAAGTTTGCATTCTGTGGTAAATCATTTACACAGTGAGGCAACCAAAGTAGACATATGGTGATTCACAGCGGCGAAAAGTCTCATTATGTGGCAAATCATTTACACAGTCAGGCAGCCATAGTAAGCATTTTATAATTTGCGACGTAAAACTTTACAAGTGTGCAGTATGTGACAAATCTTTTACAGAGTCACAGAACATTGGTAGGTATATGATTATTCACAGCGGCGAACAACCTCACAACTGCGCATTATTTGACAAATCATTTACACAGTTAGGCAATCTTAGTAAGCGCATGGTGAGTCACAGTGGCGAAAAACCTCACAAGTGTGCATTATGTGGTAAATACTTTACAGAGTTAGACAGCCTTAGTAGGCATATGATCATTCACAGCGGCGAAAATCTCACAAGTGTGTTGTATGTGGAAAATCATTTACACTGACTGCCAGCCTAAGTAAACCTATATGATGAATCACAGCGGTGGAAAACCTCAAAAGTGTGCAATATGCGGAAAATCATTTACACAGTCAGGCAACCTCAGGAGACATATGGTGTTTCACAGCGGCGAAAAACCTCACACGTGTGCATTATGTGGTAAATCATTTACACAGTCAGGCGACCTTAGTAAGCATATGATGATTCACAGTGGCGAAAAACCTCACAAGTGTGCAATATGTGGTAAATCATGTACACTGTCCAGCAACCTTAGAAAGCATATGTTGATTCACAGCGGCGTTAAACCTCACAAGTGTGAAGTATGTGGTAAATCGTTTACACAGTCAAGCACACTTAGTAAACATATGATGATTCACAAGGGCGAAAAACCGTACAAGTGTGGAGTATGTGGTAAATCGTTTACAAATTCAAGTGATCTGGGTAAGCATATGATGACTCACAGCGGCGAAAAACCTCACAAGTGTGCTGTATGTGGTAAATCATTTACACTGTCCGGCAATCTTAAAAAGCATATGATGATTCACAGCGGCGTTAAACCTCACCAATGTGCGCTATGTGGTAAATCATTTACACAGTCAGTCAGCCTTAGAACGCATATGTTGATTCACACCGGCGAGACACCTTACAAGTGTGGACTATGTGGTAAGTCATTTTCACGGTCAGACAGCCTTAGAAGCCATATAATAATGCACAGCGATGTAAAACCACACGAGTGTGCAGTATGTGGTAAATCATTCCCACAGTCATGCAGACTTTGTAAGCATATGTTGATTCACACCGGCGAGAAACCATACAAGTGTGAAGTATGTGGTAGCTCATTTGCACGGAGAGACCACCTTAGAAGCCATATAATAATTCACAGCGGCGTTAAACCGCACGAGTGTGCAGTTTGTGGTAAACCATTCACACATTCAGGCAGTCTTTGTAAGCACGTGGTGATTCACAACGGCGAAAAACCTTAAAAGTGTGGAGTGCATGGTAAATAACTGATTCAAGCTACTTGGGTAAGCATATTATGATTCACAGCGGCGAACATCACTCAAACAGACCTATATAACTT
The DNA here is from genome assembly GCA_963580285.1 of Lucinisca nassula. Classification (NCBI taxonomy): domain Eukaryota; kingdom Metazoa; phylum Mollusca; class Bivalvia; order Lucinida; family Lucinidae; genus Lucinisca; species Lucinisca nassula. The sequence continues at coordinate 32,199,845 of OY757015.1, read as the reverse complement.
TGACCCCTTATACCCCACCGATGATGGGTACTCGTTAGAACCGCCTCGCTGAGGCGGCTCTAACAAGAAGCCATAATCTACGTTTTTGAGCTGTAAAGTTCAATTTGGGGACGTCCCTCCAAATTTTGTGGAAATTTTACCCGACATTGAGATGAAATGACATCTCAAGGAAACAAACAGGGTTTATAAGCATGGACGGTCCGACTCGCACCGCTTTACCTGGGTAGATGACCTGAATAATTTCTGAAGTCTATTTTATGTGTTATGACCCTATGTAGGTTTCGGCATTTGTTTATGTACATTACATGCATATTTATGCATTGCAAACCAATTGAACTGTGTACAGGTGTATGTTTGGATTTTAAAATTTTATATACAGTGAAATTCCGCTATTAAGACCACCTAAAATTAAGACTAATTCTGTTTAAAAAAGCTTATTTGGTTGGTTGCAGTTATTCTTTCTTTGTGTTTTCTGCATACAGGGTCCTCTGGTCATGGACCTTTGGGACTGTTCATATGTGGTTTATAAGACTACTTTTGAAAAGTCCCAAAGGTGGTCTCAATATAGAAATGTTATTGTTTATGGCTTTCACATTAACGAAAATATCTGACAAGATTTTTTTTCTTACAGGATTATGCTCCTTTCTTGAGTTGTTGCCCTTTGAAATAATTTTGATAAAATCTTGTCAAAAATGTATATCAAAAACTATTGAAGCTACAGCCTTCCCAGCAGGCACACGTCGCAAGGGCAAAGTCAAATCAACGTACCGATGTAGATGTGACGTTGCATAAAAGCCATGCAGTTGCACGGATGTTAATGTGACGTCAGAATTACGTCATGTGCCTGCTGGGTTGAAACCTGGTGCTTAGATTGCTACTGTTAAGTAAATGACTTGGTCAACTTTTGAGTAATAAACGAAAATACGTTATGACCCTTTGTAAATTTGGATATTTGTACATTGCATGCTTTTTTTTGCAAAGCATTACATTTGAACCATGCTTGCTTGCGTTTTATGCCCCCGCCGAAAACGGTGGGTATATAGATTTACCCTGTATGTATGTATCGTAGTTCAAATAGGAATTTAGACAGATCCGGAATCTGGCTAGGCCAAATAGGAATTCTCATTTTGCCTAGGCAGATGCCGGATCTGGCTAAGATAATATATTGTTTAGGCAGATTCCTGATCCGGATAAACTCTGTATCCAAATAAGAATTCCTATTTGGCTAGGCATATTCTGGATCCGGCTAAGCTAGACAGACCAAATACAAGTAGGAATCTCGTTGTTCCACGACAACAGTATGGCTGAATACCTTTATTTCCATTTTGTTATTACTTTTTGCCACTTTAATGTTTTTTTTTCTTTTGTTTTTTTTTAATATTTCGCTCCATAGTTGTGCAAGATTCGTAAAGTTTTATCATTATCTTTTCAATTTGTAATGGTGAAGGCAACATCACTATTTGAAATTTTAGGTGTATCAAAAATGGAGACGTTTTCATTTCAACGCCATATATATGTCAGCTTCCGGCATCTAAAACTTTGTCTAAAGCAATGAGTAGTGACACTTCATTATTTTGCATGCCTTTAAGTTTCTATGTGAATATCAAATTATTGAAATATGAATCCTCTTATTTCATAGCATCCCTGAAACTCGGGAGTGTAGCATTTGACAGTTGAAGCTGGTATCTTTTTTTCCCAAGGGTACTGATAGTAAAATAGCTTACCTTGTATGAAAATCTTATACAGTGTTGACGCGGACGGTAAACCTCAAATCAAACAAAACAAAACCTCAAGTCAAACATAACAAAACCATACTTGACCATAATTGATACAGCAACAACCATATAATTATTTTCATCAGAATTACAAATAAACACACTCAGCGTGTAACACTTTATTTATAAAATGCAAAAATGGCTTTTTCCTTCAATAAAACTAGCAACGTCTACAATGACAGGGAGCAGAACTAAAGAGAAGGCCACCTCAGATATAGTGATATTGTTGGAAAGTTATTCTTGAATTCCTAAAGCAAATATTATGAAGCTGAACTATGCTGAAATAATGTAAAAAGGTTACCATTTTGAGACACAATTATCTTCAAAATTATGACACTGAGACTTTAAAAATGTTAACTAATTCGAACAACAGGTGACTTGTGTAAGATAAAGGGGAAGAGTTAACCAAATAATAATAATCTATGCCCAAATTAGGAGATTTCTTTTATACATATTGCAATAGCTGTTGTATTCCTGAGCATGTTTTGATAATATAAACACTTTTTTGTATTTTTTCGTCATCATAGAACAACGTGTCCTGGTCCGTTCTTTATAAACATACATTCCCAACATCTGAATATGTTTTCGATGCAATGCCACCTGTACTGTCGTTATTTGGAGTTTTATGATTTTAATGCAGAAAAGGATGGTTTCATGTAACTTAATAATGTGATCATGAAGTCATGAAACTGGTTTGGAACGTTAAATGTGTGATTTTTCAAGTGTTAGCCAATGATACTAAAGCAAACAAATGTTCAATTGCAAGACGAAAGAGTGGAGAACCAATCAGTTGGGGAAAAAAGTCAAAACCAACTGGTTGCTTATGCATCCAAACAAAACAATACCAAATGTCTTGACATATCCAAGCAAAAGGTCATAGAAATGAATTTTGTTTACGCTATACAGATAAGTATACTATGAATTGCTGCTACAGGCAAGAAATCCTTATAATAAGATTTAGAGATTAAGTGATCGTCTTTTTCAAGTACGAACAATAAGTGTTACACTCTGGAGCATTATATAGAATATCATGAGTATTCATGTATTTGTTATTTATTTTTTTAAATGAGTTGAGGAACAGGGATGAAATGCGAGGCTTTACATGAGCACGAATGTTAGCTTCTATTTATCATATGACATTTAAGATGCATTTTATCCATACTTGTTTACAAAAATATATGCCGCCATTAGTAAACTCGACATCGTTAAGGACGTCGTACATGTAACATTACGGAGCGTATCTAACTAATTTGCATATTTAATCCACTAGTGGATTACGGAAATTATTACATGGTGTTATTACATTCTCAGACGCGACGTCATATGATAAAACCTTTATTTATTCTCACAGGGTCATCAAATGTGGACAGCATGGACATTAACAGCATACAGGTGATGTTATCGTATCACATATAACTTGTAATTATTGGCTTTAACCTGTGTGCTGCTACACAACAATACGAAACAGTTAAGCTAAGGAGTGTAACGCCTTTTGGAAAATTATTGTATAATTTTGATATGGCATTATTATAAAATATTTTTCTGGGATTGTAACTATTTATTATTGTTTATGCCCTAATTTACCCAGTTATGCCAAAGAACATAAGTGCATTACGAAAACACGCCTATTCAAATACTCGTATATAAACTTTTACTTTCAAAACATGATTTTTTTTTTTTCAGATAGAAAATGATAATGCATAACCCTGTAAACCCCAGCTTTATTTTATACAAGTGGGGTTTATGGGGTCAAAATATACAGGCGTATTCTCGTGATGACAACAGCCCCACTATCATTACCTGCTGCAAGGATAGCATGACTTGTCCAACTTTAGGCCAGTATCAGTAGGAGGCCCCTGTGGCGCCAAATACACGTCGCTTTTATCTCAGCCAAACACCCGCATCGCGTTAACAAGTCTGTAAGATGAACATCCCTCTAAACCCCGCTTTATATAGAGAAAACTAGACTTTACAGGGGTATACAGTTTTCTCTTTATTTCCGCTCCAATATAAAGGTGGTGTCTTCTCGTAAGAATTGCCTCAATGAGACGGTTCTAGCGAGCGCTCACAACATACATGTATGTTTGGAGATAGAATTAGAAAAATATAAAATCATTTCATCGCAAAATTACTATTTTGGAGATGTGGAATAATGCCATATGGCATCCGGTTTTGCTATCCTAAAGGTTCAAATGACTTATAGGCGGGATCAGTAATCACACCGTACAACAGATGAGCTATTTAACTTCGCATGTATATAAAGAGGATCTTACATGAGTGTCCATGTAGATTGAATTTATTAAACGAATTGAGGAAAAGGAATATAATGCGAGGCCTTGCCGAGGATTTTTTCCCTTTTCTCATTCAATAAAACACGAGCACGAATGCAAGATTCTATTTAACATATGACATTTAAAATGCATTTTATTCCCACTTTGTTTAAAAAAATTGTCAATATTCCACCAACAATAAACGCGACATCGTTAAGGACATCGTACATACGGAGCATATCTTACTAATTGTAAACCGTCAACGTCAAATTCATAATTTTAACAAAGCGAGATACGAGGGAACCATTACATAATGTTGCCAGCAAATTGACTGTATACGTACCATAACTTGAAACATTTTACGCTATATACTTGTTTATAAGAGCTTGAACATCCGGGGCTTTCTTATCCAGAAACTGAAAACAACCATTCTTGAATAAGCAGAAGGGAGGGAATAACTGAAGAAAGATTTCTTGATATTTCCACTAAAGAATGTTGCTGTTATGTCAGATGTCGAACCTACGACTCACATCCGCCTAAGCTACACAGGCCTGCTTCGTTATATGGATATACTGTTGCTGACGTATGGATCCACCAAAAATGTAAAAAAGCTGTGTTTTCAATTGTCATTTTAGATTCCGTTTACTTACACCTTCGCGGCTGCCAGTGTTACCGTACTAAGATCACGGCCTCGCCGCACTGAAATAACATTGTGAAATGTGAATTCCTTCCCACCATTTTAACACGTCTGTGTCATGAACCTATTTGTTTTTGTTTTGTTTGATTTGAGGTTTTCCGTCCCCGTCAACTCTGTATAGGTCATTTTGGAGACGTTGCACCCAATTTTGTGGGACTTTTACCCGACATTGAGATGAAATGACATCTCAAGGCCTGTCGCCCAAATGAAACAAATAGGGGTTAAAAGCATGGACGGACCGACTCGCACTGCTTTGCCTGGACAGGCTTGGACTCTCTAAGCGGTTTACCAGTACTGGTGTGCGGTCGGTTTCAGCTCAGCGTGGAAGCACCATGCAGCCCATCTTTTTCGTCAAGTCCCGATGGGCGCGGCCCACACGAACCTATTTGTAAATCCCATTTTATATAGGGTACATTAGCAAACAGAATGTTGCATTTTGTCACCAGAAAATGGCATTTGTTTAGCTTTGAAACCAACACTGGGTCATAGACGTTCATAAGTAATTCAATGTTTTCTTATTCCCATTCTATTCTATTGTAATTACCGTATTCGACCTATTTACCGCACATGCTCCTATAAGCGCACACCCAAGCTTTTTCTGGACAAAATACACAAGCGCACACTTCACAGTAACCTCCCAAGAAATTCATAGTGAGTTTTGCTGCATCTTTGACCCGAACAATCATATGTATATGTGGTAAACCCCTATGCTGAAATTCAACTCTATAAAATAATCATATGGGAAGCTTTTTTCGTATTTTTTTCGTATTGAGTGTGCGCTTATTAGACAGATTTTTCACCACAATATTTTTATACAATTTTGAAAAAACTAAGCGCACGGTGCGGTAAATAGGTTGAATACGGTATAAATTTGCATTGAATATAAGTTTATGCATGTTGTATTTCATTATATAGAGATAAACACTTAAAGCAAGTACTGCGGGTGTTCGGGTAAATTCTATTGGTCAGTAATAATCAGGTGGACATCAGTTCATTCTCCTTTAATTTGTATACTCCGGGTCGATTGCTTCTTAAACGTAGGCCTAAATACAGCATACAGAAAACTTGACGCTCGGTCTCTAGGCAAGCCTCGAAACAGCGAAAAGAGAAAAAAACTTAGCCTTTCAGCAGAATCGACCAAGGTAGCTGCCAATCCAGCACACAGCATGGTATCACTGTCGTATCAATGAAACCTATCATGTTAAAACATCTGTGTGATGGACAGCCCTGTAAACATCACTATATACAGAAAACAGGTTTACAGGGTATATAGAGAATATTTGATTTTTTTCCAGTCTAAGATCGAAATTAATTTCACCGAATGAACAACAAAACCAGTATTTTCAGTTCATTCTTCTGTAATTTTGTATACTCCGGGTCGATTGCTTCTAAAACGTAGGCCTAAGTACAGCATACAGAAAACTTGACACTCTGTTTCCAGGCAAGCCTCGAGACAGTGAAAAGAGAACAAACCTAGCCTTTCAGCAGAATCGACCAAAGTAGCTGCCATTCCAGCACACGGCGTGGTATCTCTGTCGTAACAATGTTACCTATCATGTTAAAACATCTGTGTGATGAACAGCCCTGTAAACATCACTTTACATGATGAAAACACGCCTATATAATTTTGCCCCCCTCGAACCCCAATTTTATATAGTAGAACTGGGGTTTACAGGGGTAAACCTTATTTTCTTATTTCGGCTCTAAAATATAGATCGGCGGTACTCGTTAGAACCTCCATTGAGGGGGTTCTAACGAGTATCCACAATCTTTTTTTTTTTAGCAGAAATAAGAAAATATCACAAATTTTCTTCTTAAAATTTTCATTTTTTTGGTTGATAGAGATTACAGTTTATTTGTATAGGCGTGTTTTCGTAATGTATACAGAAAACAGGTTTACAGGGTATGTAGAGAATATTGGATTTTTTTCCAGTGTAAGATCGAAATTAATTTCACCGCATGAACAACAAAACCAGTATTTTCACGAGTGGCGTAGCCACGGGTAAAAATACCAGTTTTCGCGTTCGTGAGTGAAATAAAATTTGATCTTACAGTAAAAAAAATCAAAATTTCTGTTTGTTTTTTACATGCTTCAAAACGGCAATATGTAGCTTCACTAATCGCGCTTCTCGCCCTCAGAGAAAACTAACTTTGTTCCTGGTCGTTTCGCGTCAATTTAGTGGTGTTCAACGTGTTTACTGGGTATAATATTGGGTGTAAACTAAACGTTTGCGTCTGAGAAATAGCCTGGGATGGCATTTCTGTGAATGGTTACTGAAATAATTGAGAAATTAGTTTCCCAAAGAAGGTGCGCGATCAAATACGGGACGTCAGCGTCGAAAATGACGTCATTAACGTCCTCATCACGCGTGAACGGGCTTGGCGTCAATTCTGTTACAGTTCATCAATTTTCAATCATCTGACTATGGAAAACTGACCACAGAATTAGATTTCGAGAAAAAAAAGTAGTCCCAATCAGTGAAAAATAAAATCGATATGAGTCACTTTGGAAACTGTGACACTATCGCTTTCGATTTCACTGAGATATCTCTATATTTCACCAAAAAGCATGTAAGAAATATTATTATATTAATTGCTGCTGCAAGACATGGGTTCTTGGTATTGTCAAAATCACCTCAATATCACGGTTCTGACGAACACCCACAAACTGTGTTTTGAAAATGGTAAGGACATGTTTATCGTTTACAAAAATGTCTTTACTTTAAGCAGCTAGTGTAGATCCAGATAAGACGCCTGCTCTGGAACTACAATGTTTATCAATGGCCCGAAAATGGGATGTTTTGCTTATATTGGTCAATAAATGGAAATTCAACGAAGTAACGTATAGTTTAAGCCGAACTCATTTTCAGAATCGAATTTGATTTACGGCGGATACATAATAATGCGCAAATTCTCTGAGTTTTATTAAAAAATGATAGTTTACAGTGGTTCTATGATCCGTAGAGAATATGAAAATATTATCAAATACAGTTTCCTTTTAAAAGGCAGGCTTCCCCATTTCGTAGAGTTGAAATTTCGCCATTTTTGCTCGCTGGCAGCTATTGCCATACCCCGTCGTCGGCGTAAGCGTCGGCGTCCTTAATTGGTTAAAGTTTACCTGCCAGCAATCATTTCTGTTGTTCAAATTTACTTTCCAGTAAAGTTAACGATTGGTAAAAAAGAACACAATATTTTCATATTATTTTTCACTCGATGTCCTATGTTTTGGGGCTTAAATGTGTCTTTTTGATAAGATAATCGTTTCCTCTGTATTACTTCCCTTTTTAGCTCCACTGGCCGAAGGCCAGCGGGGCTATTGTTATGGCCCTGTGTCCGTCGTGCGTCCGTGCGTTAACTTTTTCTTTAAACATCTTCTCCTCCTAAAGTACTGGGCCAATTGTAACCAAACTTCACAGGAATGTTCCTTACATAGTCCTCTTCTAAATTCCTTCAAAGAATTTTGTTACACCCAGAACTCTGGTTGCCATTGCAACAAAAAATACAAAAAATTAAAAATCTTTAAAAATCTTCTCCTCCAAAACCACCTGTTGGATTTCATTTTTATTTTGCATGACTGTTCCTTGGGTTGACCTCTTTCAGATTCCTTGAAGAAATTTTGATCCGACAAAAAACATGGCCGCCATGGGCGGGGCTTATTTTCCCTATTTAACATATAGTGTAATGCTAAAACATCTTCTTCTCCTAAACTATTGGGCCCATTGTAACCAAACTTCACAGGAATGTTCCTTACTTAGTCCTCTTCTAAATTCATTCAAAGAATTTAGTTACACCCAGAACTCTGGTTGCCATGGCAACAAAACCACACAAAAAAATAAAAATCTTTAAAAATCTTCTCCTCCAAAACCACCTGTTGGATTTCATTTTTATTTTGCATGAATGTTCCTTGGGTGGACCTCTTTCAGATTCCTTGAAGACATTTTGATCCGACAAAAAACATGGCCGCCATGGGTGGGGCTTATTTTCCCTATTTAACATATAGTGTAATGCTAAAACATCTTCTCCTCCTATACTACTGGGCCAATTGTAACCAAACTTCACAGGAATGTTCCTTACTTAGTCCTCTTCTACATTCCTTCAAAGAATTTTGTTACACCCAGAACTCTGGTTGCCATGGCAACAAAACCACACAAAAAAATAAAAATCTTTAAAAATCTTCTCCTCCAAACCCACCTGTTGGATTTCATTATCCCCTCGCACAACATAGTTGTGAGGGGGGATATAGCATTTGTCCAGTACGTACGTACGTACTTTTGTCATCGCTCTAGCGCCACGTACGTACGTACTTTTGTCATCGCTCTAGCGCCACGTACGTACGTACCTACTTTTGTCATCGCTCTAGCGCCTACATTTCTTGACCGAATTTAATATAACTTCACACGAACGTTCCTTACGACAATATCTGGAGCAATATCGACTTTCAAGGTCATGACCTCAAGGTCAAGGTCACTCTGGCTATTTTTTGAAAAACTTTGTCATGGCTCTAGCGCCTACATTTTTCCCCCAATTTCAATATAACTTCAAACAAATGATCCTTATAAAAATATCTCGAGCGTGTTTGACTTTCAAGGTCATGACCTCAAGGTCAGGGTCACTGTGGCTATTTTTAGAAAAATATTGTCATCGCTCTAGCGCTTACATTTCTTCACCAATTTCAGTATAACTTCACACAAATGATCCTTATAAAAATATCTCGAGCGAGTTCCACTTTCAAGGTCATGGCTTCAAGGTCAAGGTCACAGTGGCTATTTTTAGAAAAACTTTGTCATCGCTCTAGCTCCTACATTTCTTCACTGATTTCAGAAGCCTCCGTGGTGCAGTGGTTACGCTACTCGCCTTGTAAACCAGGGATCGCAGGATCGATCCCGGGCTTCTCCAGACTTTCGGATGAGTCTTTAAACCGAGGTCCCGTCTCCGTATGACCTTAGCTGTTGGTGGGACGTAAAACTAAAACTCACTCACTCACTCTTCACTGATTTCAATATAACTTCACACAAATGTTCCTTATGACAATATCTTGAGCGAGTTGGACTTTCAAGGTCATGACCTCAAGGTCAAGGTCACTGTGGCTATTTTTAGAGAAACTTTTTCATCGCTCTAGCGCCTACATTTCTTCACCAATTTCTATATAACTTCACAAAAATGTTCCTTATAAAAATATCTCCAGCGAGGTCGACTTTCCAACTCATGGCCTCAAGGTGAAGGTTACTGTGGCTATTTTTAGAAAAAACTTTGTCATCGCTCTTTCGCCTATATTTCTTCACTGATTTCAATATAACTTCACACAAATGTTCCTTATGACAATATCTCAAGTGGGTTCGACTATCAAGGTCAAGGCCTCAAGGTCAAGGTCACTGTGGCTATTTTTTAGAAAAACTTTGTCATCGCTCTAGCGCTTACATTTCTTCACCAATTTCAATATAACTTCATACAAATGTCCCTTATGACAATATCTCTAGCGAGTTCCACTTTCAAGGTCAAGGTCACTGTGTCTATATTTAGAAAAACTTCGTCATCCCTCTAGCGCTTACATTTCTTCATCGAATTCAATATAACTTCGCACAAATGTTCCTTATGACAATATCTCGCCATTTCGACTTTCAAGGTCAAGGTCACTATGGCTATTTTTAGAATACTTTGTTATCGCTCCAGCGCCTACATTTCTTCACTGATTTCAATATAACTTCACACAAATGTTGCTTATGACAATACCTCGACCGAGTTTGACTTTCAAGGTCACTGTGGCTATTTTTAGAAAAACTTTGTCATTGCTCTAGCACTTACATTTTTTTCACCAATTTCATTATTACTTCACACAAATGTTCCTTATAACAAAATGTCTAGTGAGTTCCACTTTCAAGGTCAAGGTCACTGTGGCTATTTTTAGAAAAACTTTGTCATGGCTCTAGCGCTTACATTTCTTCACCCATTTCAATATAACTTCACACAAATGTTCAGTATGACAATACCTCGAGCGAGTTTGACTTTCAAGGTCAAGGTCACTGTGGCTATTTTTAGAAAAACTTTGTCATTGCTCTAGTGCTTACATTTTTTTCACCAATTTCAATATAACTTCACACAAATGTTCCTTATGACAATATCTCGAGCTATTTAGACTTTCAAGGTCAAGGTCACTGTGGCTATTTATTAGAAAAACTTTGTCATCGCTCTAGCGCCTACATTTAATGATGGATTGTAATAGAACTTCACACAAATGTTTCTTATGATAATATCTCGACTTACTTCGACTTTCAAGGTCATGACCTCAAAGTCAAGGTCACTGTGGCTATCTTTAGAAAAACTTTGTCATCGCTCTACCGCCTACATTTATTAACAGATTTTAATATAACTTCACACAAAAGATGCTTATGATAATATCTTGAGCAAGATCTACTTTCGTGGTCATGGCCTCAAGTCAAGGTCACTATGGCTATTTTTAGAGAAACGTCATCACTCTAGAATGTACATTTATTGGAGGATTTTTAAACAAACTTTACACAAATGTTGCATATGATAATATCTCAAGCAAGTTGGACTTTTGCCATTTCAGTGTTTTCCACACACGAAGTTGTCTAGTGCGAGGGGATTTGTATCGCATGCGATGCCATGTTTTTATTTTGCATGAAAGTTCCTTGGGTGGACCTCTTTTAGATTCCTTGAAGAAATTTTGATCCGACAAAAAACATGGCCGCCATGGGCGGGGCTTATTTTCACTATTTAACATATAATGTAATGCTAAAAAATCTTCTTCGCCGAAAGTACTTGTGGGATTTCATTGTAATTTGCATGAATTGTCCTTGGGTGGACTGTTGTCAGATTTCTTGAAAAAAATTTGATCTTACAAAAAAACATGGCCGCCATGGGCGAGGCTTATTTTCACTATTGTATATAACATATTGTGTAATGCTGAAAATATTTTCTGCAAAAGTTCTTGTTTTATGTCATAGTTATTTGGCATGCATGTTCCTTGGGTGGACCTCTGTCAGATTCCTTGAAGACATTTTGATCCGACAAAAAACATGGCTGCAGTGGGCGGGGTTTATTTTCACTATATAACATGTAGTGTAATGTTAAAAAAAGTCTTCTCTTCTTCAACAGTTCTTGTTTATTTATTTATTTATTTATTTATTTAAAAGTACCTTCCTGTATCTGAATTAATCTCCTCCAATTTTGCTGACTATCACATATCTATAGAGGTCCGCCTACAAATTGTCATTCTAAAATTCAAAACATCAGAAATTTCACTTGCCCATCACACTGGTGATAGAACTGATGTTTTCAACACAAACTCTATTTATACGACTTGATGTTTCAAAATAAATTCAAAATACTGAGGGAGATTGATTTATTAGACCTAATTATACTACAGTGTCAACAGTTCTCCAGATCCCTGAGGGTTAAAATGGCTTAGTTGAAAAGGGAGGCATACCGAATCCGACGGAGGAAAGGAAAAAAGAAATAAATAAAGAAATAAAAACATAAATCTGTTCATTTTTTAGCTCCACTGGCCAAAGACTGGCGGGTCTTATGTTATATGTTATGGCCCTGTGTCTGTTGTGCGTCTGTGCGGTTGTGGATCCGTGCGTTAACTTTTTTCTTTAAACATTTCCTCCTTCACTACTTGGTCGATTGTAACCAATCTTCACAGGAATGTTTCTCACATAGTCCTCTTCTGAATTCCATCAAAGAATTTTGTTACATGCAGAACAAAATGGCATCGAAACCAAAAAAAAAAAATATTTAAAAATCTTCTCCAAAACCGCTCACTGGATTTTATTCTTATTTTGCATGAATGTTCCTTGGGTGGACCTCTGTCAGATTCCTTGAAGAAATTCGGATCAGACAAAAAAACATGGCCACCATGGCCATGTCCCACATGACTGCCATGACCATGCCCCTTGGCTCATTAGCTTTCAAAGACTTATATGGGGAAAAGTTTTAAAAATCTTCTCCTCCAAATCCGCTCAACTTAATGGATTCCATTCTTACTTTGCATGAATGTTCCTTGGGTGGACCTCTGTCAGATTCCTTGAAGCAATTTTGATCAGACTAAAAACATGGCCGCCATGGACACGCCCATTGGCTAATTAGCTTCCATAGACTCATAAAGGGATCTTTTTTTTTTAATCTTCTCCTCCAAAACCGCTAAATGGATTTCGTTCTTAATTTTCATGAATGTTCCTTGTGTCTACCATTGTCAGATTCATTGAAGAAATTTTGATCAGACAAAAAACATGGCCGCCATGGCCACCACCTTTGGCTCATTAGCTTCCATAGACCAATAAACGGAAAAAACTTCTCCTCTGAAACCATAAAGCCTAAAGCTAAGACATTTACAGTAAAACCTGTCTTAGTGGCCACCTCTATTAAGCAAGCAACCTGTCTTAAGCAAGCAGGCATTCAGTTCCCAAGAAAGGCAGATGTGTTAAATTTCACCTGTATTAAGCAAGAACCTGTCTTAAGCAAGCATATTTTGACTATCCCTTAGGCACTTGCTTAATACAGGTTGAACTGTAGTATGTAGCAAAGTTATGTGGTCACCTTCTAAGTCCTGCGAACTATGACTCTTGAGTCCAAATTGGCAACGCCCCGGTGCTTAGTAGCTCCCATAGACTAATTATGACAAAATCTTGAAACTGTTCTCCTCTGAAACCATAAGGCCAAGAGCTTAGTATGTAGCAACTTGAAGTATTCAACTGCATAAATCCTGCCAACTTTGCCCCTGGGTTCCAAATTGGCCACACCCTGAGGCCCATAAGCTCCCATAGACATATACTGGGAAAAACTGACAAAAATCTTCTCTGAAACCATCAGTGCCCAGAGCTTAGATATTAAGTATGCAGCAACGTCAAGTGGTCACTCAAATAAATCCTGCCAACAATGCCCCTGGGGTAAAAAATTGGTCACGCCCAGAGGCATATTAGTTCCCATAGACTTATAATAGGAAAAACTTAAAAAAAGTCTTCTTCTCTGAAACCATAAGGCCCAGAGCTTTAGATATTTAGAACGGAGCAATGCCAAATGGTCACTCACATAAATCCTGCCAACCATGGCTCTGGGGTCAAAAAAAATAGAATTGACATTCCTTGGGTGGATCACTTGTTTCTTTTTTACCCATTGCATGCGGGAAAACCCTAAATGGGTACCTTGGCAAACAGTGCTGGCCCAGATCAGACCCCACAGAACACCATGTCTGATCAGGGCCTGCACTATTTGCTAACAGAATTTTCCATCAAAAATAGAAAAAAATAGGCCTGACACCCCTTATATGACAAATGGACTAGTCCAACATATAGCAATAGAAGAGTCCACTAGTATACAATTGGTTAATGTAATAAATATGACAATTGTCTGAAGTTAGCCGGTGGAGCGACAGGCCCTCTTGGGCCTCTTGTATCATTATCAAATTCACATAGATTTCAAATGCATCCCTCTTCTACATACCCGAGAGCAGCAAAGGCTAAGACTGCGCGTCCACGCAGCTCGCCAGAGTCAATGCTGGTCGCCTTTATGAAAAAGACACATGTCATGCCCATGAAGTCTAAGTTTTGTTTTTGTTTGATTTGAAGTTTAACGTTCCCGTCAACATTGTAAAGGTCATTTTGGAGACGTTGCTTCCAATTTTGTGGGACTTTTACCCGACATCGAGATGAAATGACATCTCAACACCCGCAACCCGATGAAACCAATAAAGTTTATAAGCCTGGACGGGCCGATTCGCACCGCAGTGCCTGGGCAGGCTTAGATCCTCTAAGCGGTTTACCAGTAGTCGTGTGCGGGTCGGTTTCAGTTCTGCGTGGAAGCATCATGCAGCACATCTATTTCGTCAAGCCCCGATGTGCGGGGGCTATGAAGCGTAATAAGCCGATACAATGTTATGACGTTGCATCGAGGTTGTCGCTCTAAATATGCACGATTGTCCTGGTTATGCTTGTACGGAAACTTATCCAGTGTTGGCTGTCCTTCTTAAATTATTGAATGGAGGACACTATACGTAGAAACTTTTTTTTATTATTTATACCAGGACTGTTCAAATATGAATGCAACTAGAACGTTTTCTCATGCACTAATGCGAAAATCACCTGGAAATAAATATTACAGCGTAGAAAAACATTTTACCTATACATTGATACCAAACCTGTTAAAATCCGTGCACTTTAGCCATGTATATTGGTTGATAAACACTGTCTACTCTTGTATACTAATACAAAACATGGTTGGAAGAAGATCAGAGTACGCCGTTGAAATACGGTCCTATATTAAGAATCGTTGTTTTCTTGGTATACGGTGCAAAGACATTTTTGATGAAATATGCTCGGTTTATGGGCATAATGAAATGTCTTTTCCGACAGTTTTTCGTTGGTGTAAGAAATTCAGCTGTGGGCTAGGCTCAACAGAAGGTGCACCACATGATCGTCGGCCGAAAAGAGCAACATCTGCCAAGATGGTTGCTAGAGTGAAAGAAATAGTTGCTACCGATGCACGATACACCACTAGGCAAATAGCTAGTATGGTTGGCATCTCATTAGGAGCAGCTCATATAATTCTGAAACGGGATTTGAAAATGAGAAAGATCTGTGCTAGATGGATTCCCCATCTGTTGACAGATGAGCAGAAAAAGACACGCGTTCAGTGCGCGAAGAGGTTGCTTAAAAAGTTTCCAAATTCCAATGCACGGTCTTTCGCTAATGTCGTCACAGGTGACGAGACATAGGTTCACTTTTTTGAGCCAAAACGAAAGATTCGGAACAAAATATGGGCAACAAAGTATTGCAAAAGACCATGCATTGCAAAGCGGACCACGAGCGTCAAGAAGGTAATGTATGCCATATTCTTTTCAAATGAGGGCCCTGCTATTCAGGTTACTGTGCCTAAAGGCAAATCTGTAAATGCGAAGTTTTACAAGAATAAAGTTCTTCGAAAATTGAAGAAATATTTCAAAGAACGAAGACCCGCAACTGGTTTGGCCAATGTCAGATTGCTACATGACAATGCGTCATCGCACAAGGCGTTCATTGTGCAAGACTATCTGAAGCAGGGAAAGGTTTTTGAACTCCCTCACCCCCCGTATTCCCCTGACCTTGCCCCGTGCGACTTTTTTTTGTTCCCGCGGCTGAAAAAATACCTTTATGGTCGAAAATTTGTACAGCGCAAACACCTCGGTTCTGCAATATTCCAGTGCCTTCATAGTATACCTCGAAAAGACTTCCAAAATGCATTCAATGATTGGATCAGAAGACTGAAATTTTGTATATCTGTTAAAGCGGAATACTTTGAGGGGACAAAATAATTTTTTCATTGAAATCTATCACGGAATCATTTTTATGTGCTTAGTTGCATTCATATTTGAACAGTCCTCGTATTCACGCGCATCTCACTGTGATGGTTCAGAAAAAAAATCGACCTTTATGTACAGCGAAGGCTGAATGTGGCAAGCTTGTCACTCACACAAGTTTTATGCTGGTGGAAAATTTGTAGGAAAAGACAGAACCATACACATGTCAAGCTTTTAAATTGTTTGTTTGGTGCGCAATTTCATTTCAGAGTTTAACAATGGCATGTTTTGTAAAATTGACCATGTTGGTAGGTACGGGCGCTGATTCATATATATGAGGTCTCTTTCTGTCGGAGTTCAAGGCACGATCGAGACACGTTCTGTAGTAGAAGGTCAGGTGGTTTAAAACTGTTTTTCTCCATACATACGGGTGTACACCCACCTCTGATAAAGGAATGGTTAATAATAGTACTAAATAAATGAAAATAAGATGACATATCACTTTCATATAGACCACGCTACAATAAGCACACTTGATTTATTAACTTCGTAAAATACAACTCGAAAAAAAAAATCTTTTATACAATAAGTTATCAGCTGCTGAAACTGGACTCTGCAAAACTATGTTTACTAATTTCAGCAGCCAAACTCTCTTAGTAAATAAATTCACTTTGCACTGGGTACCGGGAAATAAGCTTCCTGCTTTTTTACATTGCCCTACACTATTGTAATTAATCCATATACACCTAGCGGCCCTTTATGGGACATTGACAAATGGTGCAGACCCAGATCAACATCTTATCAAGATCTAAACTTTGCTCAACGTTCATGTATTTTTGTAAAACTTATCCCTTACTCCCCCCCCCCCCCCCCCCCCAAAAAGAAAAAAAAAAAAAAAAAAAAAGTAAATAAACAAAACTACTGACATCCCTATGCTTAGAAATTGACCTCTGCAGCCTTATAAAGATGGAATATTTTATTCGCATCTATGGGTTGATTATCCCCCTTGGTAAATGAGGTGACATAGGCCTACACAAGCTTAGTTTGTGTTTTTTTCTTTGGCTTGACTGCTTGGAAATATTTTTGGCCCGACTGCTTGGAATCGCTTTATAAATACACATCTACTACTTGGAAATGATTTTTGGCCCGACTTCAAGGAGATGCTTTATAAATAGATCTGGAAACGCTTTATAGATATACATCGACGGGCGCTGCATTCTGTTTATTCCGAACACGTTTTCACTGTGTAAATACAATGTATGTTGAGAGACGACTTATCCGTTGGGCTTTCCCAGTTACGTCATACAGGTCAGAAATAAACTGGGGTATCACCAATTCAATCTAAATGAATTCCAATCGAATTTGGAAGCCAACAAGTATATCATTCCCAACGACGCCTGCTTAGAATCACATGCACACACATTCTTGTTACCAAAAAATTCTAATATAGTAATCGCCCCGCCCATCGGGTCTTAAAGAAACAGATGGACTGCATGATGATTCCAGGCAGAGCTGAAACCGACCAAATACGAGTACTGGTAAACCGCTGGGAGGATCTAAGCCTGCCTAGGCATAGCGGTGCGAGTGGCACCGTCCATGCTCATAGACCCTACTGGTTTTATTGAGTGACAGGGCTTGAGATGTCATTTCATCTCGATGTCGGGTAAAAGTCCCACAGAATTTGAAGCTACGTCTCCAGAATGACCTATACAGTGTTGATCGGGACGTTAAACCAACCAAACAAACCAATATAGAAAAAATGGGGTTTACAAGCGTAGTTACTACACTCAGTATTTCCTATTGCTGCTAATACATAGGTTAAACAGCTCCAATAAGGCGCTGTTAAAGCTTGCCAGTATTCTATTTTTTCGAGTAGAAATAAGGAACAGTGTTGACAAACAAATCATTTTTTTAAATCATTATATAACACTGGTGTATTATCATACAGTTGGGGTGAGCTTTTACCCTACATGATTGATAATAAATTACATTACAATAAAATAGTATATGTTGTTCTTTAAGACATAAATCTGACGTTGGTGCAGTTACAGCTGTAGCAAACCTTGGCAGAATAAGAGTTCTCTAGCGTTACCAGGATCAGTATTGTTACTTCAGCAAGATGATGATGATGATTTCGTGTTTAACGACGCGTCAACCCTCTTTGTGGGTCATAAGCGTCAAACGGTTAATGGTTAAACGGCATTAGTACTTCAGCAAGAGCTTTAACTGGTAAGGTGTTTTTTTTTTCTTTGTTTTGTTTGGTATTACAGCCATTTCAAGATTATCACTCATATCGAGCCGATAATAAGAGATGCGTGAGTTCTGCAACGGAATGCCTGGTGTTGTTTTTCTCCGATTAAGCCTACTCGGAGAAAATAGAAAAAATGACCTTCCGTTGCAGAACTTGGCGCCCCGCATGCTCAAACCACTGCGTTTAGATAAGGATTAAGGTTCCTCAATACATTTGCACAAGAAAAATATAGGTGTCAGATTTGGATGTTATTTTTCCCCAAAATATGATCCGGATTTCCGTTTAAAATGCCGTTACAGCAAGTACCGTCTTGCATTTTACAACATGTCTGTGCCTTTGAAAATAAATGCTATTCTGTCTTTTCCACTTTTATCAGGAAAAAAGATGAAATCGCCTTCTAGACTTTTTAAAAGTTACTAAAACAGCTGCAGATCAATAGTTCACATCAAATACTAGCGACTCGGACAAAGCTTTCTATCAAAAAGCCTACCTGAATTAAAAACCGGATTTTTTTATGGGCATGTTTTTCTACATGGGCGGCGCCATCTTCCTTTTTGCGGTGAATCTGAAATGCTCAGATTTCATCAATTATGCCTTCCACATTTCATTTTGCTCATCAACAATGAATATACATTGAAATTCAGCTATGTAGCCTTCTTCGTGCAGATAGCATTATGACATCGGCTATCTTGGACGCCTGTCATTACTGATGAATTATTGTAGCTGTCAAATTGAAGAGATATCCATCTTGCCAAGAAAAATGTAATTATACGCCTTGGAACTAATTTGACCTTTGACCTTTGTCATCACCTTTGAAGCATTTGAGATACAGCGACAAGGCCTTCCTATTCATGCATAAACATGATCTGTGACCTTTACCTTGACATTTGACATATTTTATTATAACTTTTGAAGCATTTGAGATAGGGCCTTCATATTTGGCATGTAGTTTCCTTGTGACAAGGGCTTCCTATTCATACAAAAATGATTTGTGATCTTGACCTTCACATGTGACCTACTTTATCATAACTGTTGAACTATTTGAGATAGAGCCTTCATATTTGGTATGTATGTTCCTTGTTGCAAGGACTTTCCAGCTATACAAAAATTTTGACCTGTGACCTTGACCTTTGATCTTCTTTCTCATAACTGTTGAACCGTTTAAGATAGAGCCTTCATATTTGGCATGTAGGTACCTTGTGACAAGGGCTTCCATCCCATGCAAAATTTTTGACCTGTGGCCGGTCATTGCCCATATTTGGTAAAAACCTTTAAAAATCTTCTTCTCAGGAACCTAGTGGCCGATGACCTTGAAACTTAGTATCCAGCATCAGGGACTTGGGGGCCATTCCAAGTTTTTTAAATGATGACCTTTGGTTGACCTTGACCTGCTTTATGGCACGGTCAAATTTGGTTACTCAGACATTTGTATGGAAAAAAGGCACAACAGTTGATCTTTTTAATGCATGGTAGCTTGTGGCATCAGAAATGATATTTGCAATCAGCTGAATCCAAGTTTATCAATTCTATAGGTCAAGGTCATTTACTGACCTTTATCCTGAAGGCTCAGATTAAGTATTTTTATGCCCCCATATTTTATGCCCCCGTAGGAGGGCATATAGTTTTTGCCCTGTCCGTTTGTTTGTGTGTTTGAAAGTCTGGAGAAGCCCGGGATCGATCCTGCTACCCCTGGTTTACAAGGCAAGTAGCATGACCACTTCACCATGAAGGCTTCTAAACTTCATTGGAATGTTGTGTAGATGACCCTCTTGGAAAATAGCATAAACGATTAACAAATGGTCACAAGAGCTAAAAATAGAAAAAAACATTGTAAATTTGCTTCAAATGCGAACTCCATCTAAACCCTTGGGCCAATTGGATTTAAAACTTCACAGGAATGTTGCCTAGCTGACTCCCTACCAAAATAGTTAAAACTCATTCCACTCCAATGAACAAGATGGCTGCCATAGCTAAAAATAAAAAGAAAATCTTCAAACGACAATTTCTCCTGTACCCTTGGGCCAATTTCATTCAAACTTCGAAGTATTGTTGCTTGGATGACCCTATACCAAAAAGGCTTAAACGATCCCGCTCCGATGAACAAAATGGCCACCAGAGCTGAAAATGGAAAAATATTGTAAATTTGATTCAAACGTGAACTCCTCCTAAACCCTAAGACCAATTGGATTCAAACTTCACAGGAATGTTGCCTAGGTTACTCCCTACCAAATAAGCTAAAATCACTCTGCAGATGAACAAGATGGCCACCAGAGCTAAAGATAGAATACTTGAGACAGTGACACACAGGTGAGCGAACCAGGCCCCTCTGGGCCCTCTTGTTATAGTATCACGATAGCTATCTAGCTACCTCGTGGCAGAAATATGCCACCTCAAAAATAGTCACAACCTATGTAGCAGGCAAAATTTAGAGCACCCCTCCCTTCACCGAGGTAACGAGGGAACCAAAATAGGTACGAGTTGACATGGGGGTACGAGTTGACCAAATAAGAGGTACGAATTGACCAAAAACAGGTACGAGTTGACTAAGGAACGAGTTGACTTAGGTACGAGTTGACCAGTTACCATTGGCATTTGGGACAAATATACTTTTGAAATAGTTGCCTCCCCTGAAGATGTCCCAGTTCCCCTTTACTCGAATGTATCAGTGAATTTACGTTATCCTTTGAAACATTTTTGACAGTAGCATCAAGGATACATCGACGTCGACGCTACATCTCCACGCAACGGTGACGCCGATGTCCCGCTGCTCTCAAACAAATTTAATGAATTTTACAGAAATGGCTTTCTCCTTTTAAACATTTTAGACACAATGGCATCCAGGATATATCGACGTTGACGCTACGTCTCCACGATGCGACAACGCCGATGTCACGCTGCTGACAAACCAAAATGATTTTTTTTTCAGAAATAACTTCCTTTGTTTAAACATTTTAGACACGGTGGCATCAAGGCTACCTCGATGACGAGGCTCATCTCCACGCCGAGCCGGCGCCGCTGTCACGTTACTCTCAAACCAGAAGGAATTTTAAAGACATTATTCTAAACGTTTGATACACAGTAGCATCCAGGGTACAACGACGCCGATGCTACGTCTCTACACAGCGCCGACGCCGATGTCTTGCTGCTCTCAAAACAAAACGAAAAACAATACACTTACCTCACTCCTCTCATCCAAGACAACAAATGTGCCAATTACATATTGCGCGCGACAAAAACTACAATGATTATTGTTTGACCAGCGAGCACTCACACCAGCCTGCACATTTATGCAGTCTATGCTTACACCTTCTAGGCGGTTTACCAGGTCATGTGCGTTAGGTTTCAGCTCTGCTAGCAAAATCACCAGACAGCCCTATTTATTTCTCCTAGCCCCGATGGGTGGGGGCATCTAAAGACCAACGTATAAACAGCTGTCATGCAGATCTAAGTTAAACCCCTTGCCTTACATAGCGGTTGCACATGTTGACTGCAGCTCGCTATGCGACCAGCGAAGACACAGCTCACTCCGCAATTCAGTTTAGTCTAAACAGAGTCTTCGCTTACAGAGTCGCAGGCATATCGCAAATCCGGTTATTCATGCTTACCTGATTACATGACAAGTGAAGACGCAGCTTAGCTATGCACCTGTCAGTCTGATCAGTATTCGCTGATCATTTTCGCTTTCGGTATTCTTGTGTTATCAAGTGCATGTTGAACCGATGTTTTGCAGGTCGCTAAGGTTTAATGACAAGTTTTGTCGTATATGAGCTCGTACACGACAAAACTTGTCATTAAACCTTAGCGACCTGCAAAACATCGGTTCAACATGCACTTGATAACACAAGAATACCGAAAGTTTTTGATTTCCATGTAAATCGATCACTGGCTTCGCTACTCGTCATTAGCCAACAAAGGCCATTTTCATGCAGTCTGATTTGTCCAGATGGTTTAGTAACATAGGTTAGAAAACTGGCTTCAAAAATGACTCAGTAAAGCCGATTCTCCGAATTTCGTTCTTTTATGTGTTCTTTGTTTCAAAAGGTAACCTTTTAGCTTTTTTATTTTACCTCACTGCAGCTGATGGTAAGTGCCGTGTGGCGGCTGTTAAATTGTGTGTCCGTTCAATATTTGCTTTACCCTTTGGAAGGCTTTGGTCAAATATCCCCCCAGTGAGCTAATGTGCAGAACCAATAAATAAACCACGCCACAAGGTCACAGGTAAAGGCCACAAAGTTGAACATTGTTATTATAGTGCGGCGGGGGGATTTGTCTGTTCCACAGACTGCTTTCTTGTTATGTTAAATAATCATGTGACAGATATTTTTTCATAGCTGAAAATATGCACTTTGTCCAATAGAAAATTGTAATCTAGTTCTTATTTTGTAAGGAAGCACAGATTGTTGGTACTCGTTCGAACAACATTATTGAGGCGGCCGGTTCTATGGAGTACCCAACACCAGTTTGTTTGTATGATATGAGGCCAAACGTCCCCGCCAACGTTTGGTACATGTAAGTCATTTTGGAGACGCTGCTTCAGATTTTGTAGGACTTTAACGCGACACTGAGATGTATTGACATCTTAAGCCATATCGCTCAATGAAACCAATTGCGTATATAAGCATGGACGGTCCGACTGGCACCGCGGCAGGCTTAGATCCGCTAAGTGGTTTACCAGTACTCGTGTGCGGTCTGTTTCAGTTATGCGTGGAAGCATCATGCAACCCATCTATTTCTTCAAGCCCCCATGGGCGGTGACCTACCCACAGTCTGTTTTGTGCAATAGTTAGTTTAGAAAAGTAATGTTAAACCCAATTTTCTCTATGAGCTATGGCTAACAGTGGTTTTCGTTTCGTTGCCTTGCTTACATGATGTGGTGCTGGCTAGTAGAAATTGCAGTTTCATTTGTTTTCTTGCTGGACGCAAAAGCTCTAAATAACGTTATCGCTTATGGTACCCTTATGATGATGTACGTTACTGACAAACTCAGCAGATGTGACATATGATGATGTACATTGCTGATTTATATGCTGATAGACTCAGCAGATCTGCCATATGATGATTGTACACTGCTGATTGTCTCAGTAGATATGTCATATAATGATGTATATTGTTGATAGGCTAAGCATATCTGCCATATGACGATGTGCATTGTTGATAGACTCAGTAGATCTGTCATATGATGATGTACATTGTTGATATGCTCAGCATATCTGCCATATGACTATGTGCATTGTTGATAGACTCAGCATATCTGCCATATGATGATGTGCTTTGTTGATACGCTCAGAAGATCTGCCTTATGCTGTGCGAAACAGTCATAACTTAAATTGAAATGGATATGCTTATCAGACAACGAAAATGCGCAGTGTGTTAACAGTCATTTATACAGTAAAATAGAAGTGGAGGCAATGATCAGGAATCGATACAATTAACCCACAGCTCCCATCAGAGACACCAAAGGGAAAGAAACACAAACATGAAGCAACAGTCCCCAACGGAAACACCAACAGCGGAAAGCCAAAAGGACAGTTACTTTCCCATAAAAAGGCCAAAAGGCTGTCCAAAATAATATAAGCGACACAAACACCAAAAACAAACATTACAAAAATAAACCGCGACATAAGAACCGCCTTACTGGTGGGGGGGGGGGGGGGGGGGTAATTGATTTTACGGTGCCACAATCCTCGCCCTTACCTCCGCCACGATTTAGACACATAATTTGCTTTGCATGAAGGCCTCCAAACTTCAAAGACAAACCATTACAAAATTAAACCGCGACAGAAGAACTGCCTTGGAACGGTCGGTGAAAGGAATTCCACTGGGGGTCTTAAATCGATTTTACGTGGCCACAATCCTCGCCCTTCCAATATCATGTGTATATTGTACTGGTGATATGCATTATGTGAGAGTTATCAGTAAGTAATTGTACCCTCCGCCACATTTAGAAACGATAAATAAAATCATTCAGATGATAAACACAACCTCTGTGGGATTTGTGATTATTTTAATTATTTTAACTACCAATACTAAAGATTTCTATGTGCCTCAACAAACGTGAAGGTCACAGTTGTCATCGAGCTTATAAAATATACGTGTTCATCAAAGGCTCAGATTATGTTCATCTTGCGCATGCGTGTTGTCTAATATCATTGTATTCACTGTGAACTACATGATGCTCAGTAACCAAAAACTTCTTCACACAAACAGATTTTAAAGTATTTCAAGGCATTTCAGTGTCGTGCTTAATTATATTCTGAATCCCATTGTATAATATTGGATTTATAGATATAACTAATTACAAGCTTTATATGCCATGTATTATACAAAGAAACGTTTGAACTAATTGTATTTTTTTCTAGCTACACCACTGAGAAATGGTATGAAGGTGGTAATTTATTTTCGATGTCAAATACCCTGAGAAGAAAAATGAAGATTCACATGAACCATTAAAATTGTAAAGCGTGTGGTAATAAACACTAACTTTTTGAGGTGTGCAGTAAATCATTTAACACGTCTGACAATCTGAAGAGACATAAAAAAACTAATTCACATTGAAGAGAAACCTCACAAATGTTGGATGTAAGGGAAATCATTTCCAGCGGCCGCCATATGTTAGTTCGTACGGGAGTAAAAACGCACGAGTCTGAAAGAAGGTGGTGACTTTTTCAAGCAGTTTGATGAAGCATAACGTGTTTCACAGCGGCGATAAAAAACAGTATGTGGTAAATTATTAACATTGTCAGACAACCTGAGCAAGTACTTGATGATTCATAGCGGTATAAAACCTCACAAGTGTGTAGTAGGTGGAAAATCGTTTACACTGACAGGCAGCCTTAGTAAGCATATGATGATTCACAACGGCGAGAAACCTCAAAAGTTTGTATTAATTGGTACATCATTTACACAGGCAACCATAGCAGGCATACGGTGATTCATAGCGGCAAAAATCTCATTATGTGGCAAATCATTTACACCTCCAGGCAACCATATTAGGCATTCCATAATTTGCGGCATAAAAATTTACAAGTGAGTTGTATGTGATAAATCTTTACAGAGTTACACAGCTTTGATTGGCATATGGTTATTCACAATGGTGAACTACCTCACACGTATAGATTATGTGGCAAATTATTTACACAGTTAGGTAAGCTTAGTAAGCATATTGTGATTCACGGCGGCGAAAAACCTCACAAGTGTGCATTATGTGGTAAATCCTTTTCAGAGTTAGACAGCCTTAGTATGCATATGGTAATTCACTCACAATTGTGTTGTATCTGGAGACAGACAGCCTTACTAAGCATATGATGAGCCACAACGGTGGAAAACCTCACAAGTGTGCATTATGCGGAAAATCATTTACATATTCAAGCCACCTTAGTAGGCATATGCTGGTTCACAGCGGTGAAAAACCTCACACGTGTGCATTATGTGGTAAATCATTTTCACAGTCAGGCAATCTTAGTCTGCATATGACGATTCACAGGGACAACAAACCTCACAAGTGTGCAGTATGTGATCTATCATTTAGACGGCCAGGCGACCTTAGAAAGCATATGTTGATTCATACCGGCGAGACACCTTACACGTGTGGATTATGTGGTAGATCGTTTAAACGGTCAGGCCAGCTTAGTATGCATATGCAGATTCACAGCGGCGAGAACCCTCACAAGTGTGAAGTATGTGGTAAATCGTTTACATGGTCAGGCAACCTTAGTAAACATATGATGTTTCACAAGGGCTACAAGTGTGTAGTATGTGGTAAATCGTACACAGATTCAAGTTATCTGGGTAAGCATATGATGATTCACAGCGACGAAAAACCTCACAAGTGTGTAGTATGTGAAAAATCATTTAAACGGTCAGGAGACCTTAGTAAGCATATGTTGATTCATATCGGCGAGACACCTTACCAGTGTGGCGTATGTGGTAAATCTTTCACACGGTCAGACAATCTTAGAAACCATATAATAATTCACAGCGGCGTAAAACCGCACCAGTGTGCAATCTGTGGTAAATCATTCACACTGTCAGGCTACCTTAGTAAGCATATGAAGATTCACAACGGCGAAAAACCTTAAAAGTGTGCATTTTCACATCTCCAAAATGGCCGCTTTTCTGATGAAAACCCACGAATGGTATCTTTCTTATTTTAATATACTGCAAACATACGTTGTGGCGGCTCGATAGAACCGCCTAATTGAGTCGGTTCTTACGAGGAAACACAACCCATGACTTAGGGCAGAAATAAGGGAAATAATGTATATCCTTGTGAATCCAGTTTTCTCTATATAAAATGGGGTTTAGGGGGGTCTTCGTTGTGCTGACTTGTTGACATGATTTGGAAACTATGCAGGATTCCAAATAAAATAACGGGGCTTGAAGTGTAGATTTGGCTGCATGATGAAACTGACCACACACGAGTACTGGTAAACCGCTAAGAGGTTCTAAGCACGCCCAGGAAAAGTGGTGCGAGTCGGATCGTCCATGCATATAAACCCTATTGGTTTCATTGGGCGACAGAGCTTGAGCTGTCATTTCATCTCAGTGTTGGGTATAAGGTCCCACAAAATTGGGAGCAATGTCTCTAAAGTGACCTTTACAGTTTGACGGGAACGTTAAACCTCAAACCAAACAAATGAACAAAACATCTGCTCAAAACTTCAAGTAACAGACATAATAATTGTGTTGTTTTCTCATTTAAATTGACGTTTAACGTCCCCGTCAACACCATTTTGGTCATTTTGGAGACGTTACGTCCAATTTAGTTGTACTGTTACCCAATATCAAGATGAAATGACACCTCAAGTTCTGTCGCCGTATGAAAATGCTTGGGCGGATTAGTACCACTTTGCCTTGACAGCTTAGTCTTTCTAAGCCCCTATGGACAGGGCACAATTATAATTCAGTTGTATGTGTAAGTTGTGACTGCAAATATAAGCACACAAATAGCTTCACGAGCTTAATGTCATTGAAAAGAGAACAAAATATTACACTTTTGTTTATTATTCCCCAAGCAGACACACATCGTTGAATAGATGTGTGTGTGTGTTTAAATTTCACGTCTCACCAACAGCGATGTTCATACGGAGACGGGACCTCGGTTTAAAGACTCATCCGCATTACGAAAACACTCATATACAAATACATTAAAAACTTTTCTGCCGAAAAAAGAAGATGATAAACTGTGATGTTTTTCTTACTTCTGCTCAAAATCTAGACCGACTCACAATCTATGTTTTAGAGCATAAATGAGAAAAATAGGTTTTACCCCTGTAAACCTCATTTTACAACATAAAAGTGGCGTTCAAGGTGGACAAATTATATAGTCGTGTTTTCCTGATGGAAAATCTTTAGAAACCGGGAATTGATCCTGCGATCCTTGGCTCTTCAGGCGGGTAGCATAGACATTATTTCACAGACTTTGTTTGTATTGGAGTTTAACGGCCAAGTCAACAATATTTTAGGTCATTTTCGAGTCGATCAGTTTACCCAACCACACTTGTCCTGGGAAAGCTTATTCGTAAGCGGTTAACCATTACAGTGTACCTTTCTTGAACCAGCAGAAGGGACAGAGCGACCGTAGAAAAGATTTCACGATCAATCTCCACGAAAGAATTTTGCCGGCCCGGCATGTATCGAACCCACGTCCTCCTGATCACCAGTCAGACGCGAATCCGATTGAGCTACCGAGGCCAGCACTATTTTACAGAGGCGTCTACATACATCGTTGAATCATAGCTGAAAACGCTGTTTCAACAAATTCAAATATCTGCCAACTTTGACATGTCTTATTTGCTTGCACTGGAAGTGGTTCATGAACCCAATGAGGCCACACCTTGAAACAAAATCCATTCCATCGAAATCAAGCTTATCCAATGTTGTATAACTCTTATGTGTCATTTGCTGTTATTCCAAATAAAACATAATAGCTAATTACAGTCAAATGCAACAGTGCAAGTTTTAATATAAATTAAATTGTGTGTAAAATTCGCAGTTAATTTGGTAAATCAATATCTTGGACCAGCTGATCAGCCTAAACTGCTTAAGGTGTTAACAGTAATAACCTGTTTTCAGGACCTAATAAAATTTTATCAATGCCAAATTTTGTAGTCTTCTCTCAAACTATCTTGGAGGAATAAAAATACATAAGGCTCTCCCTTTAAATGACATCTCCTCCTAGGAAAAAAGTCTGTTTTCAAAATAATTTCACGGGAATGTCCCTTTGGTAACCTTCTACCAGAATTGCTAAAATGGTTCCACTCCGCTGAACAAAACGGCCGCCAGAACTAAAATAGAAAAAAATAAATAAATAGAAGGGAGTATTCGATAGAATACAGATATCTCCCCTTACCTACCCACCCCCACCCCATACTTTGGCAAATCATGTTAAATCTAGCTCTTACACTGTAAATAAAGAATAAAAGGAGTATCCCTTAAGAACAATGAACGTATTCTAAAGACCAGAAGTGGGTCAGACTACGCAGTTTCGGCTACTAAAGCCTCATCAGTAACCTGTAAACTGCACTTTTCCCTATACGAGGTGGGTTTTACATTGGTCTTGAATGCAAAGTAATAAACATGATGACTGTAGACGTGATCAGATCAGATAGCTTGGATCTGCAGTTTACTGCAGGCTATCTGTCCAAACGCTTAGAATTATTTAGGTATTTTACTGCTTTTTAGTTTGATTTTGGGTTATACAGCCTTTTCAACCTATCAGGATTCTACTGAGTGCAGTCAGTTAACCTAGCCACAGTATTCTGGGCAGGCTTAGACCCAAGCGGTTAACCAGTAATAAGAGCCAGTACCTGACAACTGCCTTAAGGGGGAGAATGACCGTATAAAACATTTCATGATCAAATTCCACGAAAGTATGTGGCCAGGCGTGGCAAACCCACAACCTCTGGCTTCTCCGTCGGATGCGCTGCCGAATGCAGTACACAACCCAGCTAAGTTATTGCATAACTTAGTATATATTTGCTGGCGGGTCAAAATGTCTCCAGTACAAAAGGTGGTACCGGGTTGCGCAGCTGTGTTGGCAACACATTTGAATGAGGTTGCAGGCTCATGACCCAGTCCAGCCACATACTTTCGTGAAAACTGATCACGTTTTCTACAGTTATTGTTCCCCTTCTGCTGATTCAAGAAGGGCAGTTGTCAGTTAATGGCAAAAGTATGTACTTAGTACTGGTTAACCGACCAGGCTCAAAACAATCTTAATAGATTGCCTAAAAAACCAAATCAAACAAAAACAATAGGTGGTATTTTGATGAAACGTGTTAATATTATGAACATTACTATGCAATGTGAATTTTACAGCTGAAAATATTGTAATTCTGCAGATCAAAAGTGGTAATATTTTCATTATTTCTGCTCAAGCTCTCGACTTGATTCTATATTTATACTCCGTAAATTCGACCGCGCCCGCTGTCAACCGGACGCAGACGGAATGAATCGAAACCTCTACGACTAGCCTAACGGAAAGTAGGGAACATGAACGAAGCAAGACTCATGAGCTATTTATAGATCTGAGTCAATTGGGAAACCGATGGTTTGGTTCCCGCCTACTAATACAATCCGCAGCAATTTCACCGGCTCAATGTTAATTAAATGAAGCAGTTAATCGTTAATTACTGGATAATTATCCACAAAGTGAAACATTTTGTTGTAATCGGTTCTATTCCAGATCAATACTCACAATTTGATATGAGCATTATATGGATACGTATAGCAGTTCGGCTCAATTTTGAGCTCAAAAAAACGTCTTATGACAGAAAATGGCAAAGTGAAAACAATATAGCTCCCCCTACATATATGTAAGGGGAGATATAATAAAAAAAAAACCTTTAAACGACATCTCCTCATAGGATAATGGTCCGATTTACAAATAATTTCACAGGAATACTTCTAAGGTGACCCTCTACCAAAATGCTTAAATGGGTCTACTCCGCTGAACAAAATGGCCACCAGAGCTAAAAATAGAAAAAAAAACTTTCAACGACATCTGTTAGGCTAATAGTCCGATTTCAGCGACCCCGCCCATTGGGGCTTAAAAAAAATAGATTGGCTGCATGCTTCCACGCAGAGCTGAAACCGACCCGCACTCGACTACTGGTAAACCGCTTAGAGGATCTAAGCCTACCCAGGCAAAGTGGTGCGAGTCGGTCCGTCCATGCTTATAAACCCTATTGGTTTCATTGGGCGACAGGGATTGAGATGTCATGTATCTCAATGTCGGGCAAAAGTCCCACACAATTGGAAGCAACGTTTCCAAAATGAGCTTTACAGTGTTGACGGGGACGTTAAGCCTCAAATCAAACAAATAGTCCGATTTCAAAATAATTTCACAGGATTGTTGCTTTGATGACCCTCTACCAAAATTGCTCAAATAGTTTTGCTCGGCTGAACAACAGGAATGTTCCTTGAGTGACCATCTACCAGAAAAGCAA
This sequence comes from Lucinisca nassula, assembly GCA_963580285.1. Taxonomy (NCBI): domain Eukaryota; kingdom Metazoa; phylum Mollusca; class Bivalvia; order Lucinida; family Lucinidae; genus Lucinisca; species Lucinisca nassula. Next base: position 32,169,110 of record OY757015.1, on the reverse strand, counting down.
GAATGGTTCCACTCCGCTAAAGAAAATAGCCACCAGAGCTAAAAATAGAAAAACCTTAGAAAAACAACAGCTCCTCCAAGGCTAATGGTCCGATTCTGAATCAATTTCAGAGGACTGTTCCTTTGTGACTCCTAACAAAATTGCTAAACTGGTTTCGCTCCACTGATCCCAATGGCCACCAGAGCTAAAAATCGATAAACCTTACTTGATACATCTCCCTAGGCTAATACCCCAATTTCAAAATAATTTCACAGGAATGGTCCTTCGGTAGCCCTCTACCAAAACTGCAAAACTTTTTCTGCTCTGCTTAACAAAGGGGCCGCCAGAGCCCCCCCCCCCCCCCCGAACCACCCACCCCCGCCTCAGACAAATGTTAACCGACATTTCCATCTCCTCCTAGGCTAATGGTCCGATTTCATGATAATTCCAAAACTGAAGCGAAGGCAATGATCAGGAATAAAGGAATGTACCTTGGGTGACCCTCTACCAGAATTGCTAAAATGGTTCTGCTCTGCTGAACAAAATGGCCGCCTGAGCTAAAAATAGAAAAAATCTTTAAATGACGTCTGCTCATAGGCTAATGGTTTGCTTTTAAAACAATTTCACAGAAATGATACGTTGGTGACCCTCTTCTAAAATTACTCAAACTGTTCTACTTCAGAAAGTGTTTCCTCCCTTACACAAGACTGGTTTTGGCCTTATAGAAGTCAAGCCTGTAGACTTAAGTTCCTCTTGTCTTTCTCTTTCCTTTCTGCGCTTTAATTTTAAACATTCAGAGATCAAATGACCTGTATGTTTACAATAATTACAAACTACTTGAGATTGAGATAAGGGATTCTAGTCTTTCTTTTCACCAGAAGGTTTGGATGAATTCTGGCTTCTATTTTCACCAGAAGGTTTGTAATGATTGTGGCAGAAAGTTTGGGCATAGTACTAGATGTATGACTATAACTGCCAGATGGATTACTAGGATAGAATCTTGGACCTGTCTGTGGATTGTAAGGTTTTCTAGGATAAGACCTGTTCACAAATGAGACTTTATGAGTCAAAGCATAATCATCTGCCAAACGAGAAGCTTCCTCGTTCTGCCTGTAAGCCTCAGGGACCAACTCATATGCTTTAAGAATAAGCTCCTTAACAAAATCATAGCTGAGAGTAAATGTCTCGAGCCTTTCCGACAACAACGCTTTGCAAAAGAAAGGTGCAATGCTCTTTTGGCCATTTTAAATTTTCTGCAACATTTTCAAAATGCAAAAAAAAAAAAAAAAAAAAAATACTGATCTACCTCTCTATCCTGAAATGGCGGAACTAATCTGATGTGCTTTGTGGATCACAGTAACTACCAGAGTCAAAAACTGTGATAGGTTTCACCCTATCTTGACCCTGGAGTTCCAGTTCCTTCATCTTTACTTCAAATTGCCATTTTTTCTCTTTCTATTTCAAGTCGCTCTTCTTTTTCTAATTTTTCTTTCTGAAGACATTCCTCCATTTCTCTTTGTTTTTTTCTTCTTGTTCTAATTTTTCTTTTCGAACACGTTCTTCCATTTCTAATCTTTCCATCTGCATTCGTCTCTGCATTTCTCTTTCTTTTTTTCTTCTCTCTTTCTTCCATTTCTCTTTGCTTTTCCTTCCCTCTTTTTTCCATTTCTAATCTTAACTTCTCTAATTAGCTTAGAAGCCTCCGTGGTGCAGTGGTTACGCTACTCGCCTTGTAAACCAGGGATCGCAGGATCGATCCCGGGCTTCTCCAGACTTTCGGATGAGTCTTTAAACCGAGGTCCCGTCTCCGTATGACCTTAGCTGTTGGTGGGACGTAAAACTAAATCTCACTCACTCACTCTAATTAGCTCACCTTACGATAGTAAGGGGGGGGGGGGGGGGGGGCTATTGCCATACCCCGGGTGTCCGTCGTCAGCGTCGGCGTCCGTATTTGGTTAAAGTTTACCTGCAAGCTCTTATACGTGATGTTTATTTTGAATATATATTTAACAATTGGTAAAAAAAACAATATTTAACATTATCATTGTACTTCATTTTACAGGTTTTTTGGCTTAAATTGGCCTTTTTGAGCTGTTAATTATTGCTCTGTATTACCTCCCTTATTTCCCAATGTTAAAGTTTACCTGCAAACTTTTTTAAGTGTAGTGGATAGAGCTCAGCAATCTGAATCAAAGGATTGTGGGTTCAAATCCCCGTGGAGGATATTTTTTTATTTCCTTTTAAAAACACAGCGAGTTCGACTTTCTGGGCCGGGGCCCAAGGTCATAGTCAATGTAGCTATTTTTCAGAAAAACTGTCATCGCTCTAGTGCCTTCATTTATTGATGGATTTTAATATTACTTCACACAAATGTTGGGTATGATATCTCAAGCGCCTTTGACTTTCGGGATTATGGGCTCTAGGTCAAGGACTGGGCTCAAGGTCAAGGTCAATGTGGCTATTTTTAGAAAACACTTTGTCATGGCTCTAGTGCCGACATTTATTGATGGATTTTAATATAACTTCACACAAATGTTGGGTATGGTGATATCTCGAGCAAGTTAGGCTTTCAGGGCCCAGGGCTGAAGGTCAAGGTCACTGTGGCTATTTTTAGCTCTTGGTGAGCTTTTGTGACTGTGAGATGTCAGGCATCGTTGTTCGTCGTGCGGTGTGCGTCGTGCGTGCGTAAACTTTTCTTGTTAACACTCTAGAGACCACAGTTTTTGATCCAATCATCATCAAACTTAGTAAGAATGATCATCCTGACAATATATTTGTCAATTTAGAATATGGGTCATGTCGGGTCAAAAGTAGGTCACCAGGTCAAGTCAAAGGAAAACCTTGATAACACTCTAGAGGCCACAGTTTTGGTCCAGTCATCCTCAAACATGCTCAGGATGATCATACTGACAGTATCTCGGTCAAGTTTGAATATGGGTCATGTGGGGTCAAAAATAGGTCAGTAGGTCAAGCCATATAAAAACCTTGTTAACACGCTAGAGGTCAAAGTTTTAGTGCAATCATCCTCAAACTTGCTCAGAATGATAATCCTGACAATATCTCGGTCAAGTTCGAATATGGGTCATGTCGGGTCAAAAAGTAGGTCGCCAGGTCAAAAAAATAAGAAAAAACTTTGTTAACACTCTAAGGCCCAAGTTTTGGTCCAGTCATCCTCATACTGGCTCATAATGATCATCCTGACAATATCTCGGTCAAGTTTGAATATGGATCATGTGAGGTCAAAAAGTAGGTCAGTAGGTCAAACCATAGAAACAGTTTTTTAACTCTCTAGATGCCACAGTGTTGGTCGAATCATCATCAAACTTGCTCAGAATGATCATCTCTACAGTATCTAGATCAAGTTCGAATGTTTGTCATGTGGGGTCAAAAAGTAGGTCAGAAGGTTAAATCCTAGAGAAACCTTTTGAACACACCAGAGGCCGCATCATCAAACTTGCCCAGAGTGATCATCCTGACAATATCCCGGTCAAGTTCGAATATGGGTCATGTCTGTCAAAAAGTGGGTCAGTAGGTCAAATCATAGAAAAACTTTGTGAACACTATAAAGGCCACAGTTTTGGTCCGATCATCATCAAACTTTCCCAGAATGATCATCTTGACAATATCTCAGTCAAGTTCGAATATGGGTAATGTTGGGTTAAAAATAGGTCAGTACTCATTAGATCAAATCATAGAAAAACCTTGTGAACAGTAGGCCACAGTTTTGGTCCGATTTGATCAAACTTGCTCATATTGATCATTTGGCAATATCTCGGCAATAACACACTAGAGGCCCCAGTTTTGGTCCGATCATCATCAAACTTGCTCAGAATGATCATCTTGACAATATCTGGGTCAATTTCGAATATGGGTCATGTCAGGTGAAAAAGTAGGTCAGCAGGTCAAATCATAGAAAAACGTCAACACTCTAAGAGACCACAGTTTTAGTCCAATGATCATTAAACTTGCTCAGAATGATCATCTGGACAATATCTCAGTTAAGTTCGAATATGGGTCATGTCAGATCAAAAACTAGATCAGTAGGTTTTGTCATAACTTTTTAAACCGTTTGAGATAGAGCGTTCATATTTGGCATGTAGGTTCCTTGTGACAAGGGCTTCCCACTCATATAAACAAATTGACCTGTGACCTTGAACTTCTTTATCATAACTTTTGAACCATATGAGATAGAGCCTTCATATTTGGCATGTATGTTTCTGGTGACAAGGTTTTCCCAACCATTCGAAAATTTTGACCCCTCACCTTGACCTTTGACCTACTTTGTCATAACTTTTTAAGCATTTGAGATAAGGCCCTCATGTCTGGCATGTAGGTTCCTTGCGACAAAGGTTTCTTATTCATACAATAAAGGATATGTGACCTTTAACTTGACGTTTTACCTATTTTATTATAACTTTTGAACCATTTTCATAAGTTTTGAAGCATTTGAGCCTTCATATTTGGCATGTAGTTTCCTTGTGTCATACAAAAATGACTTGTGACTTTGACATGTGACCTACTTTATCATAACTTTTGAACCATTTGAGGTAGAGCCCTCATATTTGACATGTATGTTCCTTGTGGCAACGACTTTCACCCATACAAAAAATTTTACCTGTGACCTTGACCTTCTTTCTCATAACTTTTGAACCATTTGAGGTAGAGCCTTCATATTTGGCATGTTTATTCCGTGTGGCAACGGCTTTTTCCCATACAAAAATTTTGACCTGTGACCTTGACCTTTGACCTTCTTTCTCATAACTTTTGAACCCTTTAAAATAGAGCCTTCATATTTGACATGTTGGGTCCTTGTGACAAGGGCTTCCCAACCATGGAAAATTTTTGACCTTTGGCCTTGACCTTTAATCATTTTTGTCATAACTTTTGAACCATTTAAGGTAGAGCTTCATATATGGCACGTGTGTTCCTTGTGATAAGGTCTTCCCACTTATGCTAAAAAACTTGACTTGTGACCTTGACCTTGATCTGTGACCTACTTAATCATAACTTTAAAACCATTTGAGATAGAGCCTTCATATTTGGCATGTATATTCCTTGTGACAATGGCTTCACATCCATACAAAAAGTTTGACCTTTGACCTACTTTATCATAAATTTTAAACCATTTGAGATAGAGCCTTTATATTTGGCATGTTCCTTCTGACAAGGCACCTTACTGTATTACCTACCATTTCATTGCTATTGTGCGGATCAGGTGAGCGATCCAGGGCCATCATGGCCCTCTTGTTAGAAAAACTTTGTCATTGCTATAGCCCCTGCATTTATTGATGGATTTTAATACAACTTCATACACATGTTGGATATGATGATATCTCTAACGAGTTGGACGTTCAGGGTCCAGGGCTCAAGGTCAATGTCACTGTGGCTATTTTTAGAAAAAACTTAGTCATGGCTCTAGTTCCTACATTTATTGATGGATGTTAATATTACTTCACACAAATGTTGGGTATGATATCTCGAGCAAATTCGACTTTCAGGATCCGGGGTTGAAGGTCAATGTCACTGTGGCTATTTTAAGAAAAACTTTGTAATAGCTCTAGCCCCTGCATTTATTGATGGATTTTAATAGTAACCAAACAACGAGAGTTGGTTGCTTAACGGTAACACGTATATTTATTTATGAACATACCCCACCAATTCAAAACCTCAAAAGCCAACAGTACTAAGGCCAAAAATGTGTTCGTCCTTCCGGTTTTACAGCTTCCGGTTGCCGGAAGCAAACCTGATTGGATAAAACTTGAACTTCCTTGAAACCATGGACGCACGTTTATCTTTTCGAAATAAACAAACTTAGCTGTGCTATATCAACTCACAATACAACAACAACAACAACAATACAGCTTTTTCACGTTTAACAGCTACATCTAATTCAATGATAAAAACGTATCTTCTTAACCATTTCGCTGGTATATTCCACTGCATGAGGTAGTACTACACACACAGTGTCACAGACCGTGTCAAAACTAATAGCCGTTAGTGTTGGCGAGAGGAAGTAAACAAAAGGTTTCCTGCTGTGAAATGAGTGAATAAAATAATACAGTGGATTAGTGGATTAATCCACTAGTGGATTAAATATGCAAATTAGCTAGATACATCCCGTAACGTTACATGTACAACGTCTTTAACGACGTCGCGTTTACTAACGGCGGGATATTGACATTTTTGTAAACAAATCGTGAATAAAGTGCGTTTTAAATGTCATATGATAAATAGAATCTTGCATTCGTGCTCATGTATTATTGAATTTATTAAACTCGTTGAGAAAAAGGGATAAAATGCTCGGCAAAGCCTCGCATTTTATCCCTTTTCCTCAACTCGTTTAATAAATTCAATATGCTCGGCAAAGCCTCGCATTTTATCCCTTTTCCTCAACTCGTTTAATAAATTCAATAATACATGAACACTCATGTAAGATCCTCTATTTAGGCCACTGTGATGGCTCTTTTCAGTTTTCTGGTGAAACATCAATGTCCTGTGATTCTACTCAGGCCACCATTTTCATTATAAATTCCAGAACAAGTGAAATGTGGAAGTGCAAGTGGTCTCCGCCCAGTAAGCATTCTACATAGATCTACAGCGGGCCGTTAGCGGCCCGTCAGGGTAGCTGACGGGCCGCTTACGGCCCGCTGTAGATTTATGTAGAATGCTAGCAGGGCGTACGCCTCCTTACAAAGATTATCCAATTGTACATACTGCCCAGAAAAACTTCAATACCTGGTCAAACATAGGCGTCCACAAATTACACCTTATGTTCATTTCACATTTTGAAGTATGCAGCAGTTTCTTTTCTTTCTATTTTAACTGCGACCGGTCACGTCTGACCATTACTCTCAGGTGAACTTTACATACACCCGAGGTTTGCAGGATGAAAGCCTACACAGTAATCTTGTAATTATTATTGTAGGGGTCTTTAACCCATTTAGTCCCGGAAACACCAAAATGGGTACCCTGGCAAACAGTGCAGGCCCAGATGAGACACCGCAGAACGTGGCGTCTGATTAGGGCCTCCACTGTTTGTTAAAGGTACAGTCATTTTCCAAATACATTTTGATGAAAACACAACCTGGCACTCCAAAATTTTGAAATGAACTCCTGCAATATATAAGAAGGAAGGTTCCATTTGGTACAAAAAGGGTTAACCTGCACAGGGCATAACTCTCCCTGCACAGGGCCTCTAGCTAACGTCCCGATCCGAAGGACGGTGCACCTTATGATATTCATCCCTGCAAATGATGCCAATGGAGGGTGTTAGGACACCGAAATTTTATAGTCGCTGACGGGAACGGAACCCGGGACCTCTAGCATCAGAGGCAAGTGCACTAACCACTGAGCTATCACACTCCAGTTTGTTTACTAAACCAGGGTGAAACTGACAAAGATCATACAGCTAATTATTACCACACAGATAACGCTACCTTTTCATTTGTTTGAATTTACCTTTACGTCCCTGTTTACATTCTTTACATCATTTTGAAGATGTTGATTCACATTTTGTGGGACTTTTAACTGATCTTTATATTAAATGCCATCTCAAGCCCTACCGCACCCACAAATTACAACCAATTTTTTCCATCTTACTATCAACTGCTCATATTTTGCCATACTCTTATGCCATAAAAGTAGGAGAATAATTAATTGGATAGCTTTTCGAAAGCATTGAACATTGCGTTTCATTTTCCACGAGATATATTATTTAGGGACAGAAATACAAAAGTATTATAAAAGTAATGGACAGATGAAATAAAAAAAATCAATAAAATATAAACAGGACTATTGTGAAAAATTTGGACTTGCCCTCATGGCAGCTGGGCAATGGATTTGTCAGGCCCTGCTTATTAGAAGTTCTCATTTAGAACTGCATTTAAGTATTTGCCTGAGCTAGAGTTTAGAATCTGTCTAGCACTTTAACCATTTCATTTTTTTCTGGCCAATAAAACATCTTTGAAAGATAACAGCAATGCATGCATCTAATGTATAAGGAAGTCTATCCAAATCATTGTGTCGAATCCTGCCATCCCATGAAACCAGTGTATATGTATGGACAGTCAAACTCACACCACTCTGCCTGGGCAGGCTTAGACCCTCTAAGCAGTTTACAAGTAGTTTCATCACACAAAAACAAGCCTATATAATTCTGAGCCCCTTGAACCCTAATAGTACAACTGGTGTGTTACCGAAGGCCAAGACAAGCTTCCTACGCTATACTAGTTACCAAAATTCACAAAAGACCTTACAGAGCACGGTTTATTGCAAATTCTAGCTCTTGCACTACCACTGAACTTTCTAAATTATTAACTTCCTGCCTTACTGCTATTAAAACGCATGTGATTTAATATTGTGATAAAGTCTTTCAGAGATCAGGAAGAAATTTGTTTTGGTCTATAAAAAATCGAATGAGGTTTTAAATAAATTGAAATCCAGACGTTTTCGTGCTTCAAAGTAGAAGTAAAACAAAGATCACTTCGGATCAGGAAAACAGGAGTACCCGGAGAAAAAACATATGACCTACATGTACCATTGTAAAACTTGGCGTCTCACATGTGACCCGAGTGAGGCTCCAACCACAGCGGTGAGAGACCTAATGATTAAGAGTGAGTGCTCTTATCCACTAGGCCACAGACGCCCGTCACAATCTATATTTTAGACAGGAAAAAAACGTAACATAAGTAACTTCAAGTACATCTGGTAAAGTAGAAGTAAAACAAAGATCAGGAATCGATACAATTAACTTACTCCACCCATCAAAGACACCAAAGGGAAAGAAACACAAACATGAAGCGACCAGACCATAATTGAAACCTACACAAAGGAAGGCCATAAGGACAGTTACTTTCCCACAAAATGGCCATATGGCCATCCAAAATAAAAAGACACAAGTGATACACACTGTAGGTAACAAACAACAACATAAATAAACCGCCACAGAAGAACCGCCTTGGAACGGTCAGTGGAAAGAATTCCACTGGGGGGGGGGGGGGGCTTAAATCGATTTTACGTGGCCACAATCCTCGCCCTTACTTCCGTCGCGATTTAGAGAAATAATTTGTTCAGTCCGCATGAAGGCCTCCTAACTCATCAGTGCAACATCTCCATGACCTTTACAGTGTTGACGGGGACGTTAAACCTAAAATCAAACAAACAAAACCATGAACACAAACAATCAAAGAACCACAGAGGTGAGACAACGGTGAGGACTCGACAGCAAGAAACCGCTGAAATGCTGGAGCAAAAGAAAACCAAGTTTGACTCCGATGGGCCCAACCAGAGAAAGAGCATCAGGCACCAACCAACATTACCTTGAATTAGATCTCTCTAATTCTCAATAAGCCTTTACGTTGGAACCGTCATAGAATCTGAGGCCTGACCCACCGGCGTGCAATTAAAGAGGGAAGCAAAGTTGCCAACCGTGATTGGGTTAACTACCATGCATGCAGTCTGTCGTATAACATCCGTGTTGTACCCAATCTTTTTATATCGAAGAATGATTTTACGAAATTGGGTGCTGAAGTCATTGCGGTTATATATTTTTCTGAATTTATATACTAAGTCAGGTTCCGATAGACCTTGTTGCAGGAGAAATGTAAGTCCAGTATTGAATTTTGAAATTAAATCAGAATGCGTCTATAAAATTTTGAAAAAGGCTTTGCGTAGTTTATGGTACCGATAACCCTGATTAAGAAGTTTAGCTGTTAATAATTTATTACGAGTGTTGAAGTCAGCTAATGACATGCATTATTTGACTGAAGTTCTGGGGGGGGGGGGAGGGGGGTAAATCTGACTAATCAAACCATCGAAATAGGTATTATCAATATTTAATAAATCATCTAAATATCTAGAAGTGGAGCTAAAAGCTTCAATAATTTTAGGTTGGTTATCAATGGAAAGCCACAACATGAAGTCTCTATCATAACAAAAAAAGAACAGATCAGCCACAAGAGGTGCACAATTCGTACCCAACGGAACATCCACAATTCGTCTAAATAACTTAGCACCGAATCTTATATAAATATTGTCAAGTAGAAAGGTGAGGGCATCACACACTTTATCACATGACCAAAGTGTATAATTCTTATGCTCGTTAGAAGAGGAAAATGCATTTCTGACATTACATGCAAGATAGAGAGAATCTGCTCTGTGAAAAGTCCATTCAATTAAATCATTAAGCTTTTCTTTTATAAGATTATGAGGAAGTGTAGTGTAGAGAGTGGAAAAATCTTAAGTAGACAGACCCCCAGAACTTCAGTTAAATAAAGCAAATTCTTCTGATACAGAGGCCCCGTTTTTGGATTTACATCTATCTATTGTAGATGGGTTTGTTTCGTGCAAAATTTATGATAAACGCGATAACTTTGATTTTGAGATTGAAAATTTTCCTTTTTTGGATGGTGATGTTCCTCGTGCGCCATCCTATGGCGTTTATATTTCGCAATTAATTCGATTTGCTAGAGTGTGTAGTCATGTAACTGACTTCAACACTCGTAATAAATTATTAACGGCTACACTTCTTAATCAGGGTTATCGGTACCATAAACTGCGCAAAGCCTTTTCAAAATTTTATAGACGCCATTCTAATTTAATTTCAAAATTCAATATTGAACTTAAATCTCTTCTGCAACAAGGTCTATCGGAACCCGAATTTTATGGTGACTTAGTATATAAATTCAGAAAAATATATAACCGCAATGATTTCACCACCCAGTTTCGTAAAATCATTCTTCGATATAAAAAGATTGGGTACAACATGGATGTTATACGACAGACAACATGCATGGTAGTTAACCCAATCACGGTTGGCAACTTTGCTTCCCTCTTTAATTGCATGCCGCTGGGTCAGCCCTCAGATTCTATGACGGTTCCAACGTAAAGGCTTATTGAGAATTAGAGAGATCTAATTCAACGTAATGCTGGTTGGTGCCTGATGCTCTGTCTCTGGTCAGGCCAATCGGAGTCTAACTGTTGGTTTTCTTTTGCTCCAGCATTTCAGTGGTTTCTTGCTGTCGAGTCCTCACTATGTCTCACCTCTGTGGTTCTTTGATTATTTGTGTTCACGGAGATGTTGCACTGATGAGTTAGGAGGCCTTCATGCGGACTGAACAAATCATTTGTCTAAATCGCGACGGAAGTAAGGGCTAGGATTGTGGCCACGTAAAATCGATTTAGGCCGCAGCACCCCCCCCACCCCCCCCCCCCCCCGTGGAAATCTTTACACTAACCATTACAAGGCGGTTTAACTGTGGCGATTTATTTATGATGTTGTTGGTTACTTACTGTGTTCTCACTTGTGTCTTTTTATTTTGTATGGCCATATGGCCATTTTGTGGGAAAGTAACTGTCCTTATGGCCTTCCTTTGTTTAGGTTTCCATTATGGTCTGGTCGCTTAATGTTTGTGTTTCTTTCCCCTTGGTGTCTTTGGTGGATGGAGTAAGTTAATTGTATCGATTCCTGATCTTTGTTTTACTTCTACTTTACCAGATGTACTTGAAGTTACTTATGTTACGTTTTTTTCCTGTCTAAAATATAGATTGTGACGGGCGTCTGTGGCCTAGTGGATAAGAGCACTCACTCTTAATCATTAGGTCTCTCACCGCTGTGGTTGGAGCCTCACTCGGGTCACATGTGAGACGCCAAGTTTTACAATGGTACATGTAGGTCATATGTTTTTTCTCCGGGTACTCCTGTTTTCGTCCACCTCATTACCGATCGGCGGTTCTAACTTGTGCCCACAATCTATATTTTGAGTCAAGAGCACATTAGACATGGTGAGCTACTTGTTTGAGTCTAATAAGAAAAAACCTCACAATGTTCCATCTTGAAATTTCCAGGTTTTTGTTTTTTTTCGGCGTTGAAGTTTACATTGTATTTGTATATTCATGTTTTCATAATGTAAAGGTGCTGTTGGTTTCGCTTTACACGGAAACACCACGCGGCCAAATATATTCTCCTGGTGTAAAAATAACGTTGGATCAAATAATAGTTAATCTGGTTTTATTCCTATCTTTTGCCAAGGCCTGACCCAAAATGATTGCCGCTTTATTGCTTGGACAGCAAAAAAAAAAAAATACTATCAATTACCCAGAATCTCCCCTAAGAACACAAATCTTCCCATATATAGTTTCTATCTTGACCCCTTGATTTGCCCTAAAAACTTGTGGAATGTGTAAAAAGCAAAAATATGAGTGATCCCTACCATAATTACATCAACATCAGCGTGATTACTGTGTAGGCAGCTCCATCCTGCCAAACCTTGAGTGTATGTAATTTACACAAGGAGTGTTTTGTTTCATTTGAGGTTTAACATCCCCATCAACATTATATAGGTCATTTTGGAGACATTCCTTCTAATTTTGTCGGACTTTTACCCTGAGATTGAGATGAAATGACAACTCAAGACCTGTCACCCAACGAAAGCAATAGGGTTTATAAGCATGCATGTTCACACACACACCGCTTTGCCTGGGTCAGGGCAGGCTTAGATTCTCTAAGCGGTGTACTGGGGTGCAGTCGGTTTCAGTTCTGCGTAGAAGCATCATGCATCCCATCAATTTCTTCAAGCCCCGATGGCCAGAGTCCGAAACCAGGAGTGTATGTAATGGTCAAATGTGATCAATCGCAGTATCAGTAAAATCTGAAAACACGCCTATACAAATACAATGTGAACTTTACCGCCCCCGAAAAAAATAAATGAAATTTTAAGATGAAAAATTATATTTTCTCTTATTTATGCTCATAATATAGATTGTGGGTGCTCGTCAGAACCGCCTCGTCGAGGCGGTTCCAACGAGTGCCCACAATATTTATTTTATACTAGAAATAAGAAAAATAAGGTTTGCCCTTTTAAACCCCATTTTAACCCCCCCCCCCCCCCCCGCCAATAGAGGCTTTAAGAAATGGGTGCTTCGACGCAGAGCTGAGTCTGACCGCATACGAGTACTGGTAAATTGCTACGAACATCCAAGCCTGCCAAGGCAAAGCGGTACGATGCTTGGTTTCATTGGGCGACAGGGCTTGAGGTGTCATTTGATCTCAATGCCGGGTAAAAGGCGCACAGAATTGGAAGCAACGGCTCCAAAATGACCTATACAGTGTTGAAGTGGGCGTTAAACCTCAAAACAAACAAAGTCCCAGTTTTACTATATAAAAGTGGGGTTCAAGTGGAACTATATAAAAGTGGGGTTCAAATGGATCAAAATTATATAGGATGTTTCATGATGTCAGGACAAATTCACTCATTTCGAGCCGACCGCGCTTCAACGTTGCAGAACTTGAACCGAACGAGGTGTGGACCATAGCGGTGAAAGGCCTAATTAATAATTAAGTGTCAGTGCTTTATCCCATTAGGACAAAGATGCCCGTAATCCTCGGGGAAAACGATCAACCAGAATGTAGAGTAAGATCAGCGCCGACACATACATGTATAAGCAGGATCTCCGTTATTATATACATTGCTTTTGATTTTTCTAAAGTCTTTATTTGCGAAAAAATAAAGTAATCCAAATATGGTAAACGGATAGAAAATCAACATTTTTCCGTTTATGAGGCGTTTACACAACAGTGAAAAGGAACACAGAAAACATTCATTGTGACGAAATTTTGAAAATATTTAATGGAGCTATGCCTCTTTTTATGCCCCTAACTTCGAAGAAGTTGATGGGGCATATTGGTTCTGCCCTGTCCGTCCGTCAGTCCGTCCGTTACGCTTTAAGTACCTAGGTAAACAGAAGAATGGCTTCAGCTAGGATCTACAAATTTCATATATGGCATGAGCATGAAAAATAAGCAGACCTCTATTTTTTTTCTTTTCAGTCGGACTTGTCCTTGCGGAGTTATGCCCTTTTTGTCTTATTCATTGTGGCTATAGGGAAACCTTGTGAACAAAATATCTTGAGAACCGCTTGAGTTAGGCTCATGATATTTGCCATACAGTTAGGGTCTAATGTGTAGATGACCTGATTAACTTTTGACGTAATTCGGGCAATATTAAACGAGTTATGCCCCCTTTTTGTCGCACCTGCTTTAGCAGGAAGACATAGGCGTGCAAGTTTCCGTCCGTCCGTCCGTCCGTCCGTCCGTCCGTCCGTTCGTCCGTCCGTTCGTCCGTCCGTCCGTCAACATTTTACACTGGATGTCTTGTCATCGCAACTCCTCCTACACTTTTAGACCGATCATTTGGAAACTTTGCATGTGCTTTCGCCATGGTATGAGGATGCGCATGTGGTTTGGACTTAATCTTCGAATCAATTTTTGTCACTTTTTCCATAATGTGAACTTAGTCATTTTTAGGTATGCGATACGTACCTCTTGTCATCGCAACTCCTCTTGCAGTTTTATACCGATCATTTTGAAACTTTGCATGTGCTTTCACCATGGTATGAGGATGTGCATGTGGTTTCGACATAATTTTCGGAATATTTTTTTCCGCTTTTTGCACATTATGAACTTAGCCATTTTTAAGCTTCATTTGATATACGATAGGTACCTCTTGTCATCGCAACTCCTCCTACAGTTTCATACCGATTATTTTGAAACTTTGTGTGTGATTTTGCCATGCTATGAGGATGCCCATGTGGTTTGGACTTTATCTTCAGATAAATTTTTGTCACTTTTTCCACATTGTGAACTTAGTCATTTTTAACCTTCCATTGATATATGATAGGTACCTCTTGTCATCGCAACTCCTCTTGCAGTTTTATACCGATCATTTTGAAACTTTGCGTGTGCTTTCGCTATGGTATGAGGATGCGCATGTGGTTTGGACTTTATCGTCGAATCATTTTTTTTTCACTTTTTCCACATTGTGAACTTAGTCATTTTTAACCTTCAATTGATATATGATAGGTACCTCTTGTCATCGCAACTCCTCTTGCAGTTTTATACTGATCATTTTGAAACTTTGCGTGTGCTTTCGCCATTATATGGGGTTGTGCATGTGATTTTGACATAATTCTCAGAATATTTTTTTTTCACTTTTGCACATTGTGAACTTAGCCAATTTTAAGCTTTAGTTGATATACAATAGGTACCTCTTGTCATCGCAACTTCTCTTACAGTTTTATATTGATCATTTTAAAACTTTGTGTGTGTTTTTACCTATGGTATGAGGATGTGCATGTGGTTTTGACTTTATCTTGGGATCAATATTTATCACTTTTTCCACATTGTGAACTTAGTCAGTTTTTTACCTCACATATATAGGCTATGGATTCTTCTCAAAGCCCTATATTCATTTCTTCTGCCTTAAATAAACTTTTATTTTTTTGTGTGGGGCAGGTGGGGAGCAGGTGCGACATCAACTTCACCGAAGTTGAATTTCTGGTTTGATTTATGCATTGTGGCTATAGGGAAACCTTTTGAACAACATACCTGGAGAACCGCTTGAGCTAGGCTCATGATTTTTGTTACACAGTTTGGGTCTAATGCGTAGATGACCTGATTAAGGTTCTGCCCTGTCCTTCCGTCAGACCGTCCGTCCGTTACGCTTTAAGTACCTAGGTAAACTACAGAATGGCTTGAGCTACGATCTTGAAATTTCATATATAGCATGATCATGAAAAATAAGCGGACCCGATTTTTTTTTTCTTTTCCGTCAGACTTTTCCTTGCGGAGTTATGCCCCTTTTTTGACTTATGCATTGTGGCTATTGGGAAACCTTGTGAACAACATATCTGGAGTACCGCTTGAGCTAGGCTCATGTTATTTGTCATACAGTTTGGGTCTAATGTGTAGATTACCTGATTAACTTTTGACGAAATTCCGGAAATATTTAATGGAGTTATGCCCCTTTTTGGACTTATGCACTGTGGCTATAGGGAAACCTTGTGAACAAAATATCTTGAGAACTGCTTGAGCTAGGCTCATGATATTTGGTATACAGTTTGGTTCTAATGTGTGTATGACCTGATTAACTTTGACGAAATTCTGAAAATATTTAATGGAGCTATGCCCCTTTTTATGCCCCAAACTTCGAAGTAGTTGATGGGGCATATAGGTTCTGCCGTGTCCGTCCGTTACGCTTTAAGTACCTAGGTAAACTACAGAATGGCTTAAGCTAGGATCTTGAAATTTCATATATGGCATGAGCATGAAAATTAAGCAGACCTGTATTTTTAGCTCGCCTGCCACGTAGTGACGAGGTGAGCTTTTGTGATAACTTTTTGTCCGTCGTGCGTGCGTGCATCCGTGCGTGCGTCCGTCCGTGCATGCGTAAACTTTTTTCATCACACGACATCTCCTCCTAAACCAGTGAATGGATTTTGATATCATTTCACAGGAATGTTCCTTGGATGGTCATCTTTCAAAATTGCCTAAATCATTCCGCTTCGTTTAACAAAATGGCCACCACAGCTAAAAATAGAAAAAAAACTTTAAATGACATCTCCTCCTAGGGAAATGGCCCGATTTGAAAATAATTTCACAGGATTGTTCCTTGAGTGACCCTCTTTCAAAATTGCCTAAATCGTTCCGCTCCGTTAAACAAAATGGCCGCTAGAGCTAAAAAAAAAGATATACCTTGAAATGACATCTCCTAGGCAAATGGTCCGATTTGAAAATAATGTCACAGGAATGTTCCTTGAGCGACCCTCTTTCAAAATTGCCTAAATCGTTCTGCTCCGTTAAACAAAATGGCCACCAGAGCTAAAAATAGAAAAACCTTTTAATGACATCTCCTCCTAGGCAAATGGCCCGATTTGAAAAGAATTTCACAGGAATATTTCTAGAGTGACCCTCTTTCAAACTTGCATAAATCGTTCTGCTCCGTTAAACAAAATGGCCGCCAGAGCTAAAAATAGAAAAACCTTTAAATGACATCTTCTCCTAGGCAAATGGTCCGATTTGAAAATAATCTCACAGGAATGTTCCTTGAGTGACCCTCTTTCAAAATTGCCTAAATCGTTCTGCTCCGTTAAACAAAATGGCCGCCAGAGCTAAAAATATAAAAACCTTTCAATGACATCTCGTCCTAGGCAAATGGCCCGATCAATCAATCAATCAATCAATCAGTCATTCAGTCAATCAATCAATCCATTAATAACGTACCAACAGGTAGGTTCATAACTACAACTGCCAACCAAACTACGCCTGTCTGAAACTCTGTCTGTCTGCATACCTACATACATTGCTATGAGTAGCGACCGATCGACCCGCCCCGACCCCTACCCTACCCTACATGCTACTTCATAACTACCTACCAATTTTGTATGTACATACAACTACGTACCTGGGAGGCTTGTTTGCTAAAATATCTTTTCTTCCGCTACATCCCTATTTCAACCCATTTGCATGTTTATCCCTACAGGACTCTCCTGCCTAACATCGTAGACATTTCGAAGATCAGGTGCGTCATGATATCAGTTTTTGCTACATCTTTTTGGCAAAGTGTAGAACCTGATCAGATGCCGTATTCCATGACAGCTTATTAACTGTATGGGCCTGCACACTTTGCCAAAGGACTTTATAAGGGCTGCAAGGCATTGCACACATCTCTGATTACGGTAGTAAATCCATCATGCAGAACCTTGTCTCAAGGGATGGAGTGTCAAGCTTCTTGACCCAAACACTCCACCTGATGAAAGTTTGAAATATTGGCCTAGCCCGAAGTATATTGTCATATGTATTAATTAGGTCAGATGAGGCCAGACCAGGCCAGGCCAGAAATTAGAACATGCCCTTCTGTTCACGTCGGTTTACCAGTACTCATGTGCGATCGGGCATTATGCAGCCCATCTATTTATTCAAGTCCCGATGGGCGGTGTAGATTTAGTAGGTAGGAAAGGAGATGTGTCTTGGTGGGAAGGTAGGTTTGATTGGAGGTTTAACATCCCCGTCAATACTATATAGTTCATCTGAAGACGATGCCTCCAATTTCGTGGGACCCGACTTTGAGATAAATAGACATCTCAAGACCTGCCGCCCAATGAAACAAATAGGGTTTTTATGCATTGACGGTCCGACTCGCATCACTTTGCCTGGGCAGGCTTATGCGGTTTAACAGTACTCAGGTGTGATAGAGAATCATGCAGCCCATCTAGTTCTTCAAGTCCCGATGGGCGGGTTAGATTTAGGTAGGCAGTTAAGGGGGTGTCTTGGTGGGAAGCTAGGTAGGTGTTCGTTTGGTTGTTTGTTTGTTTGCTTGACTTGAGGTTTAAAGTCCCCGTCAACACTGTGGAAGTCATTTTTAAGACATTGCGACCAGTTGCGACCAATTTGTTGGACTTTACCCGACATTGAGATGAAATGACATCTCAAGTCCTACCGCCTTATGAAACCAATAGGGTGCTTAGGTAGGTAGGTAGGTATGTAGAAAAAGTAAATGTATGTCTGACCGTCCGTTCCCATACGGAAAGAAGCCTCCGTGGTGTCTGTTCGTCCGGTCGTCAGTCCGGACCTACCTACCTACCTACCTACCTACCTACCTACCTACCTACCTATCAACCTATACCTAGCCACTATACCACCATACCTACCTACCTACCTACTTACCTACTTAGCTACATTCCTACCTACATATCTATACACCCATCTCCTATCGATATATGTACGTACATACGTACATTTCTACCTACCAAAACATACATAACTACGATCCAACCTACCTACGATCCTACCTTCGACCGTCCTACCTACTTGCCTACCTACCTACATCATCACCATCCCGCACCTACCTACCTACCTGCATACCAACCTAGCTACCTACCAAAACATACATACCTACGATCCTACCTACTTAACTACCCTCCTACCTACGGCCTCACCCCTCTGTCCCTCGCTACCTATCTACATACCTACCACATCACCATCCCGCACCTATCTACCTCCCAACTTTTCTACCTAACTAACTGCATTCCTACCTACCTACCCACTTTTCTCACCACGAACCCAAACCTGTCATTCCTACCTACCTAAATATCCGCCTTCCTACCTAACCACTTTCCTCGTCCGTCCGTCCGTACCTACCTACCTATCTACCTACCCACCGAGTCACGAAGCCACAAGACCATTTACCCTACCTTCGTACCTACCTAGCTTCCATGCAGTCCATCTATTTCTTCAAGCCCCGGTGGGCAGGGCCGGACTGCATACCTACCTACCGACGTACATACCGACTTAGTATAGAACACCATACAATAAGCAAACTTGATTGATTTACTTCGTGAAATACAACTCGAGAAAAGACTTTTATACAATAAGTTATTAGCTACTGAAACTACCCTATTATAACTGCAAATCTATTATAACTGATGTCAGCTGGCAAACTCTCTTAGTAAACCCGGAAATTCTAAGTGGCCAGGAAATGTTTGAGACTCCGAGAGAAGTGTGACTCAAGTAACAGAATTTACTTTTTTACAAATCGTTAAGAAAAGAAAAGCATTACGTCAAGAGTCCGTATACTGAACAGCACTCTAAACCGAACTATGTATCGAGAAAGTTGGGTGTAAACTTTATTTTCTTTTTTATTTTTTTTTTGGCTCATAACACCGAGCACCTACAATCTTTATTTGGACAAGAATAAAATATATTTTCACTCCACGAAAGCACGCCTGTCTAATTTTGACTGCCTCAAATTCCACTTTCATATAGTAAAACAGGGGGTTACAGGGATATACATTACTTTCTTATTTCTGCTCAAACAGAGACAGTGGGTACTCGTTAGAACCGCGTCATCGAGGCCTGCAATTTATATTTCGACTAGAAAAAATATTTTCACATCACGAAAACACGCTTGCCTAATTTTGCCCCCCCCCCCCCCCCCCCTCAAATTCAACTTTCATATAGTAAAACTGGGGGTTACAGGGATATACATTATTTTCTTATTTCTGCTCAAACAGTGACAGTGGGTACACGTTTGAACCGCGTCGTCGAGGCGATTCTAACAAGTACCTTCAATCTATGTTTAGAGCAGAAACATGAAAAACATCAGATTTTTGTATCGGAAAAGTTTCATTTTTGGTAGCAAAATTCGATATATATTTGAATAGGCGTGTTTATGCGTGTCGAAGAGATATAAAAGCCATAAGTTTAGCACATAGATGTTTGAAAATGATGCAAAAACGTTGGCCTCAGTAAAGAAGACACGTTATACAGAAAATTGGATTAGTTTCCAGTCGCAACAAGTACAGCGGCTTTTTGCGTCGATTACGGCAGTTAAGATACAACAATAGGGGTGATTCCACCATGCACGGGATACCCGGAAATGGGATTCCTGCTTTTTTATACATTGCCCTTCACTATTGTAATTGACCCATACAGTCGAACTCCAATGGCTCGAACACCTTTGGGACCTCGAAAATCTGTTCGAGACAGGGGTAGTTCGAGCCATTGAGGTTACTGTCAGGAGGCATAACAAGATACTTTTAGACATCTTTTCGGTGTTCTATAATGAAAATGTATGCTGTGTGTACTCATTAGAATCGCCTCATCGAGGCGATTCTAATGAGTACACACAGCATACATTTGCAAGATATAAGACTCAAATCTCCTTAATTATCGCCCACTATTTCCTATGTTGAGGATTTCGCTAGGGGCTCAAGAATGGGTTCGACACATCCATGGTAAACGAGCCATCGGTGTTCGAGCCATCGTAGTTCTACTTTATATGCCTAGCGGCCCTTTTTGAGACATTGGCAAATAGTGCAGACCCAGATCAAGATCTAAACCCCCGAAAAACATGCTGACATCCCTACGCTTAGAAATTGACCTCTCCAGACTTATATATGTGGAATATTTTATTCGCATCTATGGGCTAATTATCCCCCTTGGTAAATGAGATGACATACACCAGTTTAGATTCTGTCTACGGTAACTTTTTTTCATTGCCTTTACTTTTTGAAAATGATTTTTGGCCCGACTTCTTGGAAACGCTTTATAAGTAGATATCTACTTCTTGGAAATGATTTTTGGCCCGACGCCTTGGAAACGCTTTATAAATAGATATCTGGAAACGCTTTATAAATAGACATCGACGGGCGCTGCATTCTATTTATTCCGAACGCGTTTTCACTGCATAAATATGTGGAGAGCAGTCTTATCTGTCAGCAATAAACCGGAGTATCACCAATTGAATTTAAATGGATTCCAACAAGTATATTATTCCCAACGAGGCCTGCTTAAAATCACGTGCAAACACATTCGTGTTACCCACAATTCTAATATAGAAATCGTCCCCCGCCCATCGGGGCTTGAAGAAATAGATGGGCTGCATGATGCTTCCACGCAGAACTGAAACCGACCGCACACGAGTACTGGTAAACCGCTTAGAGGATGTAAGCCTACCAAGGCAAAGCGGTGCGAGTTGGACCGTCCATGCCATTGGGCGACAAGGCTTGAGAAGTCATTTTATCTCAATGTCGAGTAAAAGTACCACAAAATTGGAAGCAACGCCTCTAGAATGACCTATAGAGTGTTGACGATGACGTTAAACCTCAAATCAAACAAACAAATATAGAAACAATGGGGTATACACGCGTATATAATCACTTTTTCCTATTACTGCTAATACATAGGTTTAGCAGCTCCAATAAGGCGCTAGTAGCCTACGGGTTGCAAGTCTTCCTTTTTTTTCGAGTAGAAATAAGGAACAGTATAATCATTTTTTTCAAATCTTTATATAACACTGGTGTATTATCATACAGTCGGGGTGAGCTTTTACCCTACATGATTTATAATAAACTACTTTATAAGAAAATAAATGTGTTGTTCTTTATGACACAAAGGAAGGGTCTCCCTAAGGGGTGTTTTTGGCCTCCTACCGATTTTGTTTATTTCTGGCTTATTGTTAGCATACATATGCCTAATTATTTGGAACATATGTGGTTTTGGTATTTAAGCAGTTTTTTCTGAGTTACAGGCTCTTTAAAGTGGGTGGGGTAACTCCACACAGTTTTGACATGTATTTTGTGTCTCATTTAAAGGTAGAAAAACAGTACCATACATAACACGTTATTATATAAAATTAAAGGGGAAGGTCTAACTCTATGTTTTGTCACAAGTTTATTCACCAAAATTCACTTTTTGGGGGAAAAATATGGTTTAAGGAACCTTGGGTCATTTTTTAGATTTTTTAACAGTAAAGTTCTTTTTTTCTTATATCTTCGGTATTCATTAACCTATAATGGTGAAACTCCTACCATGCAAGCATACTGATGAGGCAATATAACTCAAATGATCATTTCAGATGTTGACCTATATTTCAAGGTTGAATGAACATTCTTATTTCATGTTTATACATTAGATTCTTGTTTCAATCAGTTCAAGAGTTTAGATATTTCTGGCATTTGGATAAACCGGGGATGAGTTTAAACATATTGAAATCAAACGAAAAAATAACAACAATAGAACTGTGTCCAAAGTACACAGATGCCCTCGCCTGTTTGACTTTGCCAATATAGCTGCATGACCCCTGAGAGACACACTTGCATCAGATATATATTTTCAGGATGAGTATCTCAATATTTTCTAAGATATTTGGATTTTGATGATATGCAATGGGCAGTGCAGGGGGCTGGGGCATTATTGTGTGTGTCATTGAATGCATCTGACCATAAACAACATCAAATAAAAAAGGTTAGAATCTGAACAGTATCTGAGATGCATATTTTTTTTTACATTTTCTTTGGTCCAATCAAATAGCCCCACCCCAGACAGAATCAGTGACCATAAACATGCTAAACAGTTATGAGCTGCAGGAGAAATGCAGACATAAATGTGCACCTAAACGTGAACCTGGTTATGAACACAATAATGTGTGACATAGTACGCACATACAAACATAACATCACAACGAAAAAATATATATGCCTCACTCACTCCTTCCTTTGGCATGCAGAGATATAAGAAAGGTCTGCTTGAATATCTTTAACAATCCCACTTCAAGAGCACATCTAAAAAGTATGTGGTACACCTACGTGAAGACAGTGTAAAACATATTTTCTGATTATTTTGTATTTGTTATATCTTCATTGTCTTTGATACAATCTGCAAAACATTATGCCCAGAAAACCAGGTAAAGGCTATAAACGCTGTAAGTGGTGCAGTGCTGCCTTATCCAAGACGTCTAAGAAACTGACAGATGCTGATATTTCTGCATTTAAGTCACCTGTGCCACCTGTGCCAAAGCCAGTCAAAGCTGGTGATAGTCTTTGTAGGGTTGCGCAAAATAACAGAGGCTTCTAACAGGCTAGACTTTGACAACCCTGATGCTCTTTCAGATGCTGACTACATTCGGCTTACAGGCATTGATAAAGAGCAATTCTCTACAGTCCACAGCTCTATGACATCTGTTCGATCTACTGCTACACGCAATAGTAGAACAGCTCTGGCCCTTCTTTTAGTAAAGTTACGTACCGGTTTGTTCTTACCAACATTATCAACTCTATTTGGTATATCAAAGACTTCTTGTGGCCAAGCAATTCATGCTACTAGATCAGCCCTTATGGCTGACTTTGTCCCGTATCACCTTGGATTCTTTCACATATCACGTGAAGAAGTTGTAGTTAATCATACAACAAGTCTTGCTAAAGTTATATTTGGTGCAGATAAGGATGATGTTGCTGTATGTGTAGCAGACAGAACGTATATCTATATTGAAAAAAGCTCAAATTATAGTTTTCAAAGGGGTTCCTATTCTGTACACAAGGGGCGACCACTAGTGAAGCCAATGATGTTGGTTGCATCAATGTTGGTTGCATCAGATGGGTATATTGTGTCTGTTTTAGGACCATACTTAGCTGATGGTCGCAACAATGATGCTAAGATCACAGAGCATATGCTAAAATCAAATTCAGAGGACATGCTTGAATGGTTTCATGAAGGTGATGTCCTTGTTGTAGACAGAGGTTTCAGGGATGTTGCAGATTTACTGGAAGAGGTTGGTATCAAGAGCCACATGCCTCATTTTCTTGCTAAATATGTGCTAAGTCGTTAAAACAATTATCTACACAGGAGGCAAACGAAACTCGATTAGTCACCAAGGTAAGGTGGGTGGTTGAGTCTGCCAATGGCCGATTAAAAAAATGGAAGGCACTTTCAAATGTAATGCCAAACTCCCACATACCTTGCATTGGTGACTACGTCAGAATCGTATGTTCTTTGTTAAATGCATTGAGGCCTGTTCTTGTTAAGAATTCTGAATCTTGCAAAACGTATGCTACAACTTGCCAAGTTACCAAACAAACTTAAAGACAAGGTAGAGAAAAAGGGTTGGGACAGTCGTGCAAAGGCTCCATGGAAAGCTATTGAAGATGCCAACCTCGAAGACTTCCCACAATTAACAGAAGCAGAGCTGAGAGACATGACCATGGGCATATACCAATTAAAACAGGCCGATTCGTATACAGACAAACACACTACTGAAGCCGGTCAGTATGAGATAATGATTCACAAGGAGGAGGACGGAATTTTGAAAGCCCAAATAAAATCAAGGCACACTTCGTCTGGATCATACTATCTATGGATTGAGTATGGTCCTGGTCTCGAACCCATAAAAGGATGGTACTGCAAGTGCAAGAATGGTGCCAGGGTAGTTGGCTGCTGTGCCCATATCGCTGCCGTGTTGTGGTATCTATGTTTTTACCGCCATCAGCCGAAGTCAGAGCGAGAACAGTCATTCAAGTCACAGTATATGAACAGATGCTGCACAAAAATACTGGGACAGCTCAAGTTCAGGTGACGATGAAAGCGATTCTTCAATAGATTAACTTGATTCAATAATTTAATATGATGATTTTTTAGATTCCAACCTTGTTTATTTGCTGTTGTTTATGGTTAGACACATTCAATGACATATATCTTGAGACCCACACAATCATGTCCCAGCCCCCTGCCCTGCCAAGTTCATATCATCAACATCCAAAATAGTGAGATACCCACCCACGAACATATATATCTGATGCTAATACATATTCAATGACACATACATGTACAATGTGTCCCCAGGGGTCATGCAGCTATATTAGCTAAGCCAAAATGGTGGGGGCATCTGTGTACTTTTTACACATTTCTATTGTTTTTTTTTTTTTCGTTTTATTTAAATATGTTTAAACCCATCGCCTGTTTATCCAAATGCCAGAATTATCTAAACTCTTGAACTGATGGAAACAAAAATCTAACCCATTAACATGAAATAAGAATGTTCATTCAACCGTGAAATATAGGTCAACATCTCAAATGATCATTTGAGTTATATAACCTAATCAGTATGCTTGCATGGTAGGAGTTTCACCATTATAGGTTAATGTATACCGAAGATATAAGAAAAAAAAAAAGAACTTTACGGTTAAAAAATCTCAAAAATGACCCAAGGTTCCTTAAACCATATTTTGTCCCCAAAAAGTGAATTTTGGTGAATAAACTTGTGACAAAACATAGAGTTAGACCTTCCCCTGTATTTTATATAATAACTTGGGGTAGGTATAATATGCGAAATCAAGTTGATTTCGCGAAATCAGCCCGATTTAGCGAAATCAACTCATAAAATCAACATTTTTAAAAACAGGCAAAAAATTGTTATTGCATATTATCTAGAATGTTATTATACATTTATGAGCCAAGTTTCATGAAAAAATTTGAATATTTAGTTTGTATTTGATCGGAAATCCTATTCTGCCACTTGATTTCGCTGGTAATCACATGTGCGAAATCAACACATTTTAGCGAAATCAATGTATAAAATAAATATTTCCCAAAACTGAATAAAACATATTTGTGCATATTATTAATAATGTTGTTAAACATTTATGAGGCAAGTTTCATGATGAAATTTTAATGTTTAGTAAGTTTTTTGGGAGGAAAATCTATTCTGCCACTTGAGTTCGCTGGAAATCACATGTGCGAAATCAATTCATTTTAGCGAAATCAATGTACAAAATAAAAAAATATTTCCGAAACTGAATAAAAATGCATATTGTTAAGAAAGTTGATAAACATTTTAGGTCCAAATTTCACCAGAAAATACAAATATTTATTAGGAAAATATATTCTGTCACTTGATTTCGCTGATAAGCACATGTGCGAAATCAACTCCGAAATCAATGTGTAACAGCATTTGTTTTCCAAAAACGATTAAAAACTCGTTTTTCCCATTATTAAGAATGTTGGCAGTATACATTTATGATCCAAGTTTCATCTGAAAATATTATGGTCTGGAATAAAAGACGCATATCAAAATATTGCTAGTCAAACGAAATCAAATAGCAGTTAAAACCAACAGACTTACTCCAATACTTGTTATCTGCTTTTTTTTATCATCATCATCCTCATCATCCTCATCAGCATCGCCGTCCTCCATGTCGTCGTCCTTCTCCTCCTTTAGCAAACTGATCAGACGCCGCATTCTGCATTCTGTGGCGTCTGATCTGGGACTGCACTGTTTGCCACGGTACCCCTCTAGAGATGTCAGATTGTATTTTCATCAAAATTTAATTGGAAAATGACTGAACTTTTAGCAAACAATGTAGGCCGTGATTCTGCGGCGTCTGATCTGGGCCTGCACTGTTTGCCACGCAACCCCTTTCGGGCTTTCTGATACTAAATTGGTTAAATTGATTGTATTTTCATCAAAATTGAATTGGAAAATGACTGAACTTTTAGCAAACAATGTAGGCCCTGATCAGACGCCACATTCTGTGGCGTCTGATCTGGACCTGCACTGTTTGCCACGGTTCTCCTTTCGGGGTTTCGGATACTAAATTGGTTAAATTAATTGTATTTGCACAAAAATTTAATTGGAAAATGACTGAAATTTTAGCAAGCAATGTAGGCCCTGATCAGACGCCGCATTCTGCGGCGTCTGCTCTGGGCCTGCACTGTTTGCCACGGTATCCCTTTCGGGGTTTCTGATACTGTATAATTGGGAGTATTATGTTCTGATACAGTATAATTGGGATTATCTTTCCTTCATTTTGCTATTAAGGCAATCATAATTAAATTTTAAAGACATCTTTCTGTACTTCACACAGAGGGTAAAGAGATTAACGAACACTCGCCAAGTAATTTAATCAAACTGCGGTTTACTGACTTTCACACGTTATTACCAGTGATTGTGTGAATAACAAACACACTGTTTATTCACTCCTGTCTATCTGTCCATCTATCTATCTTGCCGTCCGTCCATTCGTCAGTCAGTCAGTTCGTCCGTCTGTCCGACGATGCACCCGTCAAATTAGTGCTTATTTAATGCATTTTTTATTAGAAATAATAATAATAATAATAATAAAAACAACAATTTGATAACGCATTCGTGATAAATAACACCGAAATACGCAGATTCAATTATATTGAACATTTTGCCACCTTATAATGAAAATTTTCTGGCGAAAAATTCCGATATTCTTCATATTTGTGCTCTAAAAATAGATTGTGGGTACTCCTTCTGACTGGACCAGTGAGGCCGTTCTAACGAGTCATATTCTATGTTATGAGCAAAAACTAGAAAAAATATTTACAGCTCTGTAAGCCCCAGTTTTCTGTATACAAATGGGGTTTGAGGGGATCTTAATTATACAGGCGTGTTTTGGTGATGTATCGCCCGGTCTTTCTAATGATATTTTCCTTTATCTCTGCTTCTTATTTGTTTTGGTGATATAACGCCTAAAACAAAAGCTAGAACTCAACATCAATATTTTCTTATAAAACGGTGGCTCATAAATGTAGAACAACATTCTTAACCTTTTTTTTGTATCAAATGGAATCTTCCTCAATATATATAACAGGAGTCCATTTCAAAATTTAGGGGTGTCAGGCTGTGTTTTCTTCTATTTTTTTTTTCAAACAGTGTAGGCCCTGATCAGGCGCCGCGTTCGGCTGCGGCGTCTGATCTGGACCTGCACTGTTTGCCAACTACCCCCATTAGGGGTTTCCGGTACTGAATGGGTTAATACACATATATAAAAACGTTTTAGTTGGTTTTGGGGGAAAAGGTTATTTTATTATACATTGATTTCGCTAAAATGAGTAAATTTCGTACATGAGACTGCAAGAGAAATCATGTGGCAGAATACATTTTCCTATCAAAAACCTACTAAATGTTCAAATTTCATCATGAAACTTGGCTCAAAAATGATTAACAATATTTTTAAAAATATGCACACATATGTTTTAATCAGTTTTGGGAAAAAGGGTATTTTATACATTGATTTCGCTAAAATGAGTTGATTTCGCACATGTGATTACCAGCGAAATCAAGTGGCAGAATAGAAATTCCGAGTGAGGCTCAATTCCTTCCTGCTGATATGGTGCCTTGCTGCTGATATGGTGCCTTCCTGCTGATATGGTGCCAGCAGTTGCAGTTATAAATATTTTGTTAAGAGTTGCCTAAAATCGTACTTCACGGTGTTTAACCGTGCATGTTTCTCGGATTACGACCGACTTAGTTGCATAAGATGATTTGTTTGTTTGATTCGAGGTTTTTTGGCCCTTTCAAGATTATTTCCCTCATATCGAGCCGATCGTTAATCATAGGTGGGCGAAACCCGGAGTACCGGGAGAAAGACCACCTGACCCTCCCTTGCAGAACTTGGCGTCTCGCATGTGACCCGAGCCAGGCTCGAACCACAGCGGTGGGAGACCAAATGATTAGGAGTTGGCGCTCTTACCCACTAGGCCGCGGAGGCCAGTGTTTGATTTGAGGTTTAACGTCCACGTCAACACTGTTAAGGGCTTTTTTGAGACGTTGCTTCAAATTTTGTTGGACTTTTACTCGACATTGAGATGAAATGACATCTCAAGCCCTGCCGCCCATGAAACCCATAAGGGTTATAAGCATGGACGGGTCCGACTCGCACCGCTTTGCCTGGGCAGGCTTAGATCCTCTAAGCGGTTTACCAGTACTCATATGCGGGTCGGTTTCAACTCTGCGTTGAAACATCATACAGCCCATCTATTTCTTCAAGCCTCGATGGGCGGGGGTCGTTTATCAAGAGGAGGTTAAACTGTTAACAAACGTGTCATAACCCGCCCCCGCCCATACGGGCCTGAAGAAATATATGGGTTGCATGATGCTTCCCCGTCAACACTATTTAGTACATTTTGGAGATGTTGCTTCCAATTTGGTGGGACTTTTACCTGGCATTGAGATTAAATGACATCTCAAGCCGTGCTGCCCAATGATCCCAATAGGGCTTTTCCAAACGGTCTGACTCTCATTACTTTGCCTGGGCAGGATTAATCTGTCTAAGCGGTTAATCAGTACTCATATGCGGTCAATTTCAGCTCTGCGGAGAAGCACCATGCAACCTAATGTATTCCTCCAAGCCCCGATAGGCGGGGGCTCTTGGTTTGACTCCTGTGCTACTTAGCATCAAAGCCAAGTTACTCGAGTTAAGAGTCGGAGAAAATATTTGTTCAAGTGATACTTAATTTGTAGTGACACGCCAGTCTCTGCAACGGAAGGTCAGGTGTGTTTTTCCATGGTTACTGCGGTTTTGGCCCACATCTTAGCAACGATTGGCTCGAAATAATTGAAATGGACATATATCTAAAAACAATAACAGCAAAAAGCATGCTTCATTTTTTTTTTTTTTTTTTTTTTTTGTACAATGCTCAACAGTCTTAAACCCGTCAGTGACCAATAGAACCAGCAGAGAACCATCCATCTTATAGCTTTGGACAAGTACATACACAATTTAAGGAATGTCAAGATATTTTTATTTGTTGTAAGTTTTACAGCAGTTTCCTTACCGTTTAAGCAAACAGTAAATGACCTGATCATACGCGGAGTCTGATCAGGATCTTCACTGTCAATGTCCCATTTTGAGACGCTAGCAATAAATGGGATAATTTAACTTCTTCTTTCTTTCTTTTGTTCTTTCTTTCGTTCTTCTTTCTTTCATTTGTGAACCTGGCTCGGATCCGTCATGTATGAAACATAGATGCCGGACTCGGTAGCTCAATCGGATGCGCGTCTGATTGGTGACCAGGAGGACGCGGCTTCGATACCTGCCGGGGTCGGCAACATTCTTTCGTGGTGATTGATCATGATTTTTTTTATGCGGTCATTCTATCCCTTCCGCTGATTCAATAAGGGCAGTTGTCAGTTTCTGGCGAAAGAATGTGCACTATACTGGTTAGCCGCTTACGTATAGCCTGTCCAGGAAAAGTGTGAATAGGTAAACAGACGGGCTAAAATGACCTAAATAGTGTTGACTGGGCCGTTAAACCCCAATAAAAATAAACAGACAATGAAATATAGGTTTATCTAGTTGACCTGAACGATTTTTTTTTCAATCATGGCCCTGGGGTCAAATGCCCCTGTCCCTAGCATGCTCAGTTACACAGACTCAAGAGTAAAACTGGAATGTCCAGGCCTTTGATATTTTTTGTACGTACAACTTTAACCTCTAACAGCTTGGTTTAAAATTATCACGATAGGGTCAAAAGTGATCACTTGTTTTTCGTCGGAAATTTGAAAAATCTTCTCATTACATACCACACTATATAGAAGCATCGTCGCACTCTTGAACATACACTTTATACAATGCTGTTAAAGCAAAACATCTGCTTGTTTGAAATTTCAGTATTAACTTATTATGGAATCAAAATATGTTAGCTTATATGTACGATTTAGGAAAATCATGATTTCTTCAGTTGTAGTTGAAATGGAATTTTTTTCTTTTTCAAACACAGTTTGCATGTGTTGGTTATAACATATCCTGAGTCGGCTTGGAGAGGCAAATGTGTCGTGTAGCTTTCGACATTAAAGAACCAAACAATATTTGAAAACGCCTGTTGTCCTTGCAGCAGGGTAAGGTATGGGGGGAATTCTATGAAATCTACCCACTTTAATTCTC
Organism: Lucinisca nassula; assembly: GCA_963580285.1. NCBI lineage: Eukaryota > Metazoa > Mollusca > Bivalvia > Lucinida > Lucinidae > Lucinisca > Lucinisca nassula. The sequence goes on along the minus strand of OY757015.1, from coordinate 32,138,333 downwards.
CTTTCGCCTTAATTTCCCATCGCGTGAACAAGTCCGTGAAATGAAGACCCCCTATACCCCACTTTATATAGAGAAAACTGGGGTTTACGGGGGTATACACTATTTTTCTTATTTTTGTTCCATGGCATAGATTGTGGGTACATGTTAGAACCGTCTCAATGAGGCGGTTCTAACGAGTACCCACAACCTATGTTTGAAGTATTTATAAGAAACTTATCAAGGATTTTCATCATAAAAATGGCCATCTTGGAGATGTGAAAAATACACTATGTCGCACGGGTGTGTTACAGTAATGCTTACATGTTTTAGCGATCTTATAGTCGTATAATATTTATGTTGTACCCAAATCGAGATATTTTTATATCGAATAATGATTTTAAGAAATTGGGTGAATCATTGCGCGTACATGTATATATTTTTCTCTGAATTTATATACTAAGCCACCATAAAATTCGGGTTCCGATAGACCTTGTTGCAGAATAGATATAAGTCCAACATTGAAATTAGAAATTTAATCGGTATGACATCTATAAAATTTAGAAAAGGCTTTGCGTAGTTTACGATATCGATAACCCTGATTTAGAAGTTTAGCAGTATACATTTTATTACGGGTGTTGAAGTCAGTTACATGATTAGACACTCTGGCAAATTTAATTAATTGCGAAATATAAACGCCAAAGGATGCCGCACGAGGAACACCATCCAAGAAAGGAAGACATATAATCTCAAATTCATCGCGTTTATTTTTGCTGGACACGAACCCGTCTACAATAGATAGATGTAAATCCCTAAACGGGGCCTGGTATCAGAAGAAATTTCTTTATTTAACTGAAGTTCTGGGTGGGTGGGGGGGTCATTTGACTGATCAAACCATCGAAATAGGTATTGTCAATATTGAATACATAATCCAAATATCTAGAAGTCGAGTTTAAGGCTTTGGTTTTCAACGGAAAGCATCATGAAGCATCTTTCATAACAAAACAAGAACAGATCAGACACAAGGGGAGCGCTAGCAAAGTGGTGTGACTCAGACCGCGCAATGCATATACTCATTTTGGTTTCATTGAGCGACAGGGCTTGAGATGTCATTTCATCTCAATGTCGGTTAAAAGTCCCACAATATTGGAAGCAGTGTCTCCAAAATGACCTTGACAGCATTGCCGCGGATGTTAAACATCAATTCAAACAAAATGCAACTGGACAGGACTTGCTGTTATGGTCCCTGTAGGCATGTAACTGGATAGAGCTTGCTGTGATGGCCCCTCCAGGGATGCAAATAGATAGGACTTGCTGTACGTATGTAACAGGATACGATTTGCTGTTGTTCTGCCTGCATTTATGTACTGAAAAGGACCTGCTGTTGCGGTCCCTGTAGACATGTAACTGGATATGACCGGCTGTTATGGTTCCTGTGGGTATGTAACCTGAGCGGAGCTGCTTTTATGGGCCTTGTGCGTATGTAACTTGATAGCATCCGCTGTTATTCTCCCTGCAGGTATGTAATCTGAGCGGACCTCTTGTTACAGAAACTGTGGGAATGTTATCTTAGCGCACCTGCTGTTATGGTCCCTGTAGCGGTGTAACTTGATCGGAACTGCTGTTATCGTCACTGATGATATGTAACTTTAGTGGACCTGCTGTTATGATCCCTGTAGGTATGCAACTCGATAGGACGTGTTGCTATGGTAACTGCTGGTAAGTAACCGGATAGGAATTGCTGCTAAGGTCCCTGTAGGTATGTAATAGGATAGGGCTTGCTGTTATTCTCCTATAGGTAAGTAACCTGAGCGAACTGTTGTTACAGTTTATGTAGGTATGTAACTTAATTGGACCGGCAGTTATTCTCCCAGTACGTATGTAACCTTAGTGGACCTGCTGTTATGGTCCCTGTAGGTATGTAACTGGATAGGACTTGCTGTTACGGTCCCTGTAGGTATGTAACCTGAGCGTTCCGACTGGTATGGTCCGTGTGCGTATGTAGCTGGATAAGACCGGTTGGCATGGTTCTTGAAGTTATGTAACTGAATAGGACCTGCTGTTATGGTCCCCATAGGTATGTAACCTGTTCAGACCGCCTGTTATGGTCCCTTTAAGTATGGTACGGGAAAGGACTTGCTGTTTATTTGTTTGATTTGAGGTTTAAAGTCCCAATATATAGGTCATTTTGGAGACCATTCTTCCAAGTTTGTGGGACTTTTACCCGAAATTGAGATGAAATGACATCCCAAGACCTGCCACCTAAGGAAACCCAAAGGGTTTATAAGAATGAACGGTCCGACTCGCAGCACTTTGCCTGGGCAGGCTTACATGTACACTCCATATTTTTCAGTTCTGTGGTGTATTCTTTGCTGCCAAAGGATAACCATGAATATATTAATTGTCACTACAGTTGATGTCTGGGAATGTGTGGGGCCGTAAAATGTCTCCCTGCCCTACACCATATTTTAGTTTATATTTCCTTGTCGCTTGGGATCATTGACTCCATTTCTGAATTATGAAAATATTTGAGTGTCACTGATGAGGCCTAAGTGTCCGAAGCTGATGTGGTCAAGAAAACATGTATATACATATACATATATACCTTAAGGTACGTTATTGGATAGGACCTGCTAAAATTGCCCCTGTAGGTATGTAACCCCGGCGAACCTGCTGTTATGGTCCCTCTATGTATGTAACGGAAAAAGACATTCTGTTGTGATCCCTGTACTTATGTAAATGAATACAATCTGCTGTTATTCTCCCTGCAGGTATGTAACCTATGGAGACCTGCTGTTACAGTCCACCTTTGCAAACCTGCTGTTAATGTCCCTGTAGCATTTTAACTGGATTGGCCCTGCTGTTCTGTTCCCTGTGTAAGACTTTTTATTGCCCCTGTAGATATGTATCCTGGACAGACCTGCTGCCATGTTCCCTGTAGGTAGATAGACCCTGACGTTATGGTCCATATAGGTATGTAACTGGATAGGACCAGCTGTTATGGTCCCTGTTGGTATGTAACTGAATAGGATCTGCTGTTATGGTCCCTGTAGGTAATTAAGTGGATAGGACCTGCTATTATGGTCCCTGTAAGTATGTAATCTGAGTGGACCTGCTGTTTTGTCCCTGTAGGTGTGCTAAAGGATAGAACTTGCTGTCATGTTGCCTTTGGGTATGTAGCCTGAGCGGTCTAGCTGTAAGTGGATAGAACCTGTTGTTATAGTCCCGTAGGTACATGAATCTGACTGGATAAAACATGCTGATATGTTCCCTGCTATATATGACTGGAGAAGACCTGTTGTTATGCTCCCTGTACGTATGTTACGGGAAAGGGCTTGCTGTTGTTGTCCCGTTTGGTATGTAACTGGATGGGACCTGCTGGTACGGTCCCTGCAGGTATTTAACTGGATAGGACTTGCTGTTAATGTCCCTGTAGGTATGTTACCTGAAAGGACCTGCTGTTCTTGTACCCGTAGGTATGTAACTGGATAGGACGTGCTGTTATGGTACCTGAAATTATGTAAACTGAACGGATCCGCTTTTTCTGTCCCTGTAAGTATGTCTCCTGAGTGGACATGCTCTTATGGTCCTTGTAGGTATGTAACCTGAGCGGACCAGCTGTTATAACAAGAACGGACCTGATGGTATGGCCCTTGTATGTATGTAACTGGATAGAATTGCTGTTATGGTGCAGAAATGTAACTGGAAAGGACTTGCTGTTATGGTCCTGTAATAGGATAGGACTTGCTCTTATTGTCCTTTACGGTATGTTAGTCAATATGACCTGCTGTAATTGTCGCTATAGGTATATTACAGTATATGACCAGATGTTATGGTCCCTGTTTGTATGTAACCTGAGCGGACCTACTGTTATGATCCCGGTAGATATTTAACTGGATAGGACTGGTGGATAATTATATAAGCTGATCGAACTTGCTGGTTTGGTCCATGAAGTTATGTAACCTGAGGAGACATGCTGTTATGGTACCTGTAGGTATGCAACCTGAGCGGATCTAAAGTTTTTAGGCCCCTGTGGGTATGTAACTGCATAAACCCTGCTTTTATGGTCCCTGTCATTATTTAAACTGGCCGGACATGCTGTTATGGTCCCTGTAGGTATTAACATGTTCGGACCGCCTGTTACGGTCCCTTCAGGTGCGTTACTGGACAGGACCTACGTTGATTGTCTCTGTAGGTGTGAATCCTGCGCAGACCTGCTCTTATTAGCCCTGTTGGTATCTAACTTGATAGGGCATGCTGTAATGGTTGCTATAGGTATGTTAATGGTTAGGACTTGCTGTTATGATCCCTGTACGTTTGTAACTGGAAAGAACCTGCTGTTATTCTCCCTGTAGGTATGTTACCTAAGCGGACCTGCTGTTATAGACCCTCTAGTAATTTTACTTTTGCACACCTGCTGTTATGGTCCCTGTAGCAGTGTTACTGGATTGGACCTGCTTTTATGCTCCCTGTAGGTATGTAACCTGGATAGATCTGCTGTTATGGCCCTTGTAGGTAGATAGGACCTGCCCATATGGTCCCTGTGGGTATTACCATGTTTGGACCGCCTTATACGGTCCCTTCAGGCACGTTACTGGATAGGACCTGCTGTAATTGTCCCTGTAGGTATGTAGCCCTGGCGAACCTGCTGGTATGTAGCTGGAAAGGACTTGCTGTAATGGTCGCTTTAGGCATGTAACGGAAAAGGACATGCTGTTACGATATCTGTACGTATGTAACTGAACAGAACTTGCTGTTGTTCTCCCTGTAGGTATGTAACCTATGGGAACCTTCTGCTACAGTCCCTCTAGTAATGTTACCTTTGCAAACCTGCTGCTAATATCCCTGTAGCATTTTAACTGGATTTGACCTGCTGTTGTGTTCCCTGTGGGAATGTATCTGAATAGGACTTTTTATTGTCCCTGTAGTTATTTATCCTGGACAGACCTGCTGTCATTGTCCCTATAGGTAGATAGGACCTGACGTTCTGGTCCCTATAGGTATGTTACTGGATAGGACCTGCTGTTATGGTCCCTGTTGGTATGTAACTGGATATTATCTGCTGTTATGGCCCCTGTAGGTAATTAAGTGGATAGGACCTGCTATTATGGTCCCTGTACGTATGTAATCTGAGGGGACCTGCTTTATTGGTCCCTGTAGGTATGAAACTTGATAGAACTTGCTGTCATGTTGCCTGTGTTACTGGATAGGGCTTGCTGTTGTTGTCCCCGTAGGTATGTAACTGGATACGACCTGCTGGTATGGTCCCTGTAGGTATGCAACCTGGGCGGATCTAAAGTTTTTTTGGCCCCTGTGAGTATATAACTGCATAGACCCTGCTATTATGGTCCCTGTCATTTATTAAGCTGGCCAGACATGCTGTTATGGTCCCTGTAGGTATTAACATGTTCGGACCGCCTGTTACGGTCCCTTTAGGTGCGTTACTGGACAGGATCTACGTTGAGTGTCTCTATCGGTATGTATCCTGCGCGGACCTGCTCTTATGAGCCCTGTTGGTATGTAACTAGATAGGACTTGCTGTAATGGTTGCTGTACGTATGTTAATGGTTAGGACATGCTGTTATGATCCCTGTACGTTTGTAACTGGATAAAACCTGCTGTTATTCTCCCTGTAGGTATGTTACCTTAGCGGACCTGCTGTTATAGACCATCTAGTAATGTTACTTTTGCACACCTGCTGTTATGGTCCCTGTAGCAGTGTTACTGGTTTGGACCTGCTGTTATGTTCCCTATAGGTACCTAACCTGGATGGATCTGCTGTTATGGTCCTTGTAGGTAGTAAGGACCTGCCCATATGGTCCCTGTAGGTATTACCATGTTTGGACCGCCTGTTACGGTCCCTTTAGGCAAGTTACTGGATAGGACCTGCTGTAATTGTCCCTGTAGGTATGTTACCCCGACGAACCTGCTGTTATGGTCCCTGTAGGTATGTAGCTGGAAAGGACATGCTGTAATGGTCGTTGTAGGCATGTAACGGAAAAGCACATGCTGTTATGATCCCTGTACGTATGTAACTGAACAGAACTTGCTGTTGTTCTCCCTGCAGGTATGTAGCCTATGTGAACCTTCTGCTACAGTCCCTCTAGTAATGTTACCTTTGCAAACCAGCTGCTAATGTCCCTGTAGCATTTCAACTGGATGGCACCTGCTGTTGTATTCCCTGTGGGAATGTATCTGAATAGGACTCTTTATTGTCCCTGTAGGTATGTATCCTGGACAGATTCTGTTGTCATTGTCCCTATAGGTAGATAGGACCTGACGTTATGGTCCCTATAGATATGGAACTGGATAGGACCTGCTGTTATGGTCCCTGTTGGTATGTAACTGGATATTATCTGCTGTTATGGCCCCTGTAGGTAATTAAGTGGATAGGACCTGCTATTATGGTCCCTGTACGTATGTAATCTGAGGGGACCTGCTTTATTGGTCCCTGTAGGTATGAAACTGGATAGAACTTGCTGTCATGTTGTCTGTGTTATTGAATAGGGCTTGCTGTTGTTCTCCCCGTAGGTATGTAACTGGATACACCCTGCTGGTATGGTCCCTGTAGGTATGCAACCTGAGCGGATCTAAAGTTTTTAGGCCCCTGAGGGTATGTAACTGCATAGACCCTGCTATTATTGTCCTTGTCATTATTTAAGCTGGCCGGACATGCTGTTATGGTCCCTGTAGGTATTAACATGTTCGGAACGCCTGTTACTGTCCCTTTAGGTGCGTTACTGGACAGAACCTACGTTGATTGTCTCTGTAGGTATGTATCCTATGCGGACTTGCTCTTATGAGCCCTGTTGGTATCTGACTGAACAGGACTTGATGTAATGGTTGCTGTAGGTATGTTAATGGTTAGGACATGCTGTTATGATCCCTGTACGTTTGTAACTGGATAGAACCTGTTGTTATGGTCCCTGTAGGTATGTAGCTGGAAAGGACATGCTGTAATTGTCGTTGTAGGCATGTAGCGGAAAAGGACATTCTGTTATGATCCCTGTACGTATGAAACTGAACAGAACTTGCTGTTGTTCTCCCTGCAGGTATGTTACCTATGTGAACCTTCTGCTACAGTCCCTTTAGTAATGTTACCTTTGCAAACCTGCTGCTAATGTCTCAGTAGCATTTTAACTGGATGGCACCTGCTGTTGTATTCCCTGTGGGAATGTATCTGAATAGGACTTTTTATTGTCCCTGTAGGTATGTATCCTGGACAGACCTGCTGTCATTGTCCCTATAGGTAGATAGGACCTGACGTTATGGTCCCTATAGGTATGGAACTGGATAGGACCTGCTGTTATGGTCCCTGTTGGTATGTAACTGGATATTATCTGCTGCTATGGCCCCTGTAGGTAATTAAGTGGATAGGACCTGCTGTTGTGGTCCCTGTGCGTATGTAATCTGAGAGGACCTGCTTTTCTGGTCCCTGTAGGTATGGAACTGGATAGAACTTGCTGTCATGTTGCCTGTGTTATTGGATAGGGCTTGCTGTTGTTCTCCCCGTAGGTATGTAACTGGATAAAAACTGCTGGTATGGTCCCCGTAGGTATGCAACCTGAGGGGATCTAAAGTTGTTAGCCCCTGTGGGTATGTAACTGCATAGACCCTGCTATTATGGTCCTTGTCATTATTTAAGCTGACCGGACATGCTGTTACGGTCCCTTTAGGTGCGTTACTGGACAGGACCTACGTTGATTGTCTCTGTAGGTATGTATCCTGCGCGGACTTGCTCTTATGAGCCCGTTTGGTATCTAACTGGACAGGACTTGATGTAATGGTTGCTGTACGTATGTTAATGGTTAGGACATGCTGTTATGATCCCTGTACGTTTGTTACTGGATAGAACCTGCTGTTATTTTCCCTGAAGGTATGTTACCTTAGCGGACCTGCTGTTATAGACCCTCTAGTAAAGTTACTTTTGCACACCTGCTGTTATGGTCCCTGTAGCATCGTAACTGGATTGGACCTGCTGTTATGTTCCCTGTAGGTATGTTACCTGGATGGATCTGCTATTATGGTCCTTGTAGGTAGATAGGACCTGCCCATTTGGTCCCTGTGGGTACTACCATGTTCGGACCGCCTGTTACGGTCCCTTCAGGCACGTTACTGGATAGGATCTGCTGTAATTGTCCCTGTAGGTTTGTAACCACGACGAACCTGCTGTTATGGTCCCTGTACTTATTTACATGGAACGAACATGTTGTTATGGTCGCTTTAGGCATGTAACGGAAAAGTACATTCTGTAATGATCCCTGTACGTATGTAACTGAACAGAACTTGCTGTTGTTCTCCCTGCAGGTATGTAACCTATGGGAACCTTCTGCTACAGTCCCTCTAGTAATGTTACCTTTGCAAACCTGCTGCTAATGTCCCTGTAGCATTTAACTGGATTGGACCTCCTGTTGTGTTCCTTGTGGGAATGTATCTGAATAGGACTTTTTATTGTCCTTGTAGTTATGTATCCTGGACAGACCTGCTGTCTTTGTCCCTATAGGTAGATAGGACCTGACGTTATGGTCCCGTTAGGTATCGAACTGGATTGGACCTGCTGTTATGGTCTCTGTTGGTATGTTACTGGATATTATCTGCTGTTATGGTCCCTGTAGGTAATTTAGTGGAGAGGACCTGCTATAATAGTCCCTGTACGTATATAATCTGAGGGGACCTGCTTTATCTGGTCCCTGTAGGTAAGAAACTGGATAGAATTTGCTGTCATGTTGCCTGTGTTACTGGATAGGGCTTACTGTTGTTGTCCCCCGTAGGTATGTATCTGGATGCGACCTGTTGGTATGGTCCCTGTAATCTGGATTCAGCTGTATGTGGCTGAAAAAACTGCTAGTATGCTCCCTGTACCTATTTAACTGGACAGGACTTGTTGTAAATGTCCTTGTAGGTATGTTACCTGAGCGGACCTGTTGTTCTGGTACCCGTAGGTATGTTACTGGATAGGACCTGCTGTTATGGTACCTGAAATTATGTAAGCGTAACCGACCCGCTTTTTCTGTCCCTGTAAGTATGTTACCTAAGTAGACATGCTGTTATGGTCCCTGTAGGTATATAACCGGAGCGGACCAGCTGTTATGGCCTTGTTGGTATTTAACTAGAGTGGACCTGGTGTTATGGCCCCTGTAGGTATGTTAATGGATAGGACTTGCTGTTATGATGCAGAAATGTAACTGGATAGGACTTGCTGTTATGGTCCTGAAGGTATGTAATAGGATAGGACATGTTGTTATTGTCCTTTTCTGTATGTAAGTCAATAGGACCTGCTGAAATTGTCGCTGTAGATATGTTACAATATAGGACCAGATGTTATGGTACCTGTAGGTATGTAACCTGAGCGGACCTTCTGTTTTGATCCCGGTTGATATTTAACTGGATAGGAAATGTGGATAGTTATATAAGCTGATCGAACTTGCTGGTTTGGTCCCTGTAGGTATCTAACCTGAAGAGACATGCTGTTATGGTACCTGTAGGTATGCAACCTGAGTGGATATAAAGTTTTCAGGTCCCTGTGGGTATGTAACTGCATATACCCTCCTATTATGGTCCCTGTCATTATGTAAGCTGGTCGGAAATGCTGTTATGGTCCCTATAGGTGTTAACATTTTCGGACCGCCTGTTACGGTCTCTTTAGGGGCGTTACTGGATAGGACCTACGGTGATTGTCTCTGTAGGTATGTATCCTGGGCGGACCTGCTGTTATAATTCCTGTAGGTATGTTACTGGATAGGACTTGCTGTAATGGTTACTGTAAGTTTGTTAATTGATAGGACCTGCTGTTATGATCCCTGTACGTATGTAACTGAATAGAACCTGCTGATATTCTCCCTGTATATAGGTTACCTGTTGCTACAGACCCTCTAGTAATGTTGCCTTTGCACACCTGCTTTTATGGTCCCAGTAGCAATGTAACTGGATTGAACCTGCTTTTATATTCCCTGTAGGTATGTAACCTGGATGGATCTGCTGTAATGATCCTTGCAGGTAGATAGGATCTGCCGTTATGGTCCCTGTAGGTATGTTACTGGATAGGACCTTCAGTGATGGTCCCTGTTGGTTTGTAACTGGATAGGACCTGCTGTTTTGGTCCTTGTAGGTATGTAACTGGATAGATCCTGCAATTATTGTCTCTGTACGTATGTAACCTGAGCGGACCTACTGCATTGGCCCCTGTAGGTATGTTACTGGATAGAACTTGCTTTCATCTTCGCTGTAGGTATTTAGCCTAAGCGGATTTGCTTTTATGGTACCTGTATGTATGTAATTGGATAGGACCTCTTGTTATAGTCCCATAGCTATCTGACTGGACATTCTGATAGGTTCCCTGCTATTTGTGACTGAAAAAACTGCTGGTATGCTCCCTGTACGTATGTAACTGGATAGGTCTTGCTGTTGTTGTCCCCGTAGGTATCAAACTGTATAGGACCCACTGTCATGGTTCCTTCCTTTATGTTAGCTGAGCGGACCTGCTGTTACGCTCCCTGTACGTATGTCACCTGTTCGGAACACCTGTTATGGTCACTGTTGGTATGTAACTGGATAGGATCTGCTGTTATGGTCCCTGTAGGTACATGTAATTAGGTGAATAGGACATGCTATAATGATCCCTGTACGTATGCAATCTGAGCGGACCTGCATTATTGGTCCCTGTTAGTGTGAAACTGGATAGAACTTGCTGTCATGTTGCCTGTTGGCAAGTAGCCCGAGCGGTCTTGCTGTTATGGTACCTGTAGGTATGTAAGTGGATAGTACCTGTTATTATAGTCCCGTAGGTACATGTATCTGGCCGGATAAGACATTCTGATATGTTCGCTGCTATATATGACTGGACAAGACCTGCTTTTATGCTCCCTGTACGTATGTTACGGGAAAGGGCTTGCTGTTGTTGTCCCCGTTGGTATGTAACTGGATAGGAACTGCTGGTATGGTCTATGTAGGTATTTAATTGGACAGGATTTGCTGTTAATGTCCCTGTAGGCATGTTACCTGAACGGACCTGCTGTTCTGGTACCCGTAGGTATGTAACTGGATAGGACCTGCTGTTATGGTACCTGAAATTATATAAGCTGAACGGACCCGCTTTTTCTGTCTCTGTAAGTATGTAACCTGAGCGGACATGTTGTTATGGTCCCTGTAGGTATATAACCTGAGCGGACCAGATGTTATTGTTGGTATTTAACCAGAGCGGACCTGGTGTTATGGCCCCTGTAGGTATAGGACTTGCTGATATGGTGCAGAAATGTTACGTGATACGACCCCATTTTGATTTATATCAGTCTTTGAATCGACTGCCTATTCGAAATTCGCAAAATTGCAGTATGTTTCCTCTGGCTTTCTTTGCCGGATCATTACAGGGTCACTGATGAGGCTTTATTAGCCGAAACTACGTAGTATGACCCATCTTCTTTCTTATGAATGTTTTCATTGCTCTTAAAGGAACTCATTTTTTATTTTTATTTGCCTTCACTGCAGCTGGTGTTGTGCCGTGTGGCGGCCGTAAAACGCCTCCCCGTACATCAACCATAGTGCAGTTTATATTTTACTTTTGGTCCTTTGAGATCAGCGTGAATATTCTGAGAAATCGGAAATAAATTATTGGTTTAGACTCATATTCTAGACAGGTTTTTGATTATTTGGACCCCATTTTGATTTATATCAGTCTTTTAATCGACTGCCTATTCGAAATTCGCAAAATTGCAGTATGTTTCCTCTGGCTTTCTTTGCCGGATCACTACAGGGTCACTGATGAGGCTTTATTAGCCGAAACTACGTAGTATGACGCATCTTCTTTCTTATGAATGTTTTCATTGCTCTTAAAGGAACTCATTTTTGATTTTTATTTGCTATAATGGTCACTGTGGTTATGTAACTTGATATGACCTGCTGTTATGTTCCTTGTTCATATGTGACTGGATATGACCTACTATTATTATCCCTGCAGGTATGTAACCTTAGCGGACCTGCTGTTACAGTCCCTCTAGTAATGGTACCTTAGCGGACCTGCTTTTATCGTCCCTGTAGCAGTGTTACTATTCAAAGCCTTTTTAAAATTTTATAGACGTCATTGAAAATTCAGTGGTGGACTTAAATCTCGTCTTCATCAAGGTCTATTGGAATCCGAATTTTGTGGTGCCTTAGTATATAAATTCAGAAAAATATATATATGCAATGACTGCACTCAATTTCGTAAAATCATTCTTCGATATAAAAAGATAAGGTACAACATAATTGTTATACGACAGACTGCATGCATGATAGTTAACCCAATCACGGTTGACAACTTTGCTTCCCTCTTTAAATGCAGGCCTCAGATTCTATGACGTTTCCAGCGTAAAGGCTTACTGAGAATTAGAGAGTATTTAATTTTCTGCGATGCTTGTTGGTGCCTGATGCTCTGTCTCTGGTTTGGTCCATCGTAGTCTAACCGTTGGTCTTCTTTTGCTCCAGCATTTCAGTGTTTTTTTGCTGTCGAGTCCTCACTGTTGTTTCATCTCTGTGGTTGTTTGATTCTTTTTATTCACGGAGATTTTGCATGGATGAGTTAGGAGACCTTCATGCGGACACAACAGATTATTGTCTGAATCTTGACGGTAATAAGGGCGAGGATTGTGGCCATGTAAAATCGATTTAAGCCAACCCCCCCCCCCTAGTGGAATTCGTTTCAATGACCGTTCCAATGCGGTTCATCTGTCGCGGTTAATTTTTGTTATAGTTTGTCTATGAGTGTGTGTATCGCTTGTATTATTTTGTTTTAGATAGCCAGTTGATCATTTTGTGGGAAAGTAACTTGGCTTTCTGCTATTGATTTTGCCATTAGGGTCTAGTTGTTTCATATTTGTGCTTCTTTCCCTTTGGTGTCTCTGATTGGAGCTGTGGGTTAATTGTATCGATTTCTGGTCATTGCCTCTGTTATCGTCCCTCGATAGAAATTGCTGACCTATGTAACAGGATAGAATTTGCTGTTATGGTCCCTGTAGGTAGATAACACGATATTACTTGCTGTTATGGTCCTTGTAGCTAGATAACATGAGTGAATCAGCTGTTACTGTTCCCTCAGGTATGTAACTTGACTTAACTTAAAGTTATGGTCCTAGTAGGTAAGGTACATGAGTTGACCTGTTGTTATGGCCCCTGCATGTAACTGGTTAGGACTTGTCGTAATGGTCCCTGTAAGTATGTAACCGGAGCCGACCTTGCTGTTATGGTCCCTGTTTGGATGATGCAGGAAAGTACTGGCAGTTTTGGTCCCTGTAGGTATGTAAATGGATAGGTCCTGCGGTAACGGTTCCAGTAGATATGCAACATGTTCAGATCGCCTGTAATGCTCCCTTTAGGTATGCTACTGGATAGTACCTGCTGTAATTGTCCCTGTAGGTATGTATCCTGGGCGGACCTGCTGTTATGGTCCTTGTAGGTATGTAACTGGAAAGGACTTACTCTAATGGCCTTTGGTGGTATCTAACTGGATAGGACCTTGTCCCTATTATTTTATAACCGGAGAGGACCTGCTGTTATGGTCTCTGTAGGTCTATTACTGTGTAGGACTTGCTGTCATGGTCGCTGTAGGTATGTAGCCGGAGCTGTCCTGCTGTTGTGGTTCATTTATGTATGTACTGGATAGGACCTGCTGTTATAGTACCCGTATATTTGTATCCTGAGCGGATATGTTGTTATGGTCCGGGTAGGTATGTGACCTGAACGGATCTTCTGTTATGGTCCCTGTAGGTATGTACTTGATAGGACCAGCTGTGGTGGTTCCTTTCATTATATAAGCTGAGCAGACCTGCTGTTAACTTCCTTGTAGGTATGTAAACTGTTCGGACCGCCTTAATGGTCCCTTTAGGAATGTTACTGATTAGGACCTGCTGTAGTTGTCCCTGTAGGTATGTTACCTGGACTGGCTGTCATTGCGACCGTATGTAAGTAACAAAAGCGGACCTGCTATTTTGGTCCCTGTAGGTATTTAATCTGAACCGAAATGCTTTTATAGTCCCTGCAGGGAGTGAGTGAGTGTTTGAGATTTACGTCCCACCAACTGCTGAGGTCATACGGAGACGGGACCTCGGTTTAAAGACTCATCCGAAAGTCTGGAGAAGCCCGGGATCGATCCTGCGATCCCCAGTTTACAAGGCGAGTATCGTAACCGCTACACCACGGAGGTTTCTAGTCCCTGCAGGGACGTAGCCTTAGCGTACCTGTTGATATGTTCACTATTGGTATGTATCCAGATAGCTTGTTGGTTTGATTTTGGTTTAACGTCTCCGTCAACACTGTATAGGTCATTTTTGAGACGTTGCTTCCAATTTTATGGGACATTTACCCGACATTTAGATGAAATGACATATCAAGCCCTGTCGCCAATGAAACCAATGTGGTTTATAAGCATGAGCGGTCCGACTTGCGCTGCTTTCCTGGTCGAGCTTAGATCCTCTAAGCGGTTTACCAGTACTCGTTTGCGGTCGGATTCAGGTGTAGCTGGACAGCATCTGCTGTTATGGTCCCGGTATTGATGTAAACTCAGCGGACCTTCTGTTGTTCTCCCTGTATGTATGTAACCTGAGCGGCCATGCTGTTATTGTACCTGTACGTAAGTAACTTTTGAGGATCTGCTGCTATGGTCCCTGTAGGTATTTAACCTGAGCGGACCTGGGGTATGGTCACTGTAGGCATTTAACTGGATAGGGCTTGCTGTTATGTTCTCTGTATGTGTGTCCCTGCAGATATTTAACTGGACAGAACTTTGTAGGTAAGAAACAGGACAGAAACTGCTGTTATTGTCCCTGTAGGTATTTCTGAGACATCAGAAATAAATTATTGGTTTAGACTCATATTCTAGACAGGCTTTTAATTATTTGAACCCCATTTTGATTTATATCAGTCTTTGAATCGACTGCCTATTCGAAATTGGCAAAATTGCAGTACGTTTCCTCTGGCTTTCTTTGCCGGATCATTACAGGGTCACTGATGAGGCTTTATTAGCCGAAACTACGTAGTATGACCCATTTTCTTTCTTATGAATGTTTTCATTGCTCTTAAAGGAACTCATTTTTGATTTTTATTTGCCTTCACTGCAGCTGGTGTTGTGCCGTGTGGCGGCCGTAAAACGTCTCCCCGTACATCAACCATAATGCAGTTTATATTTTACTTTTGGTCCTTTGAGATCAGCGTTAATATTCTGAGAAATCAGAAATAAATTATTGGTTTAGACTCATATTCTAGACAGGCTTTTAATTATTTGAACCCCATTTTGATTTATATCAGTCTTTGAATCGACTGCCTATTCGAAATTGGCAAAATTGCAGTACGTTTCCGCTGGCTTTCTTTGCCGGATCATTACAGGGTCACTGATGAGGCTTTATTAGCCGAAACTACGTAGTATGACCCATTTTCTTTCTTATGAATGTTTTCATTGCTCTTAAAGGAACTCATTTTTGATTTTTATTTAATTGAATAGGACCTGCTGTTAAGGTCCCTGTATATATGTAACTGAATAGGACCGGCTGTTATGGTCCCTGTAGGTATGCAATCTGAGCTGACATGCTGTTATTGTCCGTGTACATATGTAACTGGATAGCACCTGCTGTTATTCTCCGTGCAGGTATGTAACCTGAGCTGACCTCAAATGGAAAGGACTAGCTGTAATTGTTCTATAGTTAGGTAACCTGAGCGGAACTGTTGTTACGGTCCCTCTATGTATGTAACCGAATACGACCTGCTGTTATTCTCACTGTAGGCATGTTACATGAATAGACCTGCTGTTATGGTCACTGTAGGTATGATACTGGATATAGCTTGCTGTTTTGGTCCCTGTCAGTATGTAACCGGAGCGGACCTGCTGTAATGGTCCCTGTATGTATGTAGCTGAATAGCACAGGCTGTCATGGTCCCTGTTGGTATGTAACTGGATAGAACCTGTATTTATGATCCCTATAGGCATGTAGCCTGCTCAGACCGCTAGTCATCGTCCCTTTAATTCTGTTACTGGATGGGACCTGCTGTTTGTTTGTTTGATTTCAGGTTTAACGTCCTCGACAACACTTTATAGGTCATTTTGGAGTCATTGCTTCCAATTTTTGTGGGACGTATACCCGACATTGAGATGAAATGACATTCCAAGCCCTGCCGCCTAATGAATCCAATAGGGCTTATAAGGATGTATGTCCGACTTGCTCCACTTTGCTTTGGCCGGCTAACATCATCTAAGCGGTTTACCGGTTTACTTTTACTCACCTGCGGTGGATTCCAGCTCTGGGTCGAAGTAGTATGCAGTCTAATCGATTTCTTCAAGCCTCGATGGGCGGGGCGGTAGGAACTGCTGAAATTATCCATGTAGGTATGTAACCTGGGCGAACCTTCTGTTATGGTTACTGTAGGTCTCTTACTGGATAGGACCTTCCGTTATGGTCCCTGTAGGTACGTAAATGGACAAGACATGCTGTTGTGGTCCCTGTACTTATGTACCCTAAGCGGATCTG
This sequence comes from Lucinisca nassula, assembly GCA_963580285.1. Taxonomy (NCBI): domain Eukaryota; kingdom Metazoa; phylum Mollusca; class Bivalvia; order Lucinida; family Lucinidae; genus Lucinisca; species Lucinisca nassula. The sequence goes on along the minus strand of OY757015.1, from coordinate 32,121,870 downwards.
CTGTTATGGTCCCAGAAGGTATGTAACTGGAACTTGCTAGGTACGTAAATGGATAGGACTTGCTGTTATGGTCCTGGTAGGTATGTACCCTGAGCGGTTCTGCTGTTCTGGTACCTGTAGATATGTAAGTGTATAGGACCTGCAGTTATGGTACCTGTACTTATGTAAGCTGAGCGGACCTGCTTTTTCTGTCTATGTAGGCATGTAACCTCTAGCGCACATGTTGTTATGGTCTCTGTAGGTGTATAACCTGAGCGGACCAGCTGTTATGGTCCCTGTAGGTATTTAACCAGAGCGGACCTGGTGTTATGGACCCTGTAGGTGCGTAAATGGACAGGACATGCTGTTATGGTCCCTGTACTTATGTACCCGAAGCGGACCTGCTATTATGCTCCCTGAAGGTATGTAACTGGAACTTTCTACCATGGTCCAAGAAGATATCTAGCCTGATTGTCCTTGTTCGTACCGCCTGTTACCGCCCCTGTAAGTATGTAACTTGATTGGACCTGCTATAATTGTCCATGTAGGTATGTTATCTGGACGGACCTGCTGTTATGGTCCCTGTATGTAGATAGGACCTGCCTTTATGGCCCCTGTAGGTATGTAGCTGGATAGGGCCTGCTGTTATGGTCCCTGTTGGTATGTAACTGGATAGGACTTGCTGTTATGGTCCCTGTAGGTAAGTTACCTGAGCGGACCTGCTGTATTGGTCCCTGTAGGTATGTTACTTGATAGAACTTGCTGTCATGTTCCCTATAGGCATATAGCATCAGCGGTCTTGCTGTTATGGTACTTGTTGGTATGTTATAGTCCCGTAGGTATCTAACTGGATAAGACATTCTGATATGTTCCCTTCTATATGTGACTGGAAAACACTGCTGTTATGCTCCCTGTACGTATGTTACTGGAAAGTACCCGCTGTTGTTGTCCCGGTAGGTATGTAACTGGATAGGGCCTGCTGTTATGCTCCTAGTAAGTATTTTACTGGATATGACTTGCTGTTATGGTCCCGGTATGTATGTGCCCTGAGCGGACCCGCTGTTCTGTAGGGATGTTACCTTAGCGTACCTGCTTTTATGGTCCCTTTAGGTATATGGCCGGATATGACCTACTGTTACGGTCCCTGTAATGATGTAAGCGGACCCATTGTTGTCGTCCTTGAAGGTACATAACATGAGCGGACATGCTTTTTACAGTCCCTGTAGGTATGTTATCTGAGCGGACCTGCTGTTATAGTCCCTGTAGGTATGTAACTGGCTAGGACTGCTGTTTTGTTCCATGCAGGTATGTAACTGGATAGGACTTGCTGTTATGTTCCTGTAGGTATGTAATCAACTCGGACCTGCTGCTAGAGTCCATATAGGTATGTAATTGGATTGGACTTGCTATAATGGTCACTGTGGGTATGTAACGGGATATGCCCTGCTGTTATGTTCCCTGTACGTATGTGACTGAATACGACCCGCTGTTATTGTAACCTTAGCGGACCTGCTGTTACAGTTCCTCTAGTAATGGTACCTAAGCGGACCTGCAGTTATGGTCCCTGTAGCAGTGTATCTGGATCGGACCTGCTGTTATGGTCCCTGTAGGAAAGTTACCTGAGCGGACCTGCTGTATTGGTCCCTGTAGGTATGTTACTTGATAGAACTTGCTGTCATGTTCCCTATAGGCATATAGCATCAGCGGTCTTGCTGTTATGGTACTTGTTGGTATGTTATAGTCCCGTAGGTATCTAACTGGATAAGACATTCTGATATGTTCCCTTCTATATGTGACTGGAAAACACTGCTGTTATGCTCCCTGTACGTATGTTACTGGGAAGTACCCGCTGTTGTTGTCCCGGTAGGTATGTAACTGGATAGGGCCTGCTGTTATGCTCCTAGTAAGTATTTTACTGGATATGACTTGCTGTTATGGTCCCGGTATGTATGTGCCCTGAGCGGACCCGCTGTTCTGTAGGGATGTTACCTTAGCGTACCTGCTTTTATGGTCCCTTTAGGTATATGGCCGGATATGACCTACTGTTACGGTCCCTGTAATGATGTAAGCGGACCCATTGTTGTGGTCCTTGAAGGTACATAACATGAGCGGACATGCTTTTTACAGTCCCTGTAGGTATGTTACCTGAGCGGACCTGCTGTTATAGTCCCTGTAGGTATGTAACTGGCTAGGACTGCTGTTTTGTTCCATGCAGGTATGTAACTGGATAGGACTTGCTGTTATGTTCCTGTAGGTATGTAATCAACTCGGACCTGCTGCTAGAGTCCATATAGGTATGTAATTGGATTGGACTTGCTATAATGGTCACTGTGGGTATGTAACGGGATATGCCCTGCTGTTATGTTCCCTGTACGTATGTGACTGAATACGACCCGCTGTTATTGTAACCTTAGCGGACCTGCTGTTACAGTTCCTCTAGTAATGGTACCTAAGCGGACCTGCAGTTATGGTCCCTGTAGCAGTGTATCTGGATCGGACCTGCTGTTATGGTCCCTGTAGGTAAGTTACCTGAGCGGACCTGCTGTATTGGTCCCTGTAGGTATGTTACTTGATAGAACTTGCTGTCATGTTCCCTATAGGCATATAGCATCAGCGGTCTTGCTGTTATGGTACTTGTTGGTATGTTATAGTCCCGTAGGTATCTAACTGGATAAGACATTCTGATATGTTCCCTTCTATATGTGACTGGAAAACACTGCTGTTATGCTCCCTGTACGTATGTTACTGGAAAGTACCCGCTGTTGTTGTCCCGGTAGGTATGTAACTGGATAGGGCCTGCTGTTATGCTCCTAGTAAGTATTTTACTGGATATGACTTGCTGTTATGGTCCCGGTATGTATGTGCTCTGAGCGGACCCGCTGTTCTGTAGGGATGTTACCTTAGCGTACCTGCTTTTATGGTCCCTTTAGGTATATGGCCGGATATGACCTACTGTTACGGTCCCTGTAATGATGTAAGCGGACCCATTGTTGTGGTCCTTGAAGGTACATAACATGAGCGGACATGCTTTTTACAGTCCCTGTAGGTATGTTACCTGAGCGGACCTGCTGTTATAGTCCCTGTAGGTATGTAACTGGCTAGGACTGCTGTTTTGTTCCATGCAGGTATGTAACTGGATAGGACTTGCTGTTATGTTCCTGTAGGTATGTAATCAACTCGGACCTGCTGCTAGAGTCCATATAGGTATGTAATTGGATTGGACTTGCTATAATGGTCACTGTGGGTATGTAACGGGATATGCCCTGCTGTTATGTTCCCTGTACGTATGTGACTGAATACGACCCGCTGTTATTGTTACCTTAGCGGACCTGCTGTTACAGTTCCTCTAGTAATGGTACCTAAGCGGACCTGCAGTTATGGTCCCTGTAGCAGTGTATCTGGATCGGACCTGCTGTTATGGTCCCTGTAGGTAAGTTACCTGAGCGGACCTGCTGTATTGGTCCCTGTAGGTATGTTACTTGATAGAACTTGCTGTCATGTTCCCTATAGGCATATAGCATCAGCGGTCTTGCTGTAATGGTACTTGTTGGTATGTTATAGTCCCGTAGGTATCTAACTGGATAAGACATTCTGATATGTTCCCTTCTATATGTGACTGGAAAACACTGCTGTTATGCTCCCTGTACGTATGTTACTGGAAAGTACCCGCTGTTGTTGTCCCGGTAGGTATGTAACTGGAAAGGGCCTGCTGTTATGCTCCTAGTAAGTATTTTACTGGATATGACTTTCTGTTATGGTCCCGGTATGTATGTGCCCTGAGCGGACCCGCTGTTCTGTAGGGATGTTACCTTAGCGTACCTGCTTTTATGGTCCCTTTAGGTATATGGCCGGATATGACCTACTGTTACGGTCCCTGTAATGATGTAAGCGGACCCATTGTTGTGGTCCTTGAAGGTACATAACATGAGCGGACATGCTTTTTACAGTCCCTGTAGGTATGTTACCTGAGCGGACCTGCTGTTATAGTCCCTGTAGGTATGTAACTGGCTAGGACTGCTGTTTTGTTCCATGCAGGTATGTAACTGGATAGGACTTGCTGTTATGTTCCTGTAGGTATGTAATCAACGCGGACCTGCTGCTAGAGTCCATATAGGTATGTAATTGGATTGGACTTGCTATAATGGTCACTGTGGGTATGTAACGGGATATGCCCTGCTGTTATGTTCCCTGTACGTATGTGACTGAATACGACCCGCTGTTATTGTAACCTTAGCGGACCTGCTGTTACAGTTCCTCTAGTAATGGTACCTAAGCGGACCTGCAGTTATGGTCCCTGTAGCAGTGTATCTGGATCGGACCTGCTGTTATCGTCCCTGTAGGTATGTAACGGGATAGGAATTGCTGTCATATGTAACAGGATATAAATTGCTGTTATGGTCCCTGTAGCTAGATAACACGATAGAACTTGCTGCTATGGTCCTTGTAGGTAGATATCCAGGGTGAACCAGCTGTTACCGTCCCCTCAGGTTTGTAACTGGACCTGCTGTTAGGGCCCGTGTAGGTATGTTACTGGTTAGGACTTGCCGCTAAGGTCCCTGTAAGTATGTAACCGGAGCCGACCTGCTGTTATTGCCCCTGTTTGAATGATACAGGAAAGTACCGGTTGTTATGGTCCCTGTAGGTATGTAAATTGATAGGACCTGCTGCAGCGGTCCCTGTAGATGTTACCTGTTCAGATCACATGTTATGGTCCCTTTATGTATGTTACTGGAAAGTACCTACTGTAATTGTCCCTGTAGGTATGTAGCCTGGGCGGACCTGCTGTTACAGTCCTTGTAGGTATGAATCTGGAAAGGACTTACTCTAATGGTAATTGTAGGTGTGTAACTGGATAGGACCTGGTCAATGTTCGTTAATAACCCGAGCGGACCTGCTGTTGTGGTCCCTGTTGTAGGTATGTAGCCGAGGCTGTCCTGCTTTTGTGGTCTATGTAGGTATTTAACTGGATAGGACCTGTTATTATTGTACTCGCAGGTTTGTACCTTGGGCGGACATGCTGTTAAGATCCGGCTGGGTATGTTACCTGGACGGACCTGCTGTAATTGTCCCTGTAGTTATGAAACTTGATAGGACCAGCTGTTAATTTTCCTTTCATTATGAAAGCTGGGCGGACCTGCTGTGATGCCCCCTGTAGGCATGTAACCTGTTCGGACCGCCTGTTTGGCCCATTTAGGCATGTTACGGGATAGGACCTATTGTAATTGTCCCTGTAGGTATGTTACCTGAGTGAAACTGTTGTTTTGGTCCCTGTAGGAAGACTGGCTGTCATTGCCGCTGTATGTATGTATCATAAGCTGGCCTTCTGTTTTGGTCCCTGTAGGCATGTAATCTGAACCGAAATGCTGTTATTGTCCCTGCAGAGACGTAATATTAGCGTACCTGCTGTTATGTTCCCTATACGTATGTAACTGGATAAGACCTGCTGTTATGGTCCTGGTAATGATGTCAGTTCAGTGGACCTGCTGTTGTTGCCCCTGTAGGTATGTGACCTGTGCGGTCATGCTGTTATGGTCCCTGTAGGTATGTAACCTTCACAGACCTGCTATTATGGTCCCTAAAGGTATTTAACCTGAGCGGACCTGGGGTATGGTTCCTGTAAGCATATAACTGGATAGGACTTGTTGTAATGTTCTTAGCCTATTGGCCATTTTGTGGGAAATTAACTGTCCTTTTGGCTTTCTGCTGTTGATGTTTCCATTGGGGTATGTTGTTTCATGTTTGTGTTTCGTTTCCTTTGGTGTCTCTGATGAGAGCTGTGGGTTAATTGTATCGATTCCTGATCATTGCCTCAACTTCTATGTTGTATGTATGTTACTGGATAAAACATGTTGTTATGATCCTGTAGGTATATAACTGGATAGGACTTGCTGTTATTGTCCCTGCAGGTATGTAACTGTATAGAAATTGCTATTATGTTTCCTGTAAGTATGAAACAGCACAACAATTGCTGTTATGTTATATGTATGAATGTAACTGGAAACTATTATGTTCCTGTAGGTATGAAGTTTAGTTTATACTAATTTATTTTAGTTCGATTGCGATGAAAGCTTCAAGCTTATTGAATCGCTCTCGAACACTCATTCCGGTTGTTTTCACGCGCGCGCGAGAGAGAGGCAGTGGCTTTTACACCACTGCTACCCATTTACACCTTGGTGGCGTGGGGCAGTGTCATTGCGTGTCTTGCCCCAGGACACACCTCGATACCGGTGGCCGGATTCGAACGCACAACCTCTCAATCATAAGTCGAACGCGCTAACCACTGCGCTATCGAGGCTGACTGTGGGTATGTACTTGATAGGACTTGCTGTTTATGTCCCGGAAGATATGTAAGTGAAAAGGACCTGCTGTTAAGGTCCCTGTAGGTATGTAACTGAATATGAACGGCTGTTATGGGCCCTGTAGGACCTGCTGTTATTCTCCCTGTAGGTACGTAAACTTAGCAGACCGGCTATAACAGTAGCCGTAGGAAAGTTACCTTAGCGGACCTGCTGTTATGGTCCCTGTAGAAGTGTAACTGGATAGGACCTGCTGTTATCGTCCCTGTAGGTATGATATTAGATTGCACTGCTCTTATGGTCGGTCCCGGTAGCTATCTAACTTGATAAGAGTTGCTGTTGTGGTATCTGAAGTTTGTAAGTGGATAGGAATTGCTGTTATGGTCCCCGTAGAAAGAAAACGGAATGGACATGTTGTTACGGTTCCTGTAGGTATGTTACTGGATGGGACCTACTGTAATCCTCGCTGTAACCTGAGCGAACCTGCTGTTACAGTCCATGTAGGATATTTCTCAGGGGACCTGCTGTTGCGGCCCCGGACCTGCTGTTGCGGTTCCTGTAGCTATGTAACTGCTGTTATGGCCCGTGTAATAATGTAAGCTCAGTGGGCCTGTTGTTGTTTTCTCTGTAGATATGTAACCGGAGCGAAGGTATTAAACATGAGCGGACCTGGGGTATTCACCTGTAGACACGTAACTGGATAGGACTTGCTGTTATGTTCCCTTAAGGTAGGTAACTGGATAGGACTTGCTGTTATGTTCCTGTAAGTATATAATTGGATAGGACTTGCTGTTATTGTCCTCTGCAGGTATGTAACTGGATAGAACTTGCTGTTATTTTCCCTGTAGGAATTTAAGTGAATAGGGCCAGCTTTTAAGGCCCCTGTAGGTATGTGACTGAATATGACCGGTTGTTATGGTCCCTGTATGTATGTAATCTTTGCAGACCCGCTTTGATCCCTAAACGCATGTAACTGGACGGGACTTGCTGTTATTCGCCCTGTAGGTATATAACCTAAGCGGACCGACTGTTACAGTCCTTGTAGCAGTGTACCTGGATAGGAACTGCTGTTATAGTCCCTGTAGGTATGAAACCGGATTGGACCTGCTCGTATGGTCCCGGTAGCTATTTAACTGGATGGTAATTGCTGTTATGGCGTCTGTAGTATGTAACTGGATAGGTTGCAAAGGTCTCTGTGGTTATGTAACAGGAAAGGACTTGCTGTTATGTTCCCTGTAGGTAGGAAACCTGGGAGGACCTGCTGTTACGCTTACTGTAGGCATTTGACTGGATAGGACCTACATTTATCCTCGCTTTAGATATGTAACCTGGACGAACCTGCTATTACAGTCCTGGCAGGGATATTCCTTAGATGACCTGCTGTTATGGTCCCTGTAGGTATGTTACTTGATAGGACTTGCTGTTCTAGTACCCGTGACAGGATAGGAATTGCTGCTGTGGTCCCTGTAGGTATGTAATAGGATATGATTTGCTTTGTTGGTCCCTGTAGGAAGGAAACCTGAGAGGACCTGCTGTTACTGTCTCTGTAGGTATTATCTTGATAGGACCTACTGTTATCCTCGCTGTAGATATGTAACCTGAGCGATCCTGTTGTTACAGTTCCTGTAGGGGTATGTCTAAGACGGCTTGCTGGTGTAGTACTTGTTGGTATTTTCTGGATATAACTTGCTGTTATATCCCAGTTGATATGTAAATGGATAGGACCTGCTGTTATAGTACCTGTAGGTATTTTACTGCATAGGACTTGCTGTTATGGTCCCTGTAGGTATTTACCTGAGCGGACCTGCAGTTATGGTCCCTGTAGGTATGTTACTTGATATGACCTGCTGTTATGGTTCCTGTGATTATATAAGCTGAGCGGACCTGCACTTTTTATCCCTGTAGGTATGGAACCTGACGGACATTCTGTTGTTGTCGCTGAAGGTGTGTAACCTGGCCGGACCTCCCTTTTTGGTCCCTGTAGGTGTGTTACTTGATTGGACCTGCTGTTATAGTCCCTGTTGGTATGCAAATGGACAGGACTTGCTGTTATTGTCCCCATGGGTATGCAACGACCATAACAGCAGATCCACTCAGGTTACATACCTACAGGGACAATAACAGCATGTCCGCTTACGATACATATCTCCAGGGACCAAACCAGCAAGTCCGCTCAGAATATACTTAACGGCATGCCTTATCCAGTTTAAAACCTACGGGGATCAAAACAAACAGTCCGCTCAGGTAACATACCTACAGGGACGGCCTGTCCTATTCATTAACATACCTAGAGGGACCATATCAGCAGGTCCTATTAACCTACATATCTAAAGTGACAATAACAGCAAGTCCTATCCTGTTACTTACCTTCAGGGACCACAACAGCAAATCCTATTCAGTTCAATACCTGCACCACAACAGCAAGTCTTATCCAGTTTCAAACCTACAGAGGCCTTAGCACAGCGTCCGCGTAGGATACATAACTACAGGGACCAAACCGGCAAGTCCGCTCAGAATATACTTAATGCCAGGTCCTATCCAGTTTGCAACCTACGGGCATCAAAACAGACGATCCGCTCAGCTATCATGCCTACAGGGACAATAACAGCAAGTCCTATCCTGTTACGTACATTCAGGGACCACAACAGCAAGTCCTATTCAGTTCAATACAAGGTATATAACATATTCGGACCGTCTGTTACGGTTCCTTTAGGTATGTTACTGGATTTGACCTGCTGTATGTATGTTACCTGGGTAGACCGGCTGGGCAGACAGGCTGTTACGGTCCCTGTATTATGTAACTAAATAGGACTTGCTGTAATGGTCCCTGTAGGTATGTTACTGGAGAGGACCTGCTGTTGTGGTCCCTGTGCGTATGTAACTGGATAGGAACTGCTGTTATGCTCCCTGCAGGTATTTAAGCCTACCGAAACTGCTATTACAGTTCTTCTAGTAATGTTACCTAAGCGGACCTGCTGCTATGATCCCTGTAGCAATGTAGCTGGATCGGATATGCTGTTATCGTCCCTGTAGTTATAGAAGTGGTTTGGACCTGCTGTTATGTTCCCTGTAGGTTTGTATCTGGATAGGACTTGCTGTTATGGTCCCTGTAGGTATATAACGGGATAGGAATTTCTGTTATATGTTAGAGGAGAGAACTTGATGTTATGGTCCCTGTAGGTTGATAATACGATAGGACTTGCTGTTATGAGCCAAGTAAGTAGACAGCCTGAGCAAACCTATTGTTACTGTCCCTGCAGGTATGTAACTGGGCTAAATTTTATGCTCCCCGTTAGAATGTAACCTGAGTGGACCTGGAGTATGGTCCCTGTAAAATTGTAGCGGCATAGGTCTGGCTGGCATGGTGTCTGTAGGTATTTTACTGGATAGGACATGCTGTAATGGTCCCTGTAGGTAAGTCACCTATTCGTACCGCCTGTTATGGTCCCTTTAGGTATTTTACTGGATAGGACCTGCTGTACTTGTTCCTGTAGGCATGTATCGTGAATGGACCTGCTGTTATGGTTCTTATAGGTATGTAGCTGGATAGGACTTGCTGTAATTGTCGTTGTAGATATGAAACGGGATGGGAACTGCTGTTATGGTCCCTGTAGATATGTAACAGGATAGGACCTGCTGTTATAGTCGCTGTTTTTTAAGCCTGAGCGGACCGGTGGGTCTGTAACTAGATAGCACTTGCTGTCATAGTCGCGGGAGGTATGTAGCCTGAGCTGGCCAGCTGTTGTGGTCCCTGTAGGTATGTTACTGGATAGGACCTTTTGTTATTGTCCCTGTAATTATGTAAGCTGAGTGGACATGCTGATTTTGTCCAAGCAGTAATGTGGCGGACATGCTGTTATGGTTCGGGTAGGTATGTTTCCTGAGCGGAACTGTTCCCTGTAGGTATGTTACTTGATAGGACCCGATGTTATGGTTCCTTTCATTATGTAACCTGTTCGGTAGAAGTAAAACAAAGATCAGGAATTGATACAATTAACTTACTCCATCCATAAAAGACACCAAAGGGAAAGAAATACAAACATTAAGCGACCAGACCATAATGGAAACCTAAACAAAGGAAGGTCATATGGACAGTTACTTTCCCACAAAATGGCCATATGGCCATCCAAAATTAAAAAACACAAGTGATACACACAGCAAGTAACAAACAACAACATAAATAAATCGCCACAGAAGAGCCGCCTTGGAACGGTCAGTGGAAGATTTCCACTGGGGGGCTTAAATCGATTTTACGTGGCCACAATCCTCGCCCTTACTTCCGTCGCGATTTAGACAAATAATTTGTTCAGTCCGCATGAAGGCCTCCTAACTCATCAGTGCAACATCTCCGTGAACACAGAAATCAAAGAACCACAGAGGTGAGACAACGGTGAGGACTCGACAGCAAGAAACCACTGAAATGCTGGAGCAAAAGAAAACCAACAGTTAGACTCCGATGAGCCCGACCAGAGACAGAGCATCAGGCACCAACCAACATTATCTCTTTAATTTTCAATAAGCCTTTACGTTGGAGCCGTCATAGAATCTGAGGCCTGACCCACCGGCGTGCAATTAAAGAGGGAAGCAAAGTTGCCAACCGTGATTGGGTTAACTACCATGCATGCAGTCTGTCGTATAATATCCATGTTGTACCCAATCTTTTTATATCGAAGAATGATTTTACGAAATTGGGTGCTGAAGTCATTGCGGTTATATATTTTTCTGAATTTATATACTAAGTCACCATAAAATTCGGGTTCCGATAGACCTTGTTGCAGAAGAGATTTAAGTCCAATATTGAATTTTGAAATTAAATCAGAATGGCGTCTATAAAATTTTGAAAAGGCTTTGCGTAGTTTATGGTACCGATAACCCTGATTAAGGAGTTTAGCCGTTAATAATTTATTACGAGTGTTGAAGTCAGTTACATGACTACACACTCTAGCAAATCGAATTAATTGCGAAATATAAACGCCATAGGATGGCGCACGAGGAACATCACCATCCAAAAAAGGAAAATTTACAATCTCAAAATCAAAGTCATCGCGTTTATCATAAATTTTGCACGAAACAAATCCATCTACAATAGATAGATGTAAATCCAAAAACGGAGCCTCGGTATCAGAAGAATTTGCTTTATTTAACTGAAGTTCTAGGGGGTAAATCTGACTGATCAAACCATCAAAATAGGTATTATCAATATTTAATAAATCATCTAAATATCTAGAAGTAGAGCTAAAAGCTTCAATAATTTCAGATTGGTTATCAATGGAAAGCGACAAAATGAAGTCTCTTTCATAACAATACAAGAACAGATCAGCCACAAGAGGTGCGCAAAAAGTACCCATCGGAATACCCACAATTTGTCTAAATAACTTAGTACCGAATCTAATGTAAATATTGTCAAGTAGAAAGGTGAGGGCATCACACACTTTCTGACATGACCAAAGTGTATAATTCTTATGCTCTTTAGAAGTGAAAAATGCATTTCTGACATTACATGCAAGATAGAGAGAATCTTCTCTGTGAAAAGCCCATTCATTTAAATCATTAAGCTTTTCTTTTATAAGATTATGAGGAAGTGTAGTGTAAAGAGTGGAAAAATCGTAGGTAGACAGACTAGAAGCACGAAACTGTCTAGATTTCAATTTATTTAAAACCTCATTCGAATTTTTTATAGACCAAAACAGATTTCTTCCTGATCTTTCAAAGACTTTATCACAATATTTAATTACATGCGTTTTAATAGCAGTAAGACAGGAAGTTAATAATTTAGAAAGTTCAGTGGTAGTGCAAGAACTAGAATTTGCAATAAACCGTGCTTTGTAAGGTTTTTTATGAAGTTTTGGTAAACAGTATAGCGTAGGAAGCTTGTCTTGGCCTTCGTTAACACACACAGCAAACTTGGTGGCTGAAAGACAAACATGTTTATCTACTATAGCTCTCTCTTCAGCCAAAGGCTGAAGTTCATAGGCCTTAGTACCACCAAGCTCCTGCTTAAGCGTGTTAACATAGTGGAGCCGTCACACAACGACGACGTTGTTAGCGGCCTTGTCTGCAGTGGCCAAAACAAACTTCTTATGAAATTCTTGAATACCTAGTTTAAGATGACGTAAAGACGTCTTGGGCTTAGGAGGTAATAAGTTAGTATTTTGAGAATAGAAAGAAATGCGTTTATTCACTAGTCTTAAAATGCTAAGTTTCCAGTCCTTTAGGGCTTTACACTCAACATACTCTCGCTTACACCATCGATTACCGAATTCATTCAAGGAAGCAGCGATTTCATCTCTACATTTACTGAAATCAATTTTAGAAGGAAACCGATATTTCGGTCCTTTAGAAATTATATTCCTTATCCTAGAATCAGGAATAATTTTCAAATTGCCAGTAATTACATGACCAGCAGCAGGATAGCAATACTTTGAGTTTTTACAATCACATGAATCAGGAGTATTAGTATCAATATCAAGATCTGAAACAAGTTTATTGAAATTAAAAATGATAGATCTAACAGGTTTGTTATATTTATAGCAAATTATAGGTGTTTCAGTATTTTGAAAATAAGCAGGAATGGAAGAAAGCACCGATCTCTCACGGAAGATACTGGGCAAATCTATAAAATCCATACCCTTATTAATGAAGGATATTTTGAAGAAATGACGTTTATGATTAATTTCAGAATCAATGTAAGGACGGAGAGTATGCTGAGTATAGCCTCTAGTTAAGAGAGCCGCATCATATAACTGATGAGAACTATCGTAGAATTTGTTCGCCTCGGTGTCCAGAAGACGTAAAACAGAAACGGGTAATGAACTTAAAAATGAAAGCATAGAGTGGCGTCCATGATTTAATAATATAATTGACAGTCACTTCAGTCTAGTATTGTTTCGTTTAAACGCACGTGATTTACGTTTAAAGTTACCATTTTTCCTGGTGCCGTGAGATCTAGTTCTGCGTTTTCGACATTCCAGGAGTGAGAAAATATCAAAGTCCGGCATTCTGGAAATATTACCCTCATGATAAATGTTGTCATTAAATCCCAGTGGAAAAGGGGTCTGTAAAAATTTAATCCATTTCAGTTCAGCTTCATGTCTTTTGATTATTTTGAATCTAGATGTAGAATTTGCATCGTAATAAAGTTTTTCCACTGGTTGTATAGCGGACCGCCTGGTATGGCCCCTTTAGGAATCTGACTGTACAAGTTGGGTTAAGTTTGATTTGAGGTTTAACATCCCCGTCAACACTGTATAGGCCATTTTGGAGACGTTGCTTCGAATTTTGTGGGACTTTGACCCGACATTGAGAAGAAATGACATCTCAAGCCCTGTCGCCCAATGAAACCAATAGGGTTTATAAGCATGGTCGGTTTCAGCTCTGCGAGGAAGCACCATGCATTCAATCTATTTCTTCAAGCCTCAATGGGCGGGGCGCGTGACTGTACAGGACTTGCTCTAATTGAAACTGTAGGTATGTATCCTGGGCAGACCTGCTGTTATGGTTTCTGTAAGTAGACATGCTGTCACTGTTGCTGCAGGTATATAACATAAGCGGACCTGCTGTTTTGGTCCCTGTAGTTATGGAATCTGAGCGGACATGCTGTTATTGTATACATAGGGACGATACATTAACGCTCCTGCTGTTATGGTCCCTTTAGGTATTAAACTGAATAGGACCTGCTGTTATGGTCCCTGTAATAATGTAATTTCAGCGGATCTGCTGTTGTCCATGTGGGTATGTAACCTGGGTAGACATGCTGTCATGGTCCCTAAAGGTATGTAACCTAAGCGGCCCAGCTGTTATGGTCAATGTAGGTATATTACCTGAGCGGACATGGGTTATAGTCCCTGCAGGTATGTTTAAGATAGGACTTTCTGTTATGTTTCGTGTATGTATATAACTTGATAGGACTTGATGCTATGTCCCTGCAGGTATATAACTGGATAGGACTAGCCCCCAGTGGAATTCTTTCCACTGACCGTTCCAAGGCGTTTCTTCTGTGGCGTTTTATTTATGTTGTTGTTTGTTACTAGCTGTGTGTATCACTTGTGTTTTTTTTTTTTTTATTTTGGATGGCCATTTGGCCATTTTGTGAGAAAGTAACTGTCCTTATGGCCTTCCTTTGTTTAGGTTTCCATTATTGTCTGGTCGCTTCATGTTTGTGTTTCTTTCCCTTTGGTGCCTTTGATGGGTGGAGTAAGTTAATTGTATCGATTCCTGATCTTTGTTTTACTTCTACGTTGCTGTTATGTTCCCTGTAGGTATGAAACAGGATAGAACTTGCTGTTATTCTCCCTGTAGGTATGTAAGTGGAAGGACCTGCTGTTATGGTCCCTAAAGGTATGTAATTGAATATGACCGGCTGTTATGAGCCCTGTAGGTATATAACCTGAGCGGACATGAATTAATTGTCCCTGTTTGTACGGAACTGGACAGGACCTGCTGTTATTCTCCCTGTAGGTATGTAACCTGAGCGGGGCGGCTGTTACTGTCCCTGTAGGAATGTTACCTTAGCGGACATGTTGTTATAGTCCCTTTAGCAGTGTAACCGGATAGTATCTGTTGTTATCGTCCCTGTAGGTAGGCATCTGGATTGGACCTGCTCGTATGATCCCATTAGCTTTTTCACTGAATCGGATTTGCTGTTATTATATCCGAAGCTGTATAACTGGACAGGAACTGCTGTTAGGGTCCCTGTAGGTAGGAAATCTGAGTGGACTTGTTGTTACCTGTTGTTACGGTCCCTGTAGGTATGTTATTAGATAGTACTGTTATTCTCCTTGTAGATATGTAGACTGAGCGGACCACCTGTTATGGTTTCTTTAGGAATGTTACTGGATAGTCCTACTATAATTGTCCCTATATGACTTCTGAGCGGACCTGCTGTTATGGTCCCTTTAGGTATTTAACATGAGCGGACTTGGGATATGGTCCCTGTAGGTATGTTATTACACAGGACTTGCTGTTATGTTCAAAATAGGTTATAACTGGATTGGACTTGATGTTATGTCCCTGCAGGTATGTAACTGGATAGGACTTGTTGTTATGTTCCCTGTAGGTATGAAACAAGATAGGACTTGATGTTATTGTCTGAAATGTAATTGGATAGTACTGTTATTCTCTTTGTAGATATGGTATCTGAGCGGACCGCCTATTATGCTCCCTGTGCGAATAATACTTGATAGGACCTGCTGTAATTGTCCCCGAATGTATAACTCCTGAGCGGACCTTCTGTTATGGTCCCTATAGGTATTTAACCTGAGTGCTGGGATATGGTCCCTGTTATAAGATAGGACTTGGTGTTATGTTCTTTGTAGTTACATAACTGGATAGGAGTTGGTGGTATGTCCCTGCAGGTATGTAACGAGATAGGACCTGCTTTTATGGTTCCTGTATGTATATTACTGGTTAGGAACTGCCGATTTGGTCCCTGTAATATATAAACTGAGCGGCCCTGCTGTTATGGTCCCTGTAGGTACGTAACTGGAGAGAACATGCTGTCATGGTCCCTGTAGGTATACAGTCTGAACTTTCTAGCTGTTATGGACCCTGTAGGTTTGTAATTGGATAGGACATGTTGTTATAGACCCTGCAGGTATTTTACTCAATAGGACTTGCTGTTATGGTCCCTGAAGGTATGTATCCTGAGCGGACCCGCTGTTATATTCACTCTAGTTATGTAACTGGATAGGACCTGCTGATACGGTCCCTGTAGGTATGTTGCTGGATAGGAGCTGCTGTTGTTGTCCCCGTAGGTATGTAACTGGATATGACCTTTTGTTATGGTCCCTGTAGGTATTTTACTGAATAGGACTTGCTCTTGTGGTCCCTGTAGGTGTGACCTGGGCGGGCCTGCTGAAATGGTACCCTTATGTATGTAACTGGATAAGACCTGCTGTTATGGTTCCTGTAATAATATAAGCTGAGCGGACCTATCCCATTTTGTCCCTGTATGTATGTAACCGGAGCGGACTTGGTGTTAAGATCACTGTATGTAACCTGAGTAGACCTGCCGTTAGGGTCCAGATGTGTCACTGGATTGGACCTGCTGTTACAGTCCCTGTAGGTATGAAACTGGATAAGACCTGTTTTAATGGTCCCGCGAGGTATGTTACTGGATAGGACTTGTTGTTATTGTTCCCTTTGCTGTTATCGTCCTGTAGCTATGTAACCCGAGAGGATCTGCTGTTATGTTCCCTGTAGGTATTTAACTGGATAGGACCTGCTGTTAATTATATAAGCTTGGCGGACTTGCTAGTTTGGAACCTGTAGGTATGTAACCTGAACGGCAATGTTGTTATGGCCCCTGTAGAATGCCACCTTGGCGTATCTGCTGTTATGGTCCCTGTAGGTATGTGACCTGTTAGGACCGCCTGTTCAGGTGCCTTGAGGATCGAAATTGGATAGGACTTACTGCTATTGCCCATGTAAGTATTTAAATGAATGTGACTGAACGAACCTTCTGTAATGGTCCCTGTAGGTATGTAACTGGATAGGACCGGCTGTTGTGGTCCCTGTAGGTATGTAAACTTAGCGGACTGTGTTATGGTCCCTGTACGGAGGTAACTGTATAGGATCTTCTGTTATGCTCCCTGGTTTTTATGGAACCTGAGCCGACAAGCTGTTAGGGACCATGTAGAAATGGTACCTAAGCGGGTCTGCTATTATGGTCCCTGAAGCAGGGTAACTGGATAGGACCTTTTGTTATTCTTCCTCTATGAATGTTACTAGATTGGACCTGCTGTTATGGCCCCTGTAAGTATGTAACTGGATAGGAATTGCTGTCATTGTCCCTGTAGGTATGCAACAGGATAGGACTTGCTGTTATGGTTCCTGTTAGTATGTAACTGAATAGGAATTGCTGTTATTTTCCCTGTAGATATCTAATTGGATAGAACCTACTGTTATTCTCCCTCCAGATATGTAACTTAAGCGGACCCGCTGTCAAAGTCCCTGTAGGGATGTTACCTCAGTGGATCTGCTGTTATTGTCCCTGTAGGAATGTAAACTGAGTGGACCTGCTGCTATGGTCTATGTATGTATGCAACTTGATAGGACTTGGCTACTATGGTCCCTGTGCATATGTAACCTGGGCGGTCTTGCTGTTATAGCCCCTGTATGTATGTAGCTGGAGGGGACCGGCTGTTATGTGTCCCTGTAGGTATACGTTAATGGATAGGTCCTGTTGTAGTTGTCTCTGTAGGTATGTAACCTCGGTGGACCTGCTGTTATGATTCCTGTAGGTATGTAACTGGATAGGTCACTGATGAGGCTTTATTAGCCGAAACTACGTAGTATGACCCATCTTCTTTCTTATGAATGTTTTCATTGCTCTTAAAGGAACTCATTTTTGATTTTTATTTGCTGTAATGGTCCCTGTATGAATGTAACTGAGTAAATCCTGCTGTTATGAGTCCTGTGGGTATTTAACTGAATAGCATTTGCTGTTATGGTCCCTATTGGTATGTAACTTGAGCAGATCTGCTGTTTAGGTCCCTTCAGCTATGTAACTGGACAGGGCCTGCTGTTATTGTAATTGTATAAGCTGAGGGGACTTGATGCTTATGTCCGTGTTGGTATGTAACCAAAGCGGATATGCTGTTATGGTCCATGTAGGTTTATAACTTGAGCGGACCTGCTGTTAAGTTCGCTGTAGGTATGTAACTGGATATGTCCTGCTGTTATGGTCCCTGTCATTGTGTTAGCTGAGTTGACCTTCTGTTATTGTCCCGGTAGGAAGATAAACTGTTCGGACCACCTGTTCTGGTCCTTTAAGTTACTGGATATGACCTGCTATAGTTGTCCCTTTAGGTATGTAACCTGGACGGACGTGCTGTTATAGTCCTTGTATGTAGAAAAGCTGTTATTGTCCCTGCATGTACATGAGCGGACCCGCTGTTATAGTCCCTGTAGGGACGTTACCTTAATGTTCTTGTGGCGTTGTGTTCAGCGTCGGATGACTCAGCGCGTTTCACTGTCGAATCCTCATCTTTGTGTCAACTTGGTTTTAATTGTGATTTCTTTGTTTACAGAGTTGATTCACTGATGAGATAGAAAACCTTCACGCGAACCAAACAAATACTTTGTTGAACCACAGTGAAAGTGAGGGTGAGGGCTGGGATCCCGTAAAGTTAGCTTAAACCAATTAGTAATTTTACTGACCGTTCCAGTATGTTCTGTAAAAGGTTTATCCAGTGGAAGCAAGGAATACACCACAGAACTGGAAAGTATGAAGTGTACATGTACACCCCTTATTCCTCTTCGATCCCAGACACTGCCACGTAGTCAGTCAAATGATGCAGTAGTTCTGACAATCCGGGCATTGACTTCATCATCAATATGCAGGGCTCTTGACATTGTGCTCCCGAGGTTGGTGAACATGTCTACCAATTGCAATATTTGACCTTCACTGTGATGGTGGGCTCTTTGTAAGGTTTGCAAGGTGCTGGCTGATAGACTGCTTCAGTCTTTTTGATTGTGAGATCAAAGCTGTCACAGGAGTCGGATACTTGATCTATACATTTATTCATCTTCTCTTCTGTTGGAGCACCTTTTGTTATGTCATCAGCAAAGAGGAACTCATCTAACACCTCTGTCTGCACCTTGGTTATGGCTTGCAACCACCTTCTGAGATTGAAAAGCTTCCCATCAAAGTGATACCTAATAGGTATGTCATTGTCAACATCCTGGAAAGCATCTCTGTGCTTGGCAGAAAACATCATGCTGAACAGTGTTGGGGCTAAGACACAGCATTGCTGGACTCCGTTTGTCACAGGGAATGGATCGGAAAAAAAAAATCACCAGCATTTTGGATCCGTGCAAGTAACCCATTGTTGAACTGTCTCACCATTGCTATGAACTTGGTTGGACATCCAAACGTCACCATGATCTTCCAAAGGCCCTCACGAATGACTGTGTCAAATGCTTTGGTGAGATCAACAAAGGTCATGCATAGGTCCATGTTCTGTTCTTGGCATTTCTCTTGCAGCTGCCTTGCTGTGAAAATCATGTCAATTGTTCCTCTGTCCTTCCTAAACCCAAATTGGCTTTCTGTTAAAAGCACTGATTGTTAAAGGTGTTCATTCACTCGGTTAAGTAGGACTCTTACAAGGCTTTTCCCAGCAACTGACAATAAAGAGATGCCACCGTGATTGTCACAAATCTGAGGGTTACTTTTCCGTTTGAATAGGTGGATAATTGACACATCCTTGAGTTCTTGAGGGTTAGTTTCTTTTTCTCCTCATAGTGTGAAATAACTATACAAACTTTTTTGCACCAAGAGTGCTTCCTGCTTTGTAAATCTCAGCAGGTATTGCATCTGGTCCTGGGGCCTTGCAAGATAACAGACGTTTTATTGCTTTCACTGTTTCCATAACGATTTGGAACTTGTCAAGCAGCACATTACATTCAACCTGTGGAAGTCTGTTGATAGCCTCATCAGTGATAGAGGATAGCCGATTAAGAACAATGTCAAAGTGCTCAGCCCATTTTTTCAAGATGGCGTCTTTGTCAGTCGTAAGACTAGTTACATCTGCACTGAGGAAAGGAGTGGATCCTGAGCTCAGGGGACTCTAAACTCTCTTTAGTGCATCAAAGAACTTCTTCATATCCTTTCTGTGTACAAAGGACTGGGTTTTATCAGCCCCGTTGCTTAGAAAGCAGTCTGTTCCAAGGCGGTTCTTCTGTCGTGGTTTATTTTTGTTATGGCTTGTCTTTGAGTGTATGTATCGCTTATATTATTTTGCTTTGGAAAGCCAATTGGCCATTTTGTGGGAAAGTAACTGTCCTTTTGGCTTTCCGCTGGTGATGTTTCCGTTGGGGTCCGGTTGTTTCGTGTTTGTGTTGCTTTCCTTTGGTGTCTCTGATGAGAGCTGTGGGTTAATTGTATCGATTCCTGATCATTGCCTTCACTTTTATTTTGCATGTCTCTGAGTCTTCATTTGATTGGCTTGCATATAACCTGTATGTATGTGACTGGATGACTGTTATAGTCCCTATACGCATGTAACATGAGCGGACCTGCTGTTTTGGTCCTATGTGTTTGTAACTCAATATAACTTACTCTCCTGGTCATTGTCGGCATGTAACCTGAGCCGTCCTGCTGTTATGGTCCTTGTAGGTATGTAACTCGATACAAACTCAAGGTAGGAATGTATCTCGATACAAACTAAGAGAACGCTGTAAGAATGTAAACTTAGGGGACCTGCTGTTATGGTTGCTGTATGAAGGTCATTTAAGCTGATCTGCTGTTATATTCTTTGAACATATGTTAAAAATGAGTGAACCTGTTGTTGTTGTTGTCCGGATATATATATGCAGACTCGATTGAGTTGTTATTTTAGTCCTTATAACAATTGCTGTTGGGGTTCATGTAGGTTGGTATGTTAACTAAGCGGACCTTGCAGAAATGTTATCTTAGCGGGTCAGATATTATGACCTCATAGGCATGTAAACTACAGAGGTTTGCTGTCATGGTCACGGTAGGTGTATACACTAAGCAGTAAAACTATTTTTTGCCAAAATTCATGTGCGCATGGCTGTTTGAAGCCATTGTCAAATGGACCAAAATCTGTGCTGAAACAACAAGAACCATGCGCAAATCGCGTGCTGTTTGAACATGTATTTTAAGCTTTTGATATCGCCGGACGGGCCTTGCTTTGTTTGCGTAACTTTAAGCGACGTAACGTTATCGCCCGTTATAGCGGTCTATGATGATGTCAGATGGTTAAAACGCAACATCTTCATTGTAAACAATATTCTGAACTAGCCGCCATATTGGTATACCGGTCGCATTTGAAGAATTTATATGGAATTTTGGGGCGTTTTTTGTCCCCATTTGGCGTTGGAGTCGTACGTTATGCAAGAACAACAATCATCAGTGGTTATTTCATAGCATTAATATTTGCCGGATCCCTCGTAAGATATTTGAACATTCGATCTGGCGGCCTCAAAGAGCTTCCTCCGCTCCGGACCCGGCAAATGTAAAAGAGCAAGGACAAAGAAATTTAAGAAATTTTAGTATGAAGCACGGTGAAAGCATATGCAAAGAGGGTCGTTTTTTTTAAACCGCATGAAAGATTCCCATCCGTCCTTCAGTTATGCTGATTTATTTGATACAGACCTTTTTTCCTCTAAGAGTAACCTCCCTTATATTTTCTTTGATTTTAACCCCCACTGCAATATTCCGTGATGTCTTAGTGGCTTTAAACTTTTTTCAAAATAATTCTAAACTAATACATTATGGTCCCTGTAAGTAAGCAACTGGACAGGACTTGCTGTTATGGTCATAAAGGTATGTAACTGGGTATGACTGGAGCGGACCTGTTATGGTCCCTGTACGTACATATCTGGATAGGACCTGCTGTTATTCTCCCTGTAGGTATCTAAGCGAAGTCGACCGGCTGTAACAGTCCCTGTATAAATGTTACATTAGCGGAGCTGTTGTAATTGTCCCTGTACATGTAGGTATGTAACTGGATTGGACCTGCTGTTATGGTCCCTGCAGGTATGTAACTTGAATGGAATTGCTCTTATGGTGGCTGTAGGTATGTAACTGGATAGTAATTGTTGTTTTCGTTCATATAGATTTGTAGAAGCCTTCGTGGTCGAGTGGTTACGCTACTCGTCTTGCAAACCGGGGGTCGCAGGTTCGACCCCGGGCTTCTCCAGACTTTCGGATGAGTCTTTAAACCGAGGTCCCGTCTCCGTATGACCTTAATTGTTGGTGGGACGTTAAACTGAAACACTCACTCACTCATATAGATTTGTAAAAGGATATGAGTTGCTTTTATATGCCCTATATGTAGGTAACCTGAACGCACCCGCTGTTATGGTCCCTGAAGGTATGTAACTGAATAGGACCTGCTATTATTCTCCATGTAGGTATGTAACATGAGCTGATGAGAGCTTTGGGTTAATTTAATCGATTCCTGATCATTGCCTTCACTTCTATTTTATGTAACCTGAGCGGGCTTGCTGTTACTGTCCCTGTAGGCGGACAAGCTTTTATTGTCCCTGTAGGTAACTTGAGAGGACCTGCTGTTGTGGTCCCTGTAGGTATGTTACTTGCTATTACTTGCTGTTATGGTCCCTGTTCATATGTAACCTGTGCGGACCTGCTGTTATGGAAATTGTATGTGTGAAGCTGGATAGAACCGACTGTTATGCTCCCTGTAGGTTTGTAACTGGCTAGGACCTGCTTCTATGGTCCCTGTCGATATGTAACCTGTGAGGACAACCTATTATGGCCCCTTTATATAAAGGTTACCGATAGGCCATGCTGTTATTATCCCTGTAGATATGTAAACTTGGCGGACCTGCTGTTATGGTACTTGTAGGTATGTAATTGGATAGTATCTCCTGTAAATGTCCCTGTAGCTACCTACCTGGATAGGACCTGCTGTTATGGTACTTGCACGTTTTTAGCCTGAGCAGACCTGCTGTTATAATCCTTGTAGGTCTTTAACTGGATAGGACTTGGTGTCATGGTCCCTGTAGGTGTGTAGCCTCAGCGATCTTGCTGTTATGGTCCCTGTACGTATGGAACTGGATAGGGCCTGCTGTTATTGTTCCTGCAATTATGTAAGCCGAACTAACCTGCTATTTTGGTCCCTGCAGGTATGTTACCTGAGCGGACGTGGAGTTAATGCCCCTGTAGGTATGTTTCCTGAGCAGCCCTGCTGTAATGGTCACTGTAGGTATGTAACCAGATAGGACCTGCTGTTATGGTTCCTATCATTATGAAAGCTGAACAGACCTGTTTTTATGGCCCATGTAGGTATGTGACATGTTAGTACCGCCTGTTATAGTACCTTTAGGAATGTTACTGGATAGGACATGCTGTATTTGTCCCTGTTGTTATGATACCTTGGTGGACCTGCTGTCAAGTCAAGTCAAAAGCTCTTTATTCTCTCAGTATCAAATATGACATCCGAGGAAATAGACAAAAATAGTGTAACAGCAGTGTAGGACAGTTCACTCACTCGCACACCCACATGCACGACAAATATACATGAAAGATGATAATAGATAGTGAGGGTGCCAAGAATTGGGAGATAGCTAAATCAATGTACGGTGGGGGACAAAAATCAAAGTCAATCTAGCTAGATAGATAGATAGATAGATAGATAGATAGATAGATAGATAGATAGATAGATAGATAGATAGATAGATAGATAGATAGATAGATAGATTAGATAGATTAGATAGATAGATAGATAGATAGATAGATAGATAGATAGATAACAATACATTGAAATAGCTGTTTTTCACCTATCAACTCTGTTGTCACGTATGATTGGATCAGAGAGGTCAACCAATAAACAAGCCGCTTCACTACGCAGCGTATTCAGACCACACCTCCGCTACATGTCAAAATATTAAAATGCACGGAAAATACGTGTACTGACTTTTGTGAATGAATTTCGCAAAGTGGGAAACGTATTGCGAATTGGATTATTTCTATACGTGAGTATTTTTTCCAAATATTACTACACTATACAGTCGAACTTCGATGGCTCGAACCCCTTTGGGACCATGAAAATTTATTCGAGACAGCGGTAGTCCGAGCCACTGAGGGTTACTGCCAGGAGTCATAACGAGATACTTTGGAACATCTTTTCGATGTTCTATAATGAAAATGTATGCTGTGTGTATTCATAAGAATCGCCTCACCGAGGCGACTCTAATGAGTACACAAAGCATACATTTGCAGGATAAAAGACTAAAATTTCTTATTATTCCCCACTATTTCTTATGAAGAGAATTTCTCTAGGGGCTCAAGGGCGAGTTCGACTCAGCCATTGTAAGCGAGCCATCGGTGTTCGAGCCATCGAAGTTCCACTGTACTAGTATCTTGCTTTGTTTGGGCTGCCTGCTGGGAGACAACGTCTCCAGGAAATGCATCCGTCATCAGTTCAAACATTAATTTATAAACATGTTCATGTTGCATTCAGACTGGCAAACCCCATAACCTAAGAAGGAAATGCGTGAAAGATGAAAGTGGGGTCTGCCGGATAGCTTCTCCCAGAAACAGACGACTGGGACCCACCGGAACAGCATAAGCAAGGCGGCTCTAGCGGCTCCCAGTGCGTCAAACAAACTTTTAAAATATACATTACATATTCCATAATAAAAACGTTTTTCAAACAATAAATTGAAAGCAAAACAGAAAGTACTGGAGTTTTAACCTCGCAAACCTGTAGACTGATGCCGATACATATGCAAACAGTGCCGATCCCAGCTAACTGGCTAATTACAAGCTGATCCACTAGGACCATCACTGTTTGTCAGTGTTTGTTATCCTGTCAATGATTTTGACTATACCCCCTGTCTACAAGAACTGACATATCCAAATCAAAACGTGGAAGTCCACTTAAAAAATTCAGGGATGGAAGGACTGCATGTATCCTTTCAGGACCATCACCGGGCACTCTGAAATGCGACTCCACAACAATATAGATGTATCTGAAGAAAATAATTTTGTCAGGCCAGTCGTAGTGTAGTATCACAGCACACTCCCAATTACGGGATGCGTTAGCACATTCGAT
Source organism: Lucinisca nassula (assembly GCA_963580285.1). Taxonomy (NCBI): domain Eukaryota; kingdom Metazoa; phylum Mollusca; class Bivalvia; order Lucinida; family Lucinidae; genus Lucinisca; species Lucinisca nassula. The sequence continues at coordinate 32,097,050 of OY757015.1, read as the reverse complement.
ACGCTGTAAACATTGACAGGATGTGAATTATCGAGTGCTCGACCACTCGCACCCCATTCATAAATAACTAATCATTACGTCAGAAGAAAATATTGAGACACCATCACGAAAGCACGCCCATACAATTTTGATCCCTTTGAACCCCACCTCTATACAGTAAAACTGGGGTTCAAAGGGGTAAACCTTATTTCCCCTATCTCCGCCCTAAAATACCGACCGCGGGCACCCGCTATAACAGCCTCGATGAGGCGGTCCTAGCGAGTACCAACAATCCACATTCCGAATAGAAACAAGAAAACATCACAATTGTTCATCGTAAAATTTTCATTTTCCGATGATAAAAGTTACAATACATCTGTATATGCGTGCTATCGTAATGGTCCAAAACAGATCGCTCTTCGTATGCCGTCTGTGACAGGCGCTCATGCCGTGGGGTCTCACATGTCATCCCTGTCATTGAATTCCATGTGAGGCCCCAATGCATGCCAGACCCCTGGCTTGCCGACGGGACTGCAGGTAGTCGAATATGTTAGAAATTCGAAGTGAACTCATTAGGCAAATTTTTTCATGATTATACGCATAAATATACTAAGGTTTTTAAGACATTTTGGGTCATGGCTTGTCAGAAGAGCTTTAAATAGTAACATATTAGGTCGAGTATAGAAGCGCTTATGAAGATACTTTTGTCTTTGTGTTTTAAAAAAAGTACATTCTAATAAAAGGTGGAATTCGTCGCCAAGCGAATTAGTTGTACATAATGGACATGTTCGATCGTCTAGATCCATATTAAGCCATCTTCCTGTTTCTATAGGGAATTTATGGTTTGCTGTACGAAAGCGGATCATAATCATGCTTAAATGATTGGGTAAAATATGAAAAAAATTTTCAAACGCAATCGATTCCTTAAATGAATTATAGTTTTTTCCTTTAGTTGAGTTATTCAGGCATCCCTGCCATTGTTGGGAATACTGATCTAAAAGTGTTTGTTTTACGAAATGTTTAACATTGCACTGCAGTATATTATTTTGGTTCAGCCATAGGTCAGCGCGACCTACGTTGGAGAGAATATTTCTTACGTTATTAATCCATTTCGAGTCAAGATTTTCCGTGTTTTTTAAGACTTGGTACAGACGAAACGATAACTTTAAATCCTTTCCGCAAATCAGTTTGTTCCAAAAGTCAATGATTCTCGTTTTAATTATTGTCTCAATTGGGAAACGACCAAGCTCAGCATAGAGCATATATAATGGTGTAATTTTTCGCAAGAACTCTGCATGTACTCTTTCTATTAGGTCTAAATTCTCAAATCCCCATATTTCACAGGCGTAAACAAGGATTGGTAACACGGTATTATCAAATAGTTTTATTTGTAAATCTATTGGCAGATGGAAGTTATTAATTCTAGTGAAAAGAAGATACATTGCCTTTTTAGCCTGTTCAACTAAATGTTTTCTGCTATTCAAGAAACTTCGTGATTGCGAGAAGAAAATACCTAGATACTTATATTTATCACTAATTTGAACTAAATTGTCACCCAAGCGAAAATTTATTTTATCAGTTTTTCTAGCGCCAAAAATCACAACCTTGGTTTTATTTATATTTACTTTAAGCTTCCATCTTTGACAGTAATCATGAAATATGTTAAGAGTCGTCTGGAGGTCCTCTTCATTGTCCGCTAATAGAACCGTATCATCTGCATACAGTAATACAATTAGTTTAAAGAAGGTACTGAAATATTCACTGTCGCAATCAAACGATATACCTAGGTCCGATCTAGCTAGCAGAAAATCTTCAAGATCATTTAAATAAATAGAAAAAAGAACAGGAGAAAGATTTTCTCCTTATCTGACCCCACAAGAACTTGCAAAGAAAGCCGAATTTTCCCCGTTGAGGGAAATACAGGATTTGATATCATGATACATATTATAAATAACCCTAAGAATTTTACCGTTTATATTTGATTTTAATACTTTTTGCCATAAACCTACCCTCCAGACCGAGTCGAAAGCTGAAGAAAAATCAACAAAACAGCAGAACAGTTTCTTTTTCTTATGTTTCAAGATTTCAATAATAGCATTAAGTGAAAATATATGATCAAGTGTCGAGTACTGTTTCCTAAACCCGGCTTGGTTCTCCGACAAAAGCATTGAGTCATCTAAAAATTTCGAAAGACGATCATTGAGTATGGCGGTAAATAGTTTCCCTAAGCAGCTGAGAATTGTAATGGGTCGGAAATTGGCAACATCATTTAAATCGCCTTTATTTTTGTAAATTGGCTTGATAATACCTACAATCCATTGTTCTGGGAAATAGCCAGTATCCAAGATAATGTTAAACAGAAGTTCGTAAATAGGAAGAAAAACGAGTTTTGTTGATTTGATATATTCATTGACTATAGAATCATACATAACCCGGGGCCTTACTTTTTTTTAGCTTGTTGATGTTACGAAGAATTTCTTCCCTTGTAATTTTGGAATTCAAAATGTGATTTTCGTCGGACTCCTCGAAATCAAAATTAATGTGTTCTTCATCCTCGTGTGCTTGATTTATTAACCTAAAATGCTCCACAAAATGTCATTGTCCCTGTAGGTATGTAATATGAGCGGTCCTTAGCGTTCCTGCTGCTATGGTTCCTGTAGTAATGCCACTGGATAAAGCCTACTGTTATGGTCCCTGTAATTATGTAAGCTGAGCGGACATGCTGTTAAGGTATCTGTAGTTAGGTGATATGAGCGGTTATGCTGTTATTGTCCATGTAGGTATTTAAATGGAGAGAACTTGCTGTTATGGACGCTGTAGGTATGCAACTGGACAGGACTTGCTGTTATGGTGAGTAGGTATGTAACTGGCTATGACTTTAGCGGGCCTTTTATGGTCCCGGTACGTATATAACTTGATAGGTTCTGCTGTTATCCCCCCGTAGGTATGCAACCTATGCCGAACGGCTGTTACAGTCTATGTATGAATGATACCTTATCGGAGCTGCTGTAATGGTCAATGTAGGTATATAACAGGATTGGACCTGCTGTTATGGTGCCTGTAGGTTATAACTGGCATGGAATTGCTCTTACGGTCGCTGTAGGTATGTAAAGGGATAGCGCAGTGGTTAACGCGTTCGACTCATAATCGAGAAGTTGTGCGTTCGAATCCGGCACCCGTTACCGAGGTGTGTTCTCAGGCAAGACACGTAATGACACTGCTTCACTCCACCCAGGTGTAAATGGGTAGCAGTGGTGTTATAGTCACTGCCTCTCTCTCGCGCGCGTGAAAACATCCGGAATGAGTGTTCGAGAGCGATTAAATAAGCTTGAGGCTTCCATCGCAATCGAACTAAAATAAATTAGTATGGAATTGTTGATTTGGTCCATGTAGTTATTAAAATAATATGCCTTGCTGTTATTTGCCCTATAGAAGGGTAACCTGAGCTGACCCGCCATAACGGTCCCTGTAGGTATATAACTGAATTTGACCTGCTGTTAGTCTCCATGTAGGTATGTAAACTGAGCTGGCCTGCTGTTAGGGTCGCTGCAGGCTGACCTGCTGTAATGTTCCCTGTAGGTGTGTTAACTGAGCGGACTTGCTGTTATGGCCCCTATGAGTATGTAACTGAATAGAACTTGTTGTCGAGTCCACTATCGGAATGTAGACTGTGTGTAGCTGGATTGAACCGTCTGTTATGGTCCCTGTAGGTATGTAACTGGATAGGACTTGCTGTTATAGTCCCTGTTGATATATAAAATAGAAGTGAAGGCGATGATAAGGAATCGATACAAGTAACCCACGGCTCCAATCAGAGACACCACGGGAAAGAAACACAAACATGAAACAACTAGACACTAATGGAAACCTCACTAGCGGAAAGCCAAAAGGACAGTTACTTTCCCACAAAATGGTCAATTGGCTATCCAAAGCAAAATAATATAAGCAATACACACACTCAAAGACAAGTCATAACAAAAATAAACCACGACAGAAGAACCGCCTTGGAACGGTCAGGGAAACGAATTCCACTAGGGGGCTTAAATCGAGACGTTGCTTCAAATTTTGTGGGACATTTACCCGACATTGAGATCTCTGCCGCCAAATGACACCAACAGAGTTTAAAAGCATGGAGTGGCTAACCCGCACCGCTTTGCCTGGTCAGGCTTAGATCCTCTAAGCGGTTTACCAGTATTCGTGCGCGGGTCGGTTTCAGCTCTGCTTGGAAGCAGCCCATCTATTTCTTCAAGTCATTAGATATGACAATTGCAGTGGCATCGAGCAACCAAGTACGTATGAGGCACTGGCACTGACCTATCAGTTATGACTGAGGCGTGGCACTGCACTAACGAAAATGTCTGAGCCATTTTGGCAACGCCACTGCAAGCATGTCTGAGTCAGTGGAACCGTGCCAGCAAGCATGTCTTAGGTAGTGGCATCAAATGAGCGAACATGCACGTCTGTGGCTTAGGCGCCGAATCAGTAGTTAGGTATAAGACAGTTGCTCCGAGGCAACAGGCCTGTTTGAGTCAGTCAGTTTGAGCCAGCAGGCATGTCCGATGCTTTGGCACCGAGCCATTAAGTATGTTTGGTTGCAGTGGACCTACGCCTATTGACATGTCAGTGGCAGTGACATCGAACAACTAGGTACGCTTGAGGCAAAAGTTATGTCTTAGGCAGTGGCACTGAGCAAGCGGGAATGTCGGAGCCATTTGCAATGATCCTGCGGGTATTTCTGAGGTAGTGGAACCGAGCCAGCAGACATGCCTGAGGCAGTGGCACCAAGGCAGCAGGCACGACTTTAGCTTAGGCACCGAATCATCAGTTATGTCTGAGGCAGTGGAACTGACCGAGCGTGCATTTCTTAGCCAGTGTGATGCAGCAGTATCAAACCAGCAGTGACGTCTGTGGCTTTGGCACCGAATCAGCCTTTTTGTCTGAGGCAGTGGGCGCGAGTGAGCAGGCATGTCCGAGACACTGACTTATAGCCACCACACATGGCTGATGCCTTTCCAGCGATCCATAAAGTATTTGTGTGGCAACGAAACTGAGTCATTAGGCATTACATTCACAGTGTTATCGAACAACCCGGTACATGTTAGGCAGTGGCACCGGTCCGTTAGTTTAGCATCAGGCAGTGGCACTGAGTCAGGGAGAATGTCTCAGCCACTGACGACGACCCTGCAGGTATCTCTGAGGCAAAGGAACCGAGCCAGCAGAGATGTGGAACCGAGCCAGGGACACGCCTGAGGTTTAGGCTCTGAATCAGCAGTAATGTTTCAGGCAGATGCACCGAGCCAGCAGGCAAGTGTATGTCTTAGGCACTGAACCAGCGGTTATATCTGAGGCAGCGGGCCCAGCCAGCAGGCTTATCTGTGGTTGAGGTGCGGAATAACAAGTTATAACTGAGGCAGCGGTTCCGAGCCAGCAGGCGCGTGGCTTAGACGCCGTATCAGCAGTCATGTCTGAAGCAGTGGCGCCAGCCAGCAGGCACGCCTTTGGCTTAGGCACCGAATCAGGAGACTTGCCTGATGCCCTGCCACCGATTCATAACGTGTTTGTGTGACAGTCATTGACAGTCACAGTGGCATCGAGCAACCAGGTACGTTTGAAGCAGTGGCACAAATCCATCAGTTTAGCCTGAGTCAATGACACTGAGCCAGGGTGCTTGTGTCAGCCAGTGACAAGGGACCCTGCAGGTATCTCTGAGGTAGTGGAACCGAGCCTGCAGGCATGCCTGTGAAAGTGACACCGAGCAAACAGGTACTTTGTGGCTTGAGCACCGCAGTTATGTCTGACGCTGCAGCAACGAGCCAATAGGCACGTCTATGGCATAGGCACTGAATCAACAGTTATATCTGAGGCAGCGGGGCCAAGCCAGCAGGCTAACCTTTGTCTTAGACACCGACTCAGTAGTTATGTCTCGGGAAGCGGGACCGAGCACGCAGGCGCGTAAGTAGTTTAGGCAAGGAATCAGCAGCTATGTCTGAGGCAGCGGGACAGAGGCATCAGGAGCGTCTGTGGTTTAGGCAAGGAATCAACAGTTATGAATGAAGCAGCGGGACCGAAGAAGCTGGCGCGTCTGTGGCTGAGGCACCTATCAGCAGTTATGTCTGAGGCAGTGGCACCGAGTCAGCAGGCATGTCCGAGATATAGACTTTGATGCAGCAGACATGCCTGATGCCTTGGCACCGAGCCTTAAAGTATTTATGTGGCAGTGGCACTAAGTAAGAAGGCGTGACAGACACAATGACATCGAACAACTTCTGAGGCATGGGAACGGATCTATCAGTTATGTCTGAGGCAGTGGCACTGAGCAAGTGTGCATGTCTGAGCGAGTGGCAACGACCCTGTAGGTATGTCTGTGGCAGTGGAACTAAGCCAGCAGGCATGCCTGGGGCAGTGTCACCGAGGCAGCAGTCACATCTGTGGCATAGGCACCGAATCCGCAGCAGTCAAATATCGGGGAGCACTGTGACTTAGGCAACGAATCAGCAGGTATGTCTGAGGCCGTGACACCGAGCCATCAGGCCTGTCTGAGGCAGTAACTTTTAGCCAGCAGACATGTCTGATGCCCTGCCACCGATCTTTTAAGTATCTGTGTGGCAGTGATTCATGACAATGGCTGAGGCATCAAGCGTCTAGGTACGTCTGAGGCAGTGGCACAGATACAACAGTTTAGTCAAAGGCAGTGGCACGGAGCCAGCGAGAGTGTCTCAGCAAGTCAGCAATGGAACCGAGCTACCAGACATGGCCGAGGCAGTGGCATCGAGCCAGTAGGCATGTAAGTGGAAAAGGCACCGAATAAGCAGTTATGTCAGAAGCATCGGCATCCAGCTTGCAGACACGTCTATGGCTAAGGCGCCGAATCAGCAGTTATATCTGAGGCAACGGAACCAAGCCAGCAGGCATGTCTATTGCTTAGGAACTGGGAGGAAGCGGGACAGAGCCAGTAGGCGCGTCGATGGTTTAGGCAAGGAATTAGCAGTTATGACTGAGAAAACGGTACCTAAGCAACAGACACGCCTGCTGGTCAAGACATTATACATGTCTGCTTGCTCAACGTCACTGCCTCGGAAATGCCTGCCTCAGACAAAACAGCTAATTTGGAACTTTAACCACAGATGCGCCTGCTGCATCGGTGCCGCTGCCGCAGGCGTATCTGTTGATTTGGTGCCTAGGTCATAAACATGCCTGACAGTTAGGCGCCACTGCTTCAAACATTCCTTTGGAAGTGGTACAGAGCCAGCAGGCAGATGGATGGCTCAGGCACCGAATCAGCAGTTATGTCGGAGGCAGCGGCACCGAGCCAGCATGCACGCCTATGGCTTAGGCACCGAATCAGCAGTTATATCTGAGGCAGCGGAAACGAGCCACCAGGCATGTCTATTGCTTCGCCACTGGAGGAAGCGGGACCGAGCCAACAGTCGCGTCTGTGGTTTAGGCAAGGAATTAGCAGTTGTGACTGAGACAACGGTAAAGAGGCAGCAAGCGCGTCTGTGGTTTAGGCACCGAATCAGCAGTAATGGCACAAAACCATTAATTATATATGTGACATGACAAATGCAATGGCATCGAGCAGCCAGGTACCTCTTAGGCATTGGCACTGATCCATCAGTTATATCTGAAGCTGTCGCACTGAGCCAGAGCGCATGCCTGAGCCAATAGCAACGAGCCTGCAGGTATGTCTAAGGCAATGGAACCGTGCCGACAGGCATATCTGTGGCAGTGGCAGAGGAACCAGCATGCATCTCTTTAGCTTAGGTACCGAATCAGTAGATGTTCCAAAGGCAGCGGAATCGACCGGGCAGGCGCGTCTATGGTTTAAGCTATGAATAATCAGTTCTGTCTGAGGCAGCGGCACCGAATTATAGACGCCCCTAAGCCGACTAGACAAGGCATTAGACATGGTTGCTTGCTCAAAGTCACTGCCTCAAACATGCCTGCTGGCTCGGAGCCACTGTCACAGTCAAAACAGCTGATTCGGTGCCTAAGCTACAGACACAGAGGTGGCACAGGGCCAGCAGGCATGTCTGTGGCTTAGGCACCGAATTATGTCGGAGGCAGCGGCACCGAGCCAGTATGCACATATATGGCTTAGGGACCAAATCAGCAGTTATATCTGAGGCAGCGGAGCCAAGCCAGAAGGATTGTCTATTGTTTAGGCACTGGAGGAAGCGGGACCGAGCAAGCAGGCGCGTCTATAGTTTAGACAAGGAATTAGCAGTTATGATTGAGACAACGGTACATCGGTAGCAGGCGCGCGTCTGTATCAGCAGTAATGACACCAAACCATTGATTTATTTATGTGACATGACAAACGCAATGGCATCGAGCAGCCAGGTACCTCTGAGGCATTGGCCCTGATCCATCAGTTATATCTGAAGCTGTCGCACTGAGTCAGCTCGCTTGCCTGAGCCAGTAGCAACGAGCCTGCAGGTATATCTAAGGCAATGGAACCGTGCCGACAGGCATGTGTGAGGCAGTCGCACCTTACTAGCATGCATCTCTTTAGCATAGGCACCGAATCAGCAGCTGTGCAAAAGGCAGCGGCACCGACCGAGCAGGCGCGTCTGTGGTTTAGGCTCTGAATAACCAGTTCTGTCTGAGGCAGCGGCACCGAGTTATAGACGCACCTTAGCCTCAGAAGGGCCGACTCGACAAGGCATTAGACACGTTTGCTTGCTCAAAGCCACTGCCTCAAACATGGCTGCTGTCTCGGAGCCACTGCCACAGACAAAACAGCTAATTCGGTGCCTAAGCCACAGACACACCTGCTGGGCAAGACGTTATACATTTATGTTTGCTCAACGTCACTGCCTCGGGAATACCTGCCTCAGACAAAAGAACTGATTTTGAACTCAAACCACAGATGCGCCTGCTGGATTGGTGTCGCTGCCGCAGGCATATCTGTTGCTTGGTGCCTAAGCCATAGAAATGGCTGCTAGCTAGGCGCAACTGCTACAGACATTCCTTTGGGAGTGGCACAGAGCCAGCAGGCAGGTCTATGGCATAGGCGCCGAATCAGCATTTATGTCGGAGGCAGCGGCAACGAGCCAGCATGCACGTCTATGGCTTAGGCGCCGAATCAGCAGTTATATCTGAGTCAGCGGGACCGAACAAGCAGGCATGTCTATTGCTAAGGTACTGTTGGAAACGGGAACGAGCCAGTAGGCGCGTCTATGGCTAAGCCAAGGAATTAGCAGTTATGACTGAGACAACGGTACAGAGGCAGCAGGCGCGTCTGTGGTTAAGACACCGAATCAGCAGTAATGGCACCAAACCATTGATTATTTATGTGACATGACAAAAAGCAATGGTATCGAGCAGCCAGGTACCTCTGAGGCATTGGCACTGATCCATCAGCTATAAATGAAGCTGTCGTACTGAGCCAGTGCGCATGAATGCGCCAGTAGAAACGAGCTGCATGTATGTCTAAGGCAATGGAACCGTGCCGACAGGCATGTCTGTGGCAGCGGCACCTAACTAGCATGCATCTCTTTAGCTTAGGCACAGAATCAGCAGCTGTGTCAATGGCAGCGGCACCAACCGCGCAGGCGTGTCTGTGGTTTAGGCTATGAAAAAGCAGTTCTGTCTGAGGCAGCGGCACCGAAATATAGACGCGCCTATGCCTCAGATGGGCCGACTGGACAAGGCATTTGACATGTTCGCTTGCTCACAGTCGCTGCCTCAAACATGCCTGCTGTCTCGGAGCCATTGCCACAGACAAAACAGCTGATTCGGTGCCCAAGCCACAGACACACCTGCTGGGCAAGACGTTATACATGTCTGCTGGATTAACGTTTCTGTCTCGGAAATACCTGCCTCAGAATAAAAACACCTGATTTGAAACTTTTACCACAGATGCGCCTGCTGGATCGGAGCCGCTGCCGCAGGCATATCTGTTGATTTGATGCCTAAGCCATAGACATGCCTGCTAGCTAGGCGCCACTGCTTCAGACATCCCTTTGGAAGTGGCACATATCCAGCAGGCAGGTCTATGGCTTAGGAACCGAATCAGCAGTTATGTCGGAGGCAGCGGCACCGAGCCAGCATGCACGTCTATGGTTAGGCACCGAATCAGCAGTTATATCTGAGGCAGCGGAACCGAGCCACCAGGCATGTCTATTGCTTAGGCACTGTAGGAAGCGGGACCGAGCAGGCAGGCGCGTCTATGGTTTAGGCAAGGAATTAACAGATATGACTGAGACAAAGGTACAGAGGCAGTAGTCGCGTCTGTGGTTTAGGCATCGAATCAGGAGTAAAGGCACCAAACCATTGATTATTTATGTGACATGACAAACGCAATGGCATCGAGCAGCCAGGTATCTCTGAGGCATTGGTACTGATCCATCAGTTATATCTGATGCTGTCAGACTGAGCCAGCGCGCATGCCTGAGCCAGTAGCAACGAGCCTGCAGGTATGTCTAGGGCAATGGAAACGTGCCGACAGGCAAGTCTGAGGCAATGGCACCTAATTAGCATGCATCTCTTTAGCTTAGGAACCGAATCAGCAGCTGTGCCATAGGCAGCGGCACCGACCTAGCAGGCGCGTCTGTGGTTCAGGCTCTGAATAAGCAGTTCTGTCTGAGGAGCGGCACCGAATTATACACGCCCCTAAGCCTCAAATAGGCCGACTGGACAAGGCATTAGACATGTGTGCTTGCTCAAAGTCGCTGCCTCATGCCTGCCTGCTGGCTCGGAGCCACTGCCACAGACAAAACAGTTGATTCGGTGGCTAAGCCACAGACACGCATGCTGGGCATGACCTTATACATGTCTGCTTGCTCAACGTCAATGCCTCGGATAGCCTGCTGCCTCAGACAAAACAGCTAATTTGCAACTTAAACCACAGAGGCGCCTGCTGGATCGGTGCCACTGCCGCAGGCATATCTGTTGGTTTGGTGCCTAAGCATAGTCATGCCTGCTAGCTAGGCACTACTGCTTCAGACATTCCTTTGGAAGTGGCACAGAGCCAGCAGGCAGGTCTGTGGCTTAGGCACCGAATCAGCAGTTATGTCGGAGGCAGCGACATCGCCTATAAGTCCGTGGGTGTGCGTCTCTTGCCTGATTCATCCATTTGACCTGTCTCATGTCGTACGTCGGACGGTGTGTGCTCGGAGGGGGGGGGGGTGTGCTGTGTTTGCCGGGTCTTGTCCATCATCCGTATCGGTTCCAAACTTAGGGGTTGGGACACACTGATGGAAGATTAAATATTAGAAAGGTGTCTTTGTCACTAAATTTGGTATAGTTACGCCTTAATAGCCTTAACATAACTGCTGATTCGGTGCCTAAACCACAGACCTGCCTGCTGGCTCTGTGCCACTCCCAAAGGAATGTCTGAAGCAGTGGCGCCTAGTTAGCAGGCATGTCTATGACTTAGGCACCAAATCAACAGATATGCCTGCGGCAGCGGCACCGATCCAGCAGGCGCAGCTGTGGTTTAAGTTCCAAATCAGCTAATTTGTCTGAGGCAGGCATTTCCGAGGCAGTCACGTTGAGCAAGCAGACATGCATAACATCTTGCCCAGCAGGCGTCAGACAGGTTTCGTGCTCAAAGTCACTTCAAAGTTGCTTCAAACATGCCTGCTGGCACGGAGCCACTGCCAAAGATAAAAAAGCTGATTCGGTGCCTAAGCCACAGACACGCCTGCTGGACAAGATGTTATATACGTCTGCTTGCTCAACGTGACTGCCTCGGAATGTCTTCCTCATACAAACAGCTGGTTTGCAACTTAAACCACAGATGCGCCTCCTGGATCGGTGCCGCTGCCGCTGCCGCAGGCATATCTGTTGATCTGGTGTCTAAGCCATAGACATGCCTGCTAAATAGGCGCCACTGCTTCAGACATTCCTTTGGAAGTGGCACAGAGTCAGCAGGCAGGTCAATGGCTTAGGCACCGAATCAGCAGTTTTGTCGGAGGCGGCGGCGACGTGCCAGCATGCACGTCTATGCTTAGGCACCGAATCAGCAGTTATATTTGAGGCAGCGGAAACGAGCCAACAGGCATGTCCATTGTTTAGGCAATGGAGGAAGTGGGACCGAGCCAGCAGGCATTGGCACTGATCCATCAGCTATATCTGAAGCTGTCGCACGATGTCAGCCCGCATGCCTGCATGAGCCAATAGAAACGAGCCTGCAGGTATATCTGTGGCATTTGAACCTAACTAGCATACATCTCTTTAGCTTAGGCACCGATTCAGCAGCTGTGCCAAAGGCAGCGGCACCGACCGAGCAGGCGCGTCTGTGAATAAGGTTCTAAATAAGCAGTTCTGTCTGAGGCAGCGGCGCCGAATTATAGACGCGCCTAAGCCTCAGATGGGTCGACTGGACAAGGCATTAGACATGTTTGCTTGCTCAAAGTCACTGCTTCAAACATGCCTGCTGGCTCGGAGCCAATGACACAGACAAAACAGTTGATTCGGTGCCTAAGCCACAGACACGTCTGCTGGGCTAGATGTTATACATGTCTGCTTGCTCAACGTGACTGCTTCGGAAACGCCTGCCTCAGACAAAACATCTGTTTTGGAACTTAAACCACAGATGCGCCTGCTGGATCGGTGCCGCTGCCGCAGGCATATCTGTTGATTTGGTGCCTAAGCCATAGACATGCCTGCTAGCTAGGCGCCACGGCTTCAGGCATTCCTTTGGAAGTGGCACAGAGCCAGCAGGCAGGTCTGTGGCTTAGGCATCGAATCAGCAGTTATGTTAAGGCTATTAAGGCGTAATTATACCAAATTAAGTGACACAGAGGCCTTTCTGATATTTAATCTTCATCAGTTTGTCTCAACCCAAAATCTTTGTAACCGAGACGGATAAGTGGCACAGAGCCAGCAGGCAGGTCTGTGACTTAGGTACGAATCAGCAGTTATGTCGGAGGCGGCGGCACCGAGCCAGCATGCACGTCTATGGCTTAGGCACCGAAACAGAAGTTATATCTGAGGCAACGGAACCGAGCCAGCAGGCATGTCCATTGTTTAAGCACTGAAGGAAGCGGGGCCAAGCCAGCAGGCACGTCTATGGTTTTGGCAAGGAATTAGCAGTTATGACTGGGACAACGGTACAGAGGCAGCAGGCGCGTCTGTGGTTTAGGCACCGAATCAGCAGTAATGGCACCAAACCACTGATAATTTATGTGACATGACAAACGCAATGGCATCGAGCAGCCAGGTACCTTTGAGGCATTGACACTGATCCATCAGTTATATCTGAAGCTGTCGCACTGAGCCAGCGTGCATGCCTGCATGAGCCAGTAGCAACGAGCCAACATGTATGTCTACGGCAATGTAACCGTGCCAACAGGCATGTCTGTGGCAGATGCACCTATCTAGCATGTATCTCTTTAGCTTAGGCACCGGACCAGCCGCTTTGCCAAAGGCAGCGTGGTTTACGCTCTGAATAAGCAGTTCTGTCTGAGGCAGCGGCACCGAATTATAGACGCGCCTAAGCCTTAGATGGGCCGACTGGACAAGGCATTAGACATGTGTGCTTGCTCAAAGTCACTGCCTCAAACATGCCTGCTGGCTCGGAGCCACTGCCACAGACAAAACAGCTGATTCGGTGCCTAAGCCACAGACACGCCTGCTGGGCAAGCCGTTATACATGTCTGCTTGCTCAACGTCACTGTCTCGGAAATGCCTGCCTCAGACAAAACAGCTGATTTGGAACTTAAACCACAGGTGCGCCTGCTGGATAGGTGCCGCTGCCACAGGCATATCTGTTGATTTGGTACTTAAGCCATAGACATGCCTGCTAGCTAGGCGCCACTACTTCAGACATTCCTTTGGAAGTAGCACAGAGCCAGCAGGCAGGGTCCTGGCTTAGGCACCGAATCAGCAGTTATGTCGGAGGCAGCGGCACCGAGCCAGCATACACGTCTATGGCCTAGGCACCGAATCAGCAGTTATATGTGAGGCAGCGAAACCGAGCCAGCAGGCATGTCTATTGCTTAGGTACTGGAGGAAGCGGGACCGAGGCAGCAGGTGCGTCTATGGTTTAGGCAAGGAATTAGCTGTTATGACTGAGGCAGCGGTACAGAGGCAGCAGGCGCGTCTGGTGATCAGGCGCCGAATCAGCAGTAATGGCACAAAACCATTGATTATTTATGTGACATGACAAACGCAATGACATCGAGCAGCCTGGTACCTCTGAGGCATTGACACTGATCCATCAGTTATAGCTGAAGCTGTCGCACTGAGCCAGCGCGCATGCCTGAGCCAGTAGCAACGAGCCTGCAGGTTTGCTCAGGCTATGGAACCGTGCCGACAGGCATGTGTGGCAGTGGCACCTAACTAGCATGCATCTCTTTAGCTTAGGCACCGAATCAGCAGATGTGCCAAAGGCAGCGGCACCGACCGAGCAGGCGCGTCTATGATTTAGGCTCTGAATAAGCAGTTATGTCTGAGGCAGTGGCTCCGAGCTAGCAGGCATGCCCGAGGCAGCGACTTATGAGGCAGTGGCGCTGACCAATCAGTTATGTCTGAGGCAGTACAGGCATATCTGAGCCATTGGCAACGACACTGGAGGTATGCCTGAACTGAGCCAGCAGGCATGCCTTAGGCAGTTGCACCTTACCAGGAGGCACGTCTGTAGCGTAGGCGCCGGATCAGCCTTTACGTCTTAGGCTGTGGCACCGAGCCAGCAGGCCTGTTTGAGGCAGTGACTTTGAGCCGTCCTGCGTGTCTGATGCTTTTGCACCGATCCATAATGTATTTTGGTGGCACTGGCACTAAGTCTATTTGCATGTATGTCGCAGTGGCATCAAGCAACCAGGTACGTCTGAAGCAGAAGCACTGAACCATCGGTTATTTGTTCGAGGCTGTGGCACTGAGCCAGCGGGAATTCCTCAGCCATTGGCAAAGATCCTACAGGTATGTCTGAGGCAATTGAACCGAGCCACCAGGCATGCCGGGGTCAGTGGCGGCGAGGCAGCCGGCGTGACTTTGGCACCGAATCAACAGTTATGTCTGAGACAGTGTAACCGAGCCAGCGGGCATGTCCTAACGAGTAGTTAAGACCCTGCAGTTATGCGTGTGGCAGCAGCATCGAGCAAGCAGGCACTTCGGTGGCGACTGCATCGGATCAGCAGTTATTTCGAAGGTGGTGGCAACGAGCTAGCAGGCTTGCCCGAGGCAGTGACTTTCCTCCAGCAGACATGTCTGATGCCTTGCCACTGATCCATAAAGTATTTGGGTGGTATTGCAACCTGGTACGTTTGAGACAGTGGCACATATCAATCATTTTAGAATCAGACAGTGACGCTGAGTCAGTGACAACGACCCTACAGGTATCTCTTAGGCAGTGGAACCGAGCAAGCAGACATACGTGTGGAAGTGGCACCGAGCCGGCAGGCAGGTCTGTGGCTTAGGCTCTGATTCTGCAGCTATGTCTCAGTCAGAGGCACCGAGCCAGCAGGCAAGCCTGTGGTTTAGGCACCGAATCAGCGGTTATATCTGAGGCAGCGGGACCGAGCCAGCAAGTTTGTCAGAAATAAGAAGTTATTACTGAGGCAGCTGGTCCGAGCCAGCGTGTCTGTGACTTAAGCGCCGAATCAGCAGTCCCGAGGCAATGACCTTGAGCCAGCAGTCATGCCTGATGCCCTGCCACCGATCGTTAAATTATTTATTTGGCTAAGTCGTTAGGCATGCCAGTCACGATGGCATCGAGCAAACAGATACGTTTGAGGCCGTGGCATAGATCCATTAGCTTAGCCAGGAGCAGTCGGCTGGGCTTGTCTCAGCGAGGGTCAACTACCCTGCAGGTATCTCGGAGGCAGTGGAACGGAGCCTGTAGGCATGTTTGAGTAGTGGCACCCAACCAGCAGACTCATCTGTGGCTTAGGCACCCATTCAACAGTTATGTCTGAGGCAGCAGGCACGTCTATGGCTTAATCTGAGGCAGCGACACCGAGCCAGTAGGCACGTCTATGGCTTAGGAATCGAATCAGTAGATATATCTAAGGAAGGGGACAGATCCAGCCTGCGTGTCTGCGTGTAGACAATGAATCAGCAGTTATGACTGAGGCAGCGGGACAGAGGCAGCAGGCGCGTCTGTGATTTCGGTACTGAATCAGCAGTTTTGTGAGAGGCAGCGGCACCGAGCAATCATGCACGTCTGTGGCTTCGGCATGGAACCAGCGATTATGTCTAAGGCAGCGGGTCTGAGCCACCAGGTGTGTCTGTGATTTACGTAAGTTATTTCTCATACAGTGACGCCAAGTCATCAGGCGTGACCGAGGACAAGACTTTGAGGTAGGAGATATATCAGATGTCTTCGCATCGAGCCGGTGACAACTACCCTGCAGATATGTCTGGGGCAGTGAAACCGAGCCAGCAGACCTAGCTGAGGCAGTGGCATCCATCCAGCAGGCGAGTATGTGGCTAAGGCACCCAATCATCAGTTATATCAGAGGCAGCTGGGCCGAGTCAGCAGGCATGTCCGAGTCAGTGACTTTGAGGCAGCAGATAATGTCTGATGCCTTGGCACCGAATCATAAAGTATTAAATTATGTGTGGCATGACAAACGAAATAGTATCGAGCAGCCAGGTACGTCTGAGGCATTGACACTGATCCAACGGGAATGTCTGTGCAAGTGGCAACGACCCTGCCTTAGACATGTCTGTTAACATGTCTTGCCTTGCCACCGATTCATAAAGGCTTAGGCACCGAATCAGCAGTTATGTAGAATGTAAAACTATACAACTGTGGTTAAATAAGTTCTGAAGTTAGCCCACTTTATGGCGCGGGTTACGTCATACAAACGCAATGGCGCCGAGCAGCCAGATTCGTCTGAGGCATTGGCAATGGTCCACCAGTTAGTCTGAGACTGTCGCACTGAGCCAGCGGGCATGTCTGAACCAGTGGCAAAGACACTGCAAGTATGTCTGAGGCAATGGAACCGAGCCGACAGGTATGCCTACAGCAGTGGCATCTAGCTAACAGGCATGACTTTGGCTTTTGCACCTAATCAGCAGTTATACCTAAGGCAGCGGTACCTAGCCAGTAGGCGCGCAGGTATGTCTTTGGCTTTTGTACTGAATCAGCAGCTATGCCTGAGGCAGCGGCACCGAGCCAGCAGGTGCGTCTGTGGTTTAAGCTCCGAATCAGCAGTTTTGTCTGAGGCAGTGTTTCCGAGCCAGCAGGCATGTCCGAGGCAGTGACGTTCAGCAAGTAGACATGCCTGATGCTTTGGTATCGAGCAATAAAGTACTCTTGTGTTGTAGTGGCAGTAAGTAATTTGGCATGACAGACGAGCATCAAAGTACGTCTGGGGCACTCATCCATCAGTTATGTCTGAAGCAGTGGCACTAAGCCAATGGACATGTCTGAGGCATTGGTAAAAACACAGCAGGTATATCTGAGGCAGCTGAACCGAGCCAGCAGGCATGCCTGAGGCAGTTGCACCTAGCCAACAGGCCCGTCTGTGGCTTGGCTTAGGCACCAAATCAGCACTTTGCCTTAGACTGTGGCACCGAGCCAGCAGGCCTGTTTGAGGAAGTGACTGTCTGCAGCCAGCAGCTATGTCTGCTGCTTTGGCACCGAACCATGAAGTATTTTTGGTGGTTGTGGCATTAAGTATATTGGCTTTTCAGTCGCAGTGGCATCGAGCAAACCACGTACGCCTGTTGAAGAAGCACTGAGTCATAGGTTATGTCTGAGGCAGTGACACTTAGTCAGCAATGGAACCGAGCCAGCAGGCATGCCTGAGGCAGCAGCACCAATGCAGCAGGCATGACTTTGGCTTAGGCACTGAATCTGCAGTTAACTCTAAGGCAGTGGAACCGAGCCAGCGGGCATATCTTAGCCAGTGGCAACGACCATGCAGTAGTGTGTTTGGCAGCAGCATCTAGCCAGCATTCACCGATTCAGCTGTTATGTCGGAGGCAGTAGCACCGAGCTAGCAGGCATGTCCTGGGCAGTGACATTCCGCCTTCAGACATGTTTGATGCTTTGCCACCGATCCATAAAGTACTTTTGTGACAGTGGTACTTAGTCATTTGCCATGACGGCCGCAGTGGCATCGAGCAACCAGGTACGTCTGGGGCAGTGGCACTGGTCCATCAGTTTAGCATTAGTCACTGGCACTGAGTCAGGGAAATGTCTCAACAAGTGAAAACAACCCTGCAGGTATCTCTGAGGCAGTGGAACCGAGCCAACAGGCATGCATGTAGAAGTGGCACCGAGCCAGCAGGCACGTCTGTGGCTTAGGCACTAAATCAGTAGTTAACTCCCAGGCAGAGGCACCGAGCCAGCCGGCAAATCTACATCTTAGGCACCGAATCAGCAGAACAAATTTATATCTGAAGCAGCGTGGCCGAGTCAGCAGCCGCATCTATGGTTAAGACACGGAATCAGCAGTTATGACTGAGGTAGCGGGTCCGAGCCGAACGGCTCGTTGCTTAGGCACCGACCCAGCAGCCATGTATGAGGCAGCAGCACCGAGCCAGCAGACACGTCTATGGCTTAGACACCGAATCAGCAGTTATGTCTGAGGCAGTGGTGCACAGCCATCAGGCCTTCTGAGGCAGTGACTATGTGCCAGCTGACATGTCTGATGCCCTGTCGCTGATCAATAAAGTATTTGTGTGTCAGTGACACTAAATAATTAGGCATGACAGTCACAGTAGCATCGAGCAACAAGATACATTTGAGGCTATGACACAGATCCATCAGTTTAGCCTGCGGCAGTGGCACTGGGACAGCAGGCTTGTCTCAGCGAGTGACAACGACCCTGCAGCTATCGAGTGGCATCGAGCCTGCAGGCACGTCTGTGATTTAGGCAAGGGATCAGAAGTTATGTCTGATGCAGTGGCACCGAGTCAGCAGGCATGCCCGAGACAGTGACTCCGAGGCAGATATGCCTGATGCTTTGGCACCGAGGCAGTGGCAACGACCCCGCAGGTATGTCTGAGGCAGTGGAACCGAGCCAGCAGGCATGCATGTGGAAGTGGCACCGAGCCAGCAAGTAGGTCCGTGGCTTAGGAACGGGATCTTTAGTTATTTCTGAAGCAGCGGGACCGAGCAAACAGGCGCGTCTGTGATTTCGGCAAGGAATCAGAAGTTAAGTCTGATGCAGTGGCATGAGTCAGCAGGCATATCCGAGGTAGTGACTTTTGAGACAGCATATATGTCTGATGCCTTGGCAACGATCCATACAGTATTTTGGTGGCAGTGGCACTAAGTCTATTTGCAAGTTAGTCGCAGTGGCATCAAGCAACCAGGTACCCCTGAGGCAGAAGCACTGATCCATCGGTTATGTCTGAGGCAGTGACATTGAGCCAACGGGAATGTATGAGCAAATGGCAACGATCCTGCAGGTATGTCTGAGGCAGTGGAACCGAGCCAGCAGGCATGCCTGAGGCATTGGCACCAAGGCAGCAGGCACGACTGTGGCTAAGGCACTGAATCAGCAGTCATGTCTGAGGCAGTGGAACCGATCCAGCGTCATGTCTTAGCAAATGGCAGCGACCCTGCAGTTATGTGTGAGGCAGCAGCATCGAGCCAGCAGGCACGTCTCTGGCTTAGGCCCCGAATCAGCTGTTATGTCGGAGGCAGTGGCACAGAGCCAGCAGATATGTAGAATGCTCGCGCACAGACATATGAGTGTGGCAGTTGCCATGGCAGTCCTAGTTGCATCGAGCAACCAGGTACGTCTGGGTTAGTGGAACTTATCCATCAGTTATGCCTGAGGCGGTGAACCAGGGGTGAGGTCTGAATGTGTATTGTAGAACTTATCAGTTTTTATACGTCTCCAGCAGTTTCACCTCCTCGATGCGGACCCCGCCCATTGGGGCTTGAAGAAATAAATGGGCCGCATGATGCTTCCACGCAGAGCTGAATCCGACCGCACAAGAATACTGGTAAACCGCTCAGGGGATCTAAGCCTGCCCAGGCAAAGTGGTGCGAGTCGGGCCGTCCGTGCTTATAAACCCTATCGGTTTCATTGGGTGACAGGGCTTGAGAAGTCATTTCATCTCAATGTCGGGTAAAAGTCCCACAAAATTGGAAGCAATGTCTCAAAAATGACCTTTTTAGTGTTGACGGGGACTTTAAACATCAAATCAAACGGGGACTCCGGTTATCATCCAATTCTGATTTGAGTGAAATAATCTTGAAAGGGCCGTAAACAAAAACCAAACAAAGAAAAAAAAACATCCGACACTATCTGAAATATGCATGGTTAGACACCGTGAAGTACGATTTTAGGCAACTCTCAACAAAATATCTATAACTGCAACTGCTGGCATCATATCAGCAGGAAGGCACCGTATTAGCAGCAAGGCACCATATCAGCAGGAAGGAATTGAGTCCTATTGGAAATTCCGATCAAATACATACTAAATATTTAAATTTTCTCACGAAACTTGGCTCATAAATGTATAATAACATTCTAGATAATATGCAATAACAATTTGTTGCCTGTTTTTAAAAATGTTGATTTTATGAGTTGATTTCGCTAAATCGGGCTGATTTCGCGAAATCAACTTGATTTCGCATATTATACCTACCGAATAACTTGTCATGTGTGGTGCAGTTACAGCTGTAGCAAATCTTGTCTGAATAAGAGTTCTCTAGTGTTACCAGGGATCAGTAGTGTCACTTCAGCAGGAGTTTTATCTGGTAAGTTGCTTTTTTCTTTGTTTTGTTTGGTATTACGGCCATTTTAAGATAATCACTCATATCGAGCCTATAATACGAGATGGGTGAGTTCTGCAACAGAATGTCAGGTGTTGTTGACCAGGTCCAAGAAAACCACCAATCTGGCTATTCTAGCTTAATTTGGCTACTATAGCCCGATTTAGCTATTAAAGAATGTATTATACAATGTTTATGAAGGGAATCTTTCTGAGTCGGAACGAGTCGCATTTTCATCTTTTGATAAAATCAACGAAAATATATGACAAAGTCACTCGGCACAACAATTCCTCCCGAAGCGCATCCCATTTTTATGTAGAAACCTTAATTGTTGTTACTATTAGTTACAGAATGCGGAAATATCGCAAAAACCTAACACGTTTACATTATTTTCCGCTTTTTTCAACCTTGTCCGTCGAACTTTCTGTTGCTGCTCACCATTTCAATCCCAAAATGCAGCATTCCGTTCTGGTCTCCAGCCTGCAGCAGCCAAACTGAAAAATCAGGTCAAGTATGGTGGATTGTGGTTGTCAATCTGTAGAAATCGGATTGCGACTGCAAATGCTTTACTGATGTAGTTGATTATATGTTTCAGTGGCATTTCCGTGCGTTTGTGCGGGCAATATTAAGAAGATGGATAAAGATGTGAGTTGGGGCTTCTATACAACCCGTTTTATTTGCTTTCAAACCTGCTAAGCAGTGTAGAAATCACAATTCATTGGCTATTCATAGGAAAGAATGACCCCAGTAGGCACACGACGTAATTGTGACGTCAAATCGACGTAGGTACGACGTCATGACGTTTATGCAACGTCACTTCGACGTCGGTGCAACGTCATGACGTTGCACCGACGTCGAATTGACGTTGCCATAGCGACGTGTGCCTTCAGGGACGGGCCAATGTCGGGTCTATAGCAACGTCGTATCGCTGTCGGGCCGATGTTTGCCCGCTGTTGCGTGCTAGCTGTGCTACACTAAGAACTGACATTTACAAAGAATAATTATTCCATCAGACCATTAGATAATACTCTTCCCGATTGGATCATGGTTCAGAGGGTAGCTAAGTTTACCCTTTTGGTAAGATGTAGGAACTAACTTTCCCATATCACAGGTCCTTGTGTAGGGATGTCATATGACGTGTCACCAGAAACGTGTTTGACCAGTAACTGCCACGAATACAGACATGATCCACACATTTATTCCTCATGTTATTTTGCGTATACGTGGAACTAACGCATGTATTTTGTGTAATTCATGCTATACGTACATTTTAGCGCCAAGTTTGGGTATAAATAGAGTCGTTTAATAATAAAACTTTAGACACAGCTGAAGAAATCGAGGTAAGACGTTTAGTGTAATCTTTGTATCGCATTGTTTGCTTGGATGTCTTGCTGAATAGCAGTCATAGACATACAATGTTGATTGGCATTTGGCACAATTGTGATGAAGATTTACGTATGAAAATGGCTGGGTTCAATAACGATACTTTTTGGGATGTTGGAACTAGTAGTTAATATTGTGGAGTGTAGGCTAAAACAAATCTTTTATGGTTTCTGTAAGGGTCCATCCACAGCCAATGGATTCACTTGACACTCAGGGTGAATATGCACTTTCAGGAGAAGCAGCTCTTTTATTGTTTTATCTACCGTCCAATCATATAAACCCTTTTGGTTAAATTGGTTTGTTTGGTTTGCAGGGCTTGATATATCATTTAATCTCAATGTCGGGTAAAAGTAAAACAAAATTGGAAGCAAAAATCCCAAAATGACCTTTCAGTGTTGAAGGGGACGTAAAACCTCAAATCGCCAAGTTCTGCAACGTAAGATCAGGTTGTTTTTCTCCGCTTACTCCGGTTTTCGCCCACCTCTGATTAACGATCGGCTCGATATGAGTGAAATAATCTCGAAAGGGCCGTAAAACCAAAACCAATAAAAAAAAAAACAAAAAAACATCAAATCAATCAAAACAAAGATAGCAGTATTTCGTGTAAGTATGTTAATGTCGTTATTACATTCCGAGACGCAACATCATATGATAAATACACATTATTAGTCTGCCGCATGTATGTTTCCAGATCAACGTATCACACGAGACGCGGACCATCGATTGTGATGCGCAAGATCTGGAACATCCAAGAGGCGTGATAATGTGCGGCAGATCAAGTTACTTTAGTGACATTTTTTTGGCTTCTCATAAAGTCATTTTGTCAACGTCAATAGACGGGAAACGTTGACGTTACGCGCTGTGTGAAAGTGACGTGATCATTTCGAACGTCTTGTTCCGCGATACAGATGACTGATTTCTTACGTCTCAACAAATGCCGGGGCTCAGAGGTAGCAATGATAGTGATACGGAATCTGAAAACGCGAGTCGGGTGATACGGGATTCTGTATTTTTTGTGTCTGAAAAATGGTACTAGACGGTAGTATTTCGTGTAGGTATATAATAAAAGTGGATACGCAAATAACTTCAGACGAACTACACTGTGTAAAAAAGCTTATACCTTTGAAATAAGAGTCTTTTTTCTCTTGTAAAATTTTTGTGCTCTCTGTTTCCCGTCTTCTACAAAACTTGTATCTATAGGCCCTTTGTGGTGCGTTTTCGACCTACACTTCTGCCCCTTTATGTTTCTACCAGGGTTTAATTTTCCCTGTGCGGGGTGCTGAACGATTTCATTTGAATCCTGATATTAGAAAAAAAAAAGAAAAAAAAAAAAAAAAAAAAGAAGAAAATATATATATATATAGAATTTTTTTTTCAAATCCACAATGTGTCGCATATCAATTTCTTTAAATGTATTCATACGCAAGAACTGCGCTAACCAAGGTTTTATATGAATATTTCCACTTTCACATTCCCAGCAGCCACATAACGTTAACACGACGTCAGATAGACGTGAAAGTAACCTAATGACATTACTACAAAGTCACATTAACCTCAATGCAACGTCTTGACGTCTACCCAACATCAAATCTACATTTATGCAACGTTATGGCGTTCGGTACCGTCGTTCATTTGACGTTGCGCTTGTGACGTGTGGTGCTGGGTAACTATTGCACCACCACCCCGACCCCGCACACAGTTTTTGGCCGGTTATACATCAAAATAAAAAAAATTCACACTGGCGCATGTGCGCCACTCAGGAATCAATGCAAACCAGCAGGCACACGTCGCTGTGGCAACGTTAAATCAACGTCGGTGCAACTTCATGACGTGGCGCCGACGTTGATGTGACGTTACAGTCATGACATGACGTTATATCAACGTCAATCCGACGTCGCTTTTACGGCATATGCCTGCTGGGAAATGATATATACATGTAAGCACCCATGAAATCTCAGATCATCCTGCGCACCCGTGCAATGGGATCAGAGTATTCAATGTAAAGAACCCATAGCCAGGCATCGACCAGTAACTTCATGTCGTCAGAAGAAAAGTTAATCAGGTTGATAGAGATTATCGTAAATCTATTAAAAGCAGTTTTTCGCTATTATTATATACAGTATTAAACTGATGTCTTTTATTGTTCACCGTAGATTGTGACTCAGATGATGCGGAAACCAGCTGCTGACACAGCAAGGGACGCTACTCAGAGAGATAGCAGCGGAAAACCTTCGAGAAGCTGTGAGTCGTATTTTCTGTAGATTTCAAGACATTTGAAGGCGTAGAAGTTGTTTTAAGAAGTAAAAATTACCATTTCTTTGATTTTTCCAAAAAATACACTTCTCCCTATCTTGCCGTGGTGCAGCTTGCACTGATTATACAGCAACTATTTATTGACTTTATGATGACGTATTCGACATGAACCGGATTTCGTGCGACAACGTGCGAAACGAAAGTTACATGGAAGTCTTGTATTTACAATGTAAAGTGTATGACCAAAATCGGGCTATAGTAGCCAAATTAAGCTAGAATAGCCAGATTGGTGGTTTTCTTGGACCTGTTGACCTTCCGTTGCAGAACTTGGCACCCCGCTTGCTCAAACCACAGAGGTGACACATAATGATTAAGGATATTCTGCAACCAACATGGCTGAAATAGCATAATATGAGCTTTTTTCGTGACGTACTTCCGGTTCTAAAAATATGACGGGAAAAGCCCTGGCCGTCATCTGTCGTATTGCTTCAAAAGGCAGTGGGACAGATAAAGTGTTAATTACAGCATAAAACAGTGGAACTCTTTTAAACTTTTGGCGAATTCTAATGTAAGATAATGGGAGAAACACCGATATGCTGCCAGATGTGAAATTTCGCATTACGAAAATGATATATTGTACATACGACCCAACAGGGTCCCCGCCGCCCTCTCTCTCTCTCTCTCTCTCTCTCTCTCTCTTAGCACACCAACAGTTAGCGAGCGCAGGCAAATGTAAATTACAGTTTGTCGTTAAATGACGCAACTTCAACCGACATGTAGCGTGTCAACAACTTCGTGTCTACATCAAACCAACTTCAAAGCGATGCATTGAATTTGACATTGCAACGTCGATGAAACGTCAGAACGTTGCGTTGTCGATAATACGGCGTTGCTTAATAAAATGCCATTTGCCCAGTGCTCAGACCCATCAAGACTCAGTGGGATTGGAACATTAAATTCAAAACAAAGGTAGAACACCCTTTCAGTGCATGAGAATGAAACACTCCTTCGCAAGTGCAAGATTTTACAGTAAAATCTGGTAGATTTATAGATTGGTTCAACCTGCCCAGCCCTTACGTCTACATTAACCCATTTGGTACCGGAAACCCCAAAAGGGGTAAGTGACAAACAGTGCAGGTCCAGATCAGACGCAGCAGAATCAGGGCCTACACTGTTTGCAAAAAGGACGGCCATTTTCCAAATAAATTTTGAAGAAAACACAACCTGACACCCCTAAGGTTTGAAAATGACTCCTGCTATATATAAGAAGGAAGATTCCATTTGAAACAAAAAGGTTTAAGGGCATCTTGGATACAGGGATCAGTCAAACCTCTCTCTCATCTCAACGGTCACGTGACATTCAAGTGTGTTGGAGAAGTTGTCGACGGCATGACGTCGAGCCAACGTTGACTCGAAGCCCGTCTGCCAGTCCACTCATCAGGGTTTTTTTTCGATTGTCAGTATGTTTATTTGTCTGTCTAACTGTCCATCCGTTCGTCTGTTAGTCAGTCATTCAGTCAGTCGGTATGCGTGTCGTCTGTCTGTCTACTGTCAGTTTGTCAGGCAATCCTCTCTCTCTCTCTCTCTCTCTCTCTCTCTAGTGCCATCGGACATGTAACATTGAAGTGAGTTGGAGTGGGTGTCGACGGCATGACATTGAACCAGCATTGACTCAACGCCTTCTCGTCAGTCCACTCATTAGTTTATTTCGACTGTCAGTATGAACATTCTTTTTTAAATTGCATAGATAGATAGATAGATAGATAGATAGATAGATAACGAAAGTTACGTAAAAACTTATTTTGTAAATAAGCTTTCGTGAATAACGGTATGCCATGAGTCAATCATGAAGAGATTTTCGTAAATAAAAAACGGATTTAGGATAAACGAATTTCGGTAATAAAAGCAAAATATTATTCTTCCATTATCGAGGCATTATTTCAATGTAAACGGGTATATTTTCTCTCAAAATGTCTGAATATTGTTAGCATTTTAAGTTCCGCCAATACATTTGAATAGTGATGGCCATTTCAATTGTCGGCCAGTACTTTGCGCATGCGCAAGAATGACGTCATAAACGGAATTCCTAAAACCTCCTATATGCACTTGAAAAAAGCAATTATGAATTTGAGCATTTTGCAAAGTTCTGAGAAATTTTTTTCTTATTCGTGTAAAAAATAACAGGACAAAGTTTACTCAAGACAAAACCATTGAATATCTGGATTACTATAGAGAAATGTAAAATAAATATTGCAAAATATACTAATTTGATTTAGACTTAGAATCAATTTGTTTATAAATAAATAAAAAATGTATTGCCACTTGTGTATGAGTATTTGCACAGGGAAGGTGCACCGGGTCATATTTATTTCATAAAACAGCTCCAAAAGCGAATATTTAATTTGCGTTCACGTGGTCAGGGTGGTGTTAAAATTTTTTGAAACAAAATTCATCATGGCCGAACTTCTGGGGGTGTATTTACACGCAAGTTCACACGTTCGTATTGATGAAACCATGACGGAATCGCCAAGGTATTTGGTATAATCTGAAACCCCAAACCTACATTTTCAAAATCACACCAATCGATTTTCACAGAGGAACTATCACATACTTACATTATGCAATACATTTGTTGTGTTACTTCATTGGCTGGTTGTGTTAAGTTTTTCTGCAAGGAGCCGAACAACACCCTAGCTAAAACATTAGATTGATACGCCAATGCACTTTTTTGTCAGCGAAAGATCGTGCTATTTTTCGTCATATTTACATTATTGCAATAAATTTATATTCGTTATGAATTCTTCTATTAGGATTCCAAGAGATGTCATCGTCAAATAAAATTATACAGATTTATTCAATAAATACTTTTGAAACTACTTTTCACTCGTAATGTGGCTGAAGGGAGAGCACTTTTGGAGAAATACTGGTTTCCGGATGAAACCGAGTACTGTAATTATGCCCTCAACTTTGAAAAAGTTGGAGGGGCATATTGCTTCTGCTTCTTTTGTCCGTTCGTCCGTCCGTTACGCTTTTGATGCATAGCATAACTAAAGAACCGTGTATGCTAGGGTTTTGAAATTTCATATATGGATTCCTCATGGAAAATTAGCTGACGCATATTTTTTTCTCGTCCGGATTATGCCCCCTTCAAGAGTTATTGCCCTTTGAAATTTTTTTAATAAAATCTTGTCAGCAAGATATCTCAGAAACTATTGGAGCTAGAGCCTTGAAAATTGGTGATTATATTGGTGGTGATGAGTAGATGAACTGATTAACTTTTGACAAAATTCGGATAAATACTTTGTGAGTTATGGCCCTTTGTCATTTTGGTAATTTGTGCCCATTGTAATGTATGCTAAAAGTGATGCATAGCATAACTTAAGAACCGTGTATTCGAGGGTTTTGAAATTTCATATATGGATTCCTCATGGAAAATTAGCTGACGCGTATTTTTTTTCTTGTCCGGATTATACCCCTTTTAAGAATTATTGCCCTTTGAAATTTTTTTAATAAAATCTTGTCAGCAAGATATCTCAAAAACTATTGGAGCTAGAGCCTTGAAAGTTGGTGAATATATTGGTGGTGATGAGTAGAGGAACTGATTAACTTTTGACAAAATTCCGAAAAATACTTTGTGAGTTATGGCCCTTTGTCATTTTGATAATTTGTGCCCATTGTAATGTATGCTAAAAGTAATGCATAGCATATCTTTAGAACCGTGTACGCTAGGGTTTTGAAATTTCATATATGGATTCCTCATGGAAAATTAGCTGACACGTATTTTTTTTCTTGTCTTGATTATGCCCCTTTTAAGAGTTATTGCCCTTTGAAATTTTTTTAATAATTCTTGTCAACAAGATATCTCAAAAACTATTGGAGCTAGACCCTTGCAAGTTGGTGAATAGATTGGTGGTGATGAATATATGATGTGATTAACTTTTGACAAAATTCCGAAAAATACTTTGTGAGTTATGGCCCTTTGTCATTTTGGTAATTTGTGCCCATTGTAATGTATGCTAAAAGTGATGCATAGCATAACTAAAGAACCGTGTACGCTGGGGTTTTGAAATTTCATATATGGATTCCTCATGGAAAATAAGCTGGCGCGTATTTTTTTCTCGTCCGGATTATGCCCCCTTCAAGACTTATTGCCCTTTGAAATTTTTTTAATAAAATCTTGTCGGCAAGATATCTCAAAAACTATTGGAGCTAGAGCCTTGAAAATTGGTGATTATATTGGTGGTGATGAGTAGATGAACTGACTAACTTTTGACAAAATTCCGAAAAATACTTTGTGAGTTATGGCCCTTTGTCATTTTGGCAATTTGTGCCCATTGTAATATATGCTAAAAGTGATGCATAGCATATCTTTAGAACCGTGTATGCTGGGGTTTTGAAATTTCATATATGGATTCCTCATGGAAAATTAGCTGACGCGTATTTTTTTTCTCGTCCGGATTATGCCCCTTTTAACAGTTATTGCCCTTTGAAATTTTTTTCATAAAATCGTGTCAGCAAGATATCTCAAAAACAATTGGAGCTAGAGCCTTGAAAGTTGGTGAATAGATTGGTGGTGATGAGTAGATGAACTGATTAACTTATGACAAAATTCCGAAAAATACTTTGTGGGTTATGGCCCTTTGTCATTTTGGTAATTTGTGAAAAACTTTGTCATCGTTCTAGCGCCTACATTTCTTCACCAATTTCAATATAACTTCACACAAATGTTCCTTATAAAAAATCTCGAGCGAGTTCGACTTCAAGGTCATTGTTGTGGAAATCCACAATGATTAATTATGCTTATATTTACTTATATATGTAAAATCAGTTCAATTTCTGCATGTTTAATGATTTCTATCAATACTTAACTTCACTATCTATAAAATTTAAATATGGTTTAAGTTAAATGACGTCATCATCATGACGTAACGTCTTTATGACGTTAAGGTTATAATTACGTTAGTAACAGAGACTAGAGAAGAAGTAAGAACAGAAAGAAGCTAAAGATAATAAATAAAAGTCTACAAACTACTATTTGGAACTACTAGGAACTACTACTTGGAGAATAAACTATAAACTACTATTTGGAACTACTACTTGGAGAAACTACTATTTGGAACTACTATTCAGCAGGATAAGAACTATTTCTACTATTTCTATGACAGAACTATTATTGAACTATTATATATATTATTATTACTTCATAACTGTTTATTTATGTGGCTAATTATATAGATGTTGGGACAAATGACAACTTCATTGTGTTGTTTCCTAAGAAAGGAAGAAAGTTTTGCCACATAATTGGTGCCGGAACCCATATAAACAGAATCGGGGCCTAGAACAATTGAAGAAAATGTCAGCTATCACCCACCTAAAGAGGAATAGGATTCTATATAAAAATCTCCTTAACAAGGAGATAGTTACTGGCAGAAGTCACTTGGATCAGGATGTCAGGGAAGTAGATTTAAAAGTGTTTTTGCGCAAGGTAGAAACTTGCATTAAGAGATTAAATGAGTGGGTGGATAAACTAAACAGCACAAACGAAAGACTTTCGCGCGAAAGCTCAGCTGAACTGGAACAGTTGATGGATTCAGACTACTCTTTGATGGAAACAGCATTTGAATGCCTGGGGGAACTCGAAATCTTCCATAAGTCTTTGGAAGATATGTCATTAGGGGCCCAGCCCTATACAGCAGCTACTGCAAATGAAGGAATAACCCAGATTCAAGCTCAAATGCAAGAACTACAAATAAAACAGCATTATAGTTCAATAAAACTTCCTAAACTTGACATTCCAACATTCAATGGGGATAAAATGAAATGGACTGAGTTTTGGGATACTTTTGAAGCTACCGTTCATCACAATCCCACGTTGTCAGATATTGAGAAATTAAACTACCTGATCAGTAAACTAATAGGAAAAGCAAAGGATGCTGTTTCCGGAATTTTACTATCAAATGACAATTACTCTGTTGCGGTTAACTTACTGAAAGACAGATTTGGAGATATAGAAGGTGTGATAAACTGCCATTACACGGAACTCATTAATATCTCTCCAGCTATCAACAGTTCTAGAGGACTTCGCACACTATATGATGTGATTGAGAAGCATTTGAGAAGTTTGGAGGCTTTAAAGCAAGATATCAACCAAGAGGTATTTATTTCCATGATTCTTTCAAAGATTCCCAAAGATGTTCTTGTTCAGCTTCAGATACAAAAGGGTGCTAAAAATAAGTGGACAGTGACATTGTTAAGAGAACTGTTCAATGACTATATCTCTGCAAGGGAGAAAGCTGAAGAACATACTGAACATGCACGAATACCGGTAACTGTGAGTAGGAACACAGCCATGCCCCCTCTAAGGCTGTCTGCAGAAGCTCTAATGGCAGGACCAAGGATCCAGTCTCGTCAGTTTGAGAGAAATAACAGATCTTGTAGATACTGTAGAGGGAAACATTGGAATGACGAGTGTCCGATCTATACAACAGTTGATGCAAGAAAGCAGAGAATAAAAGGAAGTTGTTTTCTGTGTTTAAAACAAGGGCACAAAACAAATGAATGTACTCTCACTAAAGAATGTTACTATTGCAAACAGCCAAATAACCATCACAGAAGTTTGTGTCCCCAGCAGTTTACTTCTACAGGCCATGGTCTATCGGTTCATCAAGAGTCTGCTCACTTGATTGAAGAGGTACACGAAGATGATGATTTAGAGGTAACTGAAAATGCACTGCTGTCATCAGGAGAGTCTGTTCTAATGCAGACAGCAAAAACCAATGTGAAAAATCCCAGCAATGATCTAAATAAGAACATTCGTTTGCTTTTAGACACAGGGAGCCAGAGAACGTACATCACAGAAAATCTAGCTAAAGCACTTGGACTGAAAATGGGAAAAGTAAATGACATTACACTTGTAACCTTTGGGTCAAAACGTCCACAGAAAATAAAGTCACCATCGACAGTGCTTGACATTACTCTGAAAGATGGAAGCTTTCTCACTATCCATGCCAATGTAATCCCAAGTATTACAGGTTCTACTTTTCGAGGTCCCATCCACATTGGCTCCCTTCAAGACAATGGGCATTTACTCTCTCAGTATACATTGGCGGACACAATACCATATCAAAGAGAAAGTTCTTCAATTGATCTTCTTGTCGGCAATGACTATTACCTAGATTTGATGCTTTCTCAAAAGGTGGAAATTACGCCAGGACTGTACCTCCTAGAGTCAAAGCTCGGATGGATACTAACAGGACGTACATCAGAATTAAATGAAAAGAATCAGGAATCTAGTATGTTGGTGTTAACATATGGAAAATACATTGAAAGAGAGACACATCTTTATACAGGCGTTGACAGATCACTTCCTGTAAAAGCAGATTTGAATGACTTCTGGAACCTAGAGACAATTGGTATTCAAGACTCAAAAGTTGACCCTCAAGATAGTGAGGCATTGAAGTCTTTCCATGAAACATTACAGTATGGTGATGGACGATATTATGTAAGCTGGCCATGGAGAGATGAACTGATTGGCCTACCAGAGAATAGAGAGCTCGCTTTCGGAAGACTGAAATCACTAGTTCGTAAGATGAACAACAATGCTGAATTGGCCAGACAGTACAACAACATTATACAGGACCAACTAGAACGTGGTATTATTGAAAAGGTAAAGTCTGAGCGAACTGATGGAATCAAGCACTACATACCCCATCACGCCGTAATAAACCCGTCAAAACCTACAAACAAGGTAAGAATTGTATATGATGCTTCTGCGAAAACTAAACAAGAAAACAAAAGCTTGAATGAATGTCTCTATCGTGGCCCTGTTATGTTACAGGATTTAACAGGAATCCTTCTTCGTTTTAGACTCAACAAAGTAGCAATAATAGCAGACATTGAAAAGGTACAGGTCATTCTGTAAATAACATTATTATACAACCAGTGCAAATTCTACATCTAGATTCAAAATAATCAAAAGACATGAAGCTGAACTGAAATGGATTAAATTTTTACAGACCCCTTTTCCACTGGGATTTAATGACAACATTTATCATGAGGGTAATATTTCCATAATGCCGGACTTTGATATTTTCTCACTCCTGGAATGTCGAAAACGCAGAACTAGATCTCACGGCACCAGGAAAAATGGTAACTTTAAACGTAAATCACGTGCGTTTAAACGAAACAATACTAGACTGAAGTGACTGTCAATTATATTATTAAATCATGGACGCCACTCTATGCTTTCATTTTTAAGTTCATTACCCGTTTCTGTTTTACGTCTTCTGGACACCGAGGCGAATAAATTCTACGATAGTTCTCATCAGTTATATGATGCGGCTCTCTTAACTAGAGGCTATACTCAGCATACTCTCCGTCCTTACATTGATTCTGAAATTAATCATAAACGTCATTTCTTCAAAATATCCTTCATTAATAAGGGTATGGATTTTATAGATTTGCCCAGTATCTTCCGTGAGAGATCGGTGCTTTCTTCCATTCCTGCTTATTTTCAAAATACTGAAACACCTATAATTTGCTATAAATATAACAAACCTGTTAGATCTATCATTTTTAATTTCAATAAACTTGTTTCAGATCTTGATATTGATACTAATACTCCTGATTCATGTGATTGTAAAAACTCAAAGTATTGCTATCCTGCTGCTGGTCATGTAATTACTGGCAATTTCAAAATTATTCCTGATTCTAGGATAAGGAATATAATTTCTAAAGGACCGAAATATCGGTTTCCTTCTAAAATTGATTTCAGTAAATGTAGAGATGAAATCGCTGCTTCCTTGAATGAATTCGGTAATCGATGGTGTAAGCGAGAGTATGTTGAGTGTAAAGCCCTAAAGGACTGGAAACTTAGCATTTTAAGACTAGTGAATAAACGCATTTCTTTCTATTCTCAAAATACTAACTTATTACCTCCTAAGCCCAAGACGTCTTTACGTCATCTTAAACTAGGTATTCAAGAATTTCATAAGAAGTTTGTTTTGGCCCCTGCAGACAAGGCCGCTAACAACGTCGTTGTTGTGTGACGGCTCCACTATGTTAACACGCTTAAGCAGGAGCTTGGTGGTACTAAGGCCTATGAACTTCAGCCTTTGGCTGAAGAGAGAGCTATAGTAGATAAACATGTTTGTCTTTCAGCCACCAAGTTTGCTGTGTGTGTTAACGAAGGCCAAGACAAGCTTCCTACGCTATACTGGTTACCAAAACTTCATAAAAAACCTTACAAAGCACGGTTTATTGCAAATTCTAGTTCTTGCACTACCACTGAACTTTCTAAATTATTAACTTCCTGTCTTACTGCTATTAAAACGCATGTAATTAAATATTGTGATAAAGTCTTTGAAAGATCAGGAAGAAATCTGTTTTGGTCTATAAAAAATTCGAATGAGGTTTTAAATAAATTGAAATCTAGACAGTTTCGTGCTTCTAGTCTGTATACCTACGATTTTTCCACTCTTTACACTACACTTCCTCATAATCTTATAAAAGAAAGGCTTAATGATTTAATTGGATGGGCTTTTCACAGAGAAGATTCTCTGTATCTTGCATGTAATGTCAGAAATGCATTTTTCACTTCTAAAGAGCATATGAATTATACACTTTGGTCATGTCAGAAAGTGTGTGATGCCCTCACCTTTCTACTTGACAATATTTACATTAGATTCGGTACTAAGTTATTTAGACAAATTGTGGGTATTCCGATGGGTACTAATTGCGCACCTCTTGTGGCTGATCTGTTCTTGTATTGTTATGAAAGAGACTTCATTTTGTCGCTTTCCATTGATAACCAATCTGAAATTATTGAAGCTTTTAGCTCTACTTCTAGATATTTAGATGATTTATTAAATATTGATAATACCTATTTTGATGGTTTGATCAGTCAGATTTACCCGCTAGAACTTCAGTTAAATAAAGCAAATTCTTCTGATACCGAGGCCCCGTTTTTGGATTTACATCTATCTATTGTAGATGGATTTGTTTCGTGCAAAATTTATGATAAACGCGATGACTTTGATTTTGAGATTGTAAATTTTCCTTTTTTGGATGGTGATGTTCCTCGTGCGCCATCCTATGGCGTTTATATTTCGCAATTAATTCGATTTGCTAGAGTGTGTAGTCATGTAACTGACTTCAACACTCGTAATAAATTATTAACGGCTAAACTCCTTAATCAGGGTTATCGGTACCATAAACTACGCAAAGCCTTTTCAAAATTTTATAGACGCCATTCTGATTTAATTTCAAAATTCAATATTGGACTTAAATCTCTTCTGCAACAAGGTCTATCGGAACCCGAATTATATGGTGACTTAGTATATAAATTCAGAAAAATATATAACCGCAATGACTTCAGCACCCAATTTCGTAAAATCATTCTTCGATATAAAAAGATTGGGTACAACATGGATATTATACGACAGACTGCATGCATGGTAGTTAACCCAATCACGGTTGGCAACTTTGCTTCCCTCTTTAATTGCACGCCGGTGGGTCAGGCCTCAGATTCTATGACGGCTCCAACGTAAAGGCTTATTGAAAGTTAAAGATATAATGTTGGTTGGTGCCTGATGCTCTGTCTCTGGTCGGGCTCATCGGAGTCTAACTGTTGGTTTTCTTTTGCTCCAGCATTTCAGTGGTTTCTTGCTGTCGAGTCCTCACCGTTGTCTCACCTCTGTGGTTCTTTGATTTCTGTGTTCACGGAGATGTTGCACTGATGAGTTAGGAGGCCTTCATGCGGACTGAACAAATTTTTTGTCTAAATCGCGACGGAAGTAAGGGCGAGGATTGTGGCCACGTAAAATCGATTTAAGCCCCCCAGTGGAAATCTTCCACTGACCGTTCCAAGGCGGCTCTTCTGTGGCGATTTATTTATGTTGTTGTTTGTTACTTACTGTGTGTATCACTTGTGTCTTTTAATTTTGGATGGCCATATGGCCATTTTGTGGGAAAGTAACTGTCCATATGGCCTTCCTTTGTTTAGGTTTCCATTATGGTCTGGTCGCTTAATGTTTGTATTTCTTTCCCTTTGGTGTCTTTTATGGATGGAGTAAGTTAATTGTATCAATTCCTGATCTTTGTTTTACTTCTACTTTCTTACAACTAGGACTAAATGAAAATGCCAAGGATGTGACACGATTCCTTTGGTTGAAAGATACTAGAGTTATGAGGGCTGAAAACAACATAGAAATCTATAGATTCTGCAGAGTCCCCTTTGGGGTCATCTCAAGCCCTTTTTTACTAGCGGCTACTCTGGACTTCCATTTAAAGGCCTACAAATCGGTTACAGCTGAAAGAATAAGGGATAACATTTACGTGGACAATGTGATAACTGGCACTAATTCTACAAAAGATGCCATTCTGTTCTACAGAAGTTCAAAGCAAATATTTGATAAAGCTGGTATGAATTTGCGGGACTGGGCGTCAAATGATCCACAGGTACTGGATAAAATACCCGTCAATGACAGATTCCAGGGACAGAAAATAAAGGTGTTGGGGCTGACATGGACTACAAATGGTGATAGATTATCCCTAGGTCATACTAACTTTAAATCAATAACAGATCTATCAAAACGAACAGTTTTACAGCAGATAGCATCAGTGTATGATCCACTGGGCCTATTCAGTCCAGTTACATTGAAGGGAAAGCAATTTCTACAAGAATTATGGATCAAAAAACTTGACTGGGATGAAAGTTTGTCACCACAAGACTGTACAAAGTGGGGAAAAATTAGGGAAGATCTTAAAAAACTAACTAGTTGCACATTTCCCAGATACATTGGGCTGGACGGAACAAAATCCAATCAGATAAATTACCACCTACTTGGATTCTGTGATGCTTCCAAACATGCATATGCTGCTGTAGTTTACTTGTATCAGGCAAATGGAGACACTTGTAAAGTAGATCTTGTTTTTTCCAAACTCCGACTTGCTCCAACACAAACTGTGAGCATTCCTCGACTCGAACTACTTGCCGCATTCATTGGTACAAGAGCTACCCAGTTTGTAGACAAGCAACTAAGATTGAAACTGACTAAAAACATCTCTGGATTGACTCACAGTGCGTACTGAACTGGATAGCAAGTGGGAAACATTCATCCAAATTCGTGGAAAACAGACTAGTGGAAATATGCAAACAGAGAGATCTCATCTTTCACTATATTCCTTCAAAGGACAATCCTGCGGACATAGCAAGCAGAGGGTGTTGCACAGATGATCTTCTACAAAGTAAACTCTGGTGGCATGGCCCAGACTGGCTCCTCGACCACAATCATGTCTGGACTGTATGGAATGAAGCTACTTCTAGCCACGCTACTAGCGCTCATTCATCTATGTATGAAGCACATCTTTTGACAGGGGAGAATAATCGGGAAACAAAAGTTCTATCAAAGGGGCCATTTGGAATTAGAAGCGATAGGTATTCCTCAATGACAAAGCTCCTCAGTGTGACAGCTTTGGTTTCTCGATTTATTAAGAAACTAAAAAGGGAAACTACCTCAAATGGAATTATAGAGACGTTTGAGATTGAACGTGCTGAAAAACTCTGGCTAATACATGTCCAAAGGCTTCATTATAGTGACCTATTCGAGTCTATTCAGGAAAACAAACCAAACAATCTTAAGGCACAATTGGGTGTTTACATTGATCAGAAAGGTCTACTGAGATGCCAAGGAAGATTAGAAAACTCTGACATATGTGATGAAGCTAAACATCCTTTGCTGATGCCTAAAAAAGACAGGTTCACTGAATTACTGATAGATCAAATCCACAGAAAATTACATCACATTGGTGTAGCCCAAACCTTAGCTCAAATTCGGCATAAATACTGGATACCCCAAGGACGATCGGCTGTCAAAAGAGTATTGAAAGCCTGTACAGTGTGTAGACGTTGGGAAGGCG
The DNA here is from genome assembly GCA_963580285.1 of Lucinisca nassula. Taxonomy (NCBI): domain Eukaryota; kingdom Metazoa; phylum Mollusca; class Bivalvia; order Lucinida; family Lucinidae; genus Lucinisca; species Lucinisca nassula. The sequence continues at coordinate 32,059,882 of OY757015.1, read as the reverse complement.
GTCCATATAGAATGCCCAAAATACCATCATTGCCAAGAGAGCGTGTCAAGGAGGCTGTCCCCTTCACGCATAGTGGAATTGATTACTTTGGTCCAATGTTTGTGAAAGAAAACATGGGTACACGAAAGGTATGGGTTTGCCTTTTTACCTGCCTGGTTACTAGAGCTATTCACCTAGAGCTAATGCAAGACATGTCGACACAACAGTTTTTACTGGGATTCAGAAGATTTATAGCGAGGCATGGAAGTCCCCAAGAAATAATATCTGATAATGCAGCACAATTTAAACTGGCAGCAGAAACCATAGACACAATGTGGTGTCAAATATTGAAAAAACCAGATGTAGTCTCCTATTCGGTGAATGAAAGGATCAAATGGAAATTTATAGTAGAACTTGCTCCCTGGATGGGAGGGTTTTATGAAAGATTGATAGGACTTGTCAAAAGATCACTGCGTAAAACAGTTGGAAAAGTATGCTTGACCAATGACCAGCTACTCACAGTGCTAAAAGAAGCTGAAGCGGTCATAAACTCACGACCACTGGTCTACATTGGAGAGGACATAAACTCCGGTATGGTACTTACGCCAGCTCATTTCTTGTCTCTTAATCCTAAGATTGGTTTTTCAAAGTTAGATATAGAAGATGATGATGATAATGAGTTCAGTCCAAAAATCAGTTCAGCAGAGACTCTGATTAAAACTTGGAAAAAAGGATTAAAACACCTGAACAAATTCTGGCAAGTCTGGAAAAGCGAATATTTACTTAATTTGAGAGAAAGAACGCAGAATAAGTTGAAAGCACCAAGGAAACAAGCACCTGTTCAAGCTAAGGTTGGTCATGTTGTAATTATTAAAGACGATCTACCAAGAGGTTGCTGGAGGATAGGCAAAATCGTTGAGCTACTAAAGGGTAGAGACCAAGAGATACGAGCAGCCAAAGTTTGCTTACCATCAAAGACAGTAATAGGTCGTCCATTGAACATATTGTACCCAATAGAATGCCCAGAGGACGACATGGACACAGATGACAAGCCGCCAGAAAGTGGCTCACAGGAAAGGTGTCAGAGTGAGGACAGAACTGGTAGACGCCGTCCTAAAAGACAAGCCGCTGAAAGAGCAATTCAACAAATAAGCAGACAGTTAAACACAATCAATGATGACCAAGATTACTTTTCATAAGAGAAAAAAAGATGAGACATTTATTGGCGTGGGAGTGTTGTGGAAATCCACAATGATTAATTATGTTTATATTTACTTATATATGTAAAATCAGTTCAATTTCTGCATGTTTAATGATTTCTATCAATACTTAACTTCACTATCTATAAAATTTAAATATGGTTTAAGTTAAATGACGTCATCATCATGACGTAACGTCTTTATGACGTTAAGGTTATAATTACGTTAGTAACAGAGACTAGAGAAGAAGTAAGAACAGAAAGAAGCTAAAGATAATAAATAAAAGTCTACAAACTACTATTTGGAACTACTAGGAACTACTACTTGGAGAATAAACTATAAACTACTATTTGGAACTACTACTTGGAGAAACTACTATTTGGAACTACTATTCAGCAGGATAAGAACTATTTCTACTATTTCTATGACAGAACTATTATTGAACTATTATATATATTATTATTACTTCATAACTGTTTATTTATGTGGCTAATTATATAGATGTTGGGACAAATGACAATTTCATTGTGTTGTTTCCTAAGAAAGAAAGAAAGTTTTGCCACAGTCATGACCACAAGGTCAAGGTCACTGTGGCTATTTTTAGAAAAACTTTGTCATCGCTCTAACGCCTACATTTCTTCACCAATTTCAATATAACTTCACACAAATGTTTCTTATGACAATATCTCAGCGAGTTCGACTTTCAAGGTCATGACCTCAAGGTCAAGGTCACTGTGGCTATTTTAAGAAAAAATTTTGTCATCACTCTAGCGCCTACATTTCTTCACTGATTTCAATATAACTTCACACAAATGTGCCTTATGGCAATATCTTGAGCGAAGTCGACTTTCAAGGTCATGACCTCAACGTCAAGGTCACTTTTGCTATTTTTAGAAAAACTTTGTCATTGCTCTAGCGCCTACATTTCTTCACTGATTTCAATATAACTTCACACAAATGTTCCTTATGACAATATCTCAAGTGTGTTCGACTTTCAGGGTCATGACCTCAAGGTCAAGGTCACTGTAGCTATTTTTAGAAAAATTTTGTCATTGCTCTTGCACCTACATTTCTTCACCGATTTCAATATAACTTCACACAAATGTTCCTTATGACAAATTGACAATATCTCTAGCGAGTTCCACTTTCAAGGTCAAGGTCACTGTGGCTATTTTTAGAAAAACTTTGTCAATGCTCTAGCGCTTACATTTCTTCACCGATTTCAATATGACTTCACACAAATGTTCCTCATGACAATATCTCAAGCCATTTCAACTTTCAAGGTCAAGGTCACAATGGCTATTTTTAGAAAAACTTTGTCATCGCTCCAGCGCCTACATTTCTTCACCGATTTTAATATAACTTCACACAAATGATCCTTATGACAATACCTCGAAAGAGTTCGACTTTCAAGGTCAAGGTCGCTGTGGCTATTTTTAGAAAAACTTTTTCATTGCTCTAGCGCTTACATTTTTTCACCAATTTCAAAATCGATTCACACAAATGTTCCTTATGACAATATCTGTAGCGAGTTCCACTTTCAAGGTCAAGGTCACTGTGGCTATTTTTAGAAAAACTTTGTCAATGCTCTAGCGCTTACATTTCTTCACCAATTTCAATATTACTTCTTACAAATGTTCCTTAAGACAATATCTCGAGCGATTTCGACTTTCAAGGTCAAGGTCACTGTGGCTATTTTTAGAAAAACTTTGTCATCGCCCTAGCGACTACATTTCTTCACTGATTTCAATATAACTTCACACAAATGTTCCTTATGACAATACCTCGAGTGAGTTTGACTTTCAAGGTCAAGGTCACTGTGGCTATTTTTAGAAAAAACTTTGACATGGCTCTAGCGCTTACATTTCTTCACCGATTTCAGTATCACTTCACACAAATGTTCCTTATGACCATATCTCGAACTATTTCGACTTTCAAGGTCAAGGTCACTGTGGCTATTTTTCGAAAAGCTTTGTCATCGCTCTAGTGCCTACATTTATTGATGGATGTTAATAGAACTTCACACAAAAGTTTCTTATGGTAATATCTCGAGTTGCTTTGACTTTCAAGGTCATTACCTCAAGGTCAAGGTCACTATGGCCATTTTTAGAAAAACTTGTTCATTGCTCTACCGCCTGCATTTATGATTTTAATCTAACTTAACACAAAAGATGCTTATGATAATATCTTGAGCAAGATCTACTTCGCGGCCATGGCCTCAAGTCAAGGTCCCTATGACTATTTTTAGAGAAATATTGTCATCACTCTAGAACCTACATTTATGGATGGATTTTTAAACAAACTTTACACAAATGTTGCATATGATAATATCTCAAGCAAGTTGGACTTTTGCCATTTCAGTGTTTCCCACACACGAAGTTGTCTTGTGCGAGGGGATTTGTATCGCATGCGATGCCTTGTTTTTTTTTAATAAAATCTTGTCAGCAAGTCCATATCTTGAGAACTATTAGAGCTTCATTAATCATTCTTGGTACAAACTTGCATCCAGGCATTGCAACTTCAACGCAAGCATCCATATCTGACCTTGACCTATATTTCATGGTTCACTGACTTCGTGAATTATTGCGACCACCCTGACTTTCACCATTTCTTGAAAACTATTAAAGCTTTTTAAATTATAATTGGTACAAACTTGCATCTAGGAATTGCAACTGCAACGCAAGCATCCATATTTGACTTTCACCCATATTTCATGGTTCACTGACTTTGTGAATTATTGCAACCACCCTGACTTTCTATCTAATGTAAGAGTCCATTTCTCAAGATCTATTAGAGCTTCTTTAATTGTATTTGGTACAAGCTTGCATTTAGGAATTGAAACTTCAATGCAAGTATCCATTTCTGACATTGACCTACATTTTATGGTTCACTGACTTTGTAAAATAGTGTGACAACCCTAACTTTCATCCTGATGTAAGAGTCTGTTTTTAAGAGTTTCATTGATGATACTTGGTACATGCTTGCAACTAGGAGTGAAATTTTTATGCAGGCATCCATGTTTGACCTTGACCTAGATTTCATGGTTCGGTGACTTTGCGCCCCACAGGCGCGACATAGCCTTCGGGGGAATTCTTGTTGTATGTTTTTGAGTCTTTAACAATATTTGTTGAATATTTTGCCATCTAAGGACAAGCAAAGGTTGGGGCATTGTGTTTTACAAACACCATTTCTAGTTTTTAGACAAGTTTGACTTTTACAAGACTTTTGTCATCGCTCAAAACGGTAGAAATGTATCGAGTAAAAGTGTTTCAGTGTAGCCTACATTTACTTTGGCAGCATTTTCAAACTAAATTTGTTTTCAGACAACCTCAGCCCTGCTCGCGAGCACTTATACACGGCATAGGCCGGTCGTCAAAGAATAGTGTTGTTGTAAACGCCCAAAGGCGTAGTCAAAGACGCTGAACCAGATATGAATCCGGTAACCAGATTGATGTCACAAACTGTCCATTTTTCATGGAGGAAAACAATGCTCGCAGCGACCATTTTCAAGTGATTTTATCAATCATTTTCTTTAAACCACAACCCTTTTTCGTATTTTTCGCCTTTACATATTAAGTAAGTTATTGTACATCCCCTGGTCAAACTACTGCATATCGATCCGTCATTATTTTATGAAAATCCTCATATAAGTCGTTGGTACCAAATGTAAACATTAGACACGTGTGAGAAGTATACTTCACCACCTAGTTTTACAAAACCGTTACACAGCATTTAGCATGATTGTATTGCATTTTTGAGATGTATTATAAATGATATGTTTGACAAAAATATATAAACTTAATGGAGATTTTAGACGAAATAAAATTTAATAGCAACTTTAAAATCACAGTAGCTAGTGTTAAAAATTGGTCGTAATTTGTTCCCTTCCTTTTTCTCTACCTGAAAACATTACACAGGTGTGTTGAGTCAGTCACAAAAATAAACTTATCTGCCAATTTATTCCAATGAGTGCAAGTTTATCTCTCCATACACAGAAAGGACTTCCTTTATTGTGTCCAGAAATACATGTGTAAAATAAAAGGCAAGATTTTTTTCCAGAACACAAAACATGCCTTGGTTGAAAACAGTTTATTTGAATTCAGTGCAACTAATCAAAATTTGGATTCCTGATGCACCTTAAGGGAACATGTAACTACTCAGTGATTTCTTTTTGTCATTGTTACTTGTGGGAATTTTCCAGTTTTGATACACAAAGTTTGGCATTTTTCAGGTGAGTGAAGAAAAAACTCTGAACAATATTTTACTTTTCTAACAGGTATTTAAATAACTCAAGTCAAGAATTCAAGTTTATGTTCCAATTATATTAGTTGGCTAAAACAAAAGGGTTGCATTCAATTTCTTGCATATTCAGAGCCACTGCCATTCTTGCTCATTTGTCAAGGCGGCCATGTTGAATGTCCTTAAGCCAGTGCTCTTATTCCCTATGCTATGGAGGACCAAAACAACTGATAAGTTATTTGTTTCAGTGTCGCTTTTGCGTCCCGGCCAGTATTATGTAGGTCATTTGCAGACGTTGTGCGTATTAATGAACAAAGGCAAATAATTCCAAAATGTAAACATATGAAGGTAAGACAGTTTACTATATAGCATGTCAGTGCAACTAAAGTAATGACTAGAATGGAAAACACTACATTCCCTGCCTTTTTCAAATAACTTACTGTTAAATTAAGGATTTTAAGTAGGCATGACCAGATGACATTTTTTCTGAGATTACTATTTAGAAAATTAAGCTATATGATAGAGTGTGAAAGTATTACTGTTTAAAACTCCTTTTTCATCCCAAAACGTTACTGTGTTAAATCAGACAACTAAAACGTTGCAAAGAAGGAGAGACCGGGGCTAGTTGGTCCGTGTGGCAAGTTGGTCCGATCGCAAATTCTCTGAACTGAAAAGGGTCATGGCAAAAGTAAATGACTCAATCAAATGTTTGATCGTGACACACGTTCTGAAGAAAATTAGATGGCGATTAAAAAGGCGTTAACATTTTAGAGAACAACTGATTTTGTACCACAAATGTGACTTTATCACACCTGGATTGATTTGTTGTTTTTTTTTCTGTGCAACAAATAACATGCAAACGTTATACTTTTCTTCCTGAAAGCTCATTTTCTAAGGTATTCAAATGAGTGTATTTGGTGTTGCAAATTTCAATGCTGTTCCTGTCATTTGTGAAGAGCTATCAGGCGCTAGGGTCGGGGTAAGTTGTCCATTCGCGACGGGATAAGTTGGTCCGTCGAAAAAGCATTTGTATTTATCAGGACCTGGCATTTTCTGAATGATAAACAACAGCAAATTATTGAACAGGTTACATGGTACCAAAATGATTCTGAGAAATAGATATTAGCCCCAACCGTTGAAGACAAATAAAAAACTTAGGACCAACTAACCCCGGTCTACCCTACGGAAAAAATTAAATGGGGGTTTTCCAATCAAATCGGCGGTTTTTGAGAAAAATAACTAACAAAGTGCACAGTTGGCTGATCATCTGAGGAATCTGTTTAAGATTATCGCCCATCAGTCTACAGCATTGTTACTGAAGCCACGTAATTTCTCAGATCATTTATCAAAAGTAACATTTATCGACCCATCTTTTCTTCCTGATATTCCCGTTGAATTCCAGTCGGTCCAACTTACCCCGACAGTATCTCCCCTGCATGTACACGTGATTGTTAAACTAGACTAGACTCAAAACTGACTTGACTGAAGTCATAGAGTATATACATGTAAGTAAAGTATATTTCTATACAGCTCAATCACTTCATGACAGAGTCCTTTGAGGGTAATCTACGTCCCCTGGTCGGTCGTTCTTGTCTCTGAGGGGTCGGTGGTACCATAGCAGGTGTCTGATCTAATACATGAACACCCACATAATCTGTTGTTTTTGTGACCGTTTTTTCTTAATTGGAATCTCGTACATTTATATCCAAATGACTAGACTCATCCTGAATATTAATTCCTTGATCTGAATAACTTTGATCATGATTAGACACATTTTCGTTTTCACTTCTAACGAACTAATCCTTCTTCATTTTCAAAGAATTTTCTCGCATGCCTGCGAGTTCCTTTACTATACTGAACCTCATCTTTTGACGCTATTTCTACACTATTACCACTTTTTCTCACTACCGTACATGGAAATGCTTCGTTTTCAGCTGTCATTTTATTTTCGTTAGCTCTCTTTAATAACACTTTATCTCGAACTTTTAAATGACTGTCTTCAGCTCTCCGTCTTTCGTCTTCATACAACTTTTTCTTTTCATCGCCCCCTGTCTCGATCGTGTATTTCGAAATCTAAGCTGCCCTGATCATCTGAGTGAGCGAGTGTTCGAATTTTACGTCTCACCAACAGCTAAGGTCATACGGAGACGGGACCTCGGTTTAAAGACTCACCCGAAAGTCTGTCCTTATTATCTGACAACACCGGTAGTTTAGTACGTAGTTTCCGTCGAAACAACATTTCCGCAGGTGATACCCCCAGTAACCGAATCATGATAGAAGTGAAAGCAATGATCAGGAATCGATACAATTAAACCACAGCGCCCATCAGAGACACCAAGGGAACGAAACACGAACATGAAACAGCTAGAGCCTAATGGAAACATCACTAGCAAAAAGCCAAATGGACAGTCTCTTTCCCACAAAAGAGCACATTGGCTATCCAAAACAAAATACTATAAGAGATACACACAGGCAAAGACAAGCCATAAAAATAAACCACGGCAGAAGAACCGACTTGGAACGGTCAGTGAAACTAATTCCACTGGGGGCTTAAACCGATTTTACGTGGCCACAATCCTCGCCCTTACTTTCGTCGCGATTTAGACTAATTATCTGTTCAGTCCGCACGAAGGCCTCCTAGCGCATCAGTGCAACATCTCCGTGAACACAAAAATCAATCAACCACAGAGATGAAACAATGGTGAGAACTCGACAACAAGAAAACACTGAAATGCTTGAGCAAAGGCAAACCAACAGTTAGACTCCGATGGGCCCAACCAGAGACAGAGCATCAGGCACCAACCAACATTAAATAAAATTAGATTCTCTTTAATTCTCAGTAAATAGAAGTGAAGGCAATGATCAGGAAGCGATACGATTAACCCACAGCTCCCATCAGAGACAGCAAAGGGAAAGAAACACAGACATGAAACAACATACCCTAATGGAAACATCAATAGCGGAAAGCCAAAAGGACAACTCCTTCCCCCCCCCCCCCCCCCAAAAAAAAATGGCCAATTGGCTATCCAAAACAAAATAATATAAGCGATACAAACACGCCAAAGATAAACCATAAAAAATAAACCGCGACAGAAGAACCGCCTTGGAACGGTCAGTGAAACAAATTCCACTGGAGGAGGGGGCGCTTAAATCGATTTTACGTCGTCACAATCCTTACGTGGTCACGCCCTTACTTTCGTCGCGATTTAAACAAATAATTTGTTCAGTCCGCATGAAGGCCTTCTAACTCATCAGTTCAACATCTCCGTGGACACAAAAAAACCCAAATACCGCAGAGATGAAACAACGGTGAAGACTCGACAGCAAGAAACCTTTGAAATGCTGGAGCAAAAGAAAACCAACAGTTAGACTCCGATGGACCCGGCCAGAGACAGAACATAAGGCACCAACCAATATTACAAAGAATTAAATTATCTCTTATTCTCAGTATGCCTTTACGCTGGAAACGTCATAGAATCTGAGGCGTGCAATTAACGAGGGAAGCAAAGTTGTCAACCGTGATAGGGTAAATTACCATGCATGCAGTCCGTCGTATAACAATTATGTTGTACGAAATCTTTTTATATCGAAGAATGGTTTTACGAAATTGGGTGCAGAAGTCATTGCGGTTAAATATTTTTCCGAATTTATATACTAAGTAGAAGTAAAACAAAGATCAGGAATTGATACAATTAACTTACTCCATCCATAAAAGACACCAAAGGGAAAGAAATACAAACATTAAGCGACCAGACCATAATGGAAACCTAAACAAAGGAAGGCCATATGGACAGTTACTTTCCCACAAAATGGCCATATGGCCATCCAAAATTAAAAGACACAAGTGAAACACACAGTAAGTAACAAACAACAACATAAATAAATCGCCACAGAAGAGCCGCCTTGGAACGGTCAGTGGAAGATTTCCACTGGGGGGCTTAAATCGAATTTACGTGGCCACAATCCTCGCCCTTACTTCCGTCGCGATTTAGACAAATAATTTGTTCAGTCCGCATGAAGGCCTCCTAACTCATCAGTGCAACATCTCCGTGAACACAGAAATCAAAGAACCACAGAGGTGAGACAACGGTGAGGACTCGACAGCAAGAAACCACTGAAATGCTGGAGCAAAAGAAAACCAACAGTTAGACTCCGATGAGCCCGACCAGAGACAGAGCATCAGGCACCAACCAACATTATCTCTTTAATTTTCAATAAGCCTTTACGTTGGAGCCGTCATAGAATCTGAGGCCTGACCCACCAGCGTGCAATTAAAGAGGGAAGCAAAGTTGCCAACCGTGATTGGGTTAACTACCATGCATGCAGTCTGTCGTATAATATCCATGTTGTACCCAATCTTTTTATATCGAAGAATGATTTTACGAAATTGGGTGCTGAAGTCATTGCGGTTATATATTTTTCTGAATTTATATACTAAGTCACCATAAAATTCGGGTTCCGATAGACCTTGTTGCAGAAGAGATTTAAGTCCAATATTGAATTTTGAAATTAAATCAGAATGGCGTCTATAAAATTTTGAAAAGGCTTTGCGTAGTTTATGGTACCGATAACCCTGATTAAGAAGTTTAGCCGTTAATAATTTATTACGAGTGTTGAAGTCAGTTACATGACTACACACTCTAGCAAATCGAATTAATTGCGAAATATAAACGCCATAGGATGGCGCACGAGGAACATCACCATCCAAAAAAGGAAAATTGTCGCCTTAAAATCTTGTTCCGTTAGACCTTGTTGCAGAAGAGATTTAAGTCAAATATTGAATTGGACTTAAAGCCTTTAACGCTGGAACCGTCATAGAACCTGAGGCCTGACCCACCGGCGTGCAAATACTCATGTAATCAATGTCGCTTTCTTCACCATGAACCCTTTTGTCTACTTAAGTTTCTTATCAAACTGCACAAAGGAGCAGGCTGTTCTTAATCTTTCCTATATGCGCATGCGCATCCAGTGCATTTTTCGAGAGAAACGACGAAAATGAGATAGTTGAACAGTCTGATCACATCATTCAACAGCTAAAAATGTATTTGTCGTACACAAAAATGGCCACATTTACAAGAGGTTAAACCGCATTCTATTGTCCTTTCTAATTTCTACATGCTACATGTATATTTTAATGGGCTGGTGAACGTCGTAATCTTTTTCTACTAAGGAAGGATCGGATCAGCCAGTGCAGCTAGCCAATAAGAGCAACGTATTCGGTTGACAATTTGGCCTCGTTAACTTGGTTACAGCCCCATGTGAGAAGATACTACATTCGGTGGTTCAGTCTTGTTCGGCATGGTGATTGAAGAAAAAAAAAAGGAAAAAAGAAAGAAACTCAGCGAATCAAATATCTGTCCTCTGTAACGAGCGATAACATATTTATGGCAACTACCTTTATGCATACAACAGCCGCGTGCTACTGTAAAACACGAAACAAATTACACTGACTGCAAGAAACGCACGCGCTTAAAATGTACTGTGGCAAAAGGCGACAAGTTATCACCTTTTAAAGGGGCACTTCTGCTATCAAAGAGGCAATCAGTAACAATCAATGAAAAAGTGCATGGCGTCACTGAAAACACTATATAAGCTCACAGGAATGGGGGTGTGGGGCATAAAGAAGCTACTGGCAAAGAGAAAGATGTGTTGTTTATAGAGAAACAAGAATAATAGTATTAAGATCGTTTGACATGTTTAAACAGCATATACATGTACTAGTCAGGTACAATTACACACTGAGGACAACGTCGAACTACGTCTTTGCGCATTGCCTACTCCGATGCCAAGCTGCACTCAAAACTAAACGTATCAGTGAAACTTTATTCAGTATTGTTTTTTTTTTTTTTTTCTTTAAACATTTTAGACACATCGGCATCCCGGTTACATCGACTTCGACGTCATGTCTACACGCAGCGCCGACGCCGGTCAAGCTGCTCTCAATTCAAATACATCAGGGAAACTTTATACAGTAAACATAGTGCAGTTTATATTTTACTTTTGGTCCTTTGAGATCAGCGTGAATATTCTGAGAAATCAGAAATAAATTATTGGTTTAGACTCATATTCTAGACAGGTTTTTAATAATTTGGACCCCATTTTGATTTATATCAGTCTTTGACTCGACTGCCTATTCGAAAATCGCAAAATTACAGTATTTTTCCTCTGGCTTTCTTTGCCGGATAATTACAGGGTCACTGATGAGGCTTTATTAGCCGAAACTACGTAGTATGACCCATCTTCTTTCTTATGAATGTTTTCATTGCTCTTAAAGGAACTCATTTTTGATTTTTATTTATTAAACATTTTAGACAAAGTCGCGACCCAGTTACATCGACGTCGACGCTATGTCTTTACACAACGCCAACGTCGGTGTCCCGCTGCCCTTAATGGGAATGGGAACGCCTGGTAGATGTTTTTCACCATTTTTTTAAAGGGAGACAACTTTCAGGACTTCCTGTTTGCTATTCAATGAGCCGTTTCCCACTGAAAAAGGGATCTACTCTTAAAGGAAAGAATGTGCTCCTCAGCAGTAAATTATTTTCTAGAGTTGACCCCTATTGGCATGGGAGACAAAAATACTTTTGAAATAGTTGCCTCCCCTGAAGGTGTTTCCATTCCCCCTTACTCGAACGTATCAATGAATTTTCGTCATACTTTTCAACATTTTACACCGTAGCATCAAGGATACATCGACGTCGACGCTACATCTCCACTCAACGGCGACGCCGATGACACGCTGCTCTCAAACAAAATAAATGAATTTTACAGAAACGGCGTCCTCCTTTTAATCATTTTATACACAGTTGCATCCAGGTTATATCGACATTGGCGCTACGTCTCCACGCAGCGCGGACGCCGATGTCACGATGCTCACAAACCAAAATGATTTTTTCAGAAATAACTTCCTCCGTTTAAACATTTTAGACACAGTAGCATCCAGGGTATATCGACGTCGAGGCTACGTCTCCACGCAGCCCCGGCGCCGATGTCGCGTTACTCTTAAACCAGAAGGAATTTTAAAGAAATGATTATAAACGTTCGATACACAGTAGCATCCATGGTACAACGACGTCGATGCTACGTCTCTACACAGCGCCGACGCCGATGTCTTGCTGCTCTCAAAACAAAACGAAAAACACTACACTTACCTCACACCTCTCATCCGAGACAACAAATTACATATGACACAGCGCGCGACAAAAACCACAATGATAATTGTGTAACTAGCGAGCACTCACACCAACCTGCACATCTATGCAGTCTAGGCTTACACCGTCTAGGCGGTTTACCAGGTCTTGTGCGGTCGCTTAAAGCTCTGTTATCAAAATCACCAGGCAGCCCTATCTATTTCTCCTAGCCCCGAATGGCCGGCCATCTAAAGACCTACTTATAAACAGTCATCACACATATCTAAGTTAAACCCCTTGCCTTACATAGCGGTTGCACATATTGACTGCAGCTCGCTGTGCGACCAGTGAAGACACAGCTCACTCCGCAATTCAGTTAAGTCTAAACAGAGTCTTCGCTTACAGAGTCGCAGGCATATCGCAAATCCGGTTACCCATGCTTATCTGATTACATGACAAGTCAAGACGCAGCTTAGCTATGCACCTGTCAGTCTGATCAGTATTCGCCGATCATTTTCGCTTTCGGTATTCTTGTGTTATCAAGTGCATGTTGAACTGATGTTTTGCAGGTCGCTAATGTTTAATGACAAGTTTTGTGCGAGCTCATATACGACCAATGAACAAGATCTCTTTCGATTTCCAGGTAAATTGATCACTGACTTCGCTGCTCGTCATTAGCCAACAAAGGCCATTTTCATGTAGTCTGATTTGTCCAGATGGTTTAGTAACATAGGTTTGAAAACTGGCTTGAAGAAGAGACTCAATAAAGCCCAGTCTCTGATTTTTATTCTTCTATGTGTTCTTTGTTTCCAATGGCAACCGTTTATGTTTTTGTTTTACCTCACTGCAGCTGGTGTTAAGTGCCGTGTGCGAGCTCATATACGACCAATGAACAAGATCTCTTTCGATTTCCAGGTAAATTGATCACTGACTTCGCTGCTCGTCATTAGCCAACAAAGGCCATTTTCATGTAGTCTGATTTGTCCAGATGGTTTAGTAACATAGGTTTGAAAACTGGCTTGAAGAAGAGACTCAATAAAGCCCAGTCTCTGATTTTTATTCTTCTATGTGTTCTTTGTTTCCAATGGCAACCGTTTATGTTTTTGTTTTACCTCACTGCAGCTGGTGTTAAGTGCCGTATGGCGGCTGTAAAAACTCTCCCCGTGCTTCATCATAGTGCAGATTATATTGTCTTTTCCTTTGGAATCCTTGAGCCCATTCTGGTTACATTGAAAATCGAATACCGCTGACGTCTGTGCTAGGGGGCGTATGCAGCCTTGCAAACTACATTGCTGTGTATGAAGAGGCTCACAATAAAACCGAGTCTCCGATTTTTGTTCTTTTATGTGTTCGTTCTTTCCAATGGCAGGCAACCGTTTAGCTTTTTTATTTCAGTTCGTGTGCATTCAAAGTTTCTTACGCGATGATACAGCCAGCTGTTGAGCGATGGCACAGATAATTCTACTGTATGTTTGGGAATTGCCTCGATGATTAAATAAACCGATTGCGTATGCGCAATCCTGCACCGTAAAAGTGTGGACCGGTAAACACGGACTCGTCATGGACGGTTTCAATAGTGTTGACACGTCCATTAAAATCCAAAACAAAGATATCGCTGCTTAACTTTTCAGGAGATGATTAGTATAAGCGTTTCGCTTGTTTTCAAATCCTGTCATTGTAAATTGTACATGTACTGTTCGAATTGACTTGTCGAAATGAAATGAATAAATATTGTTTAAACCAACTTTTGAAACACTAATTACAACGCCTGTAATCTATGAAATAACGATGTCCAGACTGCATTTAAGAGAGAGGAAAGGAAAGAGAAGGAGAGATATCCATGCGTTACACGAGGAAGACAGCGTTATATTGCATCGTTATGACCAAAGATATATTAATAGTCTACGCGACCAGCTAAGGTTCCGACAAATCGGCACACACAAGCTGACTCACAAGGAGCTTCGCTGTTCGAAATTAACGAATCTGTCATGTCAGTTGGCTTGAATGCGACAAGGTCAATGTGATTGACCATTGTAAGCATAAATTGCCCAAACTGGATAACGATCATCGTGTGCGTTTCTGGATGCTGTAAGGCACCTTCTTTCATGCAACTAGCACGCGAGCGCAAGGAGTGACGTACTGAAACCAAAGACTGAATGGCGGGAATTTCTACCATGAGAAACAGCATAATCTTAGAAGTGTACATTGTCAGAAATAAATTATTGGTTTAAACTCATATTCTAGACAGGTTTTTAATTATTTGGACCCCATTTTGATTTATATCAGTCTTTGAATCGACTGCCTGTTCGAAATTCGCAAAATTGCAGTATGTTTCCTCTGGCTTTCTTTACCGGATCATTACAGGGTCACTGATGAGGCTTTATTAGCCGAAACTACGTAATATGACCCATCATCTTTTTTATGAATGTTTTCATTGCTCATAAAGGAACTCATTTTTGATTTTTATTTTCCTTCACTGCAGCTGGTGTTGTGCCGTGTGGCGGCCGTAAAACGTCTCCCCGTACATCAACCATAGTGCAGTTTATATTTTACTTTTGTTCCTTTGAGATCTGCGTGAATATTCTGAGTAATCAGAAATAAATTATTGGTTTAGACTCATATTCTAGACAGGTGTTTAATTATTTGGACCCCATTTCGATTTATATCAGTCTTTGAATCGACTGCCTATTCGAAATTCGCAAAATTTCAGTATGTTTCCTCTGGCTTTCTTTTCCGGATCATTACAGGGTCACAGATGAGGCTTTATTAGCCGAAACTACGTAGTATGACCAATCATCTTTTTTATGAATGTTTTCATTGCTCTTAAAGGAAATAATATTTGTCTTTTATTTATAAGAGCACATATGCTATCAAAAATGCACTGAAGCAATTTGTCAGCGTATGAGAAATGGGTACTTGTCACGTTCACAAAAATACATACTGTTAGCACACAAGATTGGGGCCACTGTGGCATCTGATAATGGTATTCAATGTTTACAAAACCTTGTCCATAGAGTCGGATCAGCCTGAACATCAGCACGATCTGTTCAGAACCTTGGCTGATCGATGTGCCTTCTATAAACTGTCTGAGGGATAAACAATGTGTGGCGATGTTTATAAAGGTAATCAAATACATATTAAATAAACATATTCACCACGTTGTTAAAACGAATACAAATGTTCTTTTTAAACCTTACAACGAAGCAACCCAATTTGCTATTAATCGGTCCTACTTTGAAACCTCTTCTCAGTACGATAGTTCTTTCCTATTAATTCGGCCCCCGCCCATAGGGGCTTGAAGAAATATATGGGCTGCATGATGCTTACACGCAGAGCTGATTCCGGCCCGCACACTAGTATTGGTAAACCGCATAGAGGATCTAAGCCTGTCCAGGAACCGCGGCGCGGTCCATGCTAATAAACCCTATTGGTTTCATTCGGCGACAGGGCTTGAGAAGTCATTTCATCTCAATGTCGGGTAAAAGTCCCACAAAATTGGAAGCAACGTCTCCAAAATGACATTTACAGTGTTGACGGGAACGTTAAACCTCAAATCAAACAAAATTTCCTATTAATCTGAATACACTGCAAATGGTAGTTCTCTGCAATTAAAGTGCCTGCCAATAGTAGTTCACTGCAAATAGTAGTTCACTGCAAATTGGAGTTCACCTTAAATATGTCCACTGCAAATAGTACTAATCCCTGCTTGTTATAGTACTTCTTATTTTATAGACACAGTTATGTTACAAATGTTCTTCCATGCTGCTCTCTTCTCTCTTTAGTAACGTAATTACCGTAGTAACAACGTCGACGTCATTTTGCTTGAAGTAAAATGACGCTGACGTCTGTTAAGAATAATAGTAAAATAGAAAGCCTGAATATGATCAGTCAAGTGTTTAGAAAAACATGGCGTCACACAAAATACGAGGACTGTTCAAATATGAATGCAACTAAGCTCATAAAAATGATTCCGTGATAGATTTCGATGAAAAAATTATTTTGTCCTCTCAAAGTATTCCCCTTTAACAGATATACAAACTTTCAGTCTTCTGATCCAATCATTGAATGCATTTTGGTAGTCTTTTCTAGGTATACTATGAAGGCACTGCAATATTGCAGAACCGAGGTGTTTGCGCTGTACAATTTTTCGACCAGAAAGGTACTTTTTCAGCCGCGGGAACAAAAATAAGTCACACGGGGCAAGGTCAGAAGAATACGGGGGGTGAGGGAGTTCAACAACCTTTTTCTGCTTCAGATAGTATTGCACAATGAACGCCTTGTGCGATGACGCATTGTCATGTAGCAATCTGACATTGGCCAAACCAGTTGCGGGTCTTCGTTCTTTGAAATATTTCTTCAATTTTCGAAAAACTTTATTCTTGTAAAACTTCGCATTTACAGATTAGGCACAGCAACCTGAATAGCAGGGCCCTGATTTAAAAGTATTTGGCGGTCCACTTTGCAATGCATGGTCTTTTGCAATACTTTGTTGCCCATATTTTGTTCTGAATCTTTCGGTTTGGCTAAAAAAAGTGAACCCATGTCTCGTCACCTGTGACGACATTAGCGAAAGACCGTGCATTGTAATGTGGAAACTTTTTAAGCAACTTCTTGGCGCACTGAACCCGTGTCTTTTTCTGCTCATCTGTCAACAGATGGGGAATCCATCAAGCACAGATCTTTCTCATTTTCAAATCCCATTTCAGAATTGTATGAGCTGCTCCTAATGAGATGCCAACCATACTAGCTATTTGCCTAGTGGTGTATCGTCCATAGGTAGCAACTATTTCTTTCACTCTAGCAACCATCTTGGCAGATGTTGCTCTTTTCGGCCGACGATCATGTGGTGCATCTTCTGTTGAGCCTAGAACACAGCTGAATTTCTTACACCAACGAAAAACTGTCGGAAAAGACATTTCATTATGCCCATAAACCGAACATATTTCATCAAAAATGTCTTTGCACCGTATACCAAGAATACAACGATTCTTAATAGAGGACCGTTATTCAACGGCGTACCCTGACCTTATTCCAACCATGTTTTGTATTAGTATACAAGAGTAGACAGTGTTTATCGAACGATATACATGGCTAAAATGGACGGATTTTAACAGGTTTGATATCAATGTATAGGTAAAATATTTTTCTACGCTGTGATATTTATTTCCAGGTGATTTTCGCATTAGTGCACGAGAAAACGTTCCACTTGCATTCATATTTGAACAGTCCTCGTACATAATTTGATAAAATACTTCAATACACATATTATATTGATATTCTGGAATTTCTCAACACTCCCACAGGAAGAGAAAAGAAAGTTATTCCAAGTTCGCCACATTGTTAGTGAACTTCGTCACCAGCTTCATTCAACTGATGACGGATTAACTCGCGAGCCCGTGCAGCAGCCTGTCTTGTGGTTTGTTTCCTTCTGCTTTCTCCTGTTTGGCCACTGTCTCCAGCTTCAGGGTCGTCAGATTTGTCTTTATAAGTAACTTGAGAATCACCCGAACATTCAACCGGGTACAACAGGTTCAGAGGATGACCTATTAATTTCTTGATGGAATCATGATCTTAGCTGAACGTATTTGGTTGTCTCCACTCTTAATGAGTTCTGCTTTTCGACCTATTTTCCAGCAGCCTCTGGGCAGATCATCTTTGACTAGAACAACATCTCCAATCTTTGGCAAACTGGGTGCTTATATTCTTGGTGCTTTCAGTTTCCTCTGATACCTCTCCCTTAAACTTAGTAAATAATCATTTTTCCACACCTGCCAGAATTTGTCAACATATTTCATTCCCTTCTTCCATATTCGAACAAGAGACTCTGCTGAACCTTTGTTGGGATTGAAGTCTTCAGCTGCATCTTCTATGATACAGTTTGGGAGTCCAATGTTTGGGTTTAGGGACAAAAATGAGCTGGTGTTAATGTAATACCTGAATTAATATCATCTCCTATATACACTAGTGGTCTTTAGTTGATGATTGCTTCAGCTTCCTTTAAAACTGTAAGAAGTTGATCATTAGTCAAGCATAATTTCCCTATTGCCTTTCGCAATGATCGTTTAACAAGCCCTATTAGTCTCTCATAAAATCCTCCCATCCGAGGAGCAAGTTCTACAATAAACCTCCACTTGATTCTTTCATTTGTGGAATATGAGATAACATCTTTGTCTCTTAGTATTTCACTCCAAAGCCTTTCTATTGTATCTGATGCCAGCTTAAATTGTGAAGCATTATTTGAAACTATTTCGCATGGATTCCCATGGTTTGCCAAAAAACTTCGAAACCCCAGTAAAAATTGCTCCGTAGACATGTCCTGTATAAGCTCCAAATGAACAGCTCTAGTTACCATGCAGGTAAAGAGACAAACCCATACCTTTTTGTGGCTGGGTTAATTTTGATATACAATGGGCCAAAATAGTCTATTCCACATTGTGAGGAAGGAATAGATTCTTGCACCCATTTTCTTGGTAGAGGTGGCATTGGTGGCATTTGGTATGGCCCACCTAGGCACACCTTCCCAGCGTCTACAAACTAAGCAGTGTTTTAATACCTTTCTGACAGTTAATCTTCCATCTGGTATCCAATATGTATGGCGAATCTTTGCTAAAGTCTGTGCTACTCCAGTATGATGTGCCCCTTTGTGGATATGGTTGATTATCAGGTCCGTGACACTGTTTTGTTTGTTTGATTTGAGGTTTAACGTCCCCGTCAACACTGTAAAGGTCATTTTGGAGACGTTGCTTCCAATTTTGTGGGACTTTTACCCGACATTGAGATCAAATGACATCTCAAGCCCTGTCGCCCAATGAAACCAACAGGGTTTATTAGCATGGACGGTCCGCCTCGCACCGCGGTTCCTGGACAGGCTTAGATCCTCTAAGCGGTTTAACAGTACTAGTGTGCGGGCTCGATTCAGCTCTGCGTGGAAGCATCATGCAGCCCATATATTTTTTCAAGCCCCTATGGGCGGGGGCGACCGTGAAACTGTCCTTTGTTGGCAAAAGCAAAGGATATTTAGCTTCGATTCCAATATCTAAGTTCTCTAGCCTTCCTTGGCATCGGAGTAGTCCTTTTTCGTCAAGATAAACTCCAAGTTGGATTTTGATATTGTTTGGTTTGTTTCTCTCTATAGACTCGAGCAGACTTTTGTATTTTGACCTTTGAATGTATTTTATCCAGGACTCCTCTGCAGATTGTATTTCAGTTGCATCTATGGGACCATTTAGTGATGGTTTGTTTCTATTTGTGTTGACAAATCTGAAAACTAGTGATGTCACACTCAGTAGTTTTGTCAATGAAGTATATCTACTGCAGTCAATTGCAAAGGGACCATTATTGTTAGTATCCATTTTCATTCTTTCAGTGGTCGAAAGTTTTGCTTCATATATTACTTCTGACTGTTTTGTGTCACTGTTTGAAATGTCTCTATTTCAGACTTCCCAAACTCGGTCTTGCTGTACAATCCAGTGTGGACCATGTCACCACAGTTTATTCTTCAGAAGTTCATTGAATTTTTTACCCCTGCTAGCAATATCAGCAGGATTGTCTGTAGAGGTGATATAGTGAAAGGAGACATCTTGATGTTCCCGTATTTCAGCTATCCTATTTTCGACAAATCTGGATGAATGATTTGCTTTGCTAATCCCGTCTGGGACACATTGGGAATTTATCCAGAGATGTTTTTGTGTGAGACCTAATTTTAAATGTTTTGCAACGAATTCAACAGATCTCGTTCCTATGAGCGCTGCAAGTAGTTCAAGTCGGGGATTGCTAGTATTCTTGCTAGGAGCCAGTCTTACTTTCGAAAATACTAGATCTGATCTGCATCCCTGCCTTGCTCTTTGATGAAGATACACTACCACAGCATAAGCATGTTTAGAAGCATCGCAGAACCCTACAAGATGATATGTAACCCCATCGCAATGTTCGTCACATAGTCCAATGTATCTTGGAAATCTACAGAAGGTAAGTTTCTTTAGGTCTTCCCGAATGTTGATCCACTTTTGGCTGTCCTGACTGGATAGAGTTTCATCCCAACCCAGCTTCTTATTCCATAACTCTTGTAGGAATAGCTTTCCCTTTGATGTCACAGGACAGAAGAGCCCAAGGGGGTCATAAATTGATGCTATTTGTTTCAGGACTTCTCTTTTTGTTGTATCTGCCTTTGAATCAAGCTTAACTGGATTCAGCGATAATTGGTCATTAGTCACAATCCATGTCAGTCCTAGTACTTTCATCTTATCTCCTAAGGCCTTGTCACTCATGGGTATTTCATCCAGAACCTTTGTGTCATTTGATGTCCAGTCACGCAAGTTCATGGCTGCTTCAGCAAATATTTGTTTAGCCGTTTTGTAGAAATTAATAGCTTCCTCTGTTGACTTAGTCCCAGTTATCACATTGTCCACATAAATGTTCTTTCTTATGTTCTCAGCTGTATCAGACTGGTATGACTTTAAGTGAAAACGGACTTGAAATTATGCCGAAAGGTATTCGGCAGAAGCGGAATACTTGTATATTGTTTTACATATTTATAATGTTTGCGTCTTTCAGCCAGAAAAAAGGGTGGTATTTTTTTTTTGCATTGTCATTCAGACCTATCTGTAAAAATGCCTTTTCAATGTCGGCTACGATAGCTACTTTGTTTGGTTGAAAGCGAAGCAGTATTCCGGTCAAATCTTGCAACAATATAGGTCCACGATATAAATAAAAATCAATCAAAAATGAGATCCTTTAAGAGCAATGAAAATATTCATAAGAAAGAATAATGGTCATACTACGTAGTTTGGGCTAATAAAGCCTCATCAGTGACCGTGTAATTATCCGACAACGAAAGCCAGAGGAAACAGACTGCAATTTTGCGAATTTCGAATAGGCAGTCGATTCAAAGACTGGTATAAATGAAAATGGGATCCACATGATTAAAAACCTGTCTAGAATATGAGTCTAAACCAATAATTTATTTCTGATTTCTCAGAATATTCACGCTGATATCAAAGGACCAAATGTAATGTATAAACTGCACTATGGTTGATGTACGGGGTGACGTTTTACGGCCACCACACGGCACAACACCAGCTGTAGTGAAAGCAAATAAAAATAAAAAATGAGATCCTTTAAGAGCAATGAAAACATTCATAAGAAAGAAGATGGGTCATACTACGTAGTTTCGGCTAATAAAGCCTCACCAGTGACCCTGTAATGATACGACAACGTAGTTTCGGCTAATAAAGTAGAAGTAAAACAAAGATCAGGAATTGATACAATTAACTTACTCCACCCATAAAAGACACCAAAGGGAAAGAAATACAAACATTAAGCGACAAGACCAAAATGGAAACCTAAACAAAGGAAGGCCATAAGGACAGTTACTTTCCCACAAAATGGCCATATGGCCATCCAAAATAAAAAGACAAAAGTGATACAAACAACAACATAAATAAATCGCCACAGAAGAGCCGCCTTGGAACGGTCAGTGTAAGATTTCCACTGGGGGGGGGGGGCTTAAATCGATTTTACGTGGCCACAATCCTCGCCCTTACTTCCGTCGCGATTTAGACAAATAATTTGTTCAGTCTGCATGAAGGGCTCCTAACTCATCAGTGCAACATCTCCGTGAACACAAAAATCAAAGAACCACAGAGGTGAGAAAACGGTGAGGACTCGACAGCAAGAAACCACTGAAATGCTGGAGCAAAAAAACTCCCAACAGTTAGACTCCGATTAGCCCAACCAGAGACAGAGCATCAGGCACCAACCAACATTACCTTGAATTAGAGCCTCATCAGTGACCCTTTAATGATCCGACAACGAAAGCCAGAGGAAACAGACTGCAATTTTGCGAATTTCGAATAGGCAGTCGATTCAAAGACTGATATAAATCAAAATGGGATCTTAATAATTAAAAACCTGTCTAGAATATGAGTCTAAACCGATAATTTATTACTGATTTCTCAGAATATTCACGCTGATCTCAAATGATCAAAAGTAAAGTATAAACTGCACTATGGTTGATATACGGGGAGACGTTTTACGGCCGCCACACGGCACAACACCAGTTGTAGTGAAAGCAAATAAAAATAAAAAATGAGATCCTTTAAGAGCAATGAAAACATTCATAAGAAAGAAGATGGGTCATACTACGTAGTTTCGGCTAATAAAGCCTCACCAGTGACCCTGTAATGATACGACAACGAATGCCAGAGGAAACAGACTGCAATTTTGCGAATTTCGAATAGGCAGTCGATTCAAAGACTGATATAAATCAAAATGGGATCCAAATAATTAAAAACCTGTCTAGAATATGAGTCTAAACCAATAATTTTTTTTCTGAACTTTCATTTAGAATTTTGTGGTCTGTTTTGGCCTTAACTGAAGCATCGTATACCATCCTAATCTTTGTAGTTACATTTGAAGGGTTAATTACTGCATGGTGAGGTATATAGTGCTTTAATCCTTCAGTATAGTATGGTTTCACCTTTTCAATTATTTGAAGTCTTAGTTGGTCCTGTATGATTTCATTGTACTGCTTTACCAGGTCAGGATTTTTCCTCAATTTACAGACAAGTGACTTCAGTCTTCCAAATGCCAGCTCTCTATTTTCAGGTAAGGAAGAAATTTCATGTTTCCATGGCCAGTTTACATAGTAACGACTTCCATCATACCTTCATGTTTTCTGAAAGGACTTAAGTACCACATCATATTGTGGGTCTGTGGCTGAGTCATGAATTCCTATTGTCTCCAGTTTCCAGAAGTCTTCTAGATTTTCCTTCATAGGCATTGACTTGTCGACTTCTGCAAAAAAGATTTGTCTCTGTTCCTATTTCTGTCCCATACGTTAAGACCACCATGTTGGCTTCCTGTTTTTCAAAGGTGAATTCAGATGAGCGCCCAGTGAGTATCCATACCAGTTTGGATTCTAACAGGTATAGTCCTTGTTGTAATTCTACTCTCTGGGGTAAGATCAAGTCCAAATAGTAGTCGTTGCCAATAAGAATATCTATGGATGTATTTTCTTTGTCATGTGGAAATATATCAGCCAGTGTACTGCTATACTGGCTAATCAAGGATTTGGTTTTTCCAGTATTTTAGATGTACTGGACCTCTTTGTATAGTCCCAGTAATATTTGGGACCACATTTTGCTGTGATTGTTAATGTATTTCCATCTGTAAGTGTGATATCTAGTCTTGTACTATGTGTTCCAACTTTCTTGGGCTTATCTGATCCAAATGTAACAAGTGAGATTTCATTTAAATCTCCCATCTTAAGATCAAGTGCCTTTGCCAAGGATTCCGAAATATATGTAATATGACTTCTTGAATCAAAGAGCATGTAAACGTACTGTCTGCCTGCCGTTTATCTTTTCTCGGATTTTTGACATCAGATCTGGTTGTTTGCATTATGACTGTTTCACCAACTGATAACTACATTTTCTGTGGTATCCAAGGTAACAGGACCTCCGGCGTAAGTGAATTCCTCAACCAAATTGATACTTTCTTGGTGTTCAGTACCAAACGTTTGAGGACATGATTATTGGATTGATAACAATAGTAACATTTCTTGTTCAATGTACATTCATTGGTTATGTGCCCTTGTTTGAGACAAATATAGCAACTCCCTTTGATTTTTCGTTTTCTAGCATCAACTCAATGTGGCGATGTTTATAAAGATAATCAAATATATACCCTGTCAAAAAAGTAACTATACCAACTTTCGGGTAAATTCCTGTAGCTATCCGGCAGCCATGCAGCTAAACGTGGCTGTAAACATGCGAAACGGACGTTTAGCTACGAAATGCATACATTTGCATTTACCCATACTATTCTGCTCAAGAGTTGTCTTGCAATATGTGCCTAGAAAGGTTTTGCAAGGAATTTTGCCTTGCGCTTGCGCAGATGATCATTTTTTTGTCTGAGATGAAAGATCATGACCATTGATCATCGAAACTCACCTTACTTTTACAATATCTCACCACCTTGCACTACAATCAAGGCTTTAATTTGTGAAATTCTCAGATTGTCTCCCTTTCAATTAAAAATATAGCAATTTTCAATTTGTTGCTTTTTCTATACCTGTCATTCAATTTTTATAATTTCTTTAAAAAGCGCTTTGTCGCCACCTTTGCTGTTAACCATGATGGAAAATAATGTAAAAAATTCATGCAGCATGTAGCACTACCAATTTCGATTTTCTTTGGAGTTTCAATTGAAAGCAGCATTTTGCACACAACTTCAAAGAATCGGAGGCCTGTACGTGATCGTCTGTTTCTCTTAGCGAATGAAACTAAAGTTACAAACCTTTTGTCAGTAGACACACAGGGTATCTAATAAAAGGTTACATGTATCAAATTTTAGAAATCCTGTGCTAAGTGTAATTTTTAATGGTGTTAAATCTTGGCCTTTGTAATGATATATTCTGCGAAATTGTCACAGTTACCCCTTGGGTGTTTAAAACAATAGCCCAGGTTGGCGAGTTTACATAAACAAAAACAGTTCGGGATTTTACATGGTAAAATGAGTCTTCTAAGTAAAACAAAACAAATTTTGTGTGTTTTTCATTTGTAGTAACTATGGTAACAGAAGGCATTTTATGAATAGGAACTTTTTTGACTCAGTATATATTAAATAAATTTATTTACCACATTGTTAAAACGAATACAAATGTTCTTATTAAACCTTACAACGAAGCAACACAATGCATCTTAGCGAGGATAGAAATTCGGATCAGACTACGCAACAGCACATTCTGACCAGAGCATCCACTGATCGTGTTTTCTGTGCAAAAGAGGAATAAACCATGTAAAATAAAATAGGATGTGCTATTGCTCTTGCTGATGACGTTGATCCGAGTCTACGCTCGAGGTTGCTTGCACCTTCTATGATCCAAGCTGTCCAGAAGGGCACACCAAAACCTTGTGGGTCGATGCACACTAATCTGAGCCATTGCCGGTAGTTTGCCTGCACCTTCTATTGACTATACAACGAAGGATAATAGATAGCCGATGCACAAGTTGATCTTTATCTTTTCCGGTTGCATGTACATTGTATTATTGTAAATAATGTATGCCGTAATTTGTGGTAAAATTTCGTATGCAAATGGGCTGAACATAAATGATAAACCGCAGCATATTTATCTTTTATTAAAAAGAGTTATCTATCCCAATTAGGACTTACCCCCCCCCCCCAGAACTGCAGTTAAATAAAGCACATTCTTCTGATACCGAGGCCCTGTTTATGGATTTACATCTGTCTATTGAAGATGGGTTTGTTTCGTGCAAAATTTATGATAAACGTGATGATTTTGATTTTGAGATTGTAAATTTTCCTTTTTTGGATGGTGATGTTCCTCGTGCGCCATCCTATGGCGTTGATATTTCACAATTCATTCGATTTGCCAGAATGTGCAGTCATGTAACTAACTTCAACACTTGTAAAATATTGTTAACGGCTAGAAGCTTCTTAGTCAGGGTTATCGGTACCATAAACTACGCAAAGCCTTTTCAAAATTCTGATTTAATTTCAAAGTTCAATATTGGACTTAAAGCTCTTCTGCAACAAAGTCTATCGTAACCCGAATTTTATGGTGACGTAGTATATAAATTCAGAAAAATATATAACCGCATTGCCTTCAGCACCCAGTTTTGTAAAATCATTATTCGATATAAAAAAATTGGGTACAACATAAATGTTATACGACAGACTGCGTGCATGGCAGTTAACCTAATCACGGTGACAACTTTGCTTCCCTCTTTAATTCCACGCCGGTGGGTCAGGCCTCAATGATCAGGAATCGATACAATCAACCAACATCTCCCATCAGAAACACCAAAGGGAAAGACACACAAACATGAAACAACAGCCCCTATGGAAACACCAACAGCGGAAATCCAAAAGGACAGTTACTTTCCCACAAAACCGCGACAGAAGAACCGCATTGGAACAGTCAGCGGAAACGAATTCCACTGTGGGGCTTAAATCGATTTTACGTGGCCACAATCCTAGCCTAGCCCCCGCCCATAGGGGCTTGAAGAAATATATGGGCTGCATGATGCTTCCACGCAGAGCTGAATCCGGCCCGCACACTAGTACTGGTAAACCGCTAAGAGGATCTTAGCCTGTCCAGGAACCGCGGTGTGAGGCGGACAATCCATGCTAATAAACCCCATTGGTTTCATTGGGCTACAGGGCTTGAGATGTCATTTCATCTCAATGTCGGGTAAAAGTCCCACAAAATTGGAAGCAACGTCTCCAAAATGACCTTTACAGTGTTGATGGGGACGTTAAACCTCAAATCAAACAAACAAACACAATCCTAGCCCTTACTTCCGTCGCGATTAAGACAAATAAATTGTTCAGTTCGCATGAAGGACGCCAAACTTCAGACAAACCATAACAAAATAAACTGCGTTAGAAGAACCGCTTTGGAACGGTCAGTGGAGACGAATTCCACTGGGGGGCTTAAATCGATTTTACGTGGCCACAATCCTCGCCTTTACTTCCGTCGCGATTTAGACAAACAATTTGTTCAGTCCGCATGAAGGCCTCCTTACTCATCAGTGCAACATCTCCGTGAACACAAATAATCAAACAACCAGAGAGATGAAACAACGGTGAGGACTCGACAGCAAGACTCCTCTGAAATGCTGGAGCAAAAGAAAACCAACAGTTAGACTCCGATGTGCCCGACCAGAGATAGAGCATCAGGCACCAACCAACATTACCTTGAATTAGATCTCTCTAATTCTCAATAAGCCTTTACGTTGGAACCGTCATAGAATCTGAATCTTTTTACATCCAAGAATGATTTTACGAAACTGGGTGCTGAAGTCATTGCGGTTATATATTTTTTTCTGAATTTATATACTAAGTCACCATAACATTTGGGTTCCGATAGACCTTGCTGCAGAAGAGATTTAAGTCCAATATTGAATTTTCAAATTAAATCTGAATGACGTCTATAAAATTTTGAAACGGCTTTGCGTAGTTTATGGTACCGATATCCCTGATTAAGAAGTTTAGCAATTTATTACGAGTGTTGAAGTAAGTTACATGACTACACACTCTGGCGAATCGAATTAATTGCCAAATATAAACGCCATAGGAGGAACATCACCATTCAAAAATGGAAAATTTGGAATCTCGAAATCAAAATCATCGCGTTTATCATAAATTTTGCACGAAACAAACCCATCTACAATAGATAGATGTAAATCCAAAAACGGGGCCTCGGTATCAGAAGAATTTGCTTTATTTAACTGAAGTTCTTCGCCCCCGTCCATCGGGGCTTGAAGAAATAGATGGGCTGCATGATGCTTCCACGCAGAGCTGAAACCAACCCGCACACGAGTACTGGTAAACCACTTAGAGGATCTAAGCCTGCCCAGGCAATGCAGTGTGATTCGGCCCGTCCGTACTTATAAACCCTATTGGTCTCATTTGGCGGCAGGATTTGAAATGTCATTTCATCTCAATGTCGGGTAAAAGTCCCACAAAATTGGAAGCAACGTCTCCAAAATGACCTTTACAGTGTTGACGGGGACGTTAAACCCCACATCAAACAAATTAACTGAAGTTCTGGGGGTAAATCTGACTGATCAAACCATCGAAATAGGTATTATCAATATTTAATAAATCATCCAAATATCTAGAAGCGGAGCTAAAAGCTTCAGTGATTTCAGACTGGTTTTCAGCAGAAAGGGACATCATGAAGTCTCTCTCATAGCAAAACAAAAACAGATCAGCCACAGGTGGTGCACAATTAGTACCCATCGGAATCCAGTGCGGTTCTTTTGTCGCGGTTTATTTTTGTTATGGTTTGTCTTTTTGTGTTTCTGTTTGTCGCTTGTGTTATTTTATTTTGGATAGCCTATTGGCCATTTTGTGGGAAAGTAACTGTCCTTTTGACTTTCTGCGATTGGTGTTTCCATTAGGTCTGTTGTTTCAAGTTTGTGCTTCTTTTCCTTTGGTGTCTCTGATGGGAGCTGTGGGTTGATTATATCGATTCCTGATCATTGCCTCCACTTCTATTTTACAAAAAGTATATCATGGTAGAACGTACGTTTTGTCCAGGTATACTACATGTTCATGTAGTAACCGCATATATATGTATCCACCTATGCCTGTACTGTGGATATCGTGCAGACCAGCGTGATCAGTTTCCTGCTTCACGCTTACCCCACGCTATTCACGAGGGACTCACGCAAACCAGCGCGGACACGCGCGATAATTCCGTGGATTTTGCGTGGATATTGCGTGGAGATTATGTGAAAGTTAATCCCTTCCACGTTCCTCTGTGATCGTCGATGCTAAAGTCATCACGTCGAGCGTACTGTACACATGATTGTTAAACTAGACTAGACTCAAAACTGACTAGACTGAAGGCGTAAAGTTTACAAATGTAAGTAACAGTATCTTTCTAT
This sequence comes from Lucinisca nassula, assembly GCA_963580285.1. Classification (NCBI taxonomy): domain Eukaryota; kingdom Metazoa; phylum Mollusca; class Bivalvia; order Lucinida; family Lucinidae; genus Lucinisca; species Lucinisca nassula. The sequence goes on along the minus strand of OY757015.1, from coordinate 32,030,917 downwards.
ATAGCTCATTCACTTCATGACAAAGTCGTTTATTTTAGCTGGTAATCTACATCCCCTGGTCGGTCGATCTCGTCTCGGAGGGGTCGGTGGCACCATAGCAGGTGTCTGATCTGATTTTTTTTCTGATTTGGAATCTCATACATATACATGTATATCCAAATCACTAGACTCATTCTGAATGTTAAGTCCTTGATCTGAATAACTTTGATAATGATTTGACACATTTCGTTTTCATTTAGATATAATTCTTCTTCATTTTCAGAGAATATTCTCGCATGCGTATTTCCTTATACAGAAACACATCTTTTGACTCTATTTCTACACTATTACCACTTGTTCTCACATGGAAATGCTTTTAGGTTTAGCTCTTATTTTATTTCCCTAAGCTCTCTTTAATAAAATTTTTCTCGAACTTTTAAATGACTGTCTTCAGCTCTCTGTTTTCCGTCTTCATGCAAGTCCCCGTCAACACGTGGTACATGTAGGTCATTGCTTCCACTTTTGTTGGGCTTTTGTTGTTTGTTTGTTTGATTTGAGGTTTAACGTCCCCGTCAACACTGTAAAGGTCATTTTGGAGACGTTGCTTCCAATTTTGTGGGACTTTTACCTGACATTGAGATGAAATGAGATCTCAAGCCCTGAAGCCCAATGAAACCAACATGGTTTATTAGTATGGACGGTCCGCCTCGCGCCGCGGTTCCTGGACAGGCTTAGATCCTCTAAGCGGTATACCAGTACTAGTGTGCGGGCCAGATTCAGGTCTGCGTGGAAGCATCGTGCAGCCCATATATTTCTTCAAGCCCATATGGGCGAGGGCTCTGTGGGTCTTGTACGCGAAAGTGAGATGCATAGACATCTCAATCCCTGTCGCACAATGAAACCAATTGCGTTTATAAGCACGAACGGTCCGACCCGCTCCACTTTGCCTGGGCAGGTTTAGATCCTCTAAGTGGTTTACTAGTACTCGTGTGCGTTCGGTATTAGTTATGTGTGAAAGCATCATACAGTCCACCTATTTCTTCAGGCCCCGATGGGCGGGGGCCTACCCACAGTCTGTTTTTTGAAATAGTTGGTATAGAAAAGTAATGTTAAACTCCGTCAACCCCTTTTACTCTGTGAACTAGGGCTTACAGTGGTTTTCGTTTTGTTGCCTTGCTAACGTGATGTGGTGCTGGCTAATAGTATGTGCAGTTTCATTTGTTTTCTTGCTGGACGCAAAAGCTCAAAAAATTATTATCGCTTATGGTGACCTTATGATGATGTACATTACTGATATACACAGCAGACAGCTGATCTGCCATATAATGATGTATATTGTTGATAGACTCAGCAGATCTGCCATATGATGATGTACACTGTTAATAGGCTCAGCAGATCTGCCATATGCTGTGAGAAACAGTAATAACTTAAATTGAAAAGGCTATGCTGATCAAACAACGAAAATTTGCAGTATGTAATGAATCATTTATACAGTAAAGTTGCTTTCAATATCATGTTTTGTTTGTACTGGCGATATACATTACATGTGTGTGACAGGTATCAGTAAGTATTTGTACCCTCCGCCACACTTAGAAACAATAAATAAAATCATACTGATGATAAATAGAGGATGTTTACTTTTTTGATGAATACCAAAAATATTTCATCGAGTGTGTTGAAAATTCTGATGTTTTCAACACTCGGGATTAAATATTTTTGATATTTATCGAAAAAAATGTAAATTTTCTTTTTATTTTATACTATTTTAGGACACTTACTGTAATTGATCTATTGGATCGTACGTCACAATTTTGACTTGGTTATGACGTCACAGCTGTCAGTTTCAAAACATAAACAGATTGTCATTTTCAATACAGCATTTTTGCAGTACAAAGAGTGTTTTTCGAGGTATGTTACAGAATTATTTTATAGATAACATACATGAATTTTGGCGATAAAACTAGTCCAGGCTGCTCCTGTGAAATAACACGGTCATGTTATTTCTCACACTGAAAATATCATTTATATTTTTACTCTGTAAAATATCACTTTTATTGTCGCACCTGCTTTAGCAGGAAGACATAGGCATGCAAGTGTCCTTCCGTCCGTCTGTCCGCCCGTCCGGCTTTCCGTTAACATTTTACACTGGGTGTCTTGTCATCGCAACTCCTCCTACAATTTTATATCGATAAGTTTGAAACGTGTGTGTTTTTGCTATGGTATGAGGATGTACATGTGGTTTGGACTTTATCTTCTGATCAATGTTTATCACTTTGTCCACACTGTGAACTTAGTCATTTTAACCTTCAATTGATATAAGATAGGTACTTCTTATCATCGCAACTTCTCTTACAGTTTTATACCGATCATTTTGAAACTTTGTTTGTGCTTTCGCCATGGAATGAGGATGTGCATGTGCTTTCGACATAATTCTCAGAATATTTATTCACATTTTGCGCATTGTGAACTTGATCATTTGTAAGCTTCAATTGATATACGATAGGTACCTCTTGTCATCGCAACTCTTCTTACAGTTTTAGACCTATCATTTTGAAACTTTGCATATGCTTTCACCATGGTATGAAGATGTGCAAGTGGTTTCGACATAATTCTCGGATTTTAAGCTCACCAGAGTCGAAGGCTCCGGTGGAGCTTATAGGATAGGCAGTTGTCCGTCGGCGTCTGTGTCGTCTGCGTCCGCGTCGTCTGCGTCGTCGTGTGACGTCAACACTTTTAAACGACATCTCCTCTGAAGCCGCTAGGCCGATTGGGCCCAAATTTCATCTGTAGCATCCTTGAGTTGGGGGATTGAAAGTTTGTGTTTTTTTATGAAATTCGGCTCATTAGTTTGGTTGCTATGGCAACTTAGAGTTTCCATAGACTTATAATGGTGAAAATTGAAAAATGGCATTTACTGCCAAGCCGCTGCAGATATTTTGACAAAACTTTCATAGAAATATTCCTTAGGCAATCTACTATCTGCCATATGATTTAGGCCTACTGCTCATTTGTATTGGTTGCCATGGAAACCAAAATGAAAAGAAATACTTAAAAATCATCTCCTCAGAAACCGTATGCTCTATGAGGCTGAGAGTTTATGAAAATATTCACCATATTTGCCTTTACAGGTTTTTTTTTTTTTTTTTTTATGAAATTCGGCTCTTTAGTTTGGTTGCTATGGCAACTTAGATTTTCCATAGACTTATAATGGGGAAAATTGAAAAATGGCATTAACTACAAAGCTTTCGCAGATATTATGACAAAACTTTCATAAAAAAATGTTCCTTTAGTAAACTTCTCTCAGCCATATGCTTTTATGTCAACCTGGGGGCCCAGTAGGTTGTGCCGGGGCCATGCCCCGCCCCCAGTACTTCATAAAATGCCTTATATCTCAGAAACCTTACAGATCCCCACCCCTAAACCATATATATTCTTGTTCCTTATGATAAGGTGCATTAAGTGACACCAACCTGGGGATCCCCTGGATGTGCCGGGGACATGCCCCACCCCCTCCTCTTCATAAAATGCCATTTATCTCAGAAACCATTTTGATCCCCACCCGTAAACCATATATATTCTTGTCTCTTATGATAAGATGCACTCAGTGACACCAACCTGGGGGTCCCCCGGGATGTGCCTGGGCCATGCCCCATCCCTCCATTTCACAAAAGGCCCAATATTCCAGAAACCTAACAGATCCAAACCCCTAAACGAAATATATTTTTGCTCCTTATGATAAGTTGCATTCAGTAACACCAACCTTGGGGACACCCGGGATGTGCCGGGGACATGCCCAACCCCCTCCACTTCATAAAAGGTTGCCCCCCATAGGGGCTTGAAGAAATATATGGGCTGCATGATGCTTCCACGCAGAGCTGAATCCGGCCCGCACACTAGTTCTGGTAAACCGCTTAAAAGATCTAAGGCTGTCCAGGAACCGTGGTGCGAGGCGGACCAGCCATGCTAATAAACCCTATTAGTTTCATTGGGCGGCATGGCTTGAGATGTCATTTCATCTCAATGGCGGGTAAAAAACCCACAAAATTGGAAGTAACGTCTCCGAAATGACCTTTACAGTGCTGACGGGGACGTTAAACCTCAAATCAAACAAACAAACAAGCAAAACTTCATAAAAGGCCAAATATTCCAAAACCTTACATATCCCCACCCCTAAACCAGATATATTCTTGTTCCTTATGATAAGAAGCATTAAGTGACACCAACCTGGGGCTCCCCCCCCCCCCCAGATTCGCCGGGGACATGCCCCACCCCCTCCACTTCATAAAATGCCATTTACCTCAGAAACCATTTAGATCTCCCCCCCCCCCCTAAATCATATATATTCCTGTTCCTTATGATAAGACGAACTCAGCGACACCAAGCTGAGGGTCCCCCGGGATGTGCCAGGGTCATGCCCCACCCCCTTCACTTCATAAAATGCCAAATATTCCAGAAACTTTACCGATCCCCACCCTTAAACCATATATATTCTTGTTTCTTGTGATAAGACACATTCAGTGACACCAACATAGGGTTCCCCCAGGGCTGGCCCGGGCCATGCTCCACCCTTCAACTTCACAAAAGACCATATATCCGAGAAACTGTTCAGAGCCCTACCCCTAAGCCATATATATTCTTGTTCCTTATGATAAGACGCAATCAGTGACACCAGCATGGGGTCCCCCCTGTGGTGCCATGGGCCATGCCCCACCCCTTTACTTCATTAAAAGCCATATATCTCAGAAACCGGTCAGATCCCCACCCCTTAACCATATATATTCTTGTTCCTTATGATAAGACCCCACTTCATAATTAGCCATATATCTCAGAACTATTCAAATCCCCACCACATAATCACATATATTCTTGTTCATTGTTATTAGACACATTCAGTCACCCCATCTTGTGGGTTCTGCAGGGGGCATTTCTCTCCCATCCACTCCATAAAAGGGCCAGGTCTTTGATAGATTTTCCCTATATAAGCCCACATAAAACCAAAGGGTCCCAGGGCGGGGCATTTTTGGCCCCAGCACCATAATTTGAACAATCTTGGTAGGGGTGAACTAGATGAAGTATCATACCAATTATCAAAGACCTGGATCTCAGAAACTGTTCAGCATTAGGTTGCAACAATCTTGGCCTTTTCTGGAATTCACCATGCCCGAATCCCCCACTGCTTAAAAGGCCTTACATCTCAGGAGCCATACATATCCCACCGCTAGACCATATATGTCTCTGTTCTTTTTTATAAGACACATTTAGTGACACCAACCAGGGCTCATTTGGATTCATGCCCCATCCTCTCTACTATATAAAACACCTAATATTTAAGATACAGTCCACATGAGTGCTCATTTGGGACTGGGGTTTGTTTGGGGGACTTTATAATTGGTAGATTAACCCTTTAACACTCAGAAAATTAGCAAATCCAGCATCTTAACAGACCACTGATATAGGTAAATCAATAATCAATAGTCCATATATGGCTGATAGGTCTGACAGTCTTATCTGAACAGAGATATTGGCATTTTTGTGTGATTTACACCCTTATGTTACAAAAATGATTATTTTAGTATTTTCTCTACATTTGACAATATTATGTAAATGTAAAGTTTCTAGGAAATTAAATTTTCTTTCCAATGGTACTAAAGGACTAGTCTCCATAAGGGGGTTTTCCTGGTACCTAAATTTTTCAATAATATTTTGGGAAAATATAGCCACACAGAGGGGACATTCATCCCTGGTAAGTTTGAATCAAACAGAACTCTAGTTTTGTGATGAGGGTTTATCAAAAGTGGGTGGGGTAATTCCATATCAGTTCTACCAAGGACAATTAATCAGCAATTGGCTATATTCAAATAGCACACTGACAAAACTTTTTGCCATGTAATGCATAGACTGTGGGTACATATTAATTTGAAATAGGGTGGTTGTATATTTTATTGAACTTTGCTAAAATATAATAATTTATTTGCACTTTGCGGATTTTCATTAATTTTTCATCTACCAACTTTGCCAAAAAAGTTGAACATTTCTCTATTAAGCAACACATTCTTACCTAATTTCTAGAAAATACTTATCAATGCTTGGCCATTGCAGAATTATAAGGATTTTTTTTAAATGGTCTGTGACATGAGTTACGTGCCCTTAAAAAGAGAACATTGCAGTAAAATGTGATGAAATTATCAAATTTTTGTTTTGCCTTTTATCTATAAGTTAACTGGCGAGAAATGCTTACAGGAGTTAAATTTTAATGTATTTATCGTGTAAAAGGCTTGTACTATTGTAGCAGAGACTAAATTGGTATCAGCTAGGGTCAAAATTACTTTTAGAGGTTTTAAGAGTTGGATATAATTGACACACATTTGCTCATTCCGTATCACTTTCTTCTGAGGAGTCGCTGTTGGTATCCCAAACTTCAGCTGCAGCATCTGTAAGAAAATCCATGTATTTATTATGTATGTTGCTGGCTGGTGTTGCTCATACCCCAAATACCATAAGGCTGATGCAATATGGGCACAACAGCCCACTACTCTAGCCCCTGATTGGCATGTGCAAAACCAACCGACGATAGGCGATAAGCCTGTGCTGTATTCAATCCATAAATTACAGGTCTTGCTACTGGTATGCCTTGAACGTATTAGGGACTTGAAGCTTGCTCTTTGTTTATAAGGATTTCATATTTGCCGTCATCTGTTTGGTGTTCTTTCGTGTAGGATTTGGCCTGGCGAATCTGATACACTCCCATTGGCAGGTCTCTTAATTCTGCTTCGTTCAGTTCCGGGAAATCTGGCATTTCAGATGCATCCATACTTTTCCAAATTGTGCGCCGTTTGTCCCACTTATTGTCAGTCACCTTTTGTTAAAGTTTATTCGGTGACTTTGATAGGCCATCATTCGTTTGTCCATGCCAACGTCTGATTCCAAACTAGTCACCAAGGGTGGCCTGAAAGCATTGCAAAGGGAGCAAATAATTTACACATAATCACCAGCAACCGGGATTTGAGAGTTGGGAAGCACATTACTTAAAGCTTTCCATTGCTTTATACGCCCATTTGCTGACTCAAAAACCCATCTCACTTTGATGACACGTCCGGATTCATTTGCTTCCTCAGGGCTATACTGTTTCTCTTTTTTCTTCAAGAAATGATGCATTTCAGTATTGATCCCGTAATCATTAATTAAGTCTGTTACATCCCTAAACCCCCTATCAACAATGAGAACATCCCCTTCATTGAACCAACTTCTAATATCCTCACTGTTGCTATTCAGCATATGCTCTGTTATCTTGGCATCTGAGTTTTTACCATCAGCCAGGTAAGGTCCAAGCACTGTAAGTATGGATGCATCTGAAATGGCAGATTTCCCCCGAACTGAACGATGCAGAATTAAGAGACCTGCCAATGGGAGTGTATCAGATTCGCCAGGCCAAATCCTACACGAAAGAACACCAAACAGATGACGGCAAATATGAAATCCTTATAGACAAAGAGCAAGAAGGTGTCCTCAAGTCCGTAATACGTTCAAGGTATACCAGTAGGAAGACCTGTAATTTATGGATAGAATACAGCACAGGCTTATCACCTATCGTCGGTTGGTTTTGCACATGCAAATCAGGGGCTAGAGTAGTGGGCTGCCGTGCCCATATTGCATCAGTCTTATGGTATTTGGGGTTTGAGCGACACCAGCCAGCAAGAGAAGGGCCTAAGATACATAATAAATACATGGATTTTATGCCCCCACCATTCGAAGAATGGTGGAAAAAGGGCATAAAGCTTTGCCCCTGTCTGTCCGTCCGTGCATCTGTTTGTCCGTTCGTCCGAAACTTAAACGCGGTCAATAACTTCTTTATTTCTTGATGGATTTTAAAATTACTCTGCAGAAATGTTAACCATCATGAGACGACGTATCACATGCAAAACCCAGGTCCGTACCTCCAAGGTCAAGGTCATACTTAGAGGTGAAAGGTCAAAAAAAGGGTCCGAAACTTAAACACAGTCAATAACTTTCTTATTTCAGGATGGATTTTGAAATTACTTTGTAGAAATGTTAACCATCATGAGACAATGTGTCACGTGCAAAACCCAGGTCCGTACCTCCAAGGTCATGGTCATACTTAGAGGTCAAAGGTCAAAAAAAGGGTCCGAAACTTAAACCCAGCTCGTAAATTACTCATTTCTGGATGGATTTTGAAATTATTTTGAAGAAATGTTAACCATCATGAGACAATGTGTCACGTGCAAACCCAGATCTGTACCTCCAAGGTCAAGGTCATACTTAGAGGTCAAATGGCATAAAAAGGGTCCAAAACTTAAACACGGTCAATAACTTTCTATGGATGTATACGAACATAGACATATTTTCAGGCGGGGGCATCCGTGTCCTATGGACGCATTTCTAGTCTTACAGATGCTGCAGCTGAAGTTTGGGATACCAACAGCGACTCCTCAGAAGAAAGTGATACGGAATGAGCAAATATGTGTCAATTTTATCCAACTCTTAAAACCTCAAAGTAATTTTGACCCTAGCTGATACCAATTTAGTCTCTGCTACAATAGTACAACCCTTTTACACTATAAATACATTAAAATTTAACTCCTGTAAGCATTTCTCGCCAGTAAACTTATAGCAAAAAGGCAAAACAAAGATTTGATAATTTCACCACATTTTACTGCAATTTTCTCTTTTCAAGGGCACATAACTCATGTCACAGACCATTTATCAAAAAATCCTTATAATTCTGCAATGGCCAAGCATTGATAAGTATTTTCTAGAAATGAGGTAAGAATGTGTTGCTTAATAGAGAAATGTTCAACTTTTTGGCAAAGTTGGTAGATGAAAAATTAATGAAAATCCGCAAAGTGCAAATAAATTATTATATTTTAGCAAATTTCAATAAAATATACAATCACCCTATTTCACATTAATATGTACCCACAGTCTATGCATTACATGGCAAAAAGTTTTGTCAGTGTGCTATTTGAATATAGCCAATTGCTGATTAATTGTCCTTGGTAGAACTGATATGGAATTACCCCACCCACTTTTGATAAACCCTCATCACAAAACTAGAGTTCTGTTTGATGCAAACTTACCAGGGATGAATGTCCCCTCTGTGTGGCTATATTTTCCCAAAATATTATTGAAAAAATTTAGGTACCAGGAAAACCCCCTTATGGAGACTAGTCCTTTTTTACAGTGTCTCTTTGCGTTTTGAAAATATGAAGTGTTGAAGTAAGCAAAATATTTTCTTCAGCAAAAATTTCTGTTTTGGGTTGGTCAGAGAAAGTATTTTTAACCACCATAGCCCCAGAAAAGAGGGGGTATCCACGTATTATTTTCCTTATTTCCGCACAAAAACGTATTTTGTAGGTAATCATTAGGGCATGTCACTGAGGCTCTTCCAACAAGTTTCCATAACATACTTTTTTATGCAGAAATAAGATCATGTTCATAAGTCTGTGAAATGAACATCTGTCTGAACCCGGTATACATTATTTTCCTTATTTCTGCACCAAGACCAAGGTTGTGGGTACTCGTTAGAACTGCCTCAATCGACACCCACGACCTATGTTCTGAGTATAAATAAGAAAAATATCAAAGTTTTCAATGGAAAAGTAGCCATTTTGGAGAAATTAAAGAATGCGCTATGACACATGGGTGTGTTTTGTTTTTGAAAAAATCAGTACTTTTTCATAAGATTAAAATAACTATTACAGCCTATCTATTCTTTTTTGCACCCCCCATCCCCAACTTTACCTTTTTTTTTTTTTTAAATCTGATTCAATCTGCACTGTTTGCACCTTTGTGTTCTGTCTATTGTTATACAGACGGTTGGGTGGATGACGCCAGGCTGATCGCTATATCCCCCGAACATGTTCATACTAGGGATAAAAAACACCACCGTTGGCGATAAGTCCCTGATCAGACGCCGCATTATCGTTGTGCAGCGTCTTGTCCGGGTCTGCGCCGACCCATATGCCGTCTACAAACCTGTAGACCCTCATCAGATGCCGTTTTATAATTGTACAGGTCTGATTCGAATCTCCATTGCTTGCATCTGTCTGTTGTGTCTACTGACGGATGGACATGTGAACGGACACCAGACTCATTATTATGTTTGTGGACGGACGGACGGACTCCAGGTTGATTGTTATATCCCCGAACCTATTTGGTCAGGAGATAAAAATAAAACGCACCGGCGGCGGTCAGACAATGATCAGACGTCGCATGATCATTGTACAGCGTCTGGTCTGGGTCTGTGCCGTCGCATATTCCGTCTACAAACCTGTAGACCCTATCCAGACGCCGTATAATAATTGTATGGCGTCTGGTTCAAATCTGCACTGTTTGCACCTTTGTGTTCTGCCTTTTGTTATACAGACGGTTGGATGGATGACGCCACGCTGATCGTTATATCCTCCGAACCTGTTCAGACTTGGGTTAATAAAACACCACCCTCGGCGATAAGACCCTGATCAGACGCCGCTTCGTTGCGCAACGTCTTGTCAGGGTCTGCGCCGTCTCAGATACCGTCTACATACATGTAGACCATCATCAGACGCCGTTTAATAATTGTACATCTGATCCGGATCTGCATTGTTTTCATATTCCGTTGCGTCTACGGACGGACATTTGAACGGACGCCACTCATAATTTTGTGTCTACGAACGGGCGAATGAACGGACGCCAGGCTCCGAACCTGTTCAGACTAGGGATAAAAAACACCACCGTCGCCGATAAGACCCTGATCAGACGCCGCATAACCGTTGCGCAGCGTCTTTCCCGGGTCTGCGCCGTCTAAGATGCCTCCTACAAACATCATGACCTTCATCCGACTCCGTTCAATAATAGTACGGCGTCTGATCCGGATCTGCATTGTTTGCATCTGTCTGTTGTGTCTACGAACGGACGGACATTTGGACGGTCGCTATATCCTCCAAACCTATTCGGTCGAGGAAAATAAAATAAAATGACCGTCGGCGGTTGGAGCTGAATCAGACGTCGCGGCAATAATTGTGGAGCGTCTGATCCGGGTGCCATGGCATTATAAGGTCCAAAAACCTGAAGACCCTGATCAGGTGCGCTTAATAATTGCATCTGTGTGTCTGTTAAAGTGTTGGCGGTGAATCCCTGATCAGACGTCGCATATTTTTTTTTTGAAATTAGTATTCATTAAAGGGGCTGAAACTATTGGCCAATGAAAGGCCTTCTACCCATCTGTAGGTTTTATTGCCCTTCCGATGTCCACCTGGGTACACTTTTGGGTACTGTTACGTAATTTATTGCGGCTCAAAGCTCGGCACGCTCCGGATGGCATCCGCTGAATAAAGATTCCTAGGGTATCATAATCCCCAATTAACTAATTGGACCATAAATCCCTTGAACATTAATCTTGGACCATAAATCCCTTGAATCTTACTGATTATACAGCGCTAATTGTCTTTACCTAAATCATGCAAATCATGCGCGACCGACACACAAATATTGCGTCATTCAGTAACTTAGCCCAGTAATTTTCCATTACGTCAGGCAAGGTCATCGTGATTCAGTAGAAGAAGCCCCTGGTGTGTTTGGTTGCAAATTACACAAAAACTTTGTATAGAAACATATTTGTTTTTTCTTTTTTTCGCAAATATTGTTGGCAAAATACCAAACTTAACATTTATAAAAATCCGGCGTTTTTATATTTAGGAAAAAGGTAAAAATAACGCGACTGATTTTGAGACACGGGCAAACACGTATTTGTTCAAATGGCGACACACGGGAATATACGTATCTGTACGTTTATCGATAAAGTCGGGAATATACGGATCTGAGTGTTAATGGATAGACTCGGGGAAAATACGTATCTGAGTGGTAAAGTGTTAAAATCATACCATGTTAAAATACATGTCTGCCATTGGACAGTGCCCATCTGAGCACCCGTTTATGAAATTTGGCTCTTTGGTTTGTTTGCTATGGCAAGTTAAGAGTTTCCATTGACTTCTAATGGGGAAAATTGATATTTTGTCAAACTTACATTGAAATGTTCCTTTAATAATGTTGTTTTATGCCTATTGGTTGCCACAGATGGGAAATTGTCAGTTGTCATCTGTTGTACTGCAACAACACATTCAAGCGACATCAGACCTCTGAAGCCACTAGGCTGATTGTGTCCAAATTGTATCTGTAGCATCCTTGGGCGCAGGGCTTCCATGGTTAATTAAAATACTTTGCTGCCAGTCGGCAGTGCCCCCTGAGCTCTGGTGAGCATAGTGGCCCATGGGCCTCTTGTTGTTTTTACTTTTTGCACATTGTGAACTAAACCATTTTTAAGCTTCAGTTGATATACGATAGGTACCTCTTGTCATCGCAACTCCTCTTACAGTTTAATATCGATCATTTTGAAGCTTTGTGTTTGTGTTATGGATTTAGGATGTGCATGTGGTTTGGACTTTATCTTCGGATCAAATTTTATCAATTTTTCCACATTGTGAACTTAGCCGTTTTAAGCTTTACTTGATATACGACAGGTACCTCTTGTCATCGCAACTCCTCTTACAGTTTTATACCGATGATTTTGAAACTTTGCATGTGCTTTTGGCATGGTATGAAGATGTGTATGTGGTTTGGACATAATTCTCGGAATATGTTTTTCCACTTTTTTCACATAGTGAATTTAGTCATTTTTAACCTTCAATTGATATACAGGAGGTACCTCTTTGTCACCGCAACTCCTCTTACAGGTGTATACTAATCAATTTGAAACTTTGTATATGTTTTTGCCATGGCATGAGGCTGTGCATGTGGTTTGGACTTAATCTTCGGATCAATTTTTGTCACTTTTTCCACATTGTGAACTTAGTCATTTTTAACCTCCAATTGATATACAGTAGATACCTCGTCATCGCAACTCCTCTTACAGTTTTATACTAATCATTTTTAAACTTAGCATGTGTTTTCGCCATGACATGAGAATGTTCATATGCTTTGGATATAGTTCTTGGATCATTTTAGTTCATTTTATCACATAATGAACTTATATAGGCTATGGATTATTCTCAAAGCCCTATATTCATCTCTTCTGCCTTAAATAAACTTTAATTTTTTTGTGTGTGGCAGGTGGGGAGCAGCTACGACATCACCTTCACCGAAGTTGAATCTCTGGTTTGATTCAGATATGCATTGATTTCACTACTATATATATATATACAATAAACACAACCTCTGTGGGATTTGTGATATATTATTTAAACTGACCGACCTAAAGATTCCTTTGTGTCTCAACAAACGTAAAGTTATCTTCGAGCATATAAAATGTATGTGTTCATCAAAGCTCAGATTATGATCATTTTGTGCATGCGTGTTGTCTGATATCATTGTATTATGTGTGAAGTATATGATGCTCAGTAACCAAAAGCGTCTTCACACAAACAGATTTTAAAGGATTTCATAGAATTTCATAGAATTTATTAGAATTTCACTGTTGTGCTTAATTGTATTCTGAATCCCATTGTATAATATTGGATTTATAGATATAACTAATTATATGCTATATGCTTTGACAGAATGTTTTTCATGTATTTTACAAAGAAACGTTTAAACTAATTGTATTTTTGTTCTAGCTACGCCACTGAAAAATGGATTAAAGTTGGTAATTCATTTGCGATGTCAAATACCCTGAGAAGAAAAATGAAGATTCACATGAACCAATAAAATTGTAAAGCGTATGGTAATAAACACAAACCTTTTGAGGCGTGCAATAAATCGTTTAACACGTCTGACAATCTGCAGAGACATAAAAATTTACTAATTCACGTTGAAGAGAAACCTCACAAATGTTGAATATAAGGAAATCATTTCCAGCGGTCGCCATATGTTAGTTCATACTGGGGACAAACCGAACAAGTATGGAAGTACCTGGTGACATTTTCAGGCAACCTGAGGAAGCATAAAGTGTTTCACAGCGGCGATAAAATCAGTATGTGGTAAATTATTAACAAAATCAGGCAACCCGAGCAAGCACATGACGATTCATAGCTGCATAAAACCTCAGAAGTGTGTAGTAGTTGGAAACAGGCAGAGTAAATAAGCATATGATGATTCACAACGGCGAGAAACCTCGAAAGTTTGCATTATGTGGTAAAGACTTTACACAGTCAGGCAACCATAGCAGGCAAATGGTGATTCACAGCGACGAAAAATCTCATTATGTGGCAAATCATTTACACAGTTAGGCAGCCATAGTAAGCATAATAAATTGCGGCATAAAAACTTACAAGTGTGCTGTATGTGATAAATCTTTGTTTAACAGAGTCACACAACCTTGGTAGGCATATGATTATTCACGGCGGCGAATTACCTCACAAGTGTACATTATGTGGCAAATCATTTACACAGTTAGGCAACCTTAGTTAGCATATGGTGATTGACTGCGGCGGTAAACCTCACAAGTGTACATTATATGGAGTTAGGCAGCCTTAGTAGGCATATGACTATTCACATCGGCGAAAAGCCTCACAAGTGTGTTGTAAGTGGGAAATCATTTACACTGACAGACAGCCTAAGTAAGCATATGATGATTCACTCAGAATTGTGTTGTATGTGGAAGATCATTAACATTGACAGACAGCCTAAGTAAGCATATGATGATTCACAACGGCGAAAAACCCCACAAGTGTGCATTATGCGGAAAATCTTTTACACAGACAGGCAATCTGAGTCAGCATATGATGATTCACAGCGGCGACAAACCTCACAAGTGTGGAGTATGTGGTAAATCATTTACACAGTCAGGCAATCTTAGTCAACATATGATGATTCACAGTGGCGAAAAACCTCACAAGTGTGCATTATGCGGAAAATCATTTACACGTTCAAGCAAGCTTAGTAGGCATATGGTGATTCACAGCGGTGAAAAACCTTACACGTGTGCATTATGTGGTAAATCATTTACACAGTCATGCAGCCTTAGAAAGCATATGATGATTCACAGCGGCGAAAAACCTCACAAGTGTGCATTATGCGGAAAATCATTTACACAGTCAAGCCACCTTAGTAGGCATATGATGATTCACAGCGCCGTAAAACCTCATACGTGTGCAGTTTGTGGTAAATCATTTACACAGTCAGACAACCTTAGTAAGCATATGTTGATTCACAGCCGCTCTAAACCTCACAAGTGTGCAGTATGTGATAAATCATTTACACTGTCAGGCAACCTTCGTCGTCATATGGTGAGTCAACACGGCGAAACACCTCACAAGTGTGGAGTATGTGGTGAATCATTTACTTTGTCCGGCAGCCTAAGTAAGCATATGATGATTCACAGCGGCGAAAAACCTTACAAGTGTGAAGTGTGTGATAAATCATTTAAACTGTCAGTCCGCCTTAGTAACCATATGAAGATTCACAGTGGCGAAAAACCTCACAAGTGTGAAGTATGCAGTAAATCGTTTACACACTCAAGCAGCCTAAGTAAACATATGTTGATTCACAAGGGCGAAAATCCTTACAAGTGTGGAGTATGTGGTAAATCGTTTACGCTTTCAAGCTATCTGGGTTACCATATGATGATTCACAGCGGCGAAAAACCTCACACGTGTGCAGTATGTGGTAAATCATTTTCACTGTCTGGCAACCTTAGAAAGCATATGTTGATTCACAGCGGCGTTAAACCTCACAAGTGTGCACTGTGTGGTAAATCATTTACACAGTCAGTCAGCCTTAGGAAGCATATGCTGATTCACACCGGCGAGAAACCTTACAAGTGTGGAATATGTGGTAGATCATTTGCACAGACAGACTACCTTAAAAGCCATATAATAATTCACAGCGGCGTAAAACCACACAAGTGTGCAGTATGTGGTAAATCATTTGCACGGACAGACTACCTTAGAAGCCATATAATAATTCACAGCGGCTTAAAACCGCACGAGTGTGCGGTATGTGGTAAATTATTCACACAGTCAAGGAGCCTTAGTAAGCATATGATGATTCACAAGGACGAAATATCTTACACGTGTGGATCATTTACAGATTCAAGCTATTTAGGTATGCGTATGATGATTCAAAGTGGCGAACATCACGCAAACACGCCTGTATAAATTTGACCCTTTATACCCCACTTTTAGATAGTAAAACTGGGGTTTACAGGGGTGTACATTATTTTTCTAATGTCTGCTCAAAAACATAGATAGAGGCGCCACTAACAAGTACCAACAATCTACGTTTTGAGCAGAAATATATAAAATAAAAATTCAGTATTTTTATTGATTTTATAACTCACCAGAGCCGAAACATCACGTAAACACGCCTATTTAATTTCATATAGTAAAACTGGGGTATACCTTATTTTTCTTTTTTCTGTTCTAAAATATAGATTGTGTGTACTCGTTAGAACCGCGTTCTAACGAGTGCCCACAATCTTTATTTTGAGAAGAAATAAGAAAAATATCACAATTTTTCATCCTAAAATTTTCATTTTTTTTGGCGATGAAGGTGGCAACGTATTTGTATAGGCGTGTTTGCGTATTGGCTCCAGGGGAACTAATAGTATAGGCAGTTATCCGTCGTCGTCGTCTGACGTCGTGTGACGTCAACATTTTCAAACGAAATCTTCTCTGAAGCCACTGGGCCGATTGGGCCCAAATTTTATCTGTAACATCCTTCGGCTGAGGGATTGGAAATGTGTTTATTTTTCTATTTTTTTATTTTTGGTAAAAATCGGCTCATTAGTTTGGTTGCTATGGCAACATATAGTTTCCATAGACTTATAATGGGGAAAATTGAAAAATGGCATTTACTCCCAAGCCTCTACAGATATTTGACAAAACTTTCATAGAAATGTTCCCTAGGCAATTTACCATCTGCCGTATGATTTTAGGTCTACTGCTAGTTTTTGTTGGTTGCCATGGAAACCAAAATACAGAAAAAAATAATCTCATCAGAAACCATATGCTCTAGGAGGCAGAGACTTTACGAAAATATTCAACATATTTGCCTTTGCAGGTTTTTTTGTTTTTTTTTTGTGAAATTCGGCTCTTTTGTTTGGTTGCTATGGGAACTTGGATTTTCCATAGACTTATAATGAGGAAAATTGAAAAATGGCATTACCTGCCGAACCTTTGCAGATATTTTGACACAACTTTCATAGAAATGTTCCTTAAGCAATCTACTATCTGCCATATGATTTTAGGCCTGTTGCTCATCTTAAGTGGTTGCCATGGAAACCAAAATGAAAAAAAAATACTTAAAAATAACCATCTCCTCAGAAACTATATTCGCTGAGAGGCTGAGAGTTTATGGAAATATTCATAACATTTGCCTTTACAGGTTTCGTGTTTTTATGAAATTCGGTTCTTCAGTTTGGTTGCTATTGCAACTTAGATTTTCCATTGACTTACAATGGGGAAAATTGAAAAATGGCATTTACTGCCAAGCCACTGCAGATATGTTGACAAAACTTTCATTGAAATGTTGCTTAAGTAATCTTCCACCGGCCATATGATTTTAGGCCTATTGCTCATTTTTCCAGGTTGCCATGGAAACAAAAATTAACAAAAAATAGAAAAATTAAATACTTAAAAATCATCTTCCCAGAAACCGTATGCTCTATGAGGCTGAGTCTTTGTAGAAATATTCACCATATTTGCCTTTTCAGGGTTTCTTTATGAAATTCGGGTCTTTAGTTTGGTTGCTATGGCAGCTCAGAATTTCCATTGACTTATAATGGTGAAATAAAAAATGGAATTTACTGCTATGCCTTACCAGATATTTTAACAAAACATTCCGAGAAATATTTTTAAAGCAATCATCTATTTGCAGTATGATTTTAGGCCAACTGGTCACTTTTATTGGCTGCCATGGAAATCAAAATGCGCTCCAAAATAGAATAAAAACAATTAAAAATAGTTCTTCTCGAAAAACCGTATGATCTAAGAGGCTGAAATATTCACCATATGGGCCTGAACAAATCTACAATCTGCAATGACAGGGAGCATAACTAAAGACAGGGCCTCTGATAGTTTTGGAAAGTTTTTTTTTTCAAATTCCTAAAGCAAATTTTATGAAGCTGACCTATCCTGAAATAACGTAAAAAGTTACAATTTTGAAACACAATTATCTTTAAAATTATCATATTGAGACTAAACAAATGGTTTCTAAACTCGAACAACACGTGCCTTGTGTAAGATAAAGAGGGAAAAGTTAACCAAATAATGATCATCTATGATCAAATTAGGAGATTTCTCTTATACATATTGCGATAGGTGTTGTATTCCTGGGCGTGTTTTGATTCGTTTGTTTGAATAAGGGTTTAACGTCCTCGTCAACACTATTTAGGTCATTTCGGAGACGCTGCTTCCAATTTTGTGGGCCTTTTATCCGACATTGAGCTGAAATTACATCTCAAGCCATGCCGCCCAATAAAACCAGAAAGCTTATATGCATTGGACGATCTGATTCACACCGCTTTGTCTGGGCAGGCTTAGTCCTGCTAAGCGGTTTACTATTACACGTGTGTGGTCAGATTCAGCTCTGCATGGATGCACCATGCAACCCATTTTATTTTTCAAGTCCCGATGGGCGGGTGCGAAAGCATGTTTTGATAAAGCAACACCTTTGTATTATTTCGTCATCATATAACAGCGTGTCCTGATCTGTACATTGCCAACACCTGAATATGTTTTCGATGTGCGCCACCTGTTTTATTGTTATTTGGAGTTTCATGATTTTAATGTAGAAAAGTATCGTTTCATGTAACTTATAATGTGATCATGAAGTCCTGAAACTAGTTTGGAACCTTACTCATGTGCTTTTTCAGCTGTTCGTCAATGATATTAAAGCAAGCACAAGTTTGTCTTGACATATCCAAGCATAAGGACACAGAAATGAATTCTGTTTATGCTATATAGATAATTATACTATGAATTGCTGCTACAGACAAGAAGTCTTTATAATAAGATTTAGAGAGTTTGTCATTGTCTTTTTCAAGTACGAACGATACGTGTTACGCTCTTGGGCATTATACAGAGGGTCTTACATGAGTATTCATGTATTATTGAATTTATTAAACTCGTTGAGGAAATGGGATAAAATGCTCTGCGGAGCTTCGCATTTTATCCCTTTCCCTCAACTAGTTTAATAAATTCAATAATACATAAACACGAATGTGGGATTCTATTTATCATATGACACTTAAAACGGATTTTATCCATGCTTGTTTTACAAAACTGTCAATATTCCGTCATTGGAAAACGCGAAGTCGTTAAAAGACGTCGTACATATAACGTTACGGGGGCGGGGTATCTAACTTATTTGCATATTTAATCCACTAGTGGATTATCGGATTTATTTCTTGACTTCTGTGGCGATTTATTTATGTTGTTGTTTGTTACTTACTGTGTGTATCACTTTTGTCTTTTTATTTTGGATGGCCATATGGCCATTTTGTGGGAAAGTAACTGTCCTTATGGCCTGCCTTTGTTTAGGTTTCCATTATGGTCTTGTCGCTTAATGTTTGTATTTCTTCCCCTTTGGTGTCTTTTATGGGTGGAGTAAGTTAATTGTATCAATTCCTGATCTTTGTTTTACTTCTACTTTGTAACATTCTCAGATGCGACGTCATATAATAAAAAACTTAATTTATTCTCACAGGGTCATCACAGGTGGACAGCATATACATTATCAACATATGATACAGGTGATGTTGTTTTATCACACATAACTTGTAGTTATCGGCTTTAACCTCTGTGATGCTACACAACAGTATGAAACAATTTGAAGGCATTTATTCTTGATTATTGAGGACAGTCATTTGATAACATAATATTATATAGCCCTCAGTGCTGCCTGAAGAGAGTTCATCTATCTTTAAACAGAAAAGGGGCATCCTTGGGGAAATCAATTGTTTACTAACTGTTGACTAGGGTGTACATTATTGATTTTTCCCTTAAGTGCCTCAGTCAGGGGATTCAACAAGAGCTAGTAATCACTCTATTAAGGGCCGCCTTTGATCTGCTACATACAGTATAAGGGGGGGGGGGGGGCAATAAAACAATTATGAGCACAAACTGTGTCCTTCTGTTACAAGAATAAATGCCTTTAAGCTCAGGAGTGGAACATATTTTTAGAAAACTATTGTATAATTTTGATATGGTATTACATGTATCATTATTTTCCAGTTTTCCTCAATAGATATATTTGTCTTGGATAGTTACCTATGTATATATTATCCTCTCAGCTTAAATTTATTCATTTATGCCCAAACTTATTCAGTTATGCCAAAGAACATAAGAGCATTACGAAAACACGCCTATTCAATTTTATTGGTAATATTTTACCACAAAAAAATTTTTCTTTTCAGATAAAAAAAAATTATAGTGTATATCCCTGTAAACCCCAATTTTACTATATAAAAGTGGGGTTTCATGGGGTCAGAATTATACAGGCGTGTTTTCGTGATGGCATGAAAAAATTTTAGAACTACAGAGGACCCGCGTTATTACGGGGTATTCGTTCCCAACTGTTGTGCCGTTATAATGAATTTGTCGTTATAGATAATCACGATCTGATTAAAATCCGATCTCGTCGCAGCTGCGTCGTACATAAGTCAGCTAAGATTGGGTTTCAATCAGATTGAAATAATCCCAGCTAGGAGTATGATAGGTTATAGAAAGGTCTTTTCCACATTATTACTCAAAGAAACAAATGCTTTTAAGCATTTATTCTGTAACAGTAGAACACACCGTGTGTTCATAATTGTTTTATTGCCCCCCCCCCCCCCTGTGATATACTGACTATAGCAGATCAAAGGCGGCCCATAATGGGGTGATTATTAGCTCTTGTTGAATCCCCTGACTGAGGCACTTAAGAGGAAAATCAATAATGTACACCTGTCAACAGTATTTTATTGACTTTCCCCAAGGAGGCCCCTTACCTGTTGAAGACAGAGGACTTCTCTTCAGTCAGCTCTGAGGGCTACATAATATTATGTAATGAAATGATAGTCCTCAATCATCAAGAATAAATGCCTTTAAGACATTTGTAAGAATCGCTCCGTGAGGCGATTCTAAAAATATCCTTAACATTTGTTTCTTGGAGTATTAAAATACAAGAATCTTCAATGACTAGGGATTTGATTTGGACATTTCCAACCCGAGGGAAGCACAAGTCGCTCTGAATTGAGGTGAAGCCTTGAGCTAAGAATTCATTTCATTTGAAGGCTTATGAAGGCTTATGAGACACGCAAAAAGCGGCTATCGATCATCAATGTATCAGAAGTACCTATGATTGTCTACATGAATTATTAAGTTTGTTCAGATGTATGTTATAATGCATTCTTTCGTTTCTCCAAATTAGTCAATCCTTTGACCAGAGTATGTTTTAAATTCCGTTTTGAAAATGTTTCCTTATCACGCCATGGGTGCCCTCCAGAACCGTCTCATGGAGGTGGTCCCAATGAGGATCTATGTCTCGTATAAAAAAAAACAGAAAAAAGTTAATGCGCGTTCGTACCGGCAAACCCCAGTATTCGACGAACAAATGGGGTGTGCAGGGGTATGCTGTGTACGGACTTGTTTACGAGATGTCGCACTTGTAAGACATTACAGAGTCTTGCTACCAGCACAAATTTGGTAGGTTGAATCGCGGGAAAAGAGGGTTTAGCGACTATATTTATACTAGCAGCGAACGCCCGGACGAGCCTACACAGCCTTATGCATAGTCCCGCTCGACAACTCGCTGGTCGCTTCTTCTTCAAGATAAAGGGGGTAATATCATATCAGCCATCTGAAGAGATCCCTGTAAGACTGCACATCCGCGCAGTTTCAACAGGAACCTCTCTGATGGGTCAATTTAAGAGATCTCTCTTCCGCAATATGGTCATATACATGGTATTCTAATACAGCATATACAAGGTATTCTAATAGAATATTTTGTTAATTTCTATAATCTACAAGTGCTCTACAGCAAATAATGGAAACAGGGGCCTGTCTAATATGTTCTATAAAAGGGTTGTCCTTTGGGAGCAAGAAATGCACCACAGAACTGGATAATATGAAATGTACATGTTTTCTGGACCAGACTAGCTAGTTTCGGCCAATTAGGCATCATCAGTGACCTTCAGATATTTTCAAAAATTCCACAAGGGAACCAATGATTCCAAAGGACAAGAAAATATAAACTACACTATAATGTAGGGAAGGGAGACTTTTTACGGCCGCCACACATTCCCAGACACAAGCTGTAGTGACGTTAAATATGTTCTATAAAAGGGTTATCCTTTGGAAGCAAGGAATACACCACAAACCTGGAAAGTATGAAGTGTACATGATTTTGGGTCAGACTGGCTAGTTTCGGGCAATTTGGCCTCATCAGTGACCCTCAAGAAAACATCAGTGACCCTCAAACGCTGAAAAACGTGATGAATTCAGAAGGTTGCGGATCAGCAGAAAGTGACTACAACGCTGAACTGCTGAAATGCTGAATATTATTTAAAGTGGGTGTTCTTGTATAGCTTTCTTAGTTTGCGAGACTAGTTAATGTTTTTGTTTTTTTTTTTTTCGTTTAAATTTTATGGCCCTGGCGACAGTATTGGATGTATATGGCACATTCATCAGAATTTGCTGAAAGGAGCAGTCTCTAAAAGGCTGTTTTCATGGCCACAACCGATTTCCTTTAAACTTTGTAGCTTCAAATTGGTACATATTGACTGTCTCATGGTGAATTTTTAGACTCTTTGGTCCACTGGTTTTTGCTGTATACACTATTAAAGTGGGCGGGGTAATATCACCCCATCAAGGGTATGCCAACAAAAATGCTATTATTTTTGTTCAAAGTGCATGACTGGAGGCGATGTTTGCCGTATGCTTACTACCCTTTTAGGCATAACAGCCGGTGATAACAGTCTTATAAATATCAAACAAGAGAAGAGTTTATACGCAAGTGTAAGTTGTACCCATATATCAGTAATTTTTATTCCCCAACTTTACGAAAAACCACAACACCTTTACAGTTTTCAACTTATTTCAAAGATCTTTCATTAATATAATGTTGATGTAATAGTCATTCTAGGTATATGTCAGAATTATTGTAAGTACATAAAACTTAATGAGTTACCTGCCCCTGAAATTGGATTTTACCCATTTTTTAAATCAGAGTGCATTTATCCGTTTGTAGAACTCACAACTTCATTTGAAAGTGAATAAAACCGATTCCATGCAAATATTATTAAATAGATGTGGACAAGGAAGTCATTTGATTTAATAGTGCATGCTAGTATTTCTCTTTTTTTTTTTTTTGGTTATTTATGAACTCGTAATTTCCAGGTGCAAATGGAACATATGTCAACTGTCAAACATTTTTGACCACCAAAGCAGGCTTTGCTCATGTTGTGGAACCACATTCTAGACTGATACTGCGCTTAAATATAAGCCTGCATGGTCTCACGACATGTTTAAGAATTTGTTAATTTACTGATCTTCATCTGAATCGCCAGATGTACTCCATGTGTTAACAGCAGCATCATAAGCAAAATCAATATGTTCCCGGCTTGGTTTTGCTTCACTTTTTTCTGTTTTGTTCTGGTAATATCCCAAATACCAGAGAACAGAAGCCACATGTGTGCAACATCCCACGGTACGAGCTCCACTTCTGCACCCACAATACCATCCAGTGATTGGGTTCAGTCCTTGAGTATATTCAACCCACATGTTATATGTTTTATTAGACGTGTGGCGATAACGTATCTGTGCTTTGAGAACACCATCTTTTTTGTGTGCCATTATCTCAT
This sequence comes from Lucinisca nassula, assembly GCA_963580285.1. Taxonomy (NCBI): domain Eukaryota; kingdom Metazoa; phylum Mollusca; class Bivalvia; order Lucinida; family Lucinidae; genus Lucinisca; species Lucinisca nassula. The sequence continues at coordinate 32,007,165 of OY757015.1, read as the reverse complement.
ATGATACATTGTCGTAAAAATGTTCATCTGTGTAGGAATTGGCTTGTTTCAGCTGGTATATACCAAGTTTCAAATCCCTGAGTTCATCCACAGTCATCTCTGGGAAATTCTGAAGTTTCTCATCATCGATCTTTTTCCAAATAACCCCTTTTTATCCCAGCCATTTTTTGTCGCGCCTGCTATTAGCATGGCGCGATATAGGCGCCCGGTTTTCCGTCCGTCCGTTCGTCAAGGCGTCAACATTTGCGACCACCCTAGCGTTCACCCTAATGGTCAAGTTTATTTCTCAAGAACTATTAGAGCTTCATTAATGATACTCGGTACAAACTTGTATCTGGGGATGACAACTTAAATGCAAGCATCCATATTTGACATTGACCTACATTTCATGGTTCACTGACTTTGTAAAACATTGCGACCGCCCTAGCTTTCAACCTAATTGTCAAGTTTATTCTCAAGAATTATAAGACCTTTATTAATGATACTTGGTACAAACTTGTATCTGGGGATGGTAACTTAAATGCAAGCATCCGTATTTAACCTTGACCTATATTTCATGGTTCACTGATTTTGTAAAATATTGCGACCACCCTAGCGTTCACCCTAATGGTCAAATTTATTTCTCAAGATTTATAAGAGCTTCTTTAATGATGTTTGGTGCAAACTTGAATCTGGGGATGACAATTTAAATGCAAGCATCAATATTTGACCTTGACCTAAATTTCATGGTTCACTGACTTTGTAAAATATTGTGACCACCCTAGCGTTCACCGTAATGGTTAAGTTCATTTCTCAAGAATTATTAGAGTTTCATTAATGATACTTAGTACAAGCTTGCATTTGAGAATGGGATCTTTTGAGCAAGCATCTATGTTTGACCTTGACCTACATATCATGGTTCGATGACTTTGCGCCCCATCAAGCGGGACATAGCCTTCGGCGGAATTCTTGTTACAACCCTATCCTGCAGCTTTTTTGGAGTTTTTGCTAGGGCCATCATTCTTCTAGCAATTTCTTTGTCTGATTCTTTGCTTGTTACCAAAAGTGGTCTTAATGCATTGCACAATGAGCAAACAATCCATACATAGTCGCCAACATATGGTATTTGACTATTGGGCATTATGTTGCTAAGGGCTTTCCACTTTTTAATTCTCCCATTACCTGATTAGACAACCCATCTCACCTTTGTAACTAGCCTTGACTCATTCGCCTCTTCAGTCGTATGTTGCTTCTGAGATTTGTTTAGGAAGTGAGGCATATCAGAATTGATTCCAAAATCCTTTAGTATATCTATAGCATCCCTGAAGCCGCGGTCTACAACGAGAACATCATCTTCTTCAAACCAGTCAGTAATATTTTCTGCATTAGTCTTTAACATGTGTTCGGTAATCTTAGCATCTGTGTTTTTCCCATCTGCAAGATATGGTCCCATCACAGTCAAAATGTAGCCATCAGTGGCCACAAGCATCATATGTTTCAGCAAAGGCTGTCCTTTATGTACGGAATAAGATCTTCTCTGAAATGAGTAGTTTCCACTCTTCTCAATATATATGTATGTTCCATCAGCCACTGCGATTGCAACATCAGAATTTGAATCCCCAAATAGGACATTTGCAAAAGTTGATGTATGATTCAGGGATGTTAGAGAAATACTAAAGGGTTATGAAATCAATTCTCATATGCTTCACTTCCTAACCAAATCTCAGAAGCAATATACAACTGAAGAGGCGAATGATTCAAGGCTAGGTACAAGGTGAGATAGGTTGTTGAATCAGCTTATAGGAGAATTACAAAGTGGAAGGCCTTAGGAACAAAATATCCAATAGTAAAATACCATATGTTGGGGACTATGTAAGAATTGTTTGCTCTTTTTGCAATGTGTTTAGACCACAAGGACTAAATCCAATCACTGGATGGTACTGTTGGTGAAGAAGTGGTGCTTGTACCGTGGGATGTTGTGTTCATGTGCTTGCTAGCATGCACTATTAAATCAAATGACTTCTTTGTCAACATCTATTTAATTATATTTGCATGGAATCGGTTTATTCACTTCCAAATGAAGTTGTGAGTACTACAAACGGATAAATGCACTCTGATTTAAAAAAAATGGGTAAAATCCAATTTCAGGGGCAGGTAACTCATTAAGTTTTATGAACTAACAATAATTCTGACATATACCTAGAATGACTATTACATCAACATTATATTTATGAAAGATCTTTGAAATAAGTTGGACACTGTAAAGGTGTTGTGGTTTTCGTAAAGTTGGGGAATAAAAATTACTAATATTTGGGTACAACTTACAAGCGCGTATAAACTCTTCTCTTGTTTGATATTTATAAGACTGTTATCACCGGCTGTTATGCCTAAAAGGGTAGAAAGCATACGGCAAACATCGCCTCCAGTCATGCACTTTGAACAAAAATAATAGCATTTTTGTTGGTACACCCTTGATGGAGTGACATTACCCCACCCACTTTAAAAGTGTATACAGCAAAAACCAGTGGACCAAAGAGTCTAAAAATTTACCATTAGACAGCCAATATGTACCAATTTGAAGCTACAAAGTTTAAAGGAAATCGGTTGTGGCCATGAAAATAGCCTTATAGAGACTGCTCCTTTTAAAATTATTTTTCTTACTGAATGGATTGGAACACTGTAGCATAAGCCTGATCTCAATATAAGTGCCTTTTTAAATAATAATAATAATAATAATAATAATAATATAACAATAACAATTATAATAACAATTATAATAAATAATAATGATAATATTAATCATAATCCGAGGCTTAGAGAAAACATGTACACTCTTACGGTTCTACGGTGTATTCCTAGCTTCCAAAGGATATTGAACCCTTCATGGAATAAAATTTTAGTTATATACCAAGGTGATTAATATGTGTGATATATGGTTTGACATTTCCTGTTGTCCCCATGCTTATCAAAACACATTGACTAATTTTCAGACCTTTCTGTAATAATGCCTAAGGTCAAACAAACAGGTTTTCAATAATAAAAAAACAACAGAAAACAAAAGTAATTACCGAACCCACTGCTCACTATCAACCAATCAAAATCGACCCCACCAACCGGGGCTTGAAGAAACAGATGGGCTGCATGGTAGCCATGGGAAAGCAGGTAGGTAGGTATGCAGGAAGGTGAATGGTATGGTGGGCAGGTAGGTAGGTAGGCTTACTTTTAACTTCTTCCTTCGACGTTGTTTGTTTGTTTGATTTGGGGTTTAACGTCCCCGTCAACACTGTATAGGTCATTTTTGAGACTTTGCTTCCAATTTTGTGGGACTTTTACCCGACATTGAGTTTACCTCTTTGGTTAGAGCTGGGACTAACTCTCCATATCACAGGTCCTGGTGTATGAATGTCTTTTGACGTGTCACCAGTAACAATTCTGATTTTGAGATGAAATGACATCGCAAGCCCTGTCGCCCAATGAAACCAATAGGGTTTATAAGCATGGACGGGCAGACTCGCACCGCTTTGCCTGGACAGGCTTAGATCCTCTAAGCGGTTTACCAGTACTCGTGTGCGGTCAGTTTCAGCTTTGCGTGGAAGCATCTATTTCTTCAAGCCCCGATGGGCGGGGGCCAACATTCGTAGTGCATGACTGGAGGCGATGTTTGCCCTATGCTTACTACCCTTTTAGGCATAACAGCCGGTGAAAACAGTCTGATAAATATCAAACAAAAGAAGAGTTTATACGCGCTTGTAAGTTGTACCCAAATATTAGTAATTTTTATTCCCCAACTTTACGAAAAACCACAACACCTTTACAGTTTTCAACTTTCATAAATATAATGTTGATGTAATAGTCATTCTAGGTATATGTCAGAATTATTGTTAGTTCATAAAACTTAAAGAGTTACCTGCCCCTGAAATTGGATGTACCCTTTTCTTACTTCGGAGTGCATTTATCCGTTTGTAGTACTCACAACTTCATGTGGAAGTGAATAAACCAATTCCATGCAAATACAATTAAATAGATGTGGACAAAGAAGTCATTTGCTTTAATAGTGCATGATAGCAAGCACATGAGCACAACATCCCACGGTACGAACACCACTTCTTCACCAACAGTACCATCCAGTGATTGGGTTCAGTCCTTGTGGTCTAAACACATTGCAAAACGAGCAAACAATTCTTACATAGTCGCCAACATATGGTATTTTACTATTGGATATTTTGTTGCTAAGGCCTTCCACTCTCTAATTCTCCCTTTAGCTGATTCGACAACCTCTCTCACTTTGTACCTAGCCTTGAATCATTCGCCCTTCAGTCGTATGTTGCTTCTGAGATTTGGTTAGGAAACATATGAGAACTGATTTCATAACCCTTTAGTATTTCTCTAACATCCCTGAATCATACATCAACTTTTGCAAATGTCCTATTTGGGGATTCAAATTCTGATGTTGCAATCGCAGTGGCTGATGGAACATACATATATATTGAGAAGAGTGGGAACTACTCATCTCAGAGAAGATCTTATTCCGTACATAAAGGACAGCCTTTGCTGAAACCTATGACGCTTGTGGCCACTTATGGTTACATTTTGACTATGATGGGACCATATCTTGTAGATGGGAAAAACACAGATGTTAAGTTACCGAACACATGTTAAAGACTAATGCAGAAAATATTACTGACTGGTTTGAAGAAGATGATGTTCTCGTTGTAAACCGTGGCTTCAGGGATGCTATAGATATACTAAAGGATTTTGGAATCAATTCTCTTATGCCTCACTTCCTAAACAAATCTCAGAAGCAACATACGAATGAAGAGGCAATTGAGTCAAGGCTAGTTACAAAGGTGAGATGGGTTGTCGAATCAGCTAATGGGAGAATTAAAAAGTGGAAAGCCCTTAGCAACACAATGCCCAATAGTCAAATACCATATGTTGGCGACTATGTAAGGATTTTTTGCTCATTGTGCAATGCATTTAGACCACCTTTGGTAACAAGCAAAGATTCAGGCAAAGTAATTGCTAGAAGAATGATTGCCCTAGCAAAAACTCCAAATAAGCTGCAGGATAAGGTTGTAACAAGAATTCCGCCAAAGGCTATGTCGCGCCTGTGGGGGGCGCAAAGTCATCGAACCATGATATGGAGGTCAAGGTTAAACATAGATGCTTGCTCAAAAGATCCCATTCTCAAATGCAAGCTTGTACTAAGTATCATTAATGAAGCTCTAATAATTCTTGAGAAATGAACTTAATTATTAGGGTGAACGCTAGGGTGGTCACAATATTTTACAAAGTCAGTGAACCATGAAATTTAGGTCAAGGTCAAATATGGATGCTTGCATTTAAGTTGCCATCCCCAGATTCAAGTTTGCACCAAATATCATTAATGAAGCTCTTATAAATCTTGAGAAATAAACTTGACCATTAGGGTGAACGCTAGGGTGGTCGCAATATTTTACAAAGTCAGTGAACCATGAAATATAGGTCAAGGTTAAATATGGATGCTTGCATTTAAGTTACCATCCCCAGATACAAGTTTGTACTAAGTATCTTTAATAAAGCTCTTATAGTTCTTGAGAAAAAAAATCCATTAGGATGAACGCTAGGGTGGTTGCAATATTTTACAAAGTCAGTGAAACATGAAATGTAGGTCAATGTCAAATATGGATGCTTGCATTCAAGTTGCCATCCACAGATACAAGTTTGTACCACATATCATTAATGAAGCTCTTATAGTTCTTGAGAAATAAACTTGTCCATTAGGGTGAACGCTAGGGTGGTCGCAATATTTTACAAAGTCAGTGAACCATGAAATGTAGGTCAAGGTCAAATATGGATGCTTGCATGCAAGTTGCCATCCCCAGATGCAAGTTTGTACCAAGTATCATTAATGAAGCTGTTATAGTTCTTGAGAAATAAACTTGACCATTAGAGTGAATGCTAGGGTGGTCGTAAATGATGACGCCTTGACGAACGGACGAATGAACGGACGAACCGACGGAAAACAGGGCGCCTATATCGCGCCATGCTAATAGCAGGCGCAACAAAAAATGGCTTCGATAAAAAACGGGTTATTTGGAAAAAGATTGATGATGAGAAACTTGAGAATTTTCCCAGAGATGACTGAGGATGAACTCAGGGATTTGAAACTGGTTATTTACCAGCTGAAACAAGCAAAATCCTTCACAGATGAACATTTTAAAGACAATGGATCATATGAGATAATGGCACACAAAGAAGAAGACGGTGTTCTCAAAGCACAGATACGTTCTCGCCACACGTCTAATAAAACATATAACATGTGGGTTGAATATGCACAAGGACTGAACCCAATCACTGGATGGCATTGTGGGTGCAGATGTGGAGCTCGTACCGTGGGATGTTGCGCACATATGGCTTCTGTTCTCTGGTATTTGAGATATTACCGGAACAAAACGGAAAATGGTGAAGCAAAACCAAGCCGGGAACATATTGATTTTGTTTATGATGCTGCTGTTGACACATGGAGTACATCTAGCAATTCAGAGGAAGATCAGTAAATTAACAAATTCTTAAACATGTCGTGAGACCATACAGGCTTATATTTAAGCACAGTATCAGTCTAAAATGAGGTTCCAAAACATGAGCAAAACCTGCTTTGGTGGTCAAAAATGTTTGACAGTTGACAAATGTTCCATTTGCACCTGGAAATTAAGAGTTCATAAATAAAAAAAAAGATTATACTAGCATGCACTATTAAATCAAATGACTTCTTGTCCACATCTATTTAATAATATTTGCATGGAATCGGTTTATTCACTTTCAAATGAAGTTGTGAGTACTACAAACGGATAAATGCACTCCGATTTAAAAAAATGGGTAAAATCCAATTTCAGGGGCAGGTAACTCTTTAAGTTTTATGAACTAACAATAATTCTGACATATACCTAGAGATTTTTGAAATAAGTTGGAAACTGTAAAGGTGTTGTGGTTTTTCGTAAAGTTGGGGAATAAAAATAACTGATATATGGGTACAACTTACAAGCGCGTATAAACTCTTCTCTTGTTTGATATTTATAAGACTGTTATCACCGGCTGTTATGCCTAAAAGGGTAGTAAGCATACGGCAAACATCGCCTCCAGTCATGCACTTTGAACAAAAATAATAGCATTTTTGTTGGTATACCCTTGATGGGGTGACATTACCCCACCCACTTTAATAGTGTATACACCAAAAACCAGTGGACCAAAGAGTCAATATGTACCAATTTGTGGCTACAAAGTTTAAAGGAAATCGGTTGTGGCCATGAAAACAGCCTTATAGAGACTGCTCCTTTAGTTGCAGAATGTGTTCCTTGGCTATCACTAGTATCTATATCGTACTGACTGTGCAGATCTGCGTTCGTTACGGAAAATGAAGCATTGTCACATGAAATATGTAAATAATACTTCAAGATTAAGATGGGCCCCTACCAATTAGGACATGGAGAAATAGATTTGGCTGCAGATGCTGCATTTCCATTCACACCTGAAAACATTGACGCATCACACCCTGCACAGAAGTCTGTTTAATCCGGTGTTTGATCGAATCATAATGTTAGTGACAGATTTTGATTTGAAAACAAAACAGTATTATTACATAATGAATGCATTGGCGATTTTGTGAGGTCGCCTGCTGATTTTATCAGGTTGCGAATTGTTTAAGACATTACAACTCCTGTTTCCGCGCGATATACAAATAATGGATAATATACTGTAAAGCTGCTATGTTACAAAATGCAAGCCCACCATTAGGACTGTTCAAAAGTAGTCTCTAAGGCCATATTGGACGATCCGGAAAAAACACCTTTGAAACTGTTCGAAAATGGTCTCTAAGGCCATTTGTGAACTGTCCTAAGGTGGTCTCTTATCAAAGAACGCTTGACTTTGATAACATCATAACGCACATTATATTTTTATTTTAGTATGATGTCATAGATCTAGTAAAATGCCATAACGATAGTCCTTATGGAGAAAATAGTTTACTATCTCTTTGGTGAAAAAATGAGGAACAATTTGCAATAATTTTCTTCATCTATCGATCGATCGATCTATAGATAGATTATTGTGTCAATGAAGATCTGTCCGCATTAAAATCAGTAATTGCATTAAAATGTGCGACCAGTTATATGTCTAGGAAAACCTTTTACTTACTAAATCTTCAGAAACGCATTGTCTATATTCTGTTACTTTTGAATACAACTCGATATGGCAACAATATCTATGTCTGTGGCGTAAAACAAATTAAATAAAAAGATATTGTAAATAAATATATTATCTATATGCACGGCCAGTATTGTGGCCCCAAACAACAACAATAACAACAACAAAAAAAAAAACCTAAAGTAATATTCAGCATTTCAGCAGCATCACTGAGGCGGTTCTAACGAGTACTCACAACCTATATCTCGCTGCAGAATTAAAGAAAATAATGTATACCCCCGAAGCCCCACTTTTCTCTATATGAAGTGCCGGTTAGAAGGTTTTCATTACACGGACTTGTTATCGTGACGATAAATCGGTGATTCTTTTTAGCAACAAATTTTATCTTAATTATTTTTGTATTTACTGTTCCTTAGGTTTATTATATTACTTTTTGGTGCGATTGTCTCACAATCTCACCATAGGGGACACTTAAGTTGAAATCTGATCGCTGATGCAAACGGCCGAAGAACCACCAAAATTCCCCGTGAAAAAATATCGTTCCATATTCAAAACAGTTTGAAAAGTTTCACATAAGGCTTTCAGTTAAACTAAGTATTATAATTCGTATGTTCTATTAATCAGTATCATGAACGCACGTATCCTACTGTTTATTTGTCAATAATTGAGTTTTTTTGTTAAAAAAAAATTCTTATCAATAAAAAGCATTGATGACGTATCCGCGGAAGAATACAAGGCACGCCAATAGTAAAACCTGTTACAATCGCGGTAACGAGAGGTTTAGCGACATAGACGTTTCGTCCCAAAACGGTCTCAAAACGTGAACGGAAGCTGATTACCCGATCCGGAAAATCCCTTCCATCAACCAAGAATCTTTGGGTTTCAACATTTTATTTAATACGAATCCTGCATAGATCAGGACAATTGACCAGTTTTATACTGCCTTAGTACAATTAACCCATTTTGTACCGGAAATTCAAAATCTGGGAACTGGCAAACAGTGCAGACCAAGATCAGATACCAAAGAACGCAGCGTCTTATCAAGGCCTACACTGCATGTTTACGAAAGGTTCAGCCATTTTCCAGATTACTTTTGAAGAAGCCGCAACCTGAAACCCCTAAGTTTTGAAATGGACTTGTGCTATACTGATATAAGGTTGATGGTTATATTCAGTATAAAATGGGTTAAAAGTACACGGTGTAGTCTATGCATCATTTAACGGAATCTCCAAGCTTATCCGTTTGGAATGGCCCATGACCAATAATAGGGGAGTCAGGTTTGTATTGTAAGCAGTAATATGCACTTTCAGGAAACAGCTTGTTCCAGATCAGACGCCGCTCGTTGTGCGTCTGATCTGGGACTGCAATCTTTGCAAAATGCCCCCCAAAAAGACGCTAGGCATATATGGGTTAATGGGGTGTTTAAATCAATAACAAGGAATAATGTTATTTTCAAAAAATTGGTTTTCAGAGACCCATCACGAAAACACACATATATCATTTTGACCCCCTTAAACCCCACTTTTATATAGTAAAACTGGGGTTTACAGGGTATATATTATTTTTCAGTTTGCTCAAAAACATAGATTGTGGGTACTTGTTAGAACCGCTTCACCGAGGCGTTTCTTACGTGTACACACAATCTATATTTTGAGCAGTAATAAGGAAAATGTTACAATTTTCCAACAGAAAATTTTCAGTTTTTGGTGGTAAAATTTTCAATATATTTAGATAGGCATGTTTTCGTAAAGTCATGATTAAGAGTCTGCGCCCTACACTAGGCCATGGAGGCTGTGTGAACAGGAAGATACCATACCCATACAGCCGGCCCGGTAGCGGAGTCGGATGAGCGTCTGACTGATGATCGGTATGACGCGAGTTCGACCCTGCCAACCGGCCCCGATAGCTCAGTTGGTAGAGTGTCCGCTCCGGGGAACGGGAGGTCTGGGGTTCGATCCCGGGCCGCGACATACCAAAGTCGTTAAAAATGGTACAAACTGCTCCTCGCTTGGCACTCAGGTTTACGGGGAAGAGCTAGGACTGGTCGATCCAGTGTCAGGATAATGTGACTGGGTGTGGTATCATGTAATGTGTCTGGGACATGATACTTCAGTGAGGCAGCACTATAAACGTGAGCATTGAGCTCCCTGTCGCAACCAGACACCGTCGTGATATGACTGAAAAATTGTTGAAAGCGACGTTAAACCCGAATTCACACACACTCGACCCTGCCCGGGTCGGCAACATTCTTTCGTGGGGATTGATCATGAAATCACTTCTACGATAATTCTCTCCGTTCCGCTGAGGCGGTTCTAACGAGTACCCACAACTTCATATCACCTCTTCAGATGCGACCGTAAAACTAGCATGGCATGGTGGCTACTTCAAAACGTTAAACCGATACCGTCTGTTCCGCAATGACGTACGTCAACATAAAACATAAAAATGCTACGTTCATGGCGACGTCGTTACGTTGCTCTATATTTACATTTCCATTCTAATCTAAACCTATAGAAAACAATGCAGTTCATACTTCAGTGAACGCATCAAATCACATGATTTTCAGTGACGTCAAGTGACGTCATTCTAAACCATTGTTCTCTACGGGCATTGATGACGCCAACGCTGCTCCGCTCTTTGTAGAAAAAAGCGTGTAAATGTTTTTCAGCTTTATAAGTTTGACCTATGAGCATTTTTTCGCCCAGTGATGAGGGGCAAATAATGTAAACATAAAAAATACACTTAATTCTTCTACTTTTCATGAAAGTATGAACGATAGCGGGTCGCCAGCAAAGTTTACATGAACCCCTTCGGGATTCATTTACTGTGCACGCCACCCACTGCGTTCATACTTCCATGAACTGCAGAAAAATAAATATCATTTCTTAAAACATAACGTAAACAAAGTACAGGCCGGCATTTTTTTATCCAACGTTCAAAATTCATATTCAAGCAGCACGCTGTCGTTAATTTTATAATTTCAACATGAATACGCCTTCCGGCCCAGAATAGATTCAAACAGCTATGCTCATAGAAGTTTATGCAAGAGTATTCTTTATAAGTCAGATTTAAACTACCGACCAGACGCAAAATCCAAAGATCACAGACAATCGCACCATCAGCACTCTCAGTGCTTTGATTAAATACAACTACAGGTCAAGTTGCCACTTACTGGTCTATTTGTGGAAAGATTAACGGCGCGCGTCACGATACTTTGTGATAATTCAATTATCGACAGTTAGTCCGAAGTGTCCTTATAAAATGTATTGGTCGATTTACAATCAATCATGAGTGATTATATTGACGTGTGTCATTTAGAAGAACACTTTATTTAGATTCCGATGGGCACATATGCCCGTGAACATACATAAACATCATATATATATATGGCAAACGTGACAGTGTTGTTGTTTGTAATGACCACATAGTTCATACACATACATATAACATACTGAAATAAATTTCTGAAATATAATATTTTGACCAACTTCTTACTTGTGCTAGATGGTGAGTGAGTGAGTGAGTTTTAGTTTTACGTACCACCAACAGCTTAGGTCATACGGAGACGGGACCTCGGTTTAAAGACTCATCCGAACGTCTGGAGAAGCCCGGGATCGATCCTGCTTGTGCTAGATGGCAATAACAGACAGCGGAGAAGGAGTATAAACGAAAAACCTCTTGTTCAGTCTAGCAAGGTAACAGAATTCAAATCAGTCGCATACATCAACAGACCGGGCCGCCGGGTACCCTCACACACAGAGCCCAACCGCCCGCATATGGGTACTGGTAAACCGCTCAGAGGACCCAAACCCGCTGCGAATCGGGCCGTCCCTGCATGTAAACCTAATTGGTTTGCATGGGCGACAGTGCCTGAGATGACACTTCATCTCAATATCGGGAAAAAGTCCGCAACGTCTCCAAAATGACCTAAATATTGTTTAGGGGGTGGGGGGATGGGCGTAAAATTCAAACAAGAACAGACGGAGATTACAGTCTTCCATACATTACACAATATACTACAGAGCGTAATTGCACGACCCGCAGAAAAAGCGACCGACTGAAGTCGGTTGATTTTCTAGAGTGCCCTAAAATCACCGTGTCAGTCTGTCAGTCTGTCTGTCCGTCCGTAACCCGTTTGTGAAAATTGGTGATAGTGACTTAACCGCTTGGAACATTTAAACAATTTTTGGCATACTGACAGATATCAATAAGATCTAACCAATGAACTTGCGAAATATTACATTCCATTTAGTATAGCCTAGCTGATGCGAAAAATGCAACTTCGTAAAATACAACTCGAAAAAAAAAATCTTTTATACAATAAGTTATCAGCTGCTGAAACTGGACTCTGCAAAATATTTTTACTAATTTCAGCAGCCAAACTCTCTTAGTAAATAAATTCACTTTGCACTGGGTACCGGGAAATAAGCTTCCTGCTTTTTTAGCTCACCAGAGCCGAAGGCTCCGGGGGAGCTTATAGGGTAGGCAGTTGTCCGGCGTCGTCGTCGTCGTCGTCGTCTGACGTCAACACTTTCAAACATCTTCTTCTCTGAAGCCACTGGACCGATTCAGCCCAAATTTTATCTGTAGCATCCTTGGGCTGGGGTATTGAAAGTTTGTGTTTTTTATGAAAATCGGCCCATTAGTTTGGTTGCTATGGCAACTTAGAGTTTCCATAGACTTATAATGGGGAAAATTGAAAAATGGCATTTACTGCCAAGTCATTGCAGATATTTGGACAAAACTTTTATAGAAATGTTTCTTGAGTAAAATTCTTTCAGCCATATGCTTTTATGCCAACCTGAGGGTCCCCCAGGTTGTGCCGGGGCCATGCCCCACCCCCTCCACTTCATAAAAGGCCATATATCTCAGAAACCATTCAGATCCCGACCCCTAAACCATATATATATTCTTGTTCCTATTGATAAGACGCATTTAGTAACACCAACCTTGGGGTCCTCAGGGATGCGCCGAGGTCATGCCCCACCCCCTCCACTTAATAAAAGGCCCAATATCTCGGAAACCATTCAGATCCCCACCCCTAAACCATATATATTCTTGTTCCTAATGATAAGACCCATTCAGTGATATCAATCTGGGAGTCCCCTGGATGCACCGGGGCCATGCCCCACCCCCTCCATTTCATAAAAGGACCAATATCTCGTAAACCTTACAGATCCCCGCCCCTAAACCATATATATGCGTGCTTCTTATGATAAGACACATTCATTGACACCAACCTGGGGGTCCTCAGAGATGCGCTGGGGCCTTGCCCCACCCCTCCACTTCACAAAAGGCCATATATCTCAGAAACTGTTCAGATCCCCACCCCTAAACCATATATATTCTTGTTCCTATTGATAAGACGCATTCAGTAACACCAACCTGGGGGTCGTCAGGGATGCGCACAGGTCAGGCCCCACCCCCTCAACTTTATAAAAGGCCCAATATCTCGGAAACCATTCAGATTCCCACCCCCAAACCATATATATTCTTGTTCCTTTTGATAAGACCCATTCAGTGACATCAACCTGGGAGTCCCCTGGATGCACCGGGGCCATGCCCCACCCCCTCCATTTGATAAAAGGCCCAATATCTCGGACACCTTACAGATCCCCGCCCATAAACCATATATATGCTTGCTTCTTATGATAAGACACATTCATTGACACCTACCTGGGGGTCCTCAGAGACGCGCTGGGGCCTTGCCCCACCCCTCCACTTCAAAAAAGGCCATATATTTCAGAAACTGTTCAGATCCCCACCCCTAAACCATATATATTCTTGTTCATTATGACAAGACGCATTCAGTAACACCAACCTGGGGGTTCCCAGGGATATGCTGGGGCCATGCCCCACCCCCTCCATTTCATAATATCACAATATCTCGGAAACCCTACAGATAGCCACCCCTTAACCATATATAGTCTTGTTCCTTATGATAAGACACATTCATTGACACCAACCTGGGAGTCTCCCTGGGCCTTGCCCCACCCCTCCACTTCACATAAGGCCTTATATCTCAGAGAATGTTCTTAGCCCCACCCTAAACCATATATATTCATCTTTCTTATGATAAGACGCATTCAGTGACACCAGCTTGGGAGTCCCCGGGGCACGGCCAGGCCATGCCACACAGCTTTACTTCATTAAAAGCCATATATATCAGAAATAGTTCAGATCCCCACCCCTAAACCATATACTTGTTCCTTATGATAAGACTCGTTCAATCACACCAACCTGGAGGTCTCTTTGTGCTGAGGCAATGTGCCCCGCCCTTCCATTTCATAAAAGGCTTTATATTTCAGAAACCATTCAAATCCCCACCCCATAATCATATATGTTCTTGTTCCTTATTATTAGCACACCTACTGTAGCGGGGTCCGCAGGGGCCATTCCTATTTCATAAAAGGGCCTCAAATCTCTGAAACCGGTCAGATTCCCAGCACTGAACCATATATATATACTTGGTCCTTATGATAAGACACATTTAGGGACAACAGTTTGGGCTTTCCTGGGATCAACAGGGCATGCCCCAACCCCTCAACTGTTAAAGAGGCCTTACAGATCCCCAGTGCTAAACCATATATATTTTTGTTTCTTATGATAAGACGCATTTAGTGATACCAACCAGGGCTCCATTGGGTCCATGCCCCACCCCCTCTACTTCATAAAAGGCCTAACTTTTCAGATGCTGAGTCCACATGGGTGCTCATTTGGACATGGGGGTTCATTTGGTGGATTAAAATGATATCATGTTAAAATACATGGCTGCCATTGGGCAGGATGGGCAGTGCCCACCTGAGCTCTGGTGAGCATAGTGGCCCATGGGCCTCTTGTTTTACATTGCCCTACACTATTGTAATTAAACCATATACACCTAGCGGCCCTTTATGGGACATTGACAAATGGTGCAGACCCAGATCAACATCTTATCAAGATCTAAACTTTGCTCAACGAACATGTATTTTTGTAAAACTTATCCCTCCCCCCCCCCCCCCCCCCCCCAAAAAAAAATAAATAAAAATAAATAAATAAATAAGTAAATAAACAAAACTACTGACATCACTATGCTTAGAAATTGACCTCTGCAGCCTTATAAAGATGAAATGTTTTATTTCCGCATCTATGGGTTGATTATCCCCCTTGGTAAATGAGGTGACAAAGGCTTACACAAGCTTAGTTTGTGTTTTTTTCTTTGGCTTGACTTCTTGGAAATATTTTTGGCCCGACTGCTTGGAAACGCTTTATAAATACATATCTACTACTTGGAAATGATTTTTGGCCCAACTTCAAGGAGATGCTTTATAAATAGATCTGGAAACGCTTTATAAATATACATCGACGGGCGCTGCATTCTGTTTATTCCGAACACGTTTTCACAGTGTAAATACAATGTATGTGGAGAGAAGACTTATCCGTTGGGCTTTCTCAGTTACGTCATATCGGTCAGAAATAAACTGCGGTATCACCAATTCAATCTAAATTAATTCCAATCGAATTTGGAAGCCAACAAGTATATCATTCCCAACGAGGCCTGCTTAGAATCACATGCACACACATTCTTGTTACCAAAAAATTCTAATATAGTAATCGCCCCGCCCATCTGGTCTTAAAGAAACAGATCGACTGCATGATGCTTCCACGCAGAGCTGAAACCGACCAAATACGAGTACTGGTAAACCGCTGAGAGGATCTAAGCCTGCCCAGGCGTAGCGGTGCGAGTGGCACCGTCCATGCTCATAAACCCTACTGGTTTTATTGAGTGACAGGGCTTGAGATGTCATTTCATCTCAATGTCGGGTAAAAGTCCCAAAGAATTTGAAGCAACGTCTCCAGAATGACCTATACAGTGTTGATCGGGACGTTAAACCTCATATCAACCAAACAAACTAATATAGAAAAAAATGGGGTATACAAGCGTAGTTACTACACTCAGTATTTCCTATTGCTGCTAATACATAGGTTAAACAGCTCCAATAAGGCGCTGTTAAAGCTTGCCAATATTCTATTTTTTCGAGTAGAAATAAGGAACAGTGTTGACAAACAAATCATTTTTTAAATCATTATATAACACTGGTGTATTATCATACAGTTGGGGTGAGCTTTTACCCTACATGATTTATAATAAAATACATTATAATAAAATAGTATATGTTGTTCTTTATGACATAAATCTGACGTTGGTGCAGTTACAGCTTTAGCAAACCTTGGCAGAATAAGAGTTCTCTAGCGTTACCAGGATCAGTATATATATTGTTACTTCAGCAAGAGTTTTAACTGGTAAGGTGTTTTTTTTTTTCTTTGTTTTGTTTGGTATTACAGCCATTTCAAGATTATCACTCATATCGAGCCGATAATAAGAGATGCGTGAGTTCTGCAACGGAATGCCAGGTGTTGTTTTTCTCCGAGTAAGCCTACTCGGAGAAAATAGAAAAAATGACCTTCCGTTGCAGAACTTGGCGCCCCGCATGCTCAAACCACTGCGTTTAGATAACGATTAAGGTTCCTCAATACATTTGCACAAGAAAAATATAGGTGTCCGATTTGGATGTTATTTTTCCCCAAAATATGATCCGGATTTCCGTTTAAAGTGCCGTTACAGCAAGTACCGTCTTGCATTAGCAACATGTCTGTGCCTTTGAAAATAAATGCAATTCTGTCTTTTCCACTTTTACCAGGAAAAAAGATGAAATCGCCTTCTAGACTTTTTAAAAGTTACTAAAACAGCTGCAGATCAATACTTCACATCAAATACTAGCGACTCGGACAAAGCTTTCTATCAAAAAGCCTACCGAATTAAAAACCAGATTTTTTTTTATGGGCATGTTTTTCTACATGGGCGCCGCCATTTTCCTTTTTGCGGTAAATCTGAAATGCTCCGATTTCATCAATTATGCCTTCCACATTTCATTTTGCTCATCAACAATGAATATACATTAAAGATTCAGCTATGTAGCCGTCTTCGTGCATATAGCATTATGACATCGGCTATCTTGGACGCCTGTCATTACTGATGCATTATTGTAGCTGTCAAATTGAAGAGATATCCATCTTGCCAAGAAAAATGTATTCATACGCCTTGGAACTAATTTGACCTTTGACCTTTGTCATAACTTTTGAAGCATTTGAGATACAGCGACAAGGGCTTCCTATTCATGCATAAAAATTATCTGTGACCTTTACCTTGACATTTGACATATTTTATTATAACTTTTGAAGCATTTGAGATAGGGCCTTCATATTTGGCATGTAGTTTCCTTGTGACAAGGGCTTCCTATTCATACAAAAATGATTTGTGATTTTGACCTTGACATGTGACCTACTTTATCATAACTTTTGAACTATTTGAGATAGAGCCTTCATATTTGGCATGTATGTTCCTTGTTGCAAGGACTTTCCAGCTATACAAAAATTTTGACCTGTGACCTTGACCTTTGATCTTCTTTCTCATAACTGTTGAACCGTTTAAGATAGAGCCTTCATATTTGGCATGTAGGTACCTTGTGACAAGGGCTTCCCACCCATGCAAAATTTCTGACCTGTGACCGGTCATTGCACATATTTGGTAAAAACCTTTAAAAATCTTCTTCTCAGGAACCGAGTGGCCGATGACCTTGAAACTTGGAATCCAGCATCAGGGACTTGGGGGGCCATTCCAAGTTTTTTAAATGATGACCTTTGGTTGACCTTGACCTGCTTTACGGCAAGGTCAAATTTGGTTACTCACACATTTGTATGGAAAAAAAGGCACAACAGTGGATTTTGTTAATGCATGGTAGCTTGTGGCATCAGAAATGATATTTGCAATCAGCTGAATCCAAGTTTATCAATTCTACAGGTCAAGGTCATTTACTGACCTTTATCCTGAAGGCTCAGATTAAGTATTTTACGCCCCCATATTTTATGCCCCCGTAGGAGGGCATATAGTTTTTGCCCTGTCCGTTTGTTTGTGTGTTTGAAATTAAAATCAAAAATGAGTTCCTTTAAGAGCAATGAAAACATTCATAAGAAAGAAGATGGGTCATACTACGTAGTTTCGGCTAATAAAGCCTCATCAGTGACCCTGTAATGATCCGGCAAAGAAAGCCAGAGGAAACACACTGCAATTTTACGAATTTTGAATAGGCAGTCGATTCAAAGACTGATATAAAACCAAATGGGGTCCAAATAATTAAAAACCTGTCTAGAATATGAGTCTAAACCAATAATTTATTTCTGATTTCTCAGAATATTCACACTGATCTCAAAGGACCAAAAGTAAAATATAAACTGCACTATGGTTGATGTACGGGGAGAACTGGAAAGTCTGGAGAACCTCGGGATCGATCCTGCTACCCCTGGTTTACAAGGCAAGTAGCATGACCACTTCACCATGAAGGCTTCTAAACTTCATTGGAATGTTGTGTAGATGACCCTATAGGAAAATAGCATAAACGATTAACAAATGGTCACAAGAGCTAAAAACAGAAAAAACATTGTAAATTTGCTTCAAATGCGAACTCCTTCTAAACCCTTGGGCCAATTGGATTTAAAACTTCAAAGGAATGTTGCCTAGCTGACTCCCTACCAAAATAGTTAAAACTCATTCCACTCCAACGAACAAGATGGCTGCCATAGCTAAAAATAAAAATAAAATCTTCAAACGACAATTTCTCCTGTACCCTTGGGCCAATTTCATTAAAACTTCGAAGTATTGTTGCTTAGATGATCCTCTACCAAAAAGGCTTAAACGATCCCGCTCCGATGAAAAAAATGGCCACCAGAGCTGAAAATGGAAAAATATTGTAAATTTGATTCAAACGTGAAGTCCTCCTAAACCCTAAGACCAATTTGATTCAAACTTCACAGGAATGTTGCCTAGGTTACTCCCTACCAAATAAGCTAAAATCACTCTGCAGATGAACAAGATGGCCACAAGAGCTAAAGATAGAATGTACTTGAGACAGTGACACACAGGTGAGCGAACCAGGGCCCTCTGGGCCCTCTTGTTATAGTATCACGATAGCTATCTAGCTACCTCGTGGCAGAAATATGCCACCATACAAAATAGTCACAACCTATGTAGCAGGCAAAATTTAGAGCACCCCTCCCTCAACCGAGGTGCGAGGGAACCAAAATAGGTACGAGTTAACATGGGGGTTACGAGTTGACCAAATAAAAGGTACGCATTGACAAAAACCAGGTACGGGTTGACTAAGGAACGGGTTGACTAAGGAACGAGTTGACTTAGGTACGAGTTGACCAGTTACCGTTGGCATTTGGGACAAATATACTTTTGAAATAGTTGCCTCCCCTGAAGGTGTCCCAGTTCCCCTTTACTCGAATGTATCAGTGAATTTACGTCATCCTTTGAAACATTTTATGCAGTAGCATCAAGGATACATCGACTTCGACGCTACATCTCCACGCAACGCTGACGCCGATGTCACGCTGCTCTCAAACAAATTTAATGAATTTTAGAGAAATGGCTTCCTCCTTTTAAACATTTTAGACACAATGGCATCCATGATATATCGACGTTGACGCTACGTCTCCACGATGCGACAACGCCGATGTCACGCTGCTGACAAACCAAAATGATTTTTTTTTTCAAAAATAACTTCCTTTGTTTAAACATTTTAGACACAGTAGCATCCAGGCTACCTCGACGACGAGGCTCATCTCCACGCCGAGCCGGCGCCGCTGTCACGTTACTCTCAAACCAGAAGGAATATTAAAGACATTATTCTAAACGTTTGATACACAGTAGCATCCAGGGTACAACGACGCCGATGCTACGTCTCTACACAGCGCCGACGCCGATGTCTTGCTGCTCTCAAAACAAAACGAAAAACAATACACTTACCTCACTCCTCTCATCCAAGACAACAAATGTGCCAATTACATATTGCGCGCGACAAAAACTACACTGATTTTTGTTTGACCAGCGAGCACTCACACCAGCCTGCACATTTATGCAGTCTATGCTTACACCTTCTAGGCGGTTTACCAGGTCATGTGCGTTCGGTTTCAGCTCTGCCAGCAAAATCACCAGACAGCCCTATTTATTTCTCCTAGCCCCGATGGGTTGGGGCATATAAAGACCTACGTATAAACAGCTATCATGCAGATCTAAGTTAAACCCCTTGCCTTACATGGTGGTCGCACATGCTGACTGTAGCTCAATTTGCGACCAGCGAAGACGCAGCTCACTCCGCAATTCAGTTTAGTCTAAACAAAGTCTTCGCTTACAGAGTCGCAGGCATATTGCAAATCCGGTTACTCATGCTTATCTGATTACATGACAAGTGAAGACGCAGCTTAGCTATGCACCTGGCAGTCTGATCAGTATTCGCTGATTATTTTCGCTATCAGTATTCTTGTGTATCGAGTGCATGTTGAAATGATGTTTTGCAGGTCGCTAATGTTTAATGACAAGTTTTGTCGTGTGCGAGCTCCTATACGACCAATGAACAAGATCGCTTTTGATTTCCATGTAAATCGATCACTGGCTTCGCTACTCATCATTAGCAAACAAAGGCCATTTTCAAGCAGTCTGATTTGTCCAGATGGTTTAGTAACATAGGTTTGAAAACGGGCTTCAAAAATGACTGAATAAAGCCGAGTCTCCGAATTTTGTTCTTTTATGTGTTCTTTGTTTCAAAAGGCAACCTTTTCGCTTTTTATTTTACCTCACTGCAGCTGATGGTTTCTAAAGATTTCTATGTGCCTCAACAAACTTGAAGGTCACAGTTGTCATCGAGCTTATAAAATATACGTGTTCATCAAAGGCTCAGATTATGATCATCTTGCGCATGCGTGTTGTCTGATATCATTGTATTCACTGTGAACTATATGATGCTCAGTAACCAAAAGCTTCTTCACACAGATTTTTCAAGTATTTCATAGCATTTCATTGTCGTGCTTAATTATATTCTGAACTCCGTTGTATAATATTGAATTTATAGATATAACTAATTACATGCTTTATATCCCATGTATTATACAAAGAAACGTGTGAACTTATTGTGTTGTTTTCTAGCTACGCCAGTGAGAAATGGTATGAAGGTGGTAATTTATTTTCAATGTCAAATACCCTGAGAAGACAAATGAAGATTCACAGGAACCATTAAAGCTGTATAGCGTGTGGCAATAAACACCAACGTTTTGAGGTGTGCAGTAAATCATTTAACACGCCTGACAATCTGAAGAGACATAAAAAAACTAATTCACATTGAAGAGAAACCTCACAAATGTTGGACGTAAGGGAAATCATTTCCAGCCGCCGCCATATGTTAGTTCGTACGGGATTCAAAACGCACGAGTCTGAAAGAAGGTGATGACCTTTTCAAGCAGCTTGAGGAAGCATAACGTGTTTCACAGCGGCGATAAAAAACAGTATGTGGTAAATTATTAGCATTGTCAGGCAACCTGAGCAAATACTTGATGATTCATAGCGGCATAAAACCTCACAAGTGTGTAGTAAGTGGAAAATCGTTTACACTTACATGCAGCCTTAGAGAGATATGATGATTCACAACGGCGAGAAACCTCAAAAGTTTATATTAATTGGTACATCATTTATCCAGGCAACCATAGCAGGCATACGGTGATTCATAGCGGCAAAAATCTCATTATGTGCCAAATCATTTACACCTCCAGGCAGCCATAGTAGGCATTTCATAATTTGCGGCATAAAAACTTACAAGTGAGTTGTATGTGATAAATCTTTACAGAGTCACACAGCTTTGATTGGCATATGGTTATTCACAATGGTGAACTACCTCACACGTGTTGATTATGTGGCAAATCATTTACACAGGCAAGCTTAGTAAGCATATTGTGATTCACAGCGGCGAAAAACCTCACAAGTGTGCATTATGTGGTAAATCCTTTGCAGAGTTAGACATCCTTAGTAGGCATATGATAATTCACTCACAATTGTGTTGTATCTGGAGACAGACAGCCTTTGTTAGCATATGATGAGCCACAACGGTGGAAAACCTCACAAGTGTGCATTACGCGGAAAATCATTTACATATTCAAGCCTTCTTAGTAGGCATATGCTGGTTCACAGCGGTGAAAAACCTCACACGTGTGCATTATGTGGTAAATCATTTTCAACGTCAGGCAGTCTTAGTCTGCATATGATAATTCACAGGGACGACAAACCTCACAAGTGTGCAGTATGTGATCTATCATTTAGACGGTCAGTCGACCTTAGTAAGCATATGTTGATTCACACCGGGGAGACGCCTTACACCTGTGGAGTGTGTGGTAGATCGTTTAAACGGTCAGGCCAGCTTAGTATGCATATGCAGATTCACAGCGGCGAGAACCCTCACAAGTGTGAAGTTTGTGGTAAATCGTTTACATGGTCAGGCAACCTTAGTAAACATATGATGTTTCACAAGGGCTACAAGTGTGTAGTATGTGGTAAATCGTACACAGATTCAAGTTATCTTGGTAAGCATATGATGATTCACAGCGACGAAAAACCTCACAACTGTGTAGTATGTGAAAAATCATTTAAACAGTCAGGAGACCTTAGTAAGCATATGTTGATTCATACCGGCGAGACACCTTACACGTGTGGCGTATGTTGTAAATCTTTTACACAGTCAGGCAATCTTAGTCAGCATATGATGATTCACAGCGGCGTAAAACCGCACCAGTGTGCGGTCTGTGGTAAATCATTCACACTGTCAGGCTACCTTAGTAAGCATATGAAGATTCACAGCGGCGAAAAACCTTAAAAGAGTGCATTTTTCACATCTCGAAATGGCCACTTTTCTGATGAAATCCCACGAATGATATCTTTCTTATTTTAATATACTGCAAACATACGTTGTGGCGGCTCGATAGAACCGCCTAATTGGGTCGGTTCTTACGAGGAAACACAACCCATGACTTAGGACAGAAATAAGGGAAATAATGTATATCCTTGTAAACCCAGTTTTCTCTATATAGAATGGGGTTGGGGGGGGGGGGGGTCTTCGTTGTGCTGACTTGTTGACATGATTCGGAAACTATGCAGGATTCCTAATAAAATAACGGGGCTTGAAGTGTAGATTTGGCTGCATGATGAAACTGACCACACATGAGTACTGGTAAACCACTAAGAGGTTCTAAGCACGCCCAGGAAAAGTGGTGCGAGTCGGATCGTCCATGCATATAAACCCTATTGGTTTCATTGGGCGACAGAGCTTGAGCTGTCATTTCATCTCAGTGTTGGAAATAAGGTCCCACGAGATTGGAAGCAATGTCTCTAAAATGACTTTTACAGTTTGACGGGAACGTTAAACCTCAAACCAAACAAATGAACAAAACAGCTGCTCAAAACTTCAAGTTACCGACATAATAATTGTGTTGTTTTCTCATTTAAATTGAAGTTTAACGTCCCCGTCAACACCATTTTGGTCATATTGGAGACGTTACGTCCAATTTAGTTGTACTTTTTCCCAATATCAAGATGAAATGACACCTCAAGTCTTGTCGCCGTATGAAAATGCATGGACGGATTAGTACCACTTTGCCTGGACAGCTTAGTCTTTCTAAGCCCCTATGGACAGGGCACAATTATAATTCAGTTGTATGTGTAAGTTGTGGCTGCAAATATAAGCACACAGATAGCTGCACGAGCTTAATGTCATTGAAAAGAGAACAAAATATTACACTTTTGTTTATTATTCCGTAAGCAGACACACATCGTTGAATCGATGTGTGTGTGTCTAAATTTCACGTCCCAACAACAGCAAAGTTCATACGGAGACGGGACATCGGTTTAAAGACTCATCCGCATTACGAAAGCACTCATATACAAATACATTAAAAACTTTTCTGCCGAAAAAAAAGATGATAAACTGTGAGTAGTATAGGGCGAGTATATGGGTACCAGATTATAGGTACCAGATTATAGGTACTAGTACCTATAATTAGGGCCCCGCACTGAAAGTGTGGGTGCCCTATAGTAATCACTGTCCGTCCGTCTGTCTGTCCGTCTGTCCGTCCACAAATTTCCCTATTCCTCTGATAGCGCTGCCGGGGCCCTAGTCAGTTTCACTGACAGCTGTAGTTTGTTTGGTACCTATAATCTGGTCCCCATATACTCACGGCTTGATCTAAGCTTGACTAGGCTAGTGTTTTTTTTTTACTAGTAGTTTGGTACCTATAAATTGTGGGTACCTGAAATGTATGGGTACTAAGTAGTATAGGGCAAGTATCGGGGTACCGAGCTCCGGGTACGCGGGGCGACACTCTGGGTACTGGTGTTTTTTTTTTGTTTTGGTTTTAGCTAACCGTCACGTAGTGACGAGGTGAGCTTATGGGATCACTTTTCGTCCGTCGTGCGTCAGTGCGTCCGTGCGTCCGTAAACAATTTCTTTAAACGACATCTCCTCCTAAACCACTGATCGGATTTTGACCAAACTTCACAGGAATGATCCTTAGGTGGTCCCCTTTCAAAGTTGTTCAAATGGTTCCGGTCCGTTGCACATCTATGTCTTTGGGGCCAAAAATAGATTTTTTTTTCACCAAAAACTTAAAAAATCTTCTTCTCTGAAACCACAAGGCCCAGGTCTTTGATATTTGGTATGAAGCTTCATCTAGTCGACCCCTACCAAGATTGTTCAAATTATAGTGCTGGGGCCAAAAATGCCCTCGCTCCGGGGCCCTTTGGTTTTACATGGGCTTATATAGGGAAAATCTTTAAAAATCTTCTTCTCTGAAACCGTAAGGCCAAGGTCTTTGATATTTGGTATGAAGCTTCATCTAGTGGACCCCTACCAAGATTGTTCAAATTATAGTGCTGGGGCCAAAAATGCCCCCACTCCGGGGCCCTTTGGTTTTACATGACCTTATATAGGGAAAATCTTTAAAAATCTTCTTCTCTGAAACCGCAAGGCCCAGGTCTTTGATATTTGGTATGAAGCTTCAACTAGTGAACCCCTACCAAGATTGTTCAAATTATAGTGCTGGGGCCAAAAATGCCCCCGCTCCGGGGCCCTTTGGTTTTACATGGGCTTATATAGGGAAGATCTTTAAAAATCTTCTTCTCTGAAACTGTAAGGCCCAGGTCTTTGATATTTGGTATGAAGCTTCATCTAGTGGACCCCTACCAAGATTGTTCAAATTATAGTGCTGGGGCCAAAAATGCCCCCGCTCCGGGGCCCTTTGGTTTTACATGGGCTTATATAGGGAAAATCTTAAAAAAATCTTCTTCTCTGAAACCGAAAGGCCCAGGTCTTTTATATTTGGAATGAAGCTTCATCTAGTGGACCCCTACCAGGATTGTTCAAATTATAATATTGGGGCCGAAAATGCCCCCGCTCCGGGGCCCTTTGGTTTAACATGGGCTTTCATAGGGAAAATCTTTTAAAATTTTCTTCTCTGAAACCACAAGGCCCAGGTCTTTGATATTTGGTATGAAGCTTCATCGAGAGGACCCATACCAAGATTGTTAAAATTATTGTGCTGGGGCCAAAAATGCCCCCGCTCCGGGGCCCTTTGGTTTTACATGGGCTTATATAGGGAAAATCTTTAAAAATCTTCTTCCCTGAAACCGTAAGGCCCAGGTCTTTGATATTTGGTCCGAAGCTTCATCTAGTGGACCCCTACCAAGATTGTTCAAATAATAGTGCTGGGGCCAAAAATGCCACCGCTCCTTGGCCCTTTGGTTTTACATGGGCTTATATAGGGAAAATCTTTAAAAATCTTCTTCTCTGAAACCGTAAGGCCTAGGTCTTTGATATTTGGTCTGTAGCTACATCAAGTGGACCCCTACCAAGATTGTCCAAATTATTGTGCTGGGGCCAAAAATGCCCCCGCTCTGGGGCCCTTTTGTTTTACATGGGCTTATATAGGGAAAATCTTTAAAAATCTTCTTCTCTGAAACTGCAAGGCCCAGGTCTTTGATCTTTGGTATGAAGCTTCAACTAGTGGACACCTACCAAGTTTGTTCAAATTATAGTGCTGGGGCCAAAAATGCCCCCGCTCTGGGCCCTTTGGGTTTACATGGGCTTATATAGGGAAGATCTTTAAAAATCTTCTTCTCTGAAACCCTAAGGCCCAGGTCTTTGATATTTGGTATGAAGCTTCATCTAGTGGACCCCTACCAAGATTGTTCAAATTAAAGTGCTGGGGCCAAAAATGCCCCCGCCTCCGGGCCCTTTGGTTTTACATGGGCTTATATAGGGAAAATCTAAGAAAATCTTCTTCTCTGAAACCGCAAGGCCCAGGTCTTTGATATTTGGTATAAGCTTCATCTAGTGGACCCCTACCAAGATTGTTCAAATTTTAGTGCTGGGGCCAAAAATGCCCCCGCTCCGGGGCCCTTTGGTTTAACATGGGCTTACATAGGGAAAATCTTTTAAAATTTTCTTCTCTGAAACCGCAAGGCCCAGGTCTTTGATATTTGGTATGAAGCTTCATCTAGTGGACCCCCACCAAGATTGTTCAAATTATCGTGCTGGGGCCAAAAATGCCCCCGCTCCGGGGCCCTTGGGTTTTACATGGGCTTTTATAGGGAAGATCTTTAAAAATCTTCTTCTCTGAAACCTTAAGGCCCAGGTCTTTGATATTTGGTATGAAGCTTCATCTAGTGGACCCCTACCAAGATTGTTCAAATTATAGTGCTGGGGCCAAAAATGCCCCCGCCCCGGGGCCCTTTGGTTTTACATGGGCTTATATAGGGAAAATCTTAAAAAATCTTCTTCTCTGAAACCGCAAGGCCCAGGTCTTTGATATTTGGTAAGAAGCTTGATCTAGTGGACCCCTACTATGATTGTTCAAATTATAGTGCTGGGGCTTAAAATGCCCCCGCTCCCGGGTCCTTTGGTGTTACATGGGCTTAAATAGGGAAAAATCTTTTAAAATTTTCTTCTCTGAAACTGCAAGGCCCAGGTCTTTGATATTTGGTATGAAGCTTCACCTAGTGGACCCCTACCAAGATTGTTCAAATTATAGCCCTGGGGCCAAAAATGCCCCCCCCCCCCCCCGCCCCGGGGCCCTTTGATTTTACACTGGCTTATATAGGGAAAATCTTTAAAAATCTTCTACTCTAAAACCGCTAGGCCCAGGTCTTTGATATTTTGGTATGAAGCTTCACCTAGTGGACCCCTACCAAGATTGTTCAAATTATAGTGCTGGGGCAAAAAATGCCCCCGCTCTGGGGCCCTTTGGTTTTACACGGGCTTATATAGCGAAAATTCTTTAAAAATTTTCTTCTCTAAAACAGTAAGGCCATGTCTTTGATATTTGGTATGAAGCTTCACCCCACAAGGCCCAGGTTTCCCCCCCCCCACACACACACACACACACACGCCACGGGGCCTTTTGGTTTTACATGGGCTTATACATGGAAAATCTTAATAAAACTTCTTCTCTGAAACCTTAAGGCCCAGGTCTTTGATATTTGGTATGAAGCTTCACCTAGTGGACCCAAACCATGGTTGTTCAAATTATAGCCCTAGGGCCAAAAATGCCCCTGCTCTGGGGCCCTTTTTGTTTTACATAGACTTATATATGGAGAATCTTGGAAAATCTTCTTCTCTGAAACCGCAAGGCCCAGGTCTTTGATATTTGGTATCAGGCTTCATCTAGTGGACCCCTAC
Organism: Lucinisca nassula; assembly: GCA_963580285.1. Classification (NCBI taxonomy): domain Eukaryota; kingdom Metazoa; phylum Mollusca; class Bivalvia; order Lucinida; family Lucinidae; genus Lucinisca; species Lucinisca nassula. The sequence goes on along the minus strand of OY757015.1, from coordinate 31,979,413 downwards.
CAAGATTGTTCAAATTATAGTGCTTGGGCCAAAAATGCCCCCGCTCTGGGGCCCTTTGGTTTTACATGGGCTTATATAGGGAAAATCTTTAAAAATCGTCTTCTCTGAAACCGTAATGCCCTTGTCTTTGATATTTGGTATGAAGCTTCACCCCACAAGGCCCAGGTTCCTCCCCCCACCCCCCCCCCCCCACCCCAGCAGGGCCTTTTGGTTTTACATGGGCTTATATATGGAAAATCTTTAAAAATCTTCTTCTCTGAAACCGCAAGGCCCAGGACTTTGATATTTGGTATGAAGCTTCACCTAGTGGACCCCTACCAAGGTTGTTCAAATTATAGCCCTAGGGCCAAAAATGCCCCCGCTCCGGGGCCCTTTGGTTTTACATAGACTTATATATGGGAAATCATGATAAATCTTTTTCTCTGAAGCCGCAATGCCCAGGTCTTTGATATTTGGTATGAGGCTTCATCTAGTGGACCCCTACCAAGATTGTTCAAATTATAGTGCTGGGGCCAAAAATGCCCCCGCCTCGGGGCCCTTTGGTTTTACATGGGCTTATATAGGGAAAATCTTTAAAAATCTTCTTCTCTGAAACCGCAAGGCCCAGGTCTTTGATGTTTGGTATGAAGCTTCATCTAGTGGACCCCTACCAAGATTATTCAAATTATAGTGCTGGGGCCAAAAATGCCCTCGCTCCGGGGCCTTTTGGTTTTTCATGGGCTTATATAGGGAAAATCTTTAAAAATCTTCTTCTCTGAAACCGCTAAGCCCAGGTCTTTGATATTTGGTATGAAGCTTTACCTAGTGGACCCCTACCAAGATTGTTCAAATTATAGTGCTGGGGCCAAAAATGCCCCCGCTCCGGGGCCCTTTGGTTTTACATGGGCTTATATAGGGAAAATCTAAAAAAATCTTCTTCTCTGAAACCGCAAGGCCCAGGTCTTTTATATTTGGTATGAAGCTTCATCTAGTGGACCCCTACCAAGATTGTTCAAATTATAATATTGGGGCCGAAAATGCCCCCGCTCCGGGGCCCTTTGGTTTAACATGGGCTTTCATAGGGAAAATCTTTTAAAATTTTCTTCTCTGAAACCACAAGGCCCAGGTCTTTGATATTTGGTATGAAGCTTCATCTAGAGGACCCCTACCAAGATTGTTAAAATTATTGTGCTGGGGCCAAAAATGCCCCCGCTCCGGGGCCCTTTGGTTTTACATGGGCTTATATAGGGAACATCTTTAAAAATCTTCTTCCCTGAAATCGTAAGGCCCAGGTCTTTGATATTTGGTCTGAAGCTTCATCTAGTGGACCCCTACCAAGATTGTTCAAATAATAGTGCTGGGGCAAAAAATGCCACCGCTCCTTGGCCCTTTGATTTTACATGGGCTTATATAGGGAAAATCTTTAAAAATCTTCTTCTCTGAAACCGTAAGGCCCAGGTCTTTGATATTTGGTCTGTAGCTACATCTAGTGTACCACTACCAAGATTGTGCAAATTATTGTGCTGGGGCCAAAAATGCCCCCGCTCCGGGGCCCTTTTGTTTTACATGGGCTTATATAGGGAAAATCTTTAAAAATCTTCTTCTCTGAAACTGCAAGGCCCAGGTCTTTGATCTTTGGTATGAAGCTTCAACTAGTGGACACCTACCAAGTTTGTTCAAATTATAGTGCTGGGGCCAAAAATGCCCCCGCTCTGGGCCCTTTGGGTTTACATGGGCTTATATAGGGAAGATCTTTAAAAATCTTCTTCTCTGAAACCCTAAGGCCCAGGTCTTTGATATTTGGTATGAAGCTTCATCTAGTGGACCCCTACCAAGATTGTTCAAATTAAAGTGCTGGGGCCAAAAATGCCACCGCCCCCGGGCCCTTTGCTTTTACATGGGCTTATATAGGGAAAATCTAAGAAAATCTTCTTCTCTGAAACCGCAAGGCCCAGGTCTTTGATATTTGGTATGAAGCTTCATCTAGTGGACCCCTACCAAGATTGTTCAAATTTTAGTGCTGGGGCCAAAAATGCCCCCGCTCCGGGGCCCTTTGGTTTAACATGGGCTTACATAGGGAAAATCTTTTAAAATTTTCTTCTCTGAAACCGCAAGGCCCAGGTCTTTGATATTTGGTATGAAGCTTCATCTAGTGGACCCCCACCAAGATTGTTCAAATTATCGTGCTGGGGCCAAAAATGCCCCCGCTCCGGGGCCCTTGGGTTTTACATGGGCTTTTATAGGGAATATCTTTAAAAATCTTCTTCTCTGAAACCTTAAGGCCCAGGTCTTTGATATTTGGTATGAAGCTTCATCTAGTGGGCCCCTACCAAGATTATTCAAATTATAGTGCTGGGGCCAAAAATGCCCCCGCCCCGGGGCCCTTTGGTTTTACATGGGCTTATATAGGGAAAATCTTAAAAAATCTTTTTCTCTGAAACCGCAAGGCCCAGGTCTTTGATATTTGGTTAGAAGCTTGATCTAGTGGACCCCTACTATGATTGTTCAAATTATAGTGCTTGGGCTAAAAATGCCCCCGCTCCCGGGCCCTTTGGTTTTACATGGGCTTACATAGGGAAAAATCTTTTAAAATTTTCTTCTCTGAAACTGCAAGGCCCAGGTCTTTGATATTTGGTATGAAGCTTCACCTAGTGGACCCCTACCAAGATTGTTCAAATTATAGCCCTGGGGCCAAAAATGCCCCCCCCCCCGCCCCGGGGCCCTTTGATTTTACACTGGCTTATATAGGGAAAATCTTTAAAAATCTTCTACTCTAAAACCGCTAGGCCCTGGTCTTTGATATTTTGGTATGAAGCTTCACCTAGTGGACCCCTACCAAGATTGTTCAAATTATAGTGCTGGGGCAAAAAATACACCCGCCCCTGGGCCCTTTGGTTTTACATGGGCTTATATAGGGACAATCTTTAATAATCTTCTCTGAAACCGCTAGGCCCAGGTCACTCACGCCCCGGGGCCTTTTGGTTTTACATGGGCTTATACATGGAAAATCTTAATAAAACTTCTTCTCTGAAACCTTAAGGCCCAGGTCTTTGATATTTGGTATGAAGCTTCACCTAGTGGACCCAAACCATGGTTGTTCAAATTATAGCCCAAGGGCCAAAAATGCCCCTGCTCTGGGGCCCTTTGGTTTTACATAGACTTATATATGGAGAATCTTGAAAAATCTTCTTCTCTGAAACCGCAAGGCCCAGGTCTTTGATATTTGGTATCAGGCTTCATCTAGTGGACCCCTACCAAGATTGTTCAAATTATAGTGCTTGGGCCAAAAATGCCCCCGCTCTGGGGCCCTTTGGTTTTACATGGGCTTATATAGGGAAAATCTTTAAAAATCTTCTTCTCTGAAACCGTAATGCCCTTGTCTTTGATATTTGGTATGAAGCTTCATCCCACAAGGCCCAGGTTCCTCCCCCCCCCCCCCCCACCCCAGCAGGGCCTTTTGGTTTTACACGGGCTTATATATGGAGAATCTTTAAAAATCTTCTTCTCTGAAACCGCAAGGCCCAGGACTTTGATACTTGGTATGAAGCTTCACCTAGTGGACCCCTACCAAGGTTGTTCTCTGAAACCGCAAAGATTGTTCAAATTATAGTGCTGGGACCAAAAATGCCCCCGCTCTGGGACCCTTTGATTTTACATGGCTTATATAGGGAAAAATCTTTAAAAATTTTCTACTCTGAAACTGTAAGGCCAATGTCTTTGAAATTTGGTATGAAGCTTCACCCCACAAGGCCCAGGCCCTGGGGCCAAAAATGCCCCCACCCTGGGGCCTTTTGGTTGTACATGGGCTTATATAGGGAAGATCTTTAAAAATCTTCTTCTCTGAAACCGTTAGGCTCTGGTCTTTGATATTTGGTATGAAGCTTTACCTAGTGGACCCCTACCAAGATTGTTCAAATTATAGTGCTGGGGCCAAAAATGCCCCCGCTCTGGGGCCCTTTGGTTTTACATGGGCTTATATAGGGAAAATCTTTAAAAAAATTTCTTCTCTGAAACCGTAAGGCCCTTGTCTTTGATATTTGGTATGAAGCTTCACCCAATAAGGCCCAGCCCACCCCCCCCCCCCCCACACACACAGGGCCTTTTGGTTTTACATGGGCTTATGTAGGGAAAATTTTTAAAAATCTTCGTCTCTGAAACTTAAAGGCCCAGGTCTTTGATATTCGATATGAAGCTTCACCTAGTGGACCCCTACCAAGATTATTCAAATTATAGTGCTGGGGCCAAAAATACACCCGCCCCTGGGCCCTTTGGTTTTACATGGGCTTATATAGGGACAATCTTTAATAATCTTCTCTGAAACCGCTAGGCCCAGGTCTTTGATATTTGGTATGAAGCTTCATCTGGTGGACCCCTATCAATATTGTTCAAATTATAGTGCTGGGGCCAAAAATGCCCCCGCCCTGGGGCCTTTGGGTTTTACATGGGCTTATATAGGGAAAATCTTTAAAAATCTTCTTCTCTAAAACCGCTAGGCCCAGGTCTTTGATATTTGGTATGAAGCTTCACCTAGTGGACCCCTACCAAGATTGTTCAAATTAAAGTGCTGGGGCAAAAAATGCCCCCGCTCTAGGGCCCTTTGATGTTACATGGCTTATATAGGGAAACTCTTTAAAACTCTTCTTTTCACCCCACAAGGCCCCAGTTACCCCCCCCCCCCCCTGTATAGTGAAAATCTTTAATAATCTTCTTCTCTGAAACCGTAAGGCCCAGGTCTTTGATATTTGGTATGAAGCTTCATCTGCTGGACCCCTACCAATATTGTTCAAATTATAGTGCTGGGGCAAAAATGCCCCCACCCTAGGGCCTTTTGGTTTTACATGGGCTTATAGAGGGGAAAATCTTGAAAAATCTTCTTCTCGGAAACCACAAGGCCTAGGTCTTTGATATTTGGTATGAAGCTTCATCTAGTGGACCTCTACCAAAATTGTTCAATTATAGCCCTGAGACCAAAAATGCCCCCGCCTCGGGGCCCTTTGGTTTTACATAGACTTATATAGGGAAAATCTTTAAAAGTCTTCTTCTCTGAAACCACAAAGCCTAGGTCTTTGATATTTGGTATGAAGCTTTATCTTGTGGACCTCTACCAAGAATGTTCAAATTATAGCCCTTGGCCAAAAATGCCCCCGCTGTGGGGCCCTTTGGTATTACATAGACTTATATAGGGAAAATCTTGAATAATCTTCTCCTCTGAAACCAGAAGGCCTATGTCTTTGATATTTGGTATGAAGCTTCACTTAGTGGACCGCTACCAAGATTGTTCAAATAATAGCCCTGAGACCAAAAACGCCCCTGTCTCGGGGGCCCTTTGGTTTTACATAGACTTATAACTTATAAGAATCTAACTGTTGGTTTTCTTTTGCTCCAGCATTTCAGTGGTTTCTTGCTGTTGAGTCCTCACCGTTGTCTCACCTCTGTGGTTCTTCGATTATTTGTGTTCATGGAGATGTTGCACTGATGAGTTAGGAGGCCTTCATGCGGACTGAACAAATTATTTGTCTAAATCGCGGCGGAAGTAAGGGCGAGGATTGTGGCCATGTAAAATAGATTTAAGCCCCCCAGTGGAAATCTTTCCACAGACCGTTCCAAGGCGGTCCTTCTGTGGCGATTTATTCATGTTGTTGTTTGTTACTTACTGTGTGTATCACTTGTGTCTTTTAATTTTGGATGGCCATTTTGGGGGAAAGTAACTGTCCTTATGGCCTTCTTTTGTTTAGGTTTCCATTATGGTCTGGTCGCTTAATGTTTGTATTTCTTTCCCTTTGGTGTCTTTGATGGAAGGAGTAAGTTAATTGTATCGATTCCTGATCTTTGTTTTACTTCTACTTTATATAGGGAAAATCTTTAAAAATCTTCTTCTGTGAAACCACAAGGCCTAGGTCTTTGATATTTGGTGTGAAATTTCATCTAGTGGACCTCTATTAAGATTGTTCAAATTATGGGCTATTAGCCCTGGTGCCAAAAATGCCCCCACCCCGAGACCCTTTGGTTTTACACAGACTTGAATAGGTAAATCTTTAAAAATCTTCTTCTCTGAAACCACTAGGCCCGTGCCTTTGATATTTGGTATGGAGCTTCATCTAGTGGACCTCTACCAAGATTGTTCAAATTATAGCCCCCACCCCGGGGCCCTTTGGTTTTACATAAACTTATATATAGAGATAATCTTTGAAAATTTTCTTCTTTGAAACAGCAAGGCCCAGGTCTTTGATATTTGGTGTGAATCTTCATCTAGTGGACCTCTATCAAGATTGTTTAAATTATGGCCCTGAGGCCAAAAATGCCCCCGCTCCGGGGCCATTTGGTTTTACATAGGCTAATGTAGGGAATATCTTTAAAAAATTGTCTTCTCTGAAACCCCAAGGCCCAGGTCTTTGATATTTGGTGTGTAGCTTCATCTAGTGGACCTTTGCCAAGATTGTTCAAATTATAGCCTTTGTTGATATTTTGTATGAAGCTTCACCTCTTTAGACCTCCTTCAACATTATGCACATTGTAGCCCTGGGGTCAATAATGGCTCTCCCTGAGGCCCACTTAGTACTCTATCATATGAATCAGGTGAGCGATCCAGGGCCATCATGGCCCTCTTTTTTTTTTGTAGGATTACAGCGACAGTTGTAGGTAAAATTGTTTTAAGGCTTAATCTTGAAAATAACTTAGTCTCTGGAGTTTGTACAAGAACCTGGTACCCATAAATTCTGGGTACCTGATATTTATGGGTACCAGGTACCTGAAAGTGTAAATTTTGGCATTGTAAAAGTTGAAAGAACTTAGTCTTTTTGGTGATTTTTGTTTGAAATGTGATAAACTTTCAAGAGGTCCAGGGATACCACAAGATGACATTATGTTGGCCTTGTATCTCAAGACTCCATAGTGTCTTGCTTATATATTGAGGCTATCTAGTAGCAAGTTCTATTAGAAATAAAAATCTTGTATCTCAAGATTTTATATTTCTTCAGCAATAGAAACTTGACTGTCAAGCGTCAAGTGTTTTGGCAAATATATTGAGGCTTGATAGTAGCAAACTTCTGGATATAGATCTTGTATCTCAAGATCTATTTGTTTCATTAGTTTAATTATGAAGCGTCAGTGGATGTTATTTCTAGCCATCTCCAGTTTAGATACTACTACATCTTCGCAATGAAGAGGAGGTGAAAAGATAAGAATGATTGGTGAACAGTTTTAATTTTATTTGCCCCGCTAACTAACTTGATTACGATGAACAGAGGATTAGGACCGTCTATCTGTTGTCGTTTACAATATGAAACCTTAACGTAGTTGTGAAATTGGTTTTAATAATGTCTTTTGATTTGCCTGTCCCCATGCTGACAAGACAACCGAGATGAATGACATGAATTATTTACAGTATCTATATACAACACTTACTAACACAAAACATCACAATTAGTTGCTTCTTTAGCCAACTCACGACGTCCGTCCCGAAGGCAAAACAATGTTCTGTGCTCGGAACGGGTGACGTGAATGCCTACAGAAGCAAACAACAAAACAACTTCAAAATAAAAAAAAGAAACAACCCAAGACGCGACTGGTCAGTTTATAACTTAGGGTGAATCCCCCACTCGCGTGAATCCCCCTCTAGCGCACAAGTGTAAACTAGTTTGTCGACGTTGTTGTCGCCCACAGGTTGATATGTATTACTTAGCGATCGCGCACTAGTTTGATTCGCCTGGATCGCCTGCAGGTTATTTATTGGACCTCTTTCATTTGAATGATCTCACATTCGTCTCACATTTTTACGACCTGTACATGTTGGTTCGTCCGCCCTCGCTGGACCCTAACCGATAGCGTCGTACCAGTACCTGCTGCTATTGCGCAGGGAGCAGCAGGTCACCACACATTGTTGTGCCTTTCAATATACTTTCACTTTCCCGTCACAATGTTGTGGGTATACGTTACAACTTGACCTGCTGCTAAAGAGTGATCGTTTTTTCAGGGTTTTTATACCCCGCCACACGATAGTGGCGGGGTATTATGTTATACCCTCCGGTGTCCGTCCGTCCGTCCGTATCTCCGTCCGTCCGTCCGTCCGCACTTCGTTTCCGATCGATAACTTGAGTATTTTTTCACGGATTTTGTTCAAATTTTGCATACATATTGGTATAGGGGATGAGTGGTTTGGGATTGGTAATGGGATAAATCCGTTAATTTTTAGCAGAGTTATTGCCCTTTTCAGTATCTGAAAAATGGTTTTTCGCCTCTAATTCCCTTACTATATGGAATATCTGGATGAAACTTCACAGATATATAGAGGACTAAACGGTTCATATTGTGGCCAAGGACTGCTACTCTGGCTATTCCAGTTCTTGAGTTATCTGCCCTTGACGTATTTAAAAAATGCATTTTAGACTGTAGTTCGTTTATCATTTACAATATCTTGCTGAAACTTCATAGATATGTAGTAGATGAATTGTTATATACTGCGGCAAAGGAACATGACTCTGGCTTTCCCAGCGATTGAGTTATCTGCCTTTGAAATATCTGAAAAATGGTTTTTGGCCTCTAGTTCCCTTACTATATGGAATATCTCGATGAAACTTCACAGATATATAGAGGACTTAATGGTTCATTAAGACAATACACTTTCGGATCATATCTCTGCTATCCCCTTTCTAGTTATTTAGCCTTGATATATTTTCAAATAAGTTACATTGCTTAGCAGTGGCGGGGTATTATGCAGTGTCTGCGGTGCTTTTATTATATCTATGAATACTACCGGAAAATCATGCATACTCATATTAGCTTGCTAAAATCGTGGCGAGGTGGAGATACCGTCCACAATTAAAGCCAGATAGCAAAAATCGAGTAGATAATGGATTTGCGTTCAAACAGTATATTTCCAATAGGAAAAAAAATGATGAAACGACCCTATAAATCCATGCCATGACTCCTGTTAAAACGAACACCCACGTGACGGGAATGAAAATCGTATATGGCACAATTTGGCGGTTAGCGATTTATAGGCAAATTTTATAGAACTCAGCCTTATAGCGGCCCCCTGTGTTTTAAAATCAGATCACAACAAACCAATCATGCATACATCGTATGATCTGTGCATGACTTGTGCATGGAGCAGCACATTTTGCCTACCATATTTCACCTAAAATATTTCACTCGCACCGCCCTACCATATACCTACTAAAATAATTTAAATGTGCATAAGCACCAGAGAGGTTTCCTATTCCATCTCGTAACAAAGGCTTCCCCTTTTGGAGAAAAACAATCAAAAATGTTTTTTCTTTGTGTACAGAGATGGAATAGGATGAAATCTATCTAAACAAGACAGCTATTTACACAACAACCGTGCGAAATTACCTGCTAAGGTAGTCTGCCCCCAAATTTTCGTTAGTAAAATTTGCTATTTAAGTTATGGTGGTTTGCCCCAGAATTTTCTTGCTCCCCTGACATTCTGCTGTTTGTTAGATAAAGAATATCGTTTTAATCTCACTGGAGTTGGCCTTACTGGCTTAACTGGTTTGATTGGTTTCACAGGTTCTGACATAAGTGTGGTACATATAATTTGGTCAGTCTGGCATGTCAGTCCTGCAAGGCGCTGTTCTCTCAGTCCTTCTGTCTCCTCACTCTCCTCTGACGTTAGTTTGTGTGGGACGCTAACTTCACCGTCACTTTCCGGTTGCTCTGCAGTTTGAAAACTGCTGTCTTCAAATGAAGACTCGACGACGTCATTTCTGTCATGACTGTCTGTCGACATAATAGGTTGAAAGATCAGACAATGAGACGTCACAGTCTGACGCTCAACAAACTGTTTCAGAATGTTAGCGTGATATGTGTTAACATTACCATTGACGTCAATCTTATAATCCATTCTGTTTACTACCTCAACTACTTCATAAGGACCGTTCCATTGAAGCAATAATTTATTACTGTCTGTCGGTAGTAACAAATGCACTTTATCGCCGACGTCAAATTTACGTGACCTCGCGCCTTTATCATAATAAGCTTTCTGCTTAATCTGAACCTTCTTTAAATTATCACACGCTAATTTGCATGTCTGCTCTAACCGTTCCCTTAGCTCAATAACGTACTGATACGTCGAAAGAACTTGGTCATCGCGTACCTCTTCAGCCCATAATTCTCTTAATATTACCATTGGACCTCTGACGTTACGTCCATATAACAACTCAAAAGGGGAGTATCCTAAAGACTCTTGTGGGACTTCCCTAACCGCAAATAATAAAGCTGGGCATGTTTAAAAAAATGCATCCATTTATAATTTGCCATCCCATACTCACATTGTACAATAAATTGTAGAAAAAACATATCTTAAATATGTGTTCTGTTGTCCTTTTCAATCGTGTGAAGTTTCATCAATATTGAACAAGAAATAAAAAAGTTATGCGAAAAAAACTAACGAAAAACCTAAGGAGTGTAACACTTTTAGTGTGACAGAATTTAGTCATATTAAATTTCAGAGAAATACAGCAGTGTAAAAGGTAAAACCATTTGGTAAAATCAGTCTAAATATGAATCATCAGTATTTCAGCTATGAAATACTGAATACCTATGACAATATTATTATCCATTTTGAATTAAGCATGGTAAATTGGAAACAGTCCCTTTAAAAATACCTTGTACATAAAATCAATACCCTTATTGGTTGAAATGGCTGCTGAGTGCTATTTATAACTGGCATATATGTGTAAAGATATTTTGTTATCTGACAACATGTTTTGGTCAAAGAAATGATGTGTTTTCATACCGGCTGCATTTGAACTTTTGTCAAGAAGCTTCAAAAGACCGCAACCCATAAATCTAAGGAGTGTAACATTTTGTGTTCAGCATGTGATATTTTTTTCAGAAAGTGAAGACAAAGGCATTATTTAAAGTCATTTTAATTCAAGGTAATTAACTTAGTCAGCTGATTTTGCATGTTATGTGTCATTTTTGACAAAAACAACAGTAGTTGTTCTGCCAGATTTGAGTAAAATCCAATAGAAACTTAGATGGTTTTTTCTTAAAGACAGGACTGGACTATTTAAGGTAGCACAGGAAAACCTGGGTCATTCTTTGTCTGACCTCTGAAGGGTTAACATCAAAGTCTATTTATCTGATTGGCTGTAAATGGAGACCTACTGTGACATCACAATGATTGACATTTTAATAATAAGTGATTGATAGCTCTGCTCTGTTTGAAGCTAACCTTGTTATCCCAATTATTTAACAGCAGGCATACTCCATAATTAGTTTCAATAGACATACAAAACAATTTAGTCCTGATTAATGTATTTATTTTTTGTATTTTTAAATTACAAAGAAACAAAATACAAACAAATTTCATAAAGGTTAATTATATAGCATATTCAATATACACCCCCCCCCCCCCCCCAAAAAAAAAATAATATATATATAATAAATAATAAAAAAATTAAAGCTTCAAATTTGTTTAAAAATTATTAGTTGACACTATAGTAAACAGCTTCTTCTGATAAATAAATAAATAAATAATGTTTGAATGAAAGAATTGTTTTTAAATTTGATATAATAGAAAGATTTTTCCATTCTTCTTCTTGTTTTTCTTCTTGTAGAAGAAGAAAAATAAAAAGTAAAATGATTAAACACAGGCAGTCTTAGTAAAATAAATTAAATAAAATTGACACAGCTAAACAAACGATGGAATGGCTGAATGAATAAAACAGATGTCCAGGCTTATCTCATTCTAATCTCAGTTTAGATTTTTTAAAATAAAATATAGATTTTGGGTGCTCGTTAGAATAATCTTAATCAGTCAGTTCTAATGAGCACCCACAATATACTATCAAGTGAGGATATACATTTGTATGGCCTCAACGAGGCAATTCAAACGAGCCCCCACAATATACTATAGAGTGTTGGTTTGTTTGTTTAATTTGATGTTTAACGTCCCCGTCAACATTGTAAAGGTCATTTTGGAGACGTTGCTTCCAATTTTGTGGGAGTTTTACCAGACACTGAGATGAAATGATTCTCAAGCCCTGTCGCCAAATGAAACCAATAGAGTTTATAAGCATGGGCGGGCCGACTCGCACCGCATTGACTGGGCAGGCTTAGATCCTCTAAGCTTTTTACCAGTAATCGTGTGTGGGTCGGTTTCAGCTCTGCGTGGAAGCATCATGCAGCCCATATATTTCTTCAAGCCCCGATGGGCGGGGGCCGATAGAGTGTTGGTACTAGGTCTATTTCTATTGAGTACTAGAACTAGCATTTTACACATACAGATGTTCATTGAGGCGGTTCTAACGATATTGTGTTAGAATTGTGTTATATCCCGAAATCTTTTTACAGTGAATCATGTTACAGAGAGATTATTGTGTACAGAGAAAGATATGAAAACACACATTATATTTCTTCCAAACCTAAATTGACCTTCAGATAAAATCGTTTTTTTGATTTCTGTCAAGTTTGCTATTTAATTTTCTACTACACAAAACTAGATTTTTTGTTCTATTTAAATGTTAATAAAGAAATAAATCTTTGTTTATGAAGCATAATCTATGTCCAATTTTTGAAGGTATTTTTTGATAAATAAATGGACAGCAGCTGATTATTACAGTCATCCTTATCAGTTTTATGGCCCCTATAGGTGGCCAGCCCACCAAGACCAAGCCACACCTTCTCTTTTCTGCTGGTTACCTGTACATGTTTAAGCTGGGAACCAGACCCCCCCCCCCCCCGGGCATGAAAATCCTGGCTATAAGTTATTGTGTTTATAATTGGTTAATTAAACAGTAAATAACAAAACATATACCTAAAAGTACTGGTTAGCTTTGCTTTTTCAAGTTCAGTATAAAGTGTTACACTCCTTAGCGAATTGCAGTTTGGCAATGCATGTTATCAACTAACCATTTATTCATAACAGAGTGTGAATAACTGAAGACTACCATTGTTTAGTACTTAAGTAAATTTCTGTAATGGCCAAATTTGTTGTTAATCTGCCTGGAATAAGGCAGTCTATGAGAAATAGGGGACAAACAACACATAGAGGATATTTGATCTTTTCAGTGTAAGATGGAATTTTATTTCATCAAATGAACATCAAAACCAGTATTGTCACGAGTGGCGTAGCCAAGAGTGAAAATACCAGTTTTGGTGTTCATGAGTGAAAATAAATTTAATCTTACACTGAAAAATCAAATTATCTGTTTCTTACATGCTTCAAAACTGTAATATACAGCTTCACTAATCACATCACTCACCCTCAGAGAAAACTAACTTTGTTCCTGGTCATTTCACGTTAATCTAAAGGTGTCCAACGTATTTACTGGGTATAATAGTGGGTGTAAAATATAAGTTTGCACCTGAGAAATAGCTTGGGATGGCATTTTTATGAATGGTTACTGAAATAATTGAGATATTAGTTTCCAAAATAAGGTGCTGACAGATCTAACGTCGTGTGACAAAATACGTGACGTCAGCATCAAAAATGACGTCATGAACGTCCTTGTGGCTAAGCGTCAATTTTATAAACAGTTCATAAATTTTCAATGATCTGACAATGGAAAAACTGACCACAGAATTAGATTGGGAGAAAAAAGTAGTCCCAAACAGTGATAAATTAAATTGATATCAGTCACTGTTTGAAACAGTGACAATATGATCCTTTTTTATTTCACTGGGAAATCTCTATATTTCATTGAAAAGCGTCTAAGAGACAGCAAAGACTCAGATCAGTCTGCACATCACAGTGGTCTGGTATGTCTTTGCTGGTTCCATGAATTAATTTGTTTTGAGTGATTAGCTAGACACACTGTGATCAGACAACAGATCAGACAACAGGGATGTCTAGGCTGATCTCAGTATTGGGTGGATACTCAAGTTTGTTAGTTGAAGGAATTGTTGTGCATCCGTTACTTCTTTAAATGTTTGTTCTGGTACTGCTTTCAAGCTGAAAAATGTTTTATACTGCAATCAGGCATTCTAGTAACCTAATAAAGGAGGTCGAATAACTGCACGCTATCATCGGTAGTGACCTATAATAACTTCTACTGACCTATAATACGTCTGGTGACCGTTCATAGACCCGACCTACTTTTCAGGTCCCTATTTTACAAGTGTAATCAATAATATGCAACCTTTTATATAAGGGAAAGCAACGAAACTGCCAGTTAAAATCTTTGCAATATTTATTTAAACAGGTTTTCAGATATTTCAGCTAAATTCTTACCTTCTCGGCTTTTCCTCGTTTGAATGGCAGGTTGGAATAACTGCGCACTGAAACTGCAGTTGCGTCTCAACATCGAAAATAATTTTAAAGCTTAAATAAACTATTCATTTGCAGATTTTCATACAGAAAGTGAAGCGCTGAGAAACTTTTATTCGAGTGTCATGTTGTTTACTATGTCTTTGGGCGAGGTGACGTCAGAAACTTACCACTCGTTGATGTCGCGTTATACTACGTGTGCGCGCCATGGCACTGAATGTTGTTTAACATGCCACACAGTCTGCTAAATTATTAAAAAACCCATTGATTCTTTTGAATTACGGTATAAACTAAAAACATGGATAGTGTCTTTAATAATAATCGGCTCGCCCCGACAATTTTATTGGGGCTCGCTAATTAAAATTGTCTAAGGCTCACTGATTATATTTTATTATTAAAAACACTAACCATGTATCTACTATATTGAGTGAATGGCAGAACAATGTATCATGGCATTGTGAGATGATAATGCTTAATTCTGATACCTAGATTTTGAAAAAAGCATGATAGTTCCTATAAAACTTGCTTTTGTATGTTTTATGATTACCACTAGCAATGCTAAGGAGTGTAACTCTGAAAGGCTTTGTATATACGTCAGCTTTTGGTGTTGTTTCTTCAAAACAGACTTTGTTTGAACTAAATATTCTTCTGTTGTATTGAAGTTACTTTCCTGATGTTGGTGATTTGAATCATTTAATACCAATCCTTCTGATCGGAAACTGCTCAGAATCTGTATAATAAATGAGCAAACATTTTGAAAAATTACTATGAAGATAAAAAATCAAGTCATTTTTGGTAGTTTTAGTAGATATATATAAGCCTCAAATGAACACATTTACTTTTGGATTACCATTGTATGTTTATAGGGAATGAATCTCGTGTTTTAATGACTACCCAAAATGCTAAGGAGTGTAACAATGAATTTTTGTTCTATATGTAAATGTTCCAGTCATTTTAATTGCTTTTTTTGTAATTAAGAATTGCATGTTTTATCATTTTTCCATGCCTAAGTGGCGTAAGGCAATTTCCTAGTAACTAGGTCACATTTTGTCCAGAACACACCCAATTTACAACACCAGGCATTATTTGCAACATCCTTCAAAAGAAAAATATGTTTTGCAGCATCCTCTTCATTTTCCGTTATCAAAATTTCAAGTTTACATCATTACACAGGTTTGAGATAGTTAAGAGTTACATAGTTACTGTTTCAAATTAAGTAATGCTTCTTTTTATATATAACAATGTAATATACTAAGGAGTGTAACAGTTCATAAGAAATACATGGCTTTTTTACCATTTACCATCACTGAACCAACAGTGGAATTAATGTGAAATTTTCAGCATGGTTTTCAATGAAACCCAGCTTTATAAAAAAAAAAACTAGTTTTACTACTTTTGAGATGTTCAATTAGTGTTTTAAGATTTTTTCTGTATGCATGTTTCAAGAAAATAGCCCAAACTGAGCTTTAAAATGGTAAAGTGGCAACGTCTTCATCATTTTTATTATCAAAACATCTGGTTTGCATCCTTACATAGTTTGAGATAGTTCAGAGTTACAGTGTTACTGTTTCAAGTTTATTATGTCTCCCCCGAAAAAATTTTTTTCGGAGAGACATATTGTTTTTCCCCCGGGCGTCTGTCTGTCCGTCTGTCCGTCTGTCTGTCTGTCCGTCTGTCCGTCTGTCACACTTTCGTGTCCGCTCTGTAACTTGAAAACCGTTAGAGCTATCGTCACGAAACTTCGTAAAAATATTAATCAGCATTAGACGACGTGCAGTGCGCAAGAACCATAACTCTCGCATTTATACTTTTTGAATTATCTCCCTTGGAAGTTTGGTGGTATGTATATATGTATGGGCAAATCGTGTCCGGTCAATAACTTTCTTATTTTTCGATGGATTTTAAAATTACTCGGCAGAAATATTAACAACCGTAAGACGATGTGTGGTGCGCATGAGGCAGGTCGGTACCGCAAAGGTCAAGGTCATACTTAGAGGTCAAAGGTCAAAAAAGGGGCCTTTTTTTCGTAGTTGGTCAATAACTTTCTTATATTGAGATGGATTTTAAAATTACTTGGCATAATTATTAACAACTATAAGACGATGTGTGGTGCGCATGAGGCAGGTCGATACCTCTAAGGTCAAGGTCATACTTAGAGGTCAAAGGTCAAAAAAGGGGCCTTTTTTCGTTTTTGGTCAATAACTTTCTTATTTTGAGATGGATTTTAAAATTACTTGGCATAATTATTAACAACCATAAGACGATGTGTGGTGCGCATGAGGCAGGTCGGTTCCTCAAAGGTCAAGGTCATACTTAGAGGTCAAAGGTCAAAAAAGGGGCCTTTTTTTCGTATTTGGTCAATAACTTTCTAATTTTGAGATGGATTTTAAAATTACTTGGCATTATTATTAACAATCATGAGACGATGTGTGGTGCACATGAGGCAGGTCGGTACCTCAAAGGTCAAGGTCATACTTGGAGGTCAAAGGTCAAAAAGTGGGCCTTTTTTTCGTATTTGGTCAATAACTTTCTTATTTTGAGATGGATTTTGAAATCACTTGGCAGAAATGTGAACCAATATAAGGCGATGTGTTGCGCGCATGACCCAGGTTGGTACCTCAAAGGTCAAGGTCATACTTAGAGGTCAAAGGTAAAAAAATGGGCCTTTTTTCGGGTTTTGTCAATAACTTGCCTATTTTTAAATAGAATTTGAAGTTACTTGTGCAAACATGTTAACTATCATGGGACGATGTGTTGCATGCATGATTCAGCTTGGTACCTAAAATGTCAAGGTCATACATAGAGGTCAAAGGTAAAAAAGGGGCCTTTTTCGTGTTTGGTCAATAACTTTCTTATTTTTAGATGGATTTTGAAATTGCTAGGCAGAAATGTTAACCACCATGAGATGATGTGTTGCACGCATGACCCAGTTTAATACCTGAAAGGTCAAGGTCATACATAGAGGTTAAAGGTAAAAAAAGGGCCTTTTTGTGTCCTGTCAATAACTTTCTTATTATGCCCCCAACTTTGAAAAAGTTTGAGGAGCATATTGGTTCTGGTTCGTTCGTCCGTCCATTACGCTTTTGATGCATAGCATAACTAAAGAACCATGTATGCTAGGGTTTTGAAATTTCATATATGGATTCCTCATGGAAAATTAGGCGACGCATATTTTTTTTCTCGTCCGGATTATGCCCCCTTCAAGAGTTATTGCCCTTTGAATTTTTTTTTTTAATAAAAGCTTGTCAGCAAGATATCTCAAAAACTATTGGAGCTAGAGCCTTGAAAGTTGGTGATTATATTGATGGTGATGAGTAGATGAACTGATTAACTTTTGACAAAATTCCGAAAAATACTTTGTGAGTTATGACCCTTTGTCATTTTGGTAATTTGTGCCCATTGTAACGTATGCTAAAAGTGATGCATAGCATAACTTTAGAACCATGTATGCTAGGGTTTTCAAATTTCATATATGGATTCCTCATGGAAAATTAGCTGACGCGTATTTTTTGTCTTGTCCGGAATATGCCCCTTTCAAGAGTTATTGCCCTTTGAAAATTTTTTAATAAAATCTTGTCAGCAAGATATCTCAAAAACTATTGGAGCTAGAGCCTTGAAAGTTGGTGAATAGATTGTTGGTGATGAGTAGATGAACTGATTAACTTATGACAAAATTCCGAAAAATACTTTGTGAGTTATGGCCCTTTGTCATTTTGGTAATTTGTGCCCATTGTAATGTATGCTAAAAGTGATGCATAGCATAACTTTAGGACGGTGTATGCTATAACTTTGAAATTTCATCTATGCATTTCTGATGGAAAATAAGCTGACGCGTATTTTTTTTCTCGTCAGGATTATGCCCCTTTCAAGAGTTATTGCCCTTTGAATTTTTTTTAATAAAATCTTGTCAGCAAGATATCTAGAAATATTGGAGCTAGAGGCTTGAAAGTTGGTGAATATATTGGTGGTGATGAGTATATGAACTGATTAACTTTTGACAAAATTCCAAAAAATACTTTGTGAGTTATGGCCCTTTGTCATTTTGGTAATTTGTGCCCATTGTAGTGTATGCTAAAAGTGATGCATAGCATAACTTTAGAACCGTGTATGCTAGGGTTTTGAAATTTCATATATGGGTTCCTCATCAAAAATAAGCTGACGCGTATTTTTTTTCTCGTCCGGATTATGCCCCTTTCAAGAGTTATTGCCCTTTGAATTTTTTTTAATAAAATCTTGTCAGCCAAATATCTCAAACACTATTGGGGCTAGAGCCTTGAAAGTTGTTGAGTATATTGGTGGTGATGAGTATATGAACTGATTAACTTTTGACAAAATTCCGAAAAATTCTTTGCGAGTTATGGCCCTTTGTCATTTTGGTAATTTGTGCCCATTGTAATGAATCCTAAAAGTGATGCATAGCATAACTTTAGAACTGTGTATGCTATGGTTTTGAAATTTCATATATGTATTCCTAATGGAAAATAAGCTGAAAAGTATTTTTTTCTCATCCGGATTATGCCCCTTTCAAGAGTTATTGCCCTTTGAATTTTTTTTAATAAAATCTTGTCAGCAAGATATCTCAAAAACTGTTGGAGCTAGAGGCTTGAAAGTTGGACCATGAGTCATGTGCAAGACCAAGGTCCATACCTCCAATGTCAAGGTCATACCTAGAGGTCAAAGGTAAAAAAAAGGACAGTCAATAACTTCCTTATTCTTTGATGGATTATGAAATTACTTGGCAGAAATGTTAACCATCATGAGACGATGTGTTGTACCGCAAAGGTCAAGGCCATACTTAGAGGTCAAAGGTAAAAAAGTGCTTTTTTTGTTTACGGCCAATAACTTTTTTATTTTTCTATGAACATTTTTAAAGTTACTATGCAGAAATGTTCATCTTCATTAGATGATGTGTTGCACACAAGACCCAGCTCAATACCTCCAATGTCAAGGTTATACTTAGCAGTCAAAAACGGGGGAGACATCTGTGTTTTTGTAGAAAAACAAATTCTAGTTAATGCTTATTTTCTATAACAATTTAATATACTAAGGAGTGTAACGTTTTCATAAAAAATACATGACTTTTTTACCATTTACCATCACAGAACCAATGGTGGAATCAATGTCAAATTTTCATCATGGTTTTTTATGAAACCCAGCTTTATAAAAAAGCTAGTTTAACTACTTTGAGATGTTCAATTTCAAAGTTATGAAAACTTTTCTATATGCATTTTTTAAAAAATAGCGAAAAACGATCTATAAAATGGTAAAATTTGATAAAAATTGAAAAATGAAAAGGATTATCGCACAAAAGCTTTATTAGACATATATTCCATCATTTCAAATGGAAAATTCATATTTTTAGTCTTAAATATCTTGATCTTCAACTCCTGAAAAGTTCAAGGATAGTTGAGAAAATCTTTGACGCATATTAAATAAAATTTAAAATAAAAAAATGGCTTTGTTATTCATAAAAACCCCGACGGATAAGTGAAATTCAATGTGTGCGAAATATTTTCCAATAGAAATGAGACTCTGCAAAGGAGTTTTATTTTTGACCCTCTATGTCACACTTTGGATGCATTTATTTTGAACATACCCAGCTGGAAGATATTTATCCCAATCTTTTGGACGTTCAGCACACATGCGACGTAACATCTGCTTTAACGTATCGTGGAAACGCTCAATCAAGCCGTTGCAAATTGGGTGTCTCGGACTACACGTTAACTGTTGAAGAGAAAGAAGTCTGCTGACTTCTTTCATTACCTCAGCAGTAAACTGTGATCCACAATCAGTCAACATTTCATCAGGAATGCCAACCCTACTAAACATTTCAATAAGCGCTTCCGCGACACGTTCCGTCTCAATACTCGGTAAAGCTATCGCCGCTGGATACCTTGTCGCATAATCTATCATGGTTAAAATATACCGAGATTTCCTATCAGATCGAGGCTCAATTGGACCAACTATGCCCACTGCCACCCTCTTAAATGGCGTATCAATCAATGGCATTTTTCCTAGAGGTACTTTAGTGACCCGACCTTTCTGAATGGTTATCTGACAAATATCACAAGATTTACAAAATCTAGCGACATCACCGCAAATACCGGGCCAGTAAAACTCAGTTACAACTCTATCCAATGTCTTCCTAATACCCATATGTCCAGACATAAGCGTTTCATGAGCCAGTTTCAACACCGTTCCTCGGATACTTTGAGGGACCACAAGTTGTAAAGAGACTTTGTTACCCTTAGTGAACTCCCTATATGCCAAACCTTTTTTTCTCAATAAACCTAGTTTCACCTCGGTTTAAAGCATGACTCAAAGTCTTGTTCCCAGATACAACCCTTTTCTTGATGTTTTCCAAAGTTGGATCATCAACCTGAGCTTGCTGGAAAGCCTCCTTGTCATCGTTAATGATCTGATCGGGAACCTTAAGTTTTCTGTAAGGCTTCTCATCCTGCCTTGTTTGAGATCTAGTTACAACCGCAGCTGAGAAATGAGACATATCAGGAAGTTTTGATCCATCAATGTTACCGATAACCAAATCGTACAACGTATCATCCATACACAAAGCTCTCGTTTTCCCAGTGAAAAAAAGAAAATCAATGTCAATCATTTCCAAAGGATACCTTTGTGTGGATTCATCAATCAACGTAACATTTGATTCCATCCCTATTAACTGACTATCCGAAACCGAACTTCTCCGAACGACACAGACTGTATACCCAGTATCTCTTAATACAACCACCTTTTTATTATTAACCAATCCTTGTGCCGTCGGAAGAAGTAACAGACACCTTCCCTAGTTTCCTTACTACACTCCTCCATATCCGAAATCAAAGGATCACCAACCTTATTGTCAAAAATACTTCCAATCTCATCACCTTTCCTAGTTACTTCCGTTTGACAAAAACTCACTTGGTGTGCTGCGCCACGTGGTGTGCCATTATTTTACCGCGTCCGCGAAAAGACCCTCTAAAATTACCACGACCACTAGTATAACCACGACCTACATTCTGCGTATTCTCATTCTTAACCTGAGTACCTTGAGTCTCTATGCGCGTGTAAAATTTTCCTTAACACCGCTATCCCCAACTCCAGTTGCTCCTACCTCTGCGCTATAAAATTGTTTTCTGTCGGGGTTCTTAAAACATTTAATTGTTAAATGCCCCTTACCGCATATGCTACACTTGATATCCGATCTACCACTCTGTTCGTTAGAGTCAACTTTGTCCTGTTTACCCTGCGCTGCGCCTCTATTATCGCGTTGCCCCTTATTAATGCAACTATATACGCCCCCGCGCGCTTCTGCAAACAAACCTGTCTCCCTAGCCATTTCATCTAAATTACCAAACTGTTTTGGCTTATGATGTACATACAGTTCTCTATTACATGACTCCAGGAACTGATCCCTTGCCATGAAATCACAGACAGCCGGAAAGGATTTTTCTAACTTTGCCATATTAAGCCATTTTTCTAAATAACTTCTCAATCTACTACTGAACTGTATGAACGTTTCTGATTTCTCAGGCCTACTATAACGAAACTGCTTCCTAAATCCGCGCTCTGTCATGTCAAACATTCTTTAATAGAGCATCCTTTAACTTATCATAATCCGCCGCATCCTCATTTGACAACCTGTCATATACATCAAGTGCGCGCCCTTTGAGCAATGCACTTAAATACGCGGCCCACACACTCTTATCCCTTTTATTAGCCGTAGCATATTTCTCAAACCTAGATAAATAACTATCCATTTTATCTTTACCCTCTTCAAAATAAGGTAACTTAGGATCCCGGGCATGAGCCACCTTCTCAGGTTTTTGCTTTTCAAATTCTAGCTCGAGCTTCGTTCTCTGCATTTCTAATTGGTTCCTTAATTATTGGTGCTGTAGCTCAAACCCATGTTTTATTTGTTTTAAATGGGCCTCACTAATCTTTTTGCCTCCCTTTCACTTTGAATGCGTGCCATTTCAAGTTCCTTATTAACATTCAACATAGCTAGTTCACGTGCCCTTTACTTTTCCTTTTCCTCCCTTTCCTTTTCCTTTTCTTCTAACTTAGCTAGTTCATGTGCCCTTTCCTTTTCCTTTTCCTCAGACCTTAACCTGTCTAAATCCGTTTGCTCTTGCCTTTCTGCCCGTTCAATATCTTGCTGCTCCTTAACAAAACCTTGTAACTCTTTCCCCTCATAACCTAAATCCTTTCCCATTTGCATTAAACGCTCCATTATTGATAACGTAAATCTCACGTTACTATCAAAACCACTATAAACGGATCAGTTATGATCAGTGATGATTGAATGGACTTAACTAAAACGTTAAGATATGTGTTATACGCGTTAATCTAACTAAAACGTTAGTTATTAAAGCACACGCTATTTGAAATGTCAAATACTTTCAGTAAAGTATGACGTTGCGTACTGGTAGTCTAATATGACGTCATAAACTGACGAGGTTAACAGTAAAAAGCTACAATCCGAAGTTTCACCACATTACAAAACTCCAATCATAAGAAGTTACCATTAATGTTTCTATTACGTCATACCTAACCTCAAGCCACAGCGTAAATATTAACGCTATCGTTATGTCAACGTCAGTAAATTGTTAACGTCACTACGTCAGAACCATGTGGTGGTAAGATCAATAAGTAACTCCAGTTTAACTAAGTAGAACGTCAGGTAACACAATTAAGTGGTGTCTACTAAAATTTTTCGTTACCAAGAAAAAGTGGGGTTTGCCTTGCCTTCCTGCTCAGAAATTATAAACTTGTCAGTATCCATTGAGTTGAATACATGGGTTTCGCACTTCATCAACGCAGGAAGGAAGATTCAAGTTAATTTCCAAATGTGGGTGTCAATGCATTTTTTTCTGAAATTGATGTTTTAGAGCATCAATGTTCTGTTCCACAGCCGGGAACACCAGCCAGAGATCAAATCCTCACTTCAATGACACCAAATGTTACATGTGGGTTTACGGCGTCCCGCAAACCCCCATGCTGACAAGACAACCGAGCGTGATCTCTGACAGGTGTACGGGCAGCTGTGGGGTAAGGCACAAGAAATATATTAGATGAATGACATGAATTATTTACGGTATCTATATACAACACTTACTTACACAAAACATCACAATTAGTTGTTTCTGTAGCCAAATCACGACGTCCGCCCCGAAGGCAAAACAATGTTCTGTGTTCGGAACGGGTGACGTGAATGCCTACAGAAGCAAACAACAAAACAACTACAAAATAAAAAAAAAAAAAACCCAAGACGCGACTGGCCAGTTTATAACTTAGGGTGAATCCCCCACTCTCGTGAATCCCCCTCTCGCGCACTAGTGTAAACTAGTTTGTCGACATTGTTGTCGACCACAGGTTGATATGTATTACTTAGCGATCACGCACTAGTTTGATTCGCCTGAATCGCCTGCAGGTTATTTATTGGACCTCTTTCATTTGAATGGTTTCACATTCGTCTCACATTTTTACGACCTGTACATGTTGGTTCGTCCGCCCTTGCTGGACCCTAACCGACAGCGTCGTACCAGTACCTGCTGCTATTGCGCAGGGAACAGCAGGTCACCACACATTGTTGTGCCTTTCAATATACTTTCACTTTCCCGTCGCAATGTTGTGGGTATACGTTACAACTTGACCTGCTGCTAAAGAGTGATCGTTTTTTCAGGGTTTTTATATCTATGAATACTACCGAAAAATCTTGCATACTCATATTAGCTTGCTAAAATCGTGGCGAGGTGGAGATACCGTCCACAATTAAAGCCAGATAGCAAAAATCGAGTAGATAATGGATTTGCGTTCAAATAGTATATTTCCAATAGGAAAAAAAATGATGAAACGACCCTATAAATCCATGCCATGACTCCTGTCAAAACGAACACCCACACAACACGTGACGGGAATGAAAATCATATATGGCACAATTTGGCGGTTAGCGATTTATAGGCAAATTTTATAGAACTCAGCCTTATAGCGGCCCCCTGTATTGTAAAAACAGATCTCCACAAACCACTCATGCATACACCGTATGATATGTGCATGACTTGTGCACGGAGCAGCACATTTTGCCTACCATAGTTCACCTAAAATATTTCACTCGCACCGCCCTACCATATACCTACTAAAATAATTTAGATGTGCATAAGCACCAGAGAGGTTTCCTATTCCATCTCGTAACACCACGTCCTCCTGATCACCAGTCAGACGCGCATCCGATTGAGCTACCGAGGCCAACACTATTTTACAGAGGCGTCTACATACATCGTTGAATAAACGTTGAATCATAGCCGAAAACGCTGTTTCAACAAATTCAAATATCTGCCAACTTTGACATTTCTTATTTGCTTGCACTGGAAGTGGTTCATGAACACAGTGAGGCCACACCTTGAAACAAAATCCATTCCATCGAAATCAAGCTTATCCGATGTTGTATTCCAAATAAAGCATAATAGCTAATTACATTCAAATGCAACAGTGCAAGTTTTAATATAAATTAAATTGTGTGTAAAATTCCTAGTCAGTTTGGTAAATCAATATCTTGGACAAGCTGATCAGCCTAAAACTGCTTAAGATGTTATCAGTAATAGCCTGTTTTCAGGACCTAATAAAACTTTCTTTGCTTTCTTTGCCGGATCATTACAGGGTCACTGATGAGGCTTTATTAGCCGAAACTACGTAGTATGACCCATCTTCTTTCTTATGAATGTTTTCATTGCTCTTAAAGGAACTCATTTTTGATTTTTTATTTGACTTCACTGCAGCTGGTGTTGTGCCGTGTGGCGGCCGTAAAACGTCTCCCCGTACATCAACCATAGTGCAGTTTATATTTTACTTTTGGTCCTTTGAGATCAGCGTGAATATTCTGAGAATCAGAAATTGGTTTAGACTCATATTCTAGAGAGGTTTTTATATATTTGGACCCCATTTCGATTTATATCAGTCTTTGAATCGACAGCCTATTCGAAATTCGCTAAATTGCAGTATGTTTCCTCTGGCTTTCTTTGCCGGATCATTACAGGGTCACTGATGAGGCTTTATTAGCCGAAACTACGTAGTATGACCCATCTTCTTTCTTATGAATGTTTTCATTGCTCTTAAAGGAACTCATTTTTGATTTTTTATTTGACTTCACTGCAGCTGGTGTTGTGCCGTGTGGCGGCCGTAAAACGTCTCCCCGTACATCAACCATAGTGCAGTTTATATTTTACTTTTGGTCCTTTGAGATCAGCGTGAATATTCTGAGAATCAGAAATGAATTATTGGTTTAGACTCATATTCTAGACAGGTTTTTATATATTTGGACCCCATTTCGATTTATATCAGTCTTTGAATCGACAGCCTATTCGAAATTCGCTAAATTGCAGTATGTTTCCTCTGGCTTTCTTTGCCGGATCATTACAGGGTCACTGATGAGGCTTTATTAGCCGAAACTACGTAGTATGACCCATCTTCTTTCTTATGAATGTTTTCATTGCTCTTAAAGGAACTCATTTTTGATTTTTTATTTATCAATGCCAGATTTTGTAGCCTTCTCTCAAACTATCTTGGAGGAATGCAAATACATGAAGCTCTCCCTTTAAATGACTTCTGCTCCTAGGAAAATGGTCTGATTTCAAAATAATTTCACGGGAATGTCCCTTGGGTAATCTTCTACTAGAATGGCTAAAATGGTTCCACTCCGCTGAACAAAATGGCCGCCAGAACTAAAATAGAAAACAAAACAAAACAAAAAAAAAAAAAGAAAAAAAAAACCTTTGAACGACATCTCCTCCTAGGATAATGGTCCGATTTACAAATAATTTCACAGGAATATTTCTAAGGTTACCCTCTACCAAAATGCTAAAATAGGTCTACTCCGCTGAACAAAATGGCCACCAATGCTAAAAAAAAAAAAAACACCTTTAAACGACATCTCTTAGGCAAATAGTCCGATTTCAGCAACCCCGCCCATTGGGGCTTCAAGAAAAATAGATTGGCTGCATGCTGGTTCCACGCAAAGCTGAAACCGACCCGCACTCGACTACTGGTAAACCGCTTAGAGGATCTAAGCCTGCCCAGGCAAGGTGGTGCGAGTCGGCCCGTCCATGCTTATAAGCCCTATTGGTTTCTTTGGTCGGCAGGGCTTGAGATGTCGTGTATCTCAATGTCGGGCAAAAGTCCCACACAATTGGAAGCAACGTTTCCAAAATGAGCTTTACAGTGTTGACGGGGACGTTAAACCTCAAATCAAACAAATAGTCCGATTTCAAAATAATTTCACAGGAATGTTGCTTTGATGACCCCCTACCAAAATTGTTCAAATAGTTTTGCTCCGCATAACAACAGGAATGTTCCTTTAGTGATCATCTACCAGAATTGCAAAAATGGTTCCACTCCGCTAAAGAAAATAGCCAACAGAGCTAAAAATAGAAAAAAAACCTTAGAAAAAACAACAGCTCCTCCAAGGCTAATGATCCGATTCTAAATCAATTTCAGAGGACTGTCCCTTTGTGACCCCTAACAAAATTGCTAAACTGGTTTCGCTCCACTGTTCCCAATGGCCACCAGAGCTAAAAATAGATAAACCTTACTTGATAGATCTCCCTAGGCTAATGGCCCAGTTTCAAAATAATTTCACAGGAATGGTCCTTGGGTAGCCCTCTACCAAAACTGCAAAACTTTTCTGCTCTGCTTAACAAAAGGGCTGCCAGACCCCCCCCCCCCCCCCGCCTCAAACAAATGTTAACCGACATCTCCTCCTAGGCTAATGGTCCGATTTCATAATAATTCCAAAATTGAAGCGAAGACAATGGTCAGGAATAAAGGAATGTACCTTGGGTGACCCTCTACCAGAATTTCTAAAACGGTTCTGCTCTGCTTAACAAAATGGCCGCCTGAGCTAAAAATAGAAAAAAAACTTTAAATGACATCTGCTCCTAGGCTTATGGTTTGCTTTAAAAACAATTTTACAGAAATGATACTTTGGTGACCCTCTTCTAAAATTACTCAAATATCAACTTCAGAAAGAGTTTCCTCCCTTACACAAGACTGATTTTGGCCTTATAGAAGTCAAGCCTGTAGATTTAAGTTCCTCTTGTCTTTCTCTCACCTTTCTTCGCTTTAATTTTAAACGTTCAGAGGTCAAATGACCTGTATGTTTACAATAATTACAAACTACTTGAGATTGAGATAAGGGATTCTGGTCTTTGTTTTCACCAGAAGGTTTGGATGAATTCTGGCTTCTATTTTCACCAGAAGGTTTGTAAGGATTCTGGCAGAAAGTTTGGGCATAGTACTAGATGTATGACTATAACTGCCAGATGGATTACTCGGATAGAATCTTGGACCTGTCTGTGGATTGTAAGTTTTTCTAGGATAAGACCTGTTCACAAATGAGACTTTATGAGTCAAAGCATAATCATCTGCCAAACGAGAAGCTTCCTCGTTCTGCCTGTAAGCCCCAGGGACCAACTCATATGCTTTAAGAAGAAGCTCCTTAAAAAAATCATAGCTGAGTGTAAATTTCTCGAGCCTTCCCGACAACAACGCTT
This sequence comes from Lucinisca nassula, assembly GCA_963580285.1. NCBI lineage: Eukaryota > Metazoa > Mollusca > Bivalvia > Lucinida > Lucinidae > Lucinisca > Lucinisca nassula. The sequence goes on along the minus strand of OY757015.1, from coordinate 31,951,657 downwards.
TGCAAATGAAAGGTCTAATGCTCTTTTGGCCATTTTAAATTTTTTGCAACATTTTCAAAATGAAAAAAAAAAAAAAATAAAATAAAAAAAAATACTGATCTACATCTCTATCCTGAAATGGCGGAACTAATCTGATGTTCTTTGTGGATCACAGTAACTACCAGAGTCAAAAACTGGGATAGGTTTCACCCTATCTTGATCCTGGAGTTCCGGTTCCTTCATCTTTAATTGAAATTGCCATTTTTCTCTTTCTATTTCAAGTCGCTCTTCTATTTGTATTTTTTCTTTCTGAAGGCGTTCCTTCATTTCTCTTTGTTTTTTCTTCTTGTTCTATTTTTTCTTTTCGAACACGTTCTTCCATTTCTAATCTTTCCATCTGCATTCGTCTCTGCACTTCTCTTTCTCTTTCTTTTTCCTTCTCTCTTTCTTCCATTTCTCTTTGTTTTCCTTCCCTCTTTCTTCCATTTCTAATCGTAATTTCTCTAATTAGCTCGCCTTACGATAGTAACACTTTGTCATGGCTCTAGTGCCGACATTTATTGATGGATTTTAATATACCTTCACACAAATGTTGGGTATGATGATATCTCGAGCAAGTTAGGCTTTCAGGATCCAGGGCTGAAGGTTAAGGTCACTGTGGCTATTTTTAGCTCACCTGATCGAAGGTCATGGTGAGCTTTTGTGACTGTGAGATGTCCGGCGTCGTCGTTAGTCGTGCGTTGTGGGTCATGCATGCGTAAACTTTTCTTGTTAACACTCTAGAGATCACAGTTTTGATCCAATCATCAGCAAACTTGGTAAGAATGTTCATCCTGACAATACCTCGGTTAATTTAGAATATGGTTCATGTCGGGTAAAAATGTAGGTCACCAGGTCAAATCAAAGGAAAACCTTGTTAACACTCTAGAGGCCACAATTTTGGTGCAATCATCCTCAAACTTGCTCAGAATGATTATCCTGACAATATCTCGGTCAAGTTCGAATATGGGTCATGTCGGGTCAAAAAGTAGGTCACCAGGACAAAAAAATAAGAAAAAACCTTGTTAACACTATAAGGCCCAAGTTTTGGTCCAGTCATCCTCAAACTTGCTCATGATGATCATCCTGACAATATCTCGATCAAGGTTGAATATGGATCATGTGAGGTCAAAAAGTAGGTCAGTAGGTCAAACCATAGAAACAGCTTGTTAACTCTCTAGAGGCCACAGTGTTGGTCGAATCATCGTCAAACTTGCTCAGAATTATCATCTCTACAGTATCTAGATCAAGTTCGAATATGGGTCATGTGGGGTCAACAAGTAGGTCAGTAGGTTAAATCCTAGAGAAACCTTGTGAACACACCAGAGGCCACAGGTTTTGTCCGGGCATCATCAAACTTGCCCAGAGTGATCACCTTGACAATATCCCGGTCAAGTTCGAATATGGGTCATGTCTGTCAAAACGTAGGTCAGTAGGTCAAATCATAGGAAAACCTTGTCAACACTATAAAGGCCACAGTTTTGGTCCGATCATCATCAAACTTTCCCAGAATGATCATCTTGACAATATCTCAGTCAAGTTCGTATATGGGTAATGTTGGTTTAAAAATAGGTCAGTACTCAGTAGATCAAATGATAGAAAAACCTTGTGAACACTAGGCCACAGTTTTGGTCCGATTTGATCAAACTTGCTCATATTGATCATTTGGCAATATCTCGGCAATAACACACTAGAGGTCCCATTTTGGTCCGATCATCATCAAACTTGCTCAGAATGATCATCCTAACAATATCTGGGTCAATTTCGAATATGGGTCATGTCAGGTGAAAAAGTAGGTCAGCAGGTCAAATTATAGAAAAACGTCAACACTCTTAAGAGGCCACAGTTTAAGTCCAATGATCATAAAACTTGTTAAGAATGATCATCTGGACAATATCTTAGTTAAGTTCGAATATGGGTCATGTCAAATCAAAAACTAGATCAGTAGGTTATTTTGTCATAACTTTTAAACCATTTGAGATAGAGCCTTCATATTTGGCATGTAGGTTCCTCGTGACAAGGGCTTCCCACTCATATAAAAATTGACATATAACCTTGACCTTCTTTATCATAACTTTTAAACCATATGAGATAGAGCCTTCATATTTGGCATGTATGTTCCTTGTGACAAGGTTTTCCCAACCATTCAAAAATTTTGACCCCTCACCTTGACCTTTGACCTACTTTGTCATAACTTTTTAAGCATTTGAGATACAGCCCTCATATCTGGCATGTAGGTTCCTTGCAACAAGGGTTTCTTATTCATGCAATAAAGGATATGTGACCTTTACCTTGATGTTTGACCTATTTTATCATAACTTTTGAACCATTTTCATAAGTTTTGAAGCATTTGAGCCTTCATATTTTGCATGTAGTTTCCTTGTGTCATACAAAAATGACTTGTGTCCTTGACATGTGACCCACTTTATCATAACTTTTGAACCATTTGCGGTAGAGCCTTCATATTTGACATGTATGTTCCTTGTGGCAACGACCGCATGATCCTTCCACGCAGAGCTGAAACCGACAGAACACGAGTACTGGTAAGCTGCTTAAAGGATCTAAGCCTGCCCAGGCAAAGCTGTGCGAGTCGTACTGTCCATGCTTATAAACCCTATTGTTTTCATTGGGTGACAGGGCTTGAGATGTCATTCATCTCAATATCGGGTAAAAGTCCCTCAAAATTGGAAGCAACGTCTCAAGAATGACATATACAGTGTTGTTAGGGACGTTAAATCTCAAATAAAACAAACAAACTAATATAGAAACAATGGGGTATACAAGCGTAGCTACTACACTTAGTATTTCCTATTGCTGCTAATATATAGATTAAACTGCTCCAATAAGGCGGTAGTAAGTGTTAGCAGTCTTCTATTTTTTCGAGTAGAAATAAGGAATTAATTTTTAAAAATCATTTTATTATACTGGTCTGTTATCATACAGTTGGGCTGAGCTTTTATCCTACGTGATTTTCTTTCACTTTATAATAAAACGGGCCTCCGTGGCCTACTGGATAAGAGCGCTGACTCTTAATCATTTGGTATCTCACCGCTATGGGTTCGAGCCTCGCTCGGGTCAAATGTGAGACGCCTGCAACGGAAGGTCAGGTGGTTTTTCTCCCGGTACTCCGGTTTTCGCCCACCTCTGATTAACGATCGGCTCGATATGGGTGAAATAATTTTGATAGGGCCGTCAAACCAAGAAAAAAAAACCCTTTATAATAAAATATCTGTGCTGTTCTTTATGAAACGAATCTGACATTTGTGCGGCCCAGTCAAATTGGTGCAGTTACAGCTGTAGCAAACCTTGTCTGAAAAGAGTTCTCTAGCGTTACCGGGATCACAACTACAATAGGAGTTTTAACCTGTTAACTGGTAAGGTTTTTTTTTTTGTTGCTGTTTCTTTGTTTTGTTTGGTATTACGGCCATTTCAAGATAACAAGATAATCACTCTTATCGAGCCGATCGTTAATAATAGATGGGTGAGTTCTGCAACGGAAGGTTATTTGTTGTTTCTCCGAGTAGGCCTACCCGGAGAAAAAAGAAAAATGACCTTCCGTTCAGAACTTGGCGCCGCGCATGCTCAAACTACAGCGGTGAGGGACATAATGATTAAGTCAGCGCTCTTATTCCCTATGCTATGGAGGACCAAAACAACGGGTAAGTTTATTTGTTTCAGTGTAGCTTTTGCGTCCACGCCAGTGCTATGTACAGTAGGTCATTTTGCAGACGTTGCTTTTGGTGCAACTGGTAAGTTACCTCCTAGAGAATTTGGTGTTCAGCTCAACCTCATCTATGCATCCGGAAAATAGTTTAATTGGTTTAATTTTGTCTCTAGGCTATTCAACCGCATTTAAGCATGCTTTAACATGATACAAATGAGACACAACGAATTCGCCGTCTTTTTTTTTAACGACGTATTAGAGAGTCATAAACACAAAAGCAATCCAAAATCTGTGTGCATATTAATGTACAAAGGCAAATAATTCCAAAATGTTAACAGTTTAAGGTAAGACGGTTTACCGTATGGCATGTCGGTGCATCTGAAGTAATGAATAGAATGGAATACACTACATTCCCTACCTTTTTCAAATAACTTACTGTTCAATTAAGTATTTTAAGTAAAACACATGCATGACCAGATGACACTTATCAGAGATTACTACGTCAAATTAAGCGATATGATTGACTATGAAAGAATTACAGTTTAAAACTCCCTTTTCAACCAAAAATGTTTATGTGTTAAATCATACAACTAAAACTTTGCAAAGTACGGGAGTCCAGGGCAAGTTGCTCCGTGGGGCAAGTTGGTCGGAGTGCAATTTCTCAGAAATGAGAAGTGTCATGGCAAAACGATATGGCCCAATTGAATGCTTTATCGTGACACACTTTCTTAGGAAAATTAGATTGCGATCAAAAAGGCGTTACAATTTTAGAGAACAAAAACTGATTTTGTACTAAAAAAGTGACTTTTCACACCTGGAATCATTTGTTTGTCTTTTTTTCGTTTAACAAATAGCATGCAAATAGTATACTTTTCCTGAAAGCTCATTTTCTAAGGTATTCAAATGAGTGCATTTGGTGTTGCAAATTTCAATGATGTTCCTGTCATTTGTGAAGAGCTATCAGGCGCTAGGGTCGGTGTAAGTTGGTCCATTTGCGACGGGGTAAGTCGGTCCGTCGAAAAGTCTTTGTATTTATCAGAACCTGGCAATTTCTGAATGAAAAACAGTAGCAAATTATTGAACAAGTTACGTAGTACCAAAATGGGTCTGAGAAATAAATATTAGCCCCAGCCGCTGAAGACAAATCATACACTTAGGACCAACTAGCCCCGGTCTACTCTACAGTAAGACTTTTAAATGGGATTGTACAATCAAAACGGCGGGTTTTTGAGAAAAATAACTAACAAAATGCACACTTGGCTGATCATCTAAGGAATCTGTGTTAAGTTAACTCCCGTCAGTCTACTGCATTGTTACTGAAGCCACGTAATTTCTCAGATCTTTTGTCAAAAGTAGCATTATTATCGACCCATCATTACTTCCTGATTTTCTCATTGAATCCGAGTCGATCTAACTTACCCCGCGGCTCGGACCAACTTACCCCGATAGTGGGTAAGATGGTCCGTTTTACCTCGTCTTGGAAAACGGCAATATTTGTCAGAATCTGTCATTTTCCGGACGTTAAACTATGAATTAGGGTTGAGAATGGATTATATTAGTTGCATAATGTAGAAGTATTACAGGCTAATTAATATTTATGTCAGCATTTGAAAAATGCCATTTCCGGACCAACTAGGCCCGGTTTCCCCTACATGTACACGTGATTGTTAAACTAGACTAGACTCAAAACTGACAAGACTGTGGTCATAAAGAATATACATGTAAGTAACGGTATCTTACTGTATAGCTTATTCACTTCATGACAAAGTCATTTAATTTATCTGGTAATCTACGTCCCCTGGTTGGTCGATCTTGTCTCTGAGGTGTCGGTGGTACCATAGCAGGTGTCTTATCTGTTACATGAACACCCACAGATTCTGATATTTTGTGACCGTATTTTCCGAATTGGAATATCGTACGTATATACCCAAATCACTAGAATCATTCTGAATATCAATTCCTTAGTCTGAATAACTTTGATCATGATTTGACACATTTTTATTATCCCCTCGCAAAACATAGTTGTGGGGGTGGGGGGGGGGGGATATAGCATTTGTCCCGTACATACTTTTGTCATCGCTCTAGCGCCTACATTTCTTGACCGATTTTAATATATCTTCACAAAAATGTTCCTTATGACAATATCTCGAGCGAGTTCGACTTCCAAGGTCATAACCTCAAGGTCAAGGTCACTGGTTATTTTTAGAAAACCTTTGTCATCGCTCTAGCGCCTACATTTCTTCACCAATTTCAATATAACTTCACACAAATGTTCCTTATAAAAATATCTCGAGCGAGTTCGACTTCCAATGTCATGACCTCAAGGTCAAGGTCACTGTGGTTATTTTTAGAAAAAACTTTGTCATCGCTTTAGCGCCTACATTTCTTCACCAATTTCAATATAACTTCACACAAATGTTCCTTTTAAAAATATCTCCAGCGTGTTCGACTTTCAATTCAAGGTCATGGCCTTAAGGTCAAGGTCACTGTGGCTAAATAACTTTGTCATCACTCTACCGCCCCCAATTATTAACAGATTTTAATATAACTTCACACAAAAGATACATATGATAATATCTTGAGCAAGATCTACTTTCGCGGTCATGGCCTCAAGTCAAGGTCACTATGGCTATTTTAGAGAAACATTGTCATCACTCTAGAACCTACATTTATTGATGGATTTTGAAACAAACTTTACACAAATGTTGGATATGAATATATCTCAAGGTAGTTGGACTTTTGCCATTTCAGTGTTGTCTTGTGCGGGTGGATTTGTATCGCATGCGATGCCTTGTTTTCACTTAGATCTAATTCTTCATCATTTTCAAAGAATTTTCTCGCATGCGTGAGAGTTCCCGTACTATATCTGAACCCGATCTTTTGACTCTATTTCTACATTACTACCTCTTTTCTCACCACCGTACATGGAAATGAATCATTTTCAGGTCTTATTTTATTTTCCTTAGCACTCTTTAATAACACTTAATCTCGAATTTTTAAATGACTGTCTTCAGCTCTCTGTTTTTAAACTTCATACAACTTTCTCCTTTCTTTTCGTTTTCTGTCTCGATCGTGTATTTTTAAATCTAAGCTGTCCTGATTATCTGACAACACCTGTAGTTAAGTACGTATTTTCCGTCGAAACAACATTTCTGCAGGTGATACCCCAGTAACCGAATCAAGGTTTGCAAAAAAGCGGGAAATACTCATACTTCCCTTGACGGCAAGAGATACCGGGAAGTATGGGGAAATACTGGGAATTATATATATGGCTTGAAGAAAAAGAAGTGCTGCATGATGCTTCCATGCAGAGCCGAAACCGACCCGCACACGATTACTGGTAAACCCCTTAGAGGATCTAAGCCTGCCCAGGCAAAGCGGTGCTTGTCCATGCTTATAAACCCTATTGGTTTCATTGAGCGGCAGGGCTTGAGAAGTCATTTCATCTCGATGTCGGGTAGAAGTACCACAAAATTGGAAGCAACGTTTCCAAAATGACCTTTACCGTTTTGACGGGGACGTTAAACCTCAAATCAAACAAACAAACATATATTAACATAGGTGGTACCAATTGAGACTGATTAATATACCCAAACTACCTAGCTATTTGAAAGCAAACTTATTTCAAGTTCATACAGGGCTTGATAATTCCACTTGCAATGACAAAAAAACATATTGAAGGACAAGTAAAATGTTAGTCTAGTCATTACGACAGTTAACAATGCACTTTGTCATATTGGACAAGTGAAATTTTGAAGAATGTTCGAGCCCTTTTTATATTGAATAACTTGAAGGATCTGTAGTCCCTATTGGGATCATTACGGTATTTTATCATCTTAAGTATATGAGTGATTTTAAATTACTCTCTGCACCGTACATGACAACAGATCTCTTTATATTTATGCTTGTGTTTGGATGAGTAAAGACAGACTTATGGCATATATGTATGGGGAGGCATATTGCAAAAAAGCTAACTGTTAATTATGTCAATTAAATTACACAAATATTAATAGTGTTCTATGGAATATTTCACAGGACGGTAATTACCGGTAAATACCAGTGGGAATTCTCGCCAGCGGTATTTATCGAGTAGCCTTGAACCGAATGTGGCGTACACTTCAACATCAATAAATACGTTTGGAGTTCTTCTTTCCAGTGTTTCTGTTATGCCTGTGCAAACGTTTTAGAAGTGATCGGTTTTGACGTTGAACTTCTCCAGTGGCTTTTGGCCATAAAAGCGTAGCGTTACGGTGATAAATGCGATGTTCTTTCATATAGTCATTGAATGTCTGACTTATAAATTCTGGCCCATTATCTATGGTAATAGAAGCTGGATATCCATGCATACAAAATACCCGTTCAGTGCATCTACAGTCTCATCTTATGTAATGGACTCTAATATGACAACTTAAATTCACCTATGATACTAGTCCGTTAAAACCAATGAATTGTATTAGATGGAATGGCCTAAGAAAACCATACGATGTGTGGGCAGTCCAGTTCGTTTCATAGGTTCTGGTCTATTTTTTATTTTCCTATTAATTGACAACCATAGCAAGTTCTACGTGATGTTTCAATTGCTTTATCGATACCAGACCACCATACTTTAATTCGTAGTCTTTGTTTCAATACCACGATTCGCGGATGTCATTCATGACCTAACGTTTGTTTGTAACGTCACCGTAAACACTATACAAGTCATTTTGGAGACGTTGCTTCCAAGTTTGTAGGACTTTTATCCTACATTGAGATGGAAGCATCATGCAGCAAATCTTCTTCTTCATGCCCTGATGGACGGGGGCGTTCATGACCTAATGTAAGTATCTGTGCACGTAATCTCTCTGATATCCACGTAGAATTATGTCCACTACTGCACAAAGTTCATTTTGACAGTAAAATACACTTTGTATTTTACTTTGTTCCAATTACCTGTCATTATGCAGGCTTTTTTTGTGTTCACGGAAATGTTGCACTGATGAGTTAGGAGGCCTTCATGCGGACTGAACAAATTATTTGTCTAAATCGCGACGGAAGTAAGGGCGAGGATTGTGGCCACGTAAAATCGATTTAAGCCCCCCCCCCCCCACCCCCAGTGGAAATCTTTCCACTGACCGTTCCAAGGCGGTTTTTCTGTGGCGGTTTATTTATTTATGTTGTTCGTTACTTACTGTGTGTATCACTTGTGTCTTTTTATTTTGGATGGCCATATGGCCATTTTGTGGGAAAGTAACTGACCTTATGGCCTTCCTTTGTTTAGGTTTCCATTATGGTCTGTCGCTTAATGTTTGTGTTTCTTTCCCTTTGGTGTCTTTGATGGGTGGAGTAAGTTAATTGTATCGATTCCTGATCTTTGTTTTACTTCTACTTTATATCTTTGAACAGTTCATCAACTCTTGAAGCCTGTTCAGTGTCGGCCCCACCGAGAGGGGATGCAATAGAATAAAATATTTGTTTGCCTGCCATATCGCATGTCCAACACGTGACCAGCCTGCGCTCGCCGACAGCCCCACCGGGCAGGGTGTGTTTGTATTGGAGAAATATAGGACTTAAAAGATACAGCACAAAAATGAACAAGTGTCCTTCGATTCCTGTGGGGAAGAGAGAACCCTGCAACAATAATTGCCGCGGAGAATTTTTGGGCGACACAATAGTGTCAGTAAGAGGGTAGGAAGAACAGAACTACTGCTATGCACAAACTGTGGAGTGTCGGTGAAAACACACCATCTACGTTGTATGCAATGTGGTGTTAAATCAGTTATTACCATAAATTACATAAACAGGAATCGAAGGACTCAAAAAGAGTTTAGACGACTATCTGCCATTTCTATCTAGTATGGTTAAAAAAGAGTATAGATGGTTATATTCTAATTTATTTCCTATTAGAGAATTGTTATTATATAGGTTAAGTCCAACAAAAATGCTGAAATAGTTTCTACTGTATTTCATATTAGAGAATTGTTATACATAGAGCAGTTACTGGCAGAAATACCTGATAATAATTCGACTCTCCATCATGTGGTTCAAAACATCTTGGATGAGCCTATCCCAGATTCTGTCAAGGGCGCTTGTTAAAGCCCGTACAGCCTGAAAAATATCGACCTACCCTACCACCTTACAAAAAGAAGGCCGCCAAGAGAAAGGCCATTGAAGAGGAATTTGACCCTATCGCCCGCAAGAAAGTCCTGAGATCCGTGAAGGAGTATCAGGATGAGATCCTGGACTTGTTTACATCTGCTGAGTAGATAAAAGAAAAGCTAGTCTTCAGTCAGACCCCATGGGTCATTAGCGACTTCTTGAGGGGCTAGCAGATGGACGTGCCTGCCAATAATCCTCATAGTGCAGACCCCAGGACTTTCCTCGAGGCTGCATTGCCCCAGATCAGTATCAAGCTCGAGGAGATCGAGGTGCGGGGTTGTTTGAAATTCCAGTTGGCTCTCAAGATTCAGCTTCGGAAGGACAAACCAGACGGTAGTGTTGAGTACACAACCCCCGTACTGCGCCACAAACAGGAGGCCCTTCCCCAGGCCAGCGAAATCAAGGGGGCCCTTGATAAAATCTTCCCACAGATCCAGGAAACACTCGAAAATTGGACACAGAGAAGGTCTGGCTGGGTTGTAGATCAGGTACAGACCCTTTGGTTGGACATTGCCAGATATCAGCCTCTTCGGGGTAGGTCCTACAGTCCACTCCCAGCAGAATTAAGATATAAGAAGGCACTGGTTAACATTAAGAACAAGGACCAAGACTGCTTTCGATGGACGCTACGAGCGGCTCTGACAAATGCGCCACCACCATATCACCCAGAGAGACTATGTCGTTATCCTACCAATGATAGTCTGAACTTCGACGGGTTTGATAGTCCCACACCCATCTCTCAGATCTATAAAGTGGAGCGGCAGAACAACCTAGCCATCAATGTCGTTTGCTGGGAAAAGGGCATCACTGTCCTTCGTCTAAGCACACAACCACAAGAGATACCAAGGATCAGTATGCTGCTGATCAGTGCGAATGAAAATCGCTTCCACTACACCTGGATAAAGATCTTCAACCGCCTCCTCTACAACCAAAACAAGCACCATGAGCGCAAGTATTTCTGTGAGCGCTGTCTTCATGGTTACAAGGGAGAAGACCTACTGGGGACCCACAAGCTCGAGTGCGAAGGCATCGGCCAGACGGCTGTCCGGGTGGAGATGCCAGAAGAGGGTAGGAACAAGCTCACCTTCCAGAATTACAACAAGCAACAACCAACCCCCTTCGTCATCTATGCGGATTTTGAGGCCCTCACCACCAAGATCGAGGGACCCGAACAAGATCCTACAAAAAGCAAAACTCAAAGAACACAACAACGAGAGGATTGTAGCTACTGCTATATCGTGGTGCGGTGTGTTGAAACAACAAAGCCGCCTGTCGAGTATCGCGGCCCAAATGCAGCAGAGCACTTCTTAAAATCTCTCCAGGAGGAGACGTGCGAGATTAAGAGCGTGCTAGCCAACCCTTAAAACATATGGATGACCCGAAATGAATTGTCGGGCCCATAACAATGCCAAGAATTGCCATATATGCGAAAAACCGCTAGACGGTGACTCTGTCCGCGACCACTGTCGTATCACAGGTAAATATTGAGGGGCAGCTCACAACGCCTGCAACCTTAAGCTGAGGCTAAGCCCAAAGACCACCGTCATTCCCGAGGCGTTCCGCAACCTCAGGGGGTACGACTCCCACCTGTTCATGCAGGCTATCTCGAATTTGGTGGCGTCAAACCGGCCAGAGTCTTTCAAGATCACGTCCCAATACGAACCAAACCGTCAGAGGCTCCAGCTCTTGACCAGGAAGGGCGTCTACCCCTACGAGTAAATGGACTCCTGGGACCTTTTTGCCGAGACCAAGCTCCACACGAAAGCGGTATTCTACAGCAAGCTCACCGACTAGCACATCAGCGACGACGACTACGCCTACGCGCATAGAGTATGGGAGGTATGTGGGTGTAAGACTCTGGGGGACTACCACGACCTCTACAATCGCACAGATGTTCTCCTGCTGGCAGATGTCTTTGAGGAATTCCCAAAGACATCCCTGATGCAGTATGGCTTAGACCCAGCGCACTACTTCACAAGTCCCGGGCTTTCATGGGACGCCCTCCTAAAAAGACAGGAGTGGAGCTCAAGCTGCTTACAGACTACGACCAACACCTGTTGGCCGAGAAGGGGATGCGCGGAGGTATCTCGATGGTATCAAAACGGTATGCCAAGGCCAACAATCCTGAGGTCAAGGATTATGATCCAGAAAAACCCAGTAGCCATATCTTATATCTCGATGCGAACAATCTCTGTGGATGGGTTATGAGCCAGGCCCTCCCCATCAGAGACTTCCAGTGGGTCGATGCATCGGGACTCGCAGAAACCATTGCAGAACTACCCGCAGACAATGAAGAGGGCTATATCCTAGAGGAAGATATGGAATATCCAGCAGAGCTGAACAAGGCACACAATGCCTGCCCGCTAGCAACAGAGCGCCTAGTGGTCAAGAAGGAGTGGACGTCGGACTACCAGCGGGAATTGGCCGAAATTAGCTAGTCTGGCCCAGAAAACATGAACACTCCATATCTGCTCGTTCTGTGGTGTATTCCTTGCTTCCAAAGTATACCCCTTTTATAGAACATATTCAACGTCACTACTGCTTGTGTCTGGGAATGTGTGTCGGCCGTAAAAAGTATCCCTACCCTATATAATACTGTAGTTTATATTTTCCTGTCCTTTTCGATCATTGATTTCATTGTGGCATTTTGAAAATATGTGAGGGCGACTGATAAGGCCGAAACTAGCTAATCTGACCCAGAAAACGTGAACACTCCATGTTTTCTCGTTCTGTGGTGTATTCCCTGCTTCCAAAGGATAACCCTTTTATAGAACATATTCAATTCAATTTGTTGATACGCCATTTTATGTCGATCCGACTGAATCTCTTTCTTTCCTTTAAATCCTGAAGTACTTTGTCTACAGTCGGTATAGAAAATTTTCCTTGAAAATTGAAGCATTTGCATAATCTTATATCGGATCTCCCATGTCCCTTTGATACTTCTACTACAGGTGAAAATCAGTTAGACGGTTCATTAGCTTCTTGGGTGACCCTCTACCAAATTGGCTTAAACCATTACGCTCCGATGAACAAGATGTCTGTCAGAGCTAAAATCGAAAAAATCTTTAACCGACAGCTCCTCCTACATACTCGTACTTTGGACAGTTTCATTCAAACTTCATAAAATATTGCTTAGATGATCTTCTAAAAATAGGTAAAATGGTTCCGCTCCGATGAGCGAAATGGCAACCAGAGCAAAAAACGTCAACAATTTTCTTTAAATGCTTTCTCCTCCGAAACCCTTCTGTCGATTTGATTCAAGCAGGAATGTTGCTTAACTGACTTTCTACTCCGATTAATAAAATGACCATCAAAGCTACATATTCCCACACAAAGCCCACAGGAATGTTGCTTTAGTAATCTGCCATCAAAGTTTAAAATAGAAGAACTTCTTTACTCCTAGGCCAATTTCAATCCAACTGTATCGGACTGGTGCTTCGGCGACCCTCTTCCAATATATCTAAAACTTTTCATCTCCGATGAGCGAAAATGGCCAACAGAGCTTAAAATAGAAGAAAACAATTTGCATTAAATGCCAACAATTCCTAAACCCTTGGGCCCATTTCAATAAAACTTCACAGTAATGTTTCTTAGGTTACCTCTTCTAAAAACATATTTAAACATTGTTTGTTTGTTTGATTTGAGGTTTAACGTCCCCGTCAACACTGTAAAGGTCATTTTGGAGACGTTGCTTCCAATTTTATGGGACTTTTACCCGACACTGAGATGAAATGACATCTCAAGCCCTGTCGCCCAATGAAACCAATAGGGTTTATTAGCATGGACAGTCCGCCTCGCACCGCGGTTCCTGGACAGGCTTAGATCCTCTAAGCGGATTGCTAGTGCCAGTGTGTGGGTCGGATTCAGCTCTGCGTGGAAGCATTATGCAGCCCATATATTTCTTCAAGCCCCTATGGGCGGTGGCCAATCTTTAAACATCAGTCCATGATATACGCACTGGGCCAATTTCAAACTTCATAAGAAAGTTGCTTAGCCATCTACCAAAATAGCTATAACGGTTGTGCATTTATGAATTCGATTACCGCCAGAACTAAAATAAGAAAACTTTACACGACAAAACTGGAAGATATGGAGTGTACATGTTTTCTGGACTTTACTAGCTAGTGTCCGCCAATTAGGCCTCATCAGTGACCCTCAAAATATTTTCAAATTCCACACCGATCCCAAAGGACAAGAATATATAAACAACACTATGATGCAGGACAGGGAGACTTTTTAAGGCACCACACATTCCCACACATCAGCTGTAGTGACGTTAAATATGTTCTATAAAAGGGTTATCCTTCTGAAGCAAGGAATACACCACAAAACTGAAAAATATGGAGTGTAATGTTTTCTGGGCCAGACTAGCTAGTGACTCTCCAAATATTTTAAAAAATCCACAATGGAATCAATGGTCCCAAAGGACAAGAAAATATAAACTAACACTATGATGTTGGGATGTAGGACAGGGAGACTTCACGGCCGCCACATATTCCCACACAAAGCCCACAGGAATGTTGCTTTACTAATCTTCTGCCATAATGGCTTAAATGACTCAACGCATTGAATAAGATGACCGCCAGAGCTCCAATAGAGAAGCATTTAAATAATACCATCTAGATATTTGGACAAATTACATTCAAGTTTTATAGGAATGTTGCTCAGTTGGTCCTCTACAGAAATAGCTAAACAAGATGGCTGCCAGAGGTAAAATAGGCATTATGATAACACACCCGTGTGACATAGTGCATTTTTTTTTCACATCCCTAAAATAGCTACTCTTCTGATGAAAATCCGTGATATTTTTATCCCCCGTTCGAATAGGTTCGGGGGATATAGCGATCAGCCCTGTTGCCCAATGAAACCAATTGCGTTTATAAGCATGGGTGGTCCGACCCGCACCGCTTTGCCTGGTCAGGCTTAGATCTTCTAAGTGGTTAACAAGTACTCGTTTGGGGTCGGTTTCAGTTCTGCGTGGAAGCATCATTCAGTCCATCTATATTTTCAGGCCCTGACGGGCGGGAGCCTACCCACAGTCTGTTTTTTACAAGTAATGTAAACCCCATTTTGTCTATGAAACACAGAAGTAGGGCTTACAGTGGTTTTCGTTGTGTTGTTATCGTGATGTGGTGCTGGCTGATAGAATGTTCAGTTTCATTTTTTTTTGCTGTACGCAAAAGCTTTTTAGACGTAACATTATCGCAGATGGTGGCCTTATGATGATGTACATTGCTGATAGAATCAGCACATCTGACATACGATGATGTACATTTCTGATAGACTCAGCAGATCTGACATGTGATGATATACATAGCAGATCTGCCTTACGATGATGTACATTGCTGATAGACCCAGCAGATCTGCCATATGATGATGTGCGTTGTTGATAGGCTCAGAAGATCTGCCATATGCTGTGAGAAACGGTCATAACTTAAATTGAAAAGCATACGCTGATTAAACAACCAAAATGTGCAGTATGTAATGAATCATTTATATAGTAAAGTTGTTACAATATCGTGTTAATTCTGTACTGTTTGTGACAGTTATAGGTACTAAGTATTTGTACCCTCCGCCACATTTAGAAACGATGAATAAAATCATACAGATGATAAATAACTTATATGGGATTTGTGATTAATTATTTTAAAAGCCCGAGCTAAAGATTTCTATGTGCTTCAACAAACGTGAAGGTGTCATCGAGCTTATAAAATGTACGGGTTGATCAAAGGCTCAGATTATGGTCATCTTGCGCATGCGTGTTGTCTGATATTCACTGTGAACTATATGATGCTCAGTAACCAAAAGCTTCTTCACACAAACAGATTTTAAAGAATTTCATAGAATTTCATTGTTGTGCTTAATTGTATTCTGAATCACATTCTATAATATTGGATTTATAGATATAACTAATTATATGCTTTGGCAGAATGTATTCATCTTACGCATGCGTGTTGTCTGATATTGTTGTATTCACGGTGAACTATATGATACTCAGTAATCAAAAGCTTCTTCGCACAAAGCGATTTTAAAGAATGTCATAGAATTCCATTGTTGTGCTTAATTATATTCTGAACCCCATTGTATAATATTAGACTTATAGATATAACTAATTATATGCTTTATGTCATGTATTATTATACCCCCGGCATACGAAGTATGTTAGGGGGTATATAGTTTTCGTCTTTCCGTCCGTTCGTCCGTTTGTTCGTTCGTTCGTTCGTTAGTTCGTTCGTTCGTACTTCCGTCTGTCCCACCGTTCGTCAACCTTTACGTCAAAGTTTTGCGTTAAACCTTTTTGACAGCTCATATCTCTGTAACCACATGTTAGATTTTCTTCATGTTTGGTAAAGGATATCTCTATAGCATTACCTTTCATATGGAATATCTAAGCCCCTGGGTCAAGCCCCTGGATGGACTGTCTGTCTGTCTGTTCATCTACTTTTACGTCAAAGTTTTGTGTTAAACCTTTTTCATTGCTGATATCACTGTAACCACATGTTAGATTCTCTTCAATGTTTGGTAAACCATATAGCTATACCATTACCTTTCATATGGAGTATCTAAGCCCCTGGGTCAAGCCCCTTGGTGGGCTGTCTGTCCGTCTGTCTGTTCATCTACTTTTACGTCAAAGTTTTGTGTCAAACCTTTTCATTGCTGATATCTCTGTAACCACATGTTAGATTCTCTTCATGTTTGGTAAAGTATGTCTCTATACCATTACCTTTCATATGGAATATCTAAGCCCCTGGGTCAAGCCCATGGGTGGACTGTTTGTCCGTCTGTCTGTTCATCTACTTTTACGTCAAAGGTTTGGGTTAAACCTTTTTCATTGGTGATATCTCTGTAACCACATGTTAGATTCTCTTCACGTTTGGTAAAGTATAGCTCTATACCATTACCTTTCATATGAAATATCTAAGCCCCTGGGTGGGCCGTCTGTCTGTTCATCTACTTTTACGTCAAAGTTTTGTGTTCAACCTTTTTCATTGCTGATATCTCTGTAACCACATGTTAGATTCTCTTCATTTTTGATAAACAATTTCGTGATGCATGTCCCTACCCCCCACCCATGGTGACCTTGACCTGAAGGTCACAGACTTAGATATTTTGGTTAAAGTTTTATGACAAAGTTTACAGATGCCTGTATGCTCTAAACTCTAAGAAAAAAAATCAATTGATTCTTGTATAAATGTTGCACACCAGTCCAAAGATTTCATTGATGCATACCCCACCCTGCTGCTTCATTAACTTCATTAACGCCCATGGGTCAGGCCTCAGATTCTATGACGGCTCCAACGTAAAGGCTTATTGAGAATTAGAGAGATCTAATTCAAGGTAATGTTGGTTGGTGCCTGATGCTCTGTCTCTGGTTGGGCCCATCGGAGTCTAACTGTTGGTTTTCTTTTGCTCTAGCATTTCAGTGGTTTCTTGCTGTCGAGTCCTCACCGTTGTCTCACCTCTGTGGTTCCTTGATTTTTTGTGTTCACGGAGATGTTGCACTGATGAGTTAGGAGGCCTTCATGCGGACTGAACAAATTATTTGTCTAAATCGCGACGGAAGTAAGGGCGAGGATTGTGGCCACGTAAAATCGATTTAAGCCCCCCAGTGGAAATCTTTCCACTGACCGTTCCAATGCGGTTCTTCTGTGGCGGTTTATTTATGGTGTTGTTTGTTACTTACTGTGTGTATCACTTGTGTTTTTTTATTTTGGATGGCCATATGGCCATTTTGTGGGAAAGTAACTGTCCTTATGGCCTTCCTTTGTTTAGGTTTCCATTATGGTCTGGTCGCTTAATGTTTGTGTTTCTTTCCCTTTGGTGTCTTTGATGGGTGGAGTAAGTTAATTGTATCGATTCCTGATCTTTGTTTTACATCTACTTTGATCCCTCACTCCCTTGGTCCATTTAGAAATTTTATGTTTGGTTTAGCTTTAACAAGCACATTTATAGATTCTTTTAGCTTCTTGACTTCATTCATATTACATACAAGCTTGAAAGATATATCAGAGGGTGGCACTGGCCGGGGGTTTACGTGACCCACTGGTCGCTACCTCTAGTATTAGTTATATGCTGTATATGTCATGTATTATACAAAGAAACGTTTAACTAATTGTATTTTTGTTGTAGCTACGCCACTCAAAAATGGTATAAAGGTGACAATTCATTTGCGATGTCAGATACCCTGAGAAGAAAAATGAAGATTCACACGAACCATTAAAGTTGTATAGCATGTGGTAATAAACGCCAACTTTTTGAGGTGTGCAGTAAATCATTTAACGCGCCTGAATATTTGAAGAGTCATAAAACAATTACCAACTCACATTGAAGAGAAACATCAATGTTGGATGTAAGGGAAATAATTTCCGGCGGCCGCCATATGTTAGTTCGCACAAGTATGATAGAAAGTGGTGACCTTTTCAAGCAGCTTGAAGAAGCATTAAGTGTTTCACATCGGTGGAAAAAAAAAAGTGTGGTAAATCAATAACAATGTCAGGCAACCTGAGCAAGCACATGACGATTCATAGCGGTATACAAACTCGCAAGTGTGTAGTAGGTGGAAAATCATTTACACTGACAGGCAGCCTTAGTGAGATATGATGATTCACAACGGCGAGAAACCTTAAAAGTTTGCATTATGTGGTAAATCATTTACATAGTCAGACGACCATAGCAGGCATATGGTGATTCCTAGCGGCGAAAATCTCATTATGTGGCAAATCATTTACAACGCCAGGCAGCCATAGTAGGCATTTATTAATTTGCGGCCTACAAACTTACAAGAGTGCAGTATGTGATACATCTTTACAGAGTCACACAACCGTGGTAGGCATATGATTATTCACAACGGCGAATTACCTCACAAGTGTGCATTAGGTGGCAAACCATTTACAAAATTAGGCAACCTTAGTAAGCATATGGTGATTCACAGCGGCGGAAAACCTCACGAGTGTGCATTATGTGGTAAATCCTTTTTAGAGTTAGACAGCCTTAGTAGACATATGATCATTCACTCAGAATTGTGTTGTATGTGGAAAATCATTTACACTGACAGACAGCTTAAGTAAGCATATGATGATCCACAACGGCGAAAAACCTCACAAGTGTGGAGTATGTGGTAAATCATTTACACAGTCAGGCAATCTTAGTAAACATATGTTGATTCACAGCGGCGATAAACCTCACAATTGTGTAGTATGTGGTAAATCATTTACACAGTCAGGCAATCTTAGTCAGCATATCATGATTCACAGCGGCGACAAACCTCACAAGTGTGCATTATGTGGAAAATCATTTAGACTGACAGACAGCCTAAGTAAGCATATGCTGATCCACAACGGCGAAAAACCTCACAAGTGTGCATTATGCGGAAAATCATTTACACAGTCAGGCAATCTTAGTCGGCATATGATGATTCACTGCGGCGTCAAACCTCACAAGTGTGGAGTATGTGGTAAATCATTTACACAGTCAGGCAATCTCAGTAAGCATATGTTGATTCACAGCGGTGAAAAACCTCACACGTGTGCATTATGTGGTAAATCATTTTCACAGTCGTGCAGCCTTAGTAAGCATATGATGATTCACAGAGGCGAAAAACCTCACAGGTGTGCAGTATGTGGTAAATCATTTACACAGTCTGGCAATCTTCGTCAGCACATGGTGATTCACAGCGGCGACAAACCTCACAAGTGTGGAGTATGTGATAAATCATTTACACGGTCAGACCACCTTAGTATACACATGACGATTCACAGCGGCGAGAAGCCTCACAAGTGTGAAGTATGTGGTAAATCGTTTACACGGTCAGGCAACCTTGGTAAACATATGCTGATTCACAAGGACGAAAAGCCTTATAAGTGTGGAGTATGTGGTAAATCGTTTACAAATTCAAGCTATCTTGGTAGGCATATGTTGACTCATAGCGGCGAAAAACCTCACAAGTGTGCAGAATGCGGTAAATCATTTACACAGTCAGGCGGCCTTAGTAAGCATATGTTGATTCACACCGGCGAGACACCTTACACGTGTGGAGTATGTGGTAGATCGTTTACACGGTCAGAAAGACTTAGAAGCCATTTAATAATTCACAGCGGCGTAAAACCGCACAAGTGTGCAGTCTGCAGTAAATCATTCCCACTATCAGGCAACCTTAGTAAGCATATGAAGATTCACAGCGGCGAAAAATCTTACAAGTGTGGAGTGTATGGCAAATCATTTAAAGATTCAAGCTACTTTGGTAAGCATATGGTGATTACCAGCGGCGAACATCACGCAAACATGCCTGTATAAGTTTGGCCCATTATACCCCCTTTAAGGTAGTAAAGCTGGGGTTTACAGGGGTATACATTTTATTTTTTATGTCTGATCGAAAACATATTTGTTGGACACTCGATAGAACCGACTCACGGATGCGGCTCTAACAAGTACCCATAATCCACGTTTTGAGCAGAAATATATAAAGCCTTTTTGGTGGTAAAATGTTGCCAGTATAATTGAATAGGTTTGTTTTCGTAATGAAAACATCACAAATGTGACTCACGTGGTAAATCATTTACACACTCTGGCAAAATAAGTATTCACAGCAGCGAAATACACTGCACAAAACAATTAAAGGGGCAAACATTTAAGCATGTTAAACATCACTGCCTGGCAATTTTCAAACTCAAGGAAATGCACTTTTTAGCTCGCCTGTACGAAGTTCATGGAGAGCTATTGTTGTCACCTTGGTCATCTGCTTGCGCGTTTGCGTGTGGCTTTGCGTTTGCGTTCCCCAGTGATTCTTGAAAAAAAATGACACAATTATGAAACCAAAAAGGTAGAAAAATGAACCTAATGGAATTTCGACTGATATGCTTTCTTTCGGTTTATTTCCACATTTTAACATTTGACCCAAATTTTTACCCGCACCATTTTAAAAGTTTTTGAGTTTTTGACAGTAAAGCATGCTCGTTACGGTGGAGAGTTTATATTTGTGAGCCCATGTGTCTGTTTTATCCAACAGTCTATGTTAACCCAATGGGTATATTTATGAAGTTAAACTCATAGCTTTTGCCAATAAACAACACTTCGTTGGGCTACTGATTGTCTGAATAATAACGCTCACTTCTAAAATTGCTCGCCTCCGTAACATTTTAACTCACCTCCGTAACATCTTTTCCGTAACGATAGATTTCTCCCCACAGTCTGTAGCTAGACCAAAATCCAATATTTTTCTTTAGTGATTTGATATTACTAGCACAAATAGCACTCGATGCACACAAAGATGTTCCGATACCTATATCGGCTTAGGTTTTTACGTTACGGAGGAGAGAAGTTACGGAGGTGGAGGACAGTTTGTTTTTTATCAACCAAACTGTTGTTGTTGGACAAATGGTCAATATTATGTTTCATGTCAGTACAATCTTATGCAAAATATATGGCGATTAGCTTAAAGTGTTCCTTTCCTTCCATTGACCTTTTGAAAACACCGTTACGGAGTTGAGGCTCTGAAAAGTGACACATTAATTATCCACTTTCAGGTTTCACTTTATGTTTATTTCGAAAGAAGATCAAACACTTAATGGTTTATTTATCAGAACATTCCTTTGGTGGGATATAAGACATAGTTATCAGCAGAGAATTATTCCTGTCTGCACACTGTGACCAGATATAGATCCGTTACGGTAGGTGGGTGCTGTTTTAGCGACACCCTATTTTTACAGTATGGTGTCCAGACACTGAATGCAATAAGTCTTTAAATTCTGCTAATTGTTTCCTAAACATCGTATCGTTGAACCGCAATTGCAATCCCGTTCCATCTGAACAATAAAAGGTTAGATATTTGCACTTCAGTATGTAACCATGCCTTGTGACATGGCAAAAACGCATACCCCACTGGTATATTAATGGTGCTAACTCATAATCTTACTAGAAGGCAATGATTTTAGAATTGGAAGTAATTTCCTGAATATGCCTCTTGGCTTATATGGCTTATTTACACCCATAGACTGCGTTGTTTAGCCACCATGAAGGGACAAAAATTAGCTACAGGGTATTTTCAAAATTGGGTCATTTTTTCAAGAATCACTGTCCGAGACCGTCACACTGCGTTAAAGTTTTTGAAATGCTTATATCTCAACAGTCACTCATCACAGACCACTCATATTTGGAACTTAAATACCTTGGTCAGTGGGAGGGTCTTCTGATATTCAAAGAGAACAGACACCTGGGTTCATGCCCCGGGGAGGGCCTAGGGGTCAAAATCTAGAACACCTTTGTAATTCGGTGTTAAAGTTTTTGAAATGCTTATATCTCAACAGCCACTCATCACAAAACATTCACGTTTACAGCTTGGATACCTGGGAGTGTCTTTTGAGATTCTAAGACAACACACACCCGTAGGGGCTTGAAGAAATATATGGGCTGCATGATGCTTCCAAGCAGAGCTGAATCTTGCCCGCACACCAATTTTGTGGGACTTCTACCCGACATGGAGATGAAATGACAACTCAAGCCCTGCCGCCCAATGAAATCAATAGGGTTTATATGCATGGACGCACCGCTTTGCCTGGGCAGACTTGGATACTCTAAGCGGTTAACCAGTACGCATGTGCGGGTCGGTTTCACCTCTGCGTGAAAGCATCATGCAGCCCATCTATTTCTTAAAGCCCCGATGGGCGGGCGTGTTCCTGTTACTGGAGAATACGATACTGATGTGTGTGTGCGTTCTTTTTTTCTACTTTGTTGTATCAGCCGTCAAATGCAACCGTTTTCGTTTACGGGTTGATCCGTTGTGATGTGCCTACTGCATCTTCACATTACTTTGAGACACCTATGTAAAAAAAAGCTGGACAGTCATTACGAAACCACGCCTATACAAATACATTGTAAACTTAGCCGCCGAAAAACGAACCTTTTAGGATGAAGAATTGTGATAGAAATAAGAAAAATAAGGTTTACCACTGTAAACCACAGTTTGACTATATAAAAGTGGGGTTCAAGGGGTGTCACACTTAAGTGGGCGTGTTTTCGTGATGCATGGCTGGCAATGAGTCCCAAACATCACGTCCACAACTTTTTCTGTTTTAACTTCCAGTCATCATCTGATTAATCAGATAATTAGTGTATAGCAAATAAGTCATTTTCAGAGCCTATTGATTAAGATGTTTTTTTTTAGAACAAAGCAAAAAGTAAACTAGAAACTATTTTATTTAATATGCATATATATATAAAAGTAATAATAATAATAATAATAATAATAAGGCAAATGAAATGTTAATGTTCAGCTTAATCAGCTTTTTAACTATTGTGGGCCGAGTTTGCTATGTGCCGAGTTGGTTATGTGCCGAGTTTGATATGTGCTGAGTTTGCTATGTGCCGAGTTGCCACGCTACCGAAGCGCTCATGAAAGTATGAACTACATTGTTTTTTATAGGTTTACATTAGGCTTTACACTGGAAATGTAAATATATGTGCTGTTCTTTATGACACGAATCTGACTTGTGTGCGGCCAAGTCGAATTGGCGCAGTTACAGCTGTAGCAAACCTTGTCTGAATACGAGTTATCTAGCGTTACGAGGATTGTTACTGCACCAGGAGTTAAGGTTCCTCAATACAGTTATTTCACTACATTTAAGGTACTGAAAACATCATATATGCAAATAATTGCCAATAATGATTTTTCATCAGATGGTAGTCCATGTTAATGTAAGAATATGAAAGCGAAATAGTTTTATTCGAAAGTCACCATTTTAGTAATTTATTGCATGTTTCCTTGGTTTTGCAAAACAAAATGAAATCTCAATCGAAAGAACCACAATGTGTAAAATACTATCATAGAAATGTGGCACAAGGTTGCCTTTAGGCACTGCAACAGTGGAATTTCAAGTAAAATACCTAAAAAGTACTGAAAATTAATGATTCCCAAAAATTGAAAAATGTAATTATCTCACCTGGTACTATTTAAAATTCAGTGTATGGTAGCCAAAAATGACCAGTTCTACCAATTTGGCAACAAGCTCATTGATTGGGTTGAGTTGTTGAAATCTCTTGCATTTAGCTTATAAAATGATTGCCCTTCTTCGGTGCTTTTAGTACTTCATTTTATACATTTTATTCATGCAATTTATAAAAATTTATGCAACCAACATGACCAATGCACCAAAGTTTCACTGTGTTACTGAATGTGTTTCAGGATGGGTGCTCTGATACTGGATAAATTAAAAACAAAAAATTGAAATTGAGATAAACCAACAGTTTATCCCCATATGTGAACTGAAGGATTGAATGCAGCCTGTTCAGCACCAGAAACTTTGTCCAAAGGCTTCTGATCGCTGCCAATAACTGCAATGGTATAGAAATGATTTTACCCATTGGTTTGTTAAATTGGTTCACAGCCACCATAAACAAATAATTGATTTTTGGACAGGTGAACTTCTGTACAACACAACGTTTATATTTATCTAATCCAATTAATGATCTGTTGTGTCACCTACTTACCAATCTACCTATCTATCTATCTGCCAATACTTCTTAACCTCCGAGGAGGACTTTCAGAAAGGGTTCCAGTATACCAAGTACTGAAGGGGTTAATTGAAATAAAAGATAAGTATAGCAGGTGAAATGAGTTTGTACAGTGCGAGAGAAACGTTAGTATAGTAAAAAGTAAAACATCAAGGCCAGTATTTAAGGGGACACATGCACCACCCGGCACACAACATCACTAAACTGTGCCAGGATGGAGAGCTTAACTATTTGGCGGGCTAGAACATTTATGGATAGGATAAAATTACGAAATTACCTCAACACTGCATGCGGACAATAGTTGATTGATGTAATTTTGTCTCTGCTCAACCGCATTTAAGTCTGATTTAACATGATACAAATGAGACACAACAAACTCGCCGTCTTCGTTTTATAATACGACATATTCATGCTATTAGAGAGAGAATCATAAACACAAAAGCAATCCAAAATCTGTGTGCACATTAATGAACAAAGGCATATAATTCCAACATGTAAACATATGAAGGTAAGACAGTTTACCGTATAGCATGTCAGTGCAACTAAAATATTGAATAGAAAGGAATACACTACATTCCCTGTTTTTTAGCTCACCTGGGTCGAAGGCTCTAGGAGAGCGTATAGGATGGTATTAAATCCCCTTTACTGCTGAAAATGCCTATTTTTGACCTTGTCATCACCACAGCCCCTTCAGTTTTCATTGGATCTGTTTGAAACTTACATGTTAGTAAGTAAGGGATAAAATCTTGGCTGAGTTTAAAAAAATTGGTGAGGTTGGCCTATATTTCATAGAGTTACGTTGCCCTTGATTACAGAATATGCCTACTTTTGACCTTGTCATCACCGTAGCCACTTCAGTTTTGATCAGAACATCATGGAACTTACATACAAGTAACTCAGGGTTAAAAGCTGGGAATTCTAAAACTAGCGATGTCGAATGATTACTCGTGCAGTAATCATGGTAATGGCCCCTACTTTGCTGAAAATGCTTATATTTGACCTTGTCATCACTGTTGCCCCTTCAGATTTGATCGGATCTTCCTGAAACTTACAAATAAGTAAGTCAGGGATTAAAGCTCGGATGAGTTCGAAAACTGACGACGTTGTCCTATCTATCATAGAGTTACGTCCCCTTTACTGCTGAACATGCCTATCATTGACCTTGTCACCACTAGAGCCCATTCAGTTTTCATCGGATCTTTTCAAACTTACATGTCAGTAAGAAAGGGATAAATCCTTGGCTGAGTTCGAAAATGGGTGAGGTTGGCCTAGCTTGCGGAAAGTTACGTTGCCATTGATTACAGAAAATACCTACTTTTGACCTTATCTTCACTATAGCCCATTCAGTTTTGATCGGATCTTCTTGAAACTTGTATCCAAGTAATTCTGGGATAAAAGCTTGGATGAGCTCGAGAACTGATGTGTTCAGCCTATTTATCACAGAGGTATTTCCCTTGGATTGCAGAAAATGCCCCTTTTTTGGAGCGTAACTCCTTCAGTTATCATCAGATCTTCTTGAAACGTATATGTAAGTCAGGGATAAAAGCTCAGACTATTTTGAAAACTATGGATGTCAGTCAATAATGGAGTGATGTCCCCTGTTTGGCTGAAAATGCTTATTTTCAACCTTGTCATCACCGTTGCCCCTTCAGTTTTGATCAGATCCCCTAGAAACTTACAAACAAGTAAGTCAGGGATGAAAGCTCTGATGAGTTTGAAAACTGGTGAGGTTTGCTTATTTAACATAGAGTTACATCCCTTTAATTGCAGCAATTGCTTATATTTGACCTCGTCATCGCCATAGCCCCTTCCGTTTATATCGGATCTTCTTGAAAGTTACATATAAGCAAGTCGGGGATAAAAGCTTGGATGAGTTCGAATACTGGTGAGGTCAGCCTATTTATCATAGAGTTGCGCTGCGCTTGATTGCAGACAACTTTATTCTTGTAAAACTTCGCATTTACAGATTTGCCTTTAGGCACAGCAACCTGAATAGCAGGGCCCTGATTTGAAAAGAATATGGCATACATGACCTTGACGCTCATGATCCGCTTTGCAATGCATGGTCTTTCGCAATACTTTGCTGCCCATATTTTGTTCTGAATCTTTCGTTTTGGCCCAAAAAAGTGAACCCATGTCTCGTCACCTATGACGACATTAGCGAAAGACCATGCATTGTAATTTGGAAACTTTTAAGCAGCTTCTTGGCGCACTGAACGCGTGTTTTTTTCTGCTCATCTGTCAACAGATGGGGAATCCATCTAGCACAGATCTTTCTCATTTTCAAATCCCGTTTCAGAATTGAATGAGCTGCTCCTAATGAGATGCCAACCATACTAGCTATTTGCCTAGTGGTGTATCGTGCATCGGTAGCAACTATTTCCTTCACTCTAGCAACCATCTTGGCAGATGTTGCTCTTTTCGGCCGACGATCATGTGGTGCATCTTCTGTTGAGCCTAGCCCACAGCTGAATTTCTTACACCAACGAAAAACTGTCAGAAAATACATTTCATTATGCCCATAAACCGAACATATTTCATCAAAAATGTCTTTGCACCGTATACCAAGAATACAACGATTCTTAATATAGGGCCGTATTTCAACGGCGTACTCCGACCTTCTTCCAACCATGTAATGTATTAGTATACAAGAGTACACAGTGTTTATCTAACGATATACATGGCTAAAGTGGACGGATTTGAACAGGTTTGGTATCAAAATATAGGTAAAATGTTTTTCTACGCTGTGATATTTATTTCCAGGTGATTTTCGCATTAGTGCATGAGAACACGTTCTACTTGCATTCATATTTGAACAGCGTTCGTATCTTTGTATATCTTTGCAATTTATTTCCAAATAAATATTGTTTAGACCAAACCCTTTGATACATTGTCATTAAACTTTGGTCAATTATTCGTCTTAGTGAGCTGATGTGCAGAACTCATAATTGAAACATACCGACTCAAGGTCAAAGGCAAGGTCACATTTAAAAGTCAAGAATTTAAAAAAAAATGATTTTTGTGTCCGTTCCCTATCGCCCATTCAAAGGATTTTCACTAAACTTTGATCGAATATCCCCCTCAGTGAGCTGATGTGCAGAACCCATAAATGAACCATGCCGACTCAAGGTCAAAGTCACATTTGAAGGTCACGAGTTTAAAACTTCGAATTTTTGTCCGTTCCATATCTCCTTTACCCCTCAAAGGATTTTCATTTAACTTTGGCCAATTATCCCCCTCAGTCAGATATGGATTTCCTTCAAACATTGATTTCAATAAATGTAGAGATGAAATCGCTGCTGCCTGGAATGAATTTGGTAATCGATGGTGTAAACGAGAGTACGTTGAGCATAAAACTCTTAAAGAATGGAAACTTAGCATTATGAAATTAGTGAACAAACGCATTTCTTTTTATTCGCAAAATACGAACTTATTACCTCCTAAACGTAAGACGTCTTTACGACACCTTCAACTAGGTATTCAAGAATTTCATAGAAAGTTTGTTGTGGCTCCAGTTAATAAGGCAGCTAACAATTTGGTCGTTGTTTGACGGCTTCACTATATTAACACTCTTCAGCAAGAACATGGTTGTACTAAGGCCTATGAACTTCAGCCTTTAGCTGTAGAGAGGACTTTAGTTGATGACCACATTTATCATTTAGCCATCAGGTTTGCTTGCTGTCTGTGCTACTGAAGGCGAAGACAAGCTTTCTACGTTATATTGGTTACCTAAACTTCATAAAAGACCATAAAAAGCACGGTTTATTGCAAATGTAAGCTCTTGTACGACCACCAAACTCTCCAAATTATTAACTTCATGTTTTACTGCCATCAAATAACATGTGATAAAATATTGCGACAAAGTCTTCGAAAGATTAGGTAGAAATCTGTTTTGGTCTATAACAAAATCTAATGAAGTTTTAAATAAATTGAAATTCATGTGATTTCGTGCTTCAAGTCTGTCTTCTTATAATTTGTTCACCCTTTTCACCACACTTCCTCTTAATCTTATAAAAGAAAACGTAATTATTTAATTAAATGAACATTTCATAGTGAAGACTCCCTCTATCTTGCATGCTTTTTTTTTCACTTCTGAAGAGCATTAAAATTATACTTTATAGTAATGTCAGAAGGTGTGTGAAGCTCTCACCTTTCTACTTGACAATATTTTCATAAGATTTGGTACTAAGTTATTTAGTCAAGTTCTGGGTATTCCGATGGGTGACTTCATGAAGTCCATTTCTGCCGAAAACCAGTCTGAAGTTATTGAAGCGTGTAGCCCCACTTCTAAATATTTGGATGATTTATTATGTCTCCCCCGAAAAAATTTTTTTCGGAGAGACATTTTGTTTTCCCCCCGGGCGTCTGTCTGTCCGTATGTCACAAAATCGTGTCCGCTCTATAACTTGCAAAACGTTAAAGCTATATTCACGAACTTTCATATAAGTATTAATCAATATTAGACGACGTGCAGATCGCAAGAACTATAACACTCGCATTTGTACTTTTTGACTTATCTCCGTTGGAAGTTTGTCGGTATGTATGGGCAAATCGTGTCCGGTCAGTAACTTTCTTATTTTTAGATAGATTATGAAAGAACCTGGCAGAAATATTATCTGCATGAGACGATGTGTGGCGCGCATGACGCAGGTCGGTACGTCAAAAGTCAAGCTCATTCTTTGAGGTCAAATGTAAAAAGGGAGCCTTTTTCGTGTTTGGTAAATAACTTTCCTTTTTGTAGATGGATTTTGAAATTACCTGGCAGAAATGTTAACCACAATGAGACGATATGTCTCTCTTAATACCCGGGTTGGTACCTGAATGGTCAAGGTCATACTTAGAGGTCAAAGGTAAAAAAGGGGCCTTTTTGTGTTTTGTCAATAACTTTCTAATCTTTAGATAGAATTTGAAAAAATCTTGACAGAAATGTTAACTGCCATAAAACAATATGTCGGACGTATGACTCAGGTTGGTACCTCAAAGGTGAAGGTCATACATAGAGGTCAAAGGTAAAAAATGGGCTTTTTTCGTGTTTGGTCACTTACTTTCATTTTTATATGGATTTTGAATTTACTTGGCAGAAATGTTAACCAACATGCGACGATGGGTTACGCGCATTCCCTAGTTTGGTACTCAAAGGTCAAGGTCATACATAGAGGTCAAAGGCAAAAGGGGGCCTTTTTGTGTTCGGTCAATAACTTTCTTATTTTTAAATGGATTTTGAAATTAATTGGCAGAAATGTTAACCACCATGATAGGATGTGTTGCATGCATGGCTCAGGTTGGTACCTTAAAGGTCAAGGTCATATATAGAGGTCAAATGTGAGAAAGGGGCCTTTTTATGTTTGGTCAATTACTTTCTTATTTTTAAATGGATTTTGTAATTACTTTGCAGAAATGTTAACCACAATGAGACGATGTGTCTCTTGCATGACCCATGTTGGTACCTCAAAGGTCAACGTCATACTAAGAGGTCGAACGTCAAAAAGGGGCCTTTTTAGTGTTCAGTCAATAACTTTCTTATTCCTAGATGGATTGTGAAATTACTTGGCAGAAAGGTTAACCATTATGAGACGATGTGTTTGACGGTAGACCCAGGTCGATACTTCCAAGGTCAAGATCATACAAAGTGGTCAAAGGTAAAAAAAAAAGTCTTTTTTTGTGTCCAGCCAATCACTTTTTTAAATGTCTGAATGGACTTTTTAATGTAACCTTGCAAAAATGTTCACTTTCATTAGACGATGAGTCGTGTGCAAGACCAAGGCCCATACCTACAATGTCAAGGTCATACATAGAGGTTAAAGGTCAAAAAGGGGGCCTTTTTGTGTGTAGCCAATAACTTTCTTATTCTTTGATGGGTTATGAAAATACTTGGCAGAAATGTTAACCATCATGAGACGATGTGTTGTACCTCAAAGGTCAAGACCATACTTAGAGGTTAAATGGGCTTTTTTGTGTACGGTCAATAACTTTCTTATTTCTCTCTGAACTTTTTGAAGTTATTTTTCAGAAATGTGTTGCAAACAAGACCCAGGTCAATCCCTCCAATGGCAATGTCAAAATGGGGGAGACATCTGTGGTTTTGTAGAAAAACAAATTCTAGTTAAATATTGATAATACCTATTTCGATGGTTTGATCAGTCAAATTTACCCCCAGAACTTCAGTTAAATAAAGCAACTTCTTCTGATACCGAGGCCCCGTTTTTAGCTCACCAGAGCCAAAGGCTCCGGGGGAGCTTATAGGATAGGCAGTTGTCCGTCGTTGTCGTCGTCGTCGTCTGGCGTTAACATTTTCAAACGACATCTCCTCTGAAGCCACTGGGTCGATTGAGTCCAAATTTCATCTGTAGCATCCTTGGGCTGGGGGATTGAAAGTTTGTGTTTTTTTATGAAAATTGGCCCATTAGTTTGGTTGCTATAGCAACTTAGAGCTCCCATAGACTTATAATGGGGAAAATTGAAAAATGGCATTAACTGCCAAGCCTTTGCAGATATTGGAACAAAACTTTCATAGAAATGTTCCTTAAGCAATCTAGTATCTACCATATGATTTTAGGCCTACTGCTCAATTTTAATGGTTGCCATGGAAACCAAACTGCAAAAAATAGAAAAAAAAAAATACTTAAAAAATCATCTCCTCAGAAACCATATGCTCTAGGAGGCTGAGACTTTATGAAAATATTTACCATATTTGCCTTTACAGGTTTTGTGTGTTTTTATGAAATTTGGCCTTTTAGTTTTGTTGCTATGGCAACTTAGAGTTTCCATTGACTTATAATGGGGAAAGCTGAAAAATGGCATTACTGCGAAGTCATTGCAGATATTTTGACAAAACTTACATGGACATGTTCCTTGAGTAAACTTCTCTCAGCCATAATGCTTTTATGTCAACATGGGTGTCCCCTAGGTTGTGCCGGGGCCATGCCCCGCCCTCTCCACTTCATAAAATGCCGTATATCTCAGATACCTTACAGATCCCAACCCCTAAACCATATATATTCTTGTTCCTTATGATAAGATGCATTAAGTGACACCAACCTGGGGGCCCCCCGGGATGTGCTGGGGACATGCCCTGCCCCCTCTATTTCATAAAATGCCATTTATCTCAGAAACCATTCAGATCCCCACCCCTAAACTATATATATTCTTGTTCCTTATTTTAAGATGCATTAAGTGACACCAACCTGGGGGCCCCCCGGGATGTGCTGGGGACATGCCCTGCCCCCTGTATTTCATAAAATGCCATTTATCTCAGAAACCATTCAGATCCCCACCCCTAAACTATATATATTCTTGTTCCTTATTTTAAGATGCATTAAGTGACACCAACCTGGGGGTCCTCCGGGATGTGCCGGGGACATGCCCCACCCCCTCCACTTCATAAAATGCCATTTATCTCAGAAACCATTGAGATCCCCACCCCAAAACCATAGATACTTTTGTTTCTTATGATAAGATGACTCAGTGAAACCAACCTGGGGGTCCCCCGGGATGTGCCGGGGCCATACCCCACCCCCTCCACTTCATAAAAGGCCCAATATCCCAGTAACCTTACAGATCCCCACCCCTAAACCATATATATTCTCGTTCCTTATGATAAGTCGCATTCAGTGACACCAACTTGGGGGTCCCCCGTGATGTGGTTGGGGCCATGCCCAACCCCCTCCACTTCACAAAAGGCTAAATATTCCAGAAACCTTACAGATCCCCACCCCAAAACCATATATATTTTTGTTCCTTACGATAAGACACATTCAGTGACACCAACCTAGGGGTCACCCAGGTTGTGCCCGGGCCACACTCCACCCCTCGACTTCACAAAAGACCATATATCTGAGAAACTGTTCAGAGCCCACCCCTAAACCATATATATTCTTGTTCCTTATGATAAGACGCAAACAGTGACACCAGCATGGGGGTTTCCCCGGGGTTCCACGGGCCATGCCCTACCCCTTCATTAAAATCCATATATCTCAGAAACCGTTCAGATCCCCACCCCTAAACCATATATATTCTTGTTCCTGATGATAAGACTCCACTTAATAATAGGCCATATATCTCAGAAACCATTCAAATCCCCACCCTATAATCACATATATTCTTGTTCATTGTTATTAGACACATTCAGTCAACCCTGTCTTGTGGTGGGGGGGGGGGGTCCGCAGGGGCCATTTCTCTCCCTTCCACTTCATAAAAGGGCCTCATATCTCAGAAACCGTTCAGATCCCCACCATTTAACCATATATATTCTTGATCTTTATGATAAGACATATTCAGTGACAACAATCTTTGGCTTTTCTGGGATCTGCCATGCCCGAATCCCTCCATTGCTTAAAAGGCCTTACGTCTCAGGAACCATACATATCCCCACCGCTAAACCATATATGTCTCTGTTTCTTTTTATAAGACCCATTTAGTGACACCAATCAGGGCTCCATTGGGCAGTGCCCACCTGAGCTCTGGTTTATGAAATTTGGCTCTTTGGTTTGTTTGCTATGGCAAGTTAAAAGTTTCCTTTGACTTATAATGGGGAAAATTGAAAAATGACATTAATGCCTCTCAAGATATTTTGTCAAACTTTCATAGAAATGTTCCTTTAATAATGTTCTTTTTGGCCTATTGCCCCAGGTGGGAAATTGTCAACTGTCATCTGTTGTCTTGAAGCGACATCAGACCTCTCAAGCCACTAGTCTGATTGGGTCGAAATTTTGGGAGACTTTATAATCAATAAATTAAAACCATACATGGCTGTCAGTGGGCAGTGCCTGCCTGAGCTCTGGTGAGCATCGTGGCCCATGGGCCTCTTGTTTATTTACATCTATCTATTAGATGGGTTTGTTTCTTGCAAAATTTATGATAAACGCGATGATTTTGATTTTGCGATTGCAAAGTTTCCTTTTTTGGATGGTGACGATTTGCCAGAGTTTGTAGTCATGTTTCTGACTTCAACACTCGTAATAAATTGTTAACTGCTAACCTTCTTAATCAGGGTTATCGGTACCATGAACTACGCAAAGCCTTTTCAAAATTTTACAATCGTCATTCTGATTTAATTTCAAAATTGAATATTGGACTTATATCCCTTCTGCACGAAGGTCTATCGGAACCTGGATTTTATGGTGAATTTGTATATAAATTCAGAACAATATATATATATAACCGCAATGACTACAACACCTAATTTCGTAAAATCATTCTTCGATATGAAAAGATTGGGTACAACATAAATGTTATACAACAGACTGCATGCATGGTAGTTAACCCAATCACGGTCGACAACTTTGCTTCCCTCTTTAATTGCACGCCGGTTGGTCAGGCCTCAAATTCTATGACGGTTCCAGCGTTAAGGCTTATGTTGTTTAGTACCTCATGTTCTGTCTCTGGTCGGGCCAATCGGAGTCTAACTGTTGGTTTTCTTTTGCTCCAGCATTTCAGTGGTTCCTTGCTGTCGAGCCCTTACAGTTGTTTCATCTCTGAGTTTTTTTTTTATTTTTGTGTTCACGGAGATGTTGCACTGATGAGTTAGGAGGCCTGCATGCGGACTTAACAAATTATATGTCTTAATCGCGACGGAAGTAAGGATTGTGTCCACGTAAAATCGATTTAAGCCCCCCCCCCCCCCCCCCCCCCACACACACACACCTGTGAAATCGTTTCCGCTGACCGTTCCAAGGCGGTTCTTCGGTCGCGGTTTATTTTTGTTATGCTTTGTCTTTGGGTGTTTGTGTTGCTTATATTATTTTATTGGCCATTTTGTGGGACAGTAACTGTCCTTTTGGCTTTCCGCTGTTGGTGTTTCCATCAGTGTCTGTTGTTTCATGTTTGTGTTTCTTTCTCTTTGGTGTCTCTGATGGGAGCTGTGGGTTAATTGTATCGACTCCTGATCATTGCCTCCACTTCTATTTAACATCCCCGTCAAAACTTGGTAAACGTAGGTCATTTTGGAGACATTGCTGATCCTTAGATCCTCTAAGTGGTTTACCGGTACACGTGTGCGGTCAGTTTCAGTTCTGCGTGGAAGCACCATGCAGCCTATTTATTTCTTCAAGCCCCGATGGGCGGGGGCCTACCCACACTCTGTTTTATACAATAGTTAGTCTGGAAATTATATGTTAAGCTCTGTAAACCCCATTTGCTCTATGAACAAGGGCTTATAGTGGGTTTTCGTTTCGATCCATTGCTACATGTTACTTGATGTGGTGCTGGCTAACATAATGTGCAGTTTCATTTGTTTTCTTGCTGGACGCAAAAGCTCTAAGTAACATTGTCGCTTATGGTACGCTTATAATGATGATGTACATTGCCGATAGACTCAGCAGATCTGACATATAATGATATACGTTGCTGATTGACTCAGCAGATCTCCCATATGACGATGTACATTGCTAATAGACTTAGCAGATCTGCCATATGATGATATACATTGTTGATAGGCTCAACAGATCAGACATATATTGCGAGAGACAGTCATAACTTAAATTGAAAAGCATATGCTGATTAAACAACGAAAATGTTCAGTATGTAATGAATCATTTCTACAGTAAATAAAAATCAAAAATGAGTTCCTTTAAGAGCACTGAAAACATTCATAAGAAAGAAGATGGGTCATACTACGTAGTTTCGGCTAATAAATAAAAATCTAAAATCTAAAGCCTCATCAGTGACCCTGTAATGATCCGGCAAAGAAAGCCAGAGGAAACATACAGCAATTTTGCGAATTTCGAATAGGCAGTCGATTCAAAGACTGATATAAATCAAAATGAGGTCCAGATAATTAAAAACCTGTCTAGAATATGAGTCTAAACCAATAATTTATTTCTGATTTCTCAGAATGTTCACGCTGATCTCAAAGGACCAAAAGTAAAATATAAACTGCACTATGGTTGATGTACGGGGAGACGTTTTACGGCCGCCACACGGCACAACACCAGCTGCAGTGAAGGCAAATAAAAATCAAAAATGAGTTCCTTTAAGAGCAATGAAAAGTTGTTTACAGTATCGTGTTTATTTTGCACTGGCAATATACTTTACATGTGTATGACAGTTATCGGTAAGCATTTGTACCCTCCGCCAC
Source organism: Lucinisca nassula (assembly GCA_963580285.1). Lineage (NCBI taxonomy): Eukaryota > Metazoa > Mollusca > Bivalvia > Lucinida > Lucinidae > Lucinisca > Lucinisca nassula. The sequence goes on along the minus strand of OY757015.1, from coordinate 31,916,261 downwards.
ATGTAGAAACGATAAATAAAATCATATCGATGATAAACACAACCTGTGTGGGATTTGTGATTAATTATTTAAACTGCGCGACCTAAATATTCCCATGTGCCTCAACAAAAGTGAAGGTCTCATTGAGCATATAAAATGTACACGATCATCTTGCGCATGCGTGCTGTCTGATATCATTGTATTCACTGTGAACTATATGATGCTCAGTAAACAAAAGCTTCTTTACACAAACAGATTTTAAAGACTTTCATAGAATTTCATTGTTGTGCTTAATTGTATTCTGAATCCCATTGTATAATATTGGATTTGTAGATACTAATTGTTTGCTTTGGCAGAATCTATTACATGCATTATACAAAATTTTAAACTAATTGTATTTTTGTTCTAGCTACGCCTCGGAAAAATGGTGTAATGGTGGTAATTTATTTGTGACGTCAAATACCCTGAGAAGAAAAATGAAGATCAACATGAACCATTAAATTTGTATGAACACCAACTTTTTGACAATCTGAAGAGACCTAAAACATTAACATTCACATTGAAGAGAAACCTCACAAATGTTGGATATAAGGAAAATCATTTCCAGCGGTCGCCATATGTTAGTTCGTGCTGGGGACAAACCGCACAAGTATGGAAGTACGTGGTGACCTTTTCAGGCAGCATGAGGAAGTAAGGGTTTCACAGCGGCGATAAAAACAGCACGTGGTAAATTATTAACAATGCCAGGACATGATGATTCATAGCTGCGTAAATCCTCACATGTGTGTTGTATGAGGAAAATCGTTTACACTGACAGGCAGCCTAAGTAAGCATATAATGATTCACAACGGCGAGAAACTTCAAACGTTTGCATTATGTGGTGAATCATTTACCCAGTCAGGCAAACAAAGCAGGCATATGATGAATCACAGCGGCGAAACATCACATTATGTGGCAAATCACTTACACAGTCAGCCAGCCATGGCAAGCATTTCATAATTTGCGGCGTAAAAACTTACAAGTGTACAGTATGTGATAAATCTTTCACACATCCTTGATAGGCATATTCACAGCGTCGAACTACCTCACAAGTGTGAATTATATTGCCAACCATTTACAAAGAAAGGCAACATTTGTAAGCATATATCGTGATTCACAGTGGCGAAAAACCCCACAAGTGTGCATTATGTGGTAAATCCTTTACAGGGTCAGGCAAACCTCACAAGTGGGCTGTATGTGGAAAATCTTTTACACTGACAGACAGCCTAAGTAAGCATATGATGATCCATAACGGCGGAAAACATCACAAGTGTGCATTATGCGGAAAATCATTTACACAGTCAGTCAACCTTAGTAGGCATATGGTGGTTCACAGCGGCGAAAGGCCTCACACGTGTGAAGTATGTGGTAAATCGTTTACAAGGTCAGGCCACCTTAGTGAACATATGGTGATTCACAAGGGCGAAAAGCCTTATAAGTGTGGAGTATGTGGTAAATCATTTACACATTCAAGTTATCTGGGTAAGCATATGTTGACTCACAGCGGCGAAAAACCTCACAAGTGTGCAGAATGCGGTAAATCATTTACACAGTCCAACAACCTTAGAAGGCATATGGCGATTCACAGCGGCATTAAACCTCACAAGTGTGCAATATGTGGTAAATCATTTACACAGTCAGGCGGCCTTAGTAAGCATATGTTGATTCACACCGGCGTGACACCTTACAAGTGTGGAGTATGTGGTAGATCATTTGCACGGTCAGACAACCTTAGAAGCCATATAATAATTCACAGCGATGTAAAACCACACGAGTGTGCAGTATGTGGTAAATCATTTGCACGGTCAGACAGCCTTAGAAACCATATAATAAATCACAGCGATGTAAAACCACACTAGTAGTATGTAGTAGATCATTTACACGGTCAGACAACCTTAGAAGCCATATAATAATTCACAGCGAAGTAAAACCACAGTAGTGTGCGGTATGTGGTAAAGCATTTGCACGGTCAGACAGCCTTAGAAGCCACATAATAATTCACAGCGGTGTAACATTGCACGAGTTTTTAGTATGCAGTAAATCATTCACACACTCAGGCAGCCTTATTAAGCATATGAAGATTCACAACGGCGAAAAAGCTTAGAAATGTAGAGTGTATGGTAAATCATTTACAGATTCAAGCTTCCTGGGCAAGCATATGATGATTCACAGCAGCGAACATCACGCAAACATATCGATATAACTTTGACCCCTTGTATACCCAACTTTTGGATACTGGGGTTTACAGGGGTATACCTTTTTTCTTATTTCTGCTCAAAGCATATATGGTGGGTACTCGTTAGAACCCCCTCGCCGAAGCGGCTGTAACAAGTTCCCGTGAGCTACGTTTTGAGCGGAAATCTATAAAAAATCAGGATGTTTATCTAAATTATTTTCCTTTTTTGGTGGTAAACTTTTGCCAGTATATTTGATTAGGCGTGTCTTCGTAATGAAAAGCTCACAAATGTGACACATGTGGCAAATCATTTACACACTCCGACAAAATAAGTGTGCATATGGTGATTCACAGCTTTGAAATACCTCACAAGTGTGCACTATGTGGTAAATCTTTTTCACACTCATGCCACCTTAGTAAGCGTATAATGATACACTGTGGTAAATTTATACAATCAGGCAGCCTTAGTAAGCATAATATTATGATGGTTCACAGTGGCGAAAAGCCGTGGTCAATTTTCTAAGAGATCAGTTCGGATTAAACAAAAAGATATAACATGCAATAAACATTTGGTGTTGAAAATGTAATTACAATTTTGAAAGTAGGGCCGGGGAAGAACTGGGTCAGCCCAGATTTTTCCAAACCCAGAAATTAGATTGTTCCCAAACCTCGCAGCATATTGCTTTTGCACATTTGCGCGTCCGTCCATACGCCCGTTACACATTATGATGCATAGAATAACTTCTGAATCGTGCATGATAGGCTTTTGAAATTTCATATACATGTTTTGCAATCCTTATGAAACAAGAGGGACAAATGGCTGTATATCGCTTACCTGTGTAACAGAAAATCATTAGTGTAGGAGAACACTTGACATTGCTACATTTTAAATATCTAAGTTCTGAGCCTTATGGTTTCGGAGAAGAAGATTTTTGATTTTTTTTTCCAGTACATGTCTATAGCAACTAATGAGCCCTGAGGCGTGGCCAATTTTTGTTGGCAGGATTTATGTAGGCGACCATTTTATGTTGCAATATACTAAATATCTAAGGTCTGTACTTCATGGTTTCAGAGAATATCTTTGAAGATATTTGAAGATTCATTCCACTTTAAGTTAAATGGAGTTAAGGGGCAACAGGATTTGGCCAATTTAGGCCCATGGGCGTGGCCAATTTTTGGCCAAAGTTGCAAGGATGGCAGGATTTCCTGGATTTCTTAAGATTACCATTTTATGTTGCTACATACTAAATATACTGACCGGAAATAGAAACTATACACTTTTAAATTGTCTCGCCTGACAAAACAAGTGGATAATTCAGTTAAAAATTACTGATTAAGGACTTTACTAACTATCGACATGAATCCTGTAACAATTTAAGAAAATCTGGTGTTCAAAATAAAAGTTTTTGGGAAAAATGTAAAAAAGTGCATTTTTCACAAAATCTGTTTGTAATCGAATTTTGACTTCAACATTTTTTGCGTATAGGTAACAAGTAAAAAGCAAGGAATAAAAAAATAACATAACATCTAAAAATTATCGAGAAACAAACATTGTATTGAAATCTCAAAAACTGCTTTTTTTTAGCGAAATTTTCATAATAATGTTTCAACCCAAAAATCGACCCGAAAGTGCCTTCAGTCGTTTTAGCATTCTCAGCTGTGTCTTAAATATTGATAAAAACAAAAACCGCAATCAGAAATGCCATACTTTTCGCTCACTTCCGGTGGTTTGGTCCAATATTTAAACGTCGATTACATTTCAACCATTGTGAAAATTTTCATTTTGTAAACAATATTCCCCACGTTAGATGATGCGTAATAACTGGCAAAATGGGAATCACATTCGCGACACAAAAAGTTTGACCCAATGGAAACTTGAACAGCATAATTTTGACCCTTGCTTTAAGCCTGTGGCTCTACACGTTAAATCGTAGCTATCATTAAACATTTTATTCGATAAATCAGATATGCCACTGATGATAATTTATATAATTGGAATTCAAATTTCATTAAAATGTTTCGCCAGTGACAACTTAAAAATGGGTGTATAGTTTCTATTTCCGGTGAGTATAGCTTAGCTATGGGACTTATGGTGTCAGAGTAGAAGATGTTTGAAGTTTTTGTTTTTCCATTATAAGTCTATTGGAGGTAATGGGCCCATGGGTGTGGCCCATTTGGACCCAAGGGACATGATTGGCAGGATTTATGTAGGTGACTTCTTGCTGTTGCTGCATGCAAAATATCTAAGCTTTGGGCCCTGTGGTTTCAGAGAAGAAGATTTTTGAAGCATTTTTCCATTATGAGTCTATGGGAGCTAAGGGGCCCCTGGGCGTGGCCCATTCGGACCCCAGGGGCATGATTGGCAATATTTATGTAGGTTACCACTTGCCGTTCCTACATGCTAAATATCTAAGCTCTGGGCCCTGTGGTTTCAGATAAGCTTTTTTCCATTATGCGTCTATGGGAGGTAAGGGGCCCCTGGGCGTGGCCCATTTGGACCACAGGGGCATGATTGGCAAGATTTATGTAGGTGACCAGGCTGAGAAAAGCTGGAGACACCATTTCTCACTAACATTTGTATTCAAGGGCATGTAACTCCGTCGTCATTGCGTCCGTGCGTTCGTCCGTACGTAAACATCTCCTCCTAAACCACTGATCGGATTTTGACCAAACTTCAAAAGAATGATCCTTAGGTGGTCCCCTTTCAAAATTGTTGAAATGGTTCCGGTCCGCTGCACATCAAGGTCACAGGGGCCAAAAAATAGATTAGTTTAAGGAAAAATTAAAAACTCTTCTTCTCTGAAACCGCAAGGCTCAGGTCTTCAATATTTGGTGTGTAGCTTTATCTAGAGGACCTACTAATATTGTTCAGTTTATAGCCCTGGAGTCAAAAATGCCCCCGCTCCGGGGCCCTTTGGTTTTACAGAGACTTACATAGGGGAACCCTTTAAAAAGCTTCTCCTCTGAAACCGCAAGGCCTAGGTCCTCAATATTTGGTGTGTAGCTTCACCTAGTGGACCTCTACCTAGATTGTTCAAAATTATAGCCATGGGGGCAAAAATGCCCCCGCTCCGGAGTCTTTCGTTTTCATAGACTTACATAGGGAAAACCTTTGAAAATCTTCTTGTCTGAAACCAGAAGGCTCAGGTATTTAATAGTTGGTATGAATCTTCGTCTTATGGAACTCTGAAACCACAAGGCCCAGGTCTTCAATATTTGGTGTGTAACTTTATCTAGAGGACCTCTACTAAGACTGTTCAAATTATAGCCCTTGGGCCAAAAATGCCCCCCCCCCCCGGGACCCTTTGGTTTTACATTGACTTATATTGGGAAAATTCGTTAAAAATCTTCTTGTCTGAAACCAGAAGGCTCAGGTGTTTGATATATGGTATGACGGTTCATCTTGTTGACCTTTATCAAGATTGTTCAGATTAAAGCCCTAGGGCAAAAAATGCCCCCGCCCTGGGGCCCTTTGGTTGTACATTGACTTATATAGGAAACATTTTAAAAAATCTTCTGCTCTGAAACCGCAAGGCCCAGATCTTTGATATTTGGTTGTAGCTTCATCTAGTGGACCTCTATCAAGTTTGTTCAAATTATAGCCCTTTGATGAAAAATGTCCCCGCCCCAGGGCCCTTTGCTTTTACTTTGACTTATGTAGAAAAACTCTTTAAAAATATTCTCTTCTGAAACACCAAAGGCTTAGGCCTTTGATATTTGGTTTGTAGCTTCATCAAGTGGATCTTAAAACAACTTCTACTCTAAAACCGCAATGCCCTGGTCTTTGATATTTGGTTTGAAGCTTCATCTAGTGGACCTCTCCCAAGATTGTTCAAATTAGAGCATTGACTTATATAAGGAAAACGTTAAAAAATCTTCTTGTCTGAAACCAGAAGACTCAGGTTTTTGATATTTGGTATGAAGGTTTGTCTTGTGAACCTCTATCAAGATTGTTCAAATTATAGCCCTGGGGCCAAAAATGCTCCCGCCCCGGGGTCCTTTGGTTCTACATTGACTTAAATCGAAAAAATCTTTAAAAATCTTGTCCTCTGAAACCCCAAGGACTAGGTCTTTGATATTTGGTTTGTAGCTTCATCTAGTATATCTCTACCAAGATTGTTCAGATTTTAGCCGTGAGGCCCAAAATACCCCCGCTCCGGAGGCCTTTGGTTTTTCATTGACTTATATAGGAAATATCTTAAAAAATCTTCTTTTCTGAAACTTCAAGGCCCAGGTCTTTGATATTTGGTGTGTAGCTTCATCTAGTGAACCTCTACCAAGATTCGAGTCCTCACCGTTGTTTAACCTCTGTGGTTCTTTGATTTTTTGTGTTCACGGAGATGTTGCTCTGATGAGTTAGGAGGCCTTCATGCGGACGGAACAAATTATTTGTCTAAATCGCGACGGAAGTAAGGGCGAGGATTGTGGCCACGTAAAATCGATTTAAGCCCCCCAGTGGAAATCTTTCAACTGACCGTTCCAAGGCGGTTCTTCTGTGGCGATTTATTTATGTTGTTGTTTGTTACTTACTGTGTGTATCACTTGTGTCTTTTAATTTTGGATGGCCATTTTGGGGGAAAGTAACTGTCCTTATGGCCTTCCTTTGTTTAAGTTTCCATTATGGTCTGGTCGCTTAATGTTTGTATTTCTTTCCCTTTGGTGTCTTTGATGGGTGGAGTAAGTTAATTGTATCGATTCCTGATCTTTGTTTTACTTCTACTTTGTTCAAATTATAGTTCTTGCGCCAAAAATGGGGCCCATTGGTTTTTCATTGTCTTATATAGGAAAATCTTTAAAAAATCTTCTTCTCTGAAACCACAAGGCCCATGTCTTTGATATTTGATATTCATTTAGAGGATCACTATCAAGACTTTCAAATAAAAGCCCTGGGGCCAAAAATTCCCCCGCCCCAGGTCCCTATGGTTTTACATTGACTTATATAGGGATTTTTTGTAAAAATCCACTAGTCTGTCAACAAGAAGGCTCAGGTTTTGAGATTTGGTATGAAGCTATGTCTAGTGGACCTCTTATCAAGATTTGTACAAATTATAGCCCTCGGACCAAAAATGCACCCGTCCCGGGGCCCAGTGGTTTAACATAGACTTACATAGGTAAAATCTTCAACCATCCACTCCACCTTATATTATCTACTCCTTTATCTGTAGGATGAGGTGAGCGATTCAGGGCCATTATGACCCTCTTGTTATGCAAAGCATTACACTCGAACCATACGTGCTAGCGTTTTTGCCCCCTCCGAAAGCGACGGGCATGTAGATTTTACTCTGTATGTATGAATCATAGTCCAAATAGGAATTCAGCCAGATTCGGAATCTGGCTAGGGAAAAATCGAATTCTAATTTGGCCTAGGCAGGGGCCGGATCCGGCTAAAATAATACATGGTTTAGGCAGATTCCGGATCCGGATACACTCTGTTTAGTCACATTAAAGCTTTTTTCTGTGAGGAAGGCATATTCTGGATCTGGCTAAGCTGCAAAAATGGTCTTTCCTTCCTTCACTAAAACTTGCAAAATCTATAATGATATGGAGCAGAACTAATGACAAGGCCACCTCAGATTGTGTTGGAAAGTTATTTGTAAATTCCTAAAGCAAATTTTATTAACTATCCTGAAATAACGTAAAATGTTACCATTTTGAGACACAATTATCTCCAAAATTTTCACTATGAGACTTTAAAATTGGTATCTAAACTCGAACAACAAGTGACATGTGTAAGGTAAAGGGGAACAGTTAACCAAATAATGATAATCTATGATCAGATTAGGATATTTCTTTTATACATATTGCAATAGGTGTTGTATTCCTGAGCATGTTTTGATAAAATAACAGTTGTGTATTTTTCGTCATCATATAACAACGTGTCCTTATCTGTCCTTTATATACATACATCCCCAACATCTGAATATGTTTTCGATGCAGTGCCACCTGATCTGTTGTTATTTGGAGTTCTATGATTTTAATATAGAAAAGGATGGTTCCATGTAATTTGATCATGAATGTGATCATGAAGTCTTGAAACTAGTTTGGAACCTTATGTGTTTTTTCAGTTGTTTGTCAATGATATAAAGCAAACACACGTTCATTAGCAAAAAGAAAGATTGGAGAATCATTCAACTGCGAAAAATGTCTAAACCAATTGGTTTATTATGAATTCAGACAAAACAATGCCAAACGTATTGACATATCCAAGCATTAGGTAATGGAAATGAAATTTGTTTACGCTATATAGGTAAGTATACAATGAATTGCTGCTACAGACAATAAATCCTTATAATATGATTTAGAGTTTTAGTGATCGTCTTTTTCAAGTACGAACAATAAGTGTTACACTCTTGAGCATTATACAGAGAATCTTACATGAGTGTTCGAATTTATTAAACGAGTTGAGGAAAAGTGATAAAATGCGAGGCTGTGCCGAGCATTTTACCCTTTATCCTCAACGAGTTTAATAAATTCAGTAATGGCGACGGCTACTGACAACCGGTTGTCACCAGCCTGTGAGACTACAGACAACTGGTTGTCAGCAGCCTGTGAGTCTGCGGACAACCGGTTGTCACTAGCCTGTGAGGCTGCTGACAACCAGCTGTATAAAGTAGAAGTAAAACAAAGATCAGGAATCGATACAATTAACTTACTCCACCCATCAAAGACACAAAAGGGAAAGAAACACAAACATGAAGCGACCAGACCATTATGGAAACCTAAACAAAGGATGGCCATAAGGACCGTTACCTTCCCACAAAATGGCCAAATGGCCATCCAAAATAAAAAGACACAAGTGATACACACAGTAAGTAGTAAAAAAAAACAACATAAATAAACCGCCACATAAAAATCCGCCTTGGAACGGTCAGTGGAAAGAATTCCACTGGGGGTGGGGTGGGGGGGGGGGGGGGCTTAAATCGATTTTACATGGCCATAATCCTCGCCCTTACCTCTGTCGCGGTAAACACTAATTTTGTTTAGTCCCCATGAAGGCTTTCTAACTCATCAGTGTAACATCTCCGAGAACATACAAAACAAAAAACTACAGAGATGAAACTAGGTTGAGGACTCGACAGCATACAACAACAGAATTGCTGGAGCAAAGGAAAACCAACAGTTAGACTCCGAGGGCCCGACCAAAGACGGGGCATCAGAATCAGCATCATAAAACCTGATTCTTTTACGAGATGGAATAGGAAACCTCTCTGGTGCTTATGCACATCTAAATTATTTAAGTAGGTATCTGGCAAGGCGGTGCGAGTGAAATATTTTAGGTGAAATACTGTAAGCAAAATGTGCTGCTCCATGCACAAGTCATGCACATATCATACGATGTATGCATGAGTTGTTTGTGGAGATTTTTTTTCACCATACAGTTGGCCGCTATAAGGCTGATTTCTATAAAATTTGCCTAAAAATCGCCAACCGCCAAATTGTGCCATATATTATTTTCATTCCAGTCACGGTGTTGTGTGTGTGTTCGTTTGAACCGGAGTTATGCCATTGATTTATAGGGTCGTTTCATCATTTTTCCCTATGGGAAATACTATTTGAACGCAAATCCATTATCTACTCGATTTTTGCTATCTGGCTGTAATTGTGGACGGTATCTTCACCTCGCCACGATTTTAGCGAGCTAATATGAGTATGCATGATTTTCCGGTAGTATTCATAGATATAAAAACCCTGAAAATCGAACACTGTTCAGCAGCAGGTCAAATTCTAACGATTGAACACAACATCGTGGCGGGACAATGAAAGTAAATTGAAAGGTATGTTAAATCTATGTTTAGCATTATTTTGTATGAACATGCTTGTAGGTTTTGGAGGGGTTTACTTCTAGTATACCCCAACTTTCTGAAGCCTATTCTGAATTAACTTTTGAAGCCTCTGTGGTGTAGTGATTAGGCTACTAGCTTTACCAGCTAGAGGTCGCAGGATCGATCCCAGGCTTCTCCAGAAGTAGAATGAGTCTTTTAAGCGAGGTCCTGTCTCATTCTGACCCTAGATGTTGGCGAGACGTAAAGTTTGGACACCCGCTCATTTTAGATTCATTTAGGCTTTTATAGACCCCTTTTGTAGAATATAATTAATAAACGCCGGGTCACTTGTTCGATCCATAACTTTTGACTAGCAGTGGTTAGAAAACCGTGGTCCCGTCTCTATATGATATCAGGTGTAGAGGGGACGTAAAGTTAAGACGGGTTTAACCATATCTTCATCATTAGGGCAAGCTCTTACAAGAGCCTGTTGGGTTATCTGTGATGATGAACCGTGATGAATTGTATTTTACAAGCATGTTCATGTTGAGTAGAAATAATTTTGTTCAAGAAGAATTACGAGTTCATTTTGTAATGATGCCGTTCTGTTTGAGAACTCGGTTTGTTCATGTATGTACATGAAAAGAATGTGATAATGATAAGTGAGAGTATTTGGTCGTCACACATTATTTTTTTTTTTTTTTTTTTTTTTTTTTTTTTTTTGGTTTGGGTTTTACGGCCCTTTCAAGATTATTTCACTCATATCGAGCCGATCGTTAATCAGAGGTGGGCGAAAACCGGATTACCCGGAGAAAAACCACCTGACCTACCGTTGCAGAACTTGGCGTCTCACACGTGGCCCGAGCGAGGCTCGAACCTACGGCGGTGAGAGACCTAATGACTAAGAGTCAGCGCTCTTATCCAATAGGCCACGGAGGCCCGTCTCGCCACACATTATAACGGTCTGAGCGGCGTGGATGGTGTCAGCTGCGTCATCAGCGTCACGAGGACGGTTGTGACGTGGTGCCTACCAAATACAGAAAGAATTTACGGCAAACAGTGTTGGTCCTTATGAGACACAAACAAATGTTGTGGAGAATAGATTAAAATCTTCCTGTTTTTAGTTTCTAGCGTCTAATGTAATGAATTTGTGAATAGCTATATTTGTTAGCCGTGTCGCGGAGAAGGATATGAAATAGAGTTTGTTATGTTTCCTGTTTTTGGCGGCTGACCAGGTAGCGCAAAGGCGTGGTCTGTTCAATTGCCTCTTACTTGTGAGAATGTAGTGAGCACGAATTTGGTGAGTATTATGCTCAGTAGAAGTGAGCGTTAATTGATTTCTGTAGTGCTCAGTAAGGAAGCATAAACTTTGTGTATTCTTGTGTCAAGCGCTGGGTGCTGATAATTTGATGCACAGTCAAGTTGAGTTCTGCTGAGCAGTTATTTGTCGCATGCACTAATTAGCCTGTGTGTCTGGTCCGCGCATGCGCAATAACGGAATATGCATGAAGATATTCTTACTTCTCCGGGAGGGAGATCGTGATATAGCATGTACGTTTTGTGAACTGTATCTTAGTCGAATTATCGTAATTTGCAGGCACGACAATGTGTGGTGACCTGCTGCCCCCTGCCACACACGAGCAGGTACTGGCACGATGCTGTCGGTCCAGTGTCCAGCAAGGGCAGACAGACCCAATAACAGACCGTCGAGACCAATATAAACAGGTTGTAGAAAACCACCTAGAATCAATTTAACGAAGAAGTTACCGGGACTTCAAGTTCATGTGCATACGAATCATAAATAATATAAATCAACTTGTGGTCGACAAAAAGGTCGACAAACTAGTTTTCAGGTCGACAAACTAGTTTTCAGGTCGACAAACTAGTTTTCAACAATGCGCGCTAAGTGGTTCACCCTAAGTGAACGTTTAATCTGGCCAGTAGCGTTTTATGTTTGTTTTTCTTATTTTTGTAGTTGTGTTTATTATTTGCTTCTGTAGACACTCGCGTCACCCCGTTCCGAGCACAGAACATCGTTTTGCCTTTGGGCGGACGTCGTGAGTGGGCTACAGAAGCAAATGAATGTGATGTTTTGTGTTAGTATTGTTGTATATAGATACTGTAAATAGTTCATGTCATCCATTATAGCCCCGGCACACGCAGTATGCCATGGGGATATATAGTTTTCGTATTTTTAGCTCACCGTCACGTAGTGACGAGGTGAGCTTATGGGATCACTTTTCGTCCGTCGTGCGTCCGTAAACAATTTCTTTAAACGACATCTCCTCCTAAACCACTGATCGGATTTTGACCAAACTTCACAGGAATGATCCTTAGGTGGTCCCCTTTCAAAGTTGTTCAAATGGTTCCGGTCCGTTGCACATCTAGGTGTTTGGGGCCAAAAATAGATTTTTTTCACCAAAAACTTAAAAAATCTTCTTCTCTGAAACCACGAGGCCCAGGTCTTTGATATTTGGTATGAAGCTTCATCTAGTCGACCCCTACCAAGATTGTTCAAATTATAGTGCTGGGGCCCAAAATGCCCCCGCTCCGGGGCCCTTTGGTTTTACATGGGCTTATATAGGGAAAATATTTAAAAATCTTCTTCTCTGAAACCGTAAGGCCCAGGTCTTTGATATTTGGTCTGAAGCTTCATCTAGTGGACCCCTACCAAGATTGTTCAAATTATAGTGCTGGGGCCAAAAATGCCCCCACTCCGGGGCCCTTTGGTTTTACATGGGCTTATATAGGGAAAATCTTTAAAAATCTTCTTCTCTGAAACCGTAAGGCCCAGGTCTTTGATATTTGGTCTGAAGCTACATCTAGTGGACCCCTACCAAGATTGTTCAAATTATAGTGCTGGGGCCAAAAATGCCCCCGCCCCGGGCCCCTTTGATTTTACATGGGCTAATATAGGGAAAATCTTTAAAAATCTTCTTCTCTGAAACCGTAAGGCCCAGGTCTTTGATATTTGGTATGAAGCTTCATCTAGTGGACCCCTACCAAGATTGTTCAAATTGTAGTGCTGGGGCCAAAAATGCCCCCGCCCTGGGGCCCTTTGGTTTTACATGGGCTTATATAGGGAAAATCTTTAAAAATCTTCTTCTCTGAAACCGCACGGCCAAGGTCTTTTATATTTGGTATGAAGCTTCATCTAGTGGACCCCTACCAAGATTGTTCAAATTATAGTATTGGGGCCAAAAATGCCCCCGCTCCGGGGCCCTTTGGTTTAACATGGGCTTACATAGGGAAAATCTTTTAAAATTTTCTTCTCTGAAACCGCCAGGCCCAGGTCTTTGATATTTGGTATGATGCTTCATCTAGAAGACCCCTACCAAGATTGTTCAAATTATAGTGCTGGGGCCAAAAATGGCCCCGGTCCGGGGCCCTTTGGTTTTACATGGGCTTATATAGGGAAAATCTTTAAAAATCTTCTTCTCTGAAACCGTAAGGCCCATGTCTTTGATATTTGGTATGAAGCTTCACCCCACAAGGCCGAGGTTCCCCCCCCCCCCCCACACACACACACGCCCCGGGGCCTTTTTGTTTTACATGGGCTTATACAGGGAAAATCTTTGATATTTGGTATGAAGCTTCACCTAGTGGACCCCAACCATGGTTGTTCAAATTATAGCCCTAGGGCCAAAAATGCCCCCGCTCCGGGGCCCTTTGGTTTTACATAGATTTATATATGAAAAATCTTGAAAAATCTTCTTCTCTGAAACCGCAAGGCCCAGGTCTTTGATATTTGGTATGAGGCTTCATCTAGTGGACCCCTACCAAGATTGTTCAAATTATAGTGCTGGGGCCAAAAATGCCCCTGCTCTGGGGCCCTTTGGTTTTACATGGGCTTATATAGGGAAACTCTTTAAAATCTTCTTCTCTGAAACCGTAATGCCCTTGTCTTTGATATTTGGTATGAAGCTTCACCCCACAAGGCCCAGGTCCCACCTCCCCCCCCCCCCTCCGCCCCAGCAGGGCCTTTTGGTTTTACATGGGCTTATATAGGGAAAATCTTTAAAAATCTTCTTCTCTGAAACCGCAAGGCCCAGGTCTTTGATATTTGGTATGAAGCTTCACCTAGTGGACCCCTACCAAGGTTGTTCAAATTATAGCCATAGGGCCAAAAATGCCCCGCTCCGGGGCCCTTTGGTTTTACATAGACTTATATATGGAAAATCTTGAAAAATCTTTTTCTCTGAAACCGCAATGCCCAGGTCTTTGATATTTGGTATGAGGCTTCATCTAGTGGACCCCTACCAAGATTGTTCAAATTATAGTGCTGGGGCCAAAAATGCCCCCCGCCCCGGGGCCCTTTGGTTTTACATGGGCTTATATAGGGAAAATCTTTAAAAATCTTCTTCTCTGAAACCGCAAGGCCCAGGTCTTTGATGTTTGGTATGAAGCTTCATCTAGTGGACCCCTACCAAGATTGTTCAAATTATAGTGCTGTGGCCAAAAATGCCCTCGGCCCGGGGCCTTTTGGTTTTACATGGGCTTATATAGGGAAAATCTTTAAAAATCTTATTCTCTGAAACCGCTAGGCCCAGGTCTTTGATATTTTGTATGAAGCTTTACCTGGTAGACCCCTGCCAAGATTGTTCAAATTATAGTGCTGGGGCCAAAAATGCCCCCGCTCTGGGGCCCTTTGATTGTACATGGCTTATATAGGGAAAAATCTTTAAAATTTTCTACTCTGAAACTGTAAGGCCATGTCTTTGATATTTGGTATGAAGCTTCACCCACAAGGCCCCGGGTGGGGCA